>OX459053.1:17568984-18222564 GCA_949775005.1 Orthosia gothica | reverse complement strand
CAATTAAAATATTATTATTTTGAGAGACTAGACAGCAAGTAATATTTTTGAATTTTCTTTGACTAAGCAGATCGAGGAAAATCCATTACGACAACCGACCTTTATAATATATTTATTCTTACTAAGTAGCAATAAAACAGCTCCTTTCAAAACATTAATGTATTGATTTATTGCATTTGATGGAAACATTACATAATAAATCAGGAAATAAAGAGAGCCTTTGATGGCAATTTAATTGGCCTGGTATATCTTCGTGGTAGATCATGCATAAAAACCGATTTTACCCTTGGGTGACTTTACGAGACACTCTTCCGGCTCGTTATTGTATGACGGTAGATAAAGAAGAGATCATCAAGGTCTATGAACCGTGTATAATCATTATAGATATGATAAAACTCATAAAATGTTCGCATCTTAAGCATCTCCTTGAAATACCTTCCCACACTACTGACTTTTACTCCTACTCCTTTACTGTACACGCGGTGCGGTTGTAGAACTCGTTACCGCCTGATATTAGGGACTGCCAAACTCTTGCAGTTTTTAAAAAGAGAGTGAAAGAGCATTATCTGTCCATTCTGTCTTAGTTGCTTATAATTATGTATAATTATTTATGATATTAGTTAGTATTTTTTTTTTAATATGCATGTATAAAAGAGTATACATTAATTATCTATACTGTATTCTTCTTTATTGTGAATTGTTTAATATGTTTTTTTTTTCTTTTTATTTCCCCTCAACACACGGTGTCTACATATCTTTTTTTGCAACTCTCCTATCGCAGGTATGCTGGAAGAGATTTTGCTAGAAATAAGCATACCTTTGTACCTATTTTCTGTTCATTCTTCTTGTCTATTTATTATGTAAGTGTGTGTACATTAATGGTTAAATAAATAAAAGCTTTTGATACCAAGACAAATTCATGCTCAGGCATGTCGTTAGAAACAATGGTGCCCCGTGTGGTGTCTGGGGCCCCGTGTGGTGTCTGGGCCGTAGAATTACACCACCCCATCTCATCCCGTGGGTGTCGTTAAAGGCGACTAAGGGAATAAATGCCAGAGAACATTTCGGTTTCCTTCTGTGCGGTGCGAACATCTCACCCCCAAGCTAAGGTCGCCGTGCCGAGAGCTGCATGGCTAGGGGAGAGCCTAAGTCGCGAGCGTGCCTGCTGTCTAAGACCGGGCGCCCCCAGGCAGTATCCAGCCTTACCTCTACAAGCGGGGCTCTGTAGAGCGTGGACATAGTTCCCCTTGCTATTCGTGGAAACAAAATGAGTCTAAATAATCTACTCGGAGACGGCGGTGATGCTCGCCACACACCACGTCAATTGTTCTCATGGGGCGAAAAGCGAGCTGCGCAGTGTCGCTTAGCTACACTGAATGTGCAGGGAGGGATGATAGATAAGATGGATGAAGTATGTGAAATAGTGATGGACAAAAGGATAGATGTGTTATGTGTGAATGAGACAAAAAGAAAGGGAGTGGATATGTCTAAACACGGGTCCCTGACCGCTATCTGGTCCGGTGTTCAAGAGACACAGAGGGCCTGTCAGGGTGTGGGGGTTATCCTCTCAGAGCGGATGATGAGGTGTGTCAAAGATTACGCTTCTGTGAGCCCTAGGATTCTTTGGGTGAGAATTAAGGTGGGCCTACACCCTATTTTTATTTTGTGCGTGTATGCACCCGATATGGGATGCTCACTTTCTGAGAGAGAAGAATTCTGGGGAAGTCTAGGAGATATAGTGAATGAATGTAGGTCTAACGAGAAGACTGTTATGCTCGGCGACTTTAATAGTTGGGTTGGTGTGAAGAGGAATGAGTTCGAAAGAGTATTAGGGGCATTCGGGGACAATAGAGTGAATGAGAATGGGAGGAATTTACTAGAAGTATGTGTAGAGAAGGGCCTGTGTGTAATGAACATTATGTTTGATCATAGAAAGATCCATAGGTATACGTGGTAAAGGCAAGACAGTAGAAGTATGGTTGATTTTGTTATTGAAGATGAAAGATTGAAGAGCAAAGTTGCAGATACAAGAGCCTATCGGGGTGCTAATGTGGGGACTGATAACTATCTGGTTATGTGTCGGGTGGCTGGTCTGTTCAAGCATTGGCGTGATCGAGTTCAAGTACCTGTGACCGCGTTAGAAAGAATAAAAGACTGTCTGTCTGTCTGTCTGTCCGTCCGTATGTCACAGCCACTTTTTTCCGAAACTATAAGAACTATGCTGTTGAAACTTGGTAAGTAGATGTATTCTGAGAACCGCATTAAGATTTTCACTCAAAAATAGAAAAAAAAAACAATAAATTTTAGGGGTCCTCATACTTGAAACTGAAACTTAATTATTTTTTTCTCATCAAACCCATACGTGTGGGGTATCTATGGATAGGTCTTCAAAAAATGATATTGAGGTTTCTAATATAATTTTTTTCTAAACTGAATAGTTTGCGCGAGATACACTTTCAAAGTGGGAAAATGTGTGTCTCCCCCTGTAACTTCTAAAATAAGAGAATGATAAAACTAAAAAAAATATATGATGTACATTACCATGTAAACTACCACAGAAATTTGGTTTGAATGAGATCCAGTAAGTAGTTTTTTTTAATACGTCATAAATCGTAAATCACAATTTACCAAGTACGGAACCCTTCGTGCGCGAGTCCGACTCGCACTTGGCCGGTTTTTTTAACTTCAGCCCCTCGTAATAATGTCAATATCGTAGTTTTGGAATCGTCGGGGAGGTCACCAGATATGCATCCGATAGAACTCGTCTAGGACCTGCTAAAACAAAGATAACAATTCATAATCCCTACACCTGTCAATGTGGGTGAACTGCTAAACGTCTTTGTAAAGAAATGGTAGAGACTTTCACAGGAAACATTGAATAAAATTATTCTCAACATGTCAAGGCGGATAAAAACTTTAATAAGAGCACGTAGAGGAAACACTCAATCTTGTACAATATTCTTTTTATTGTAAAATTGGTATTTTAATTAAAAAAATAACTTTCCTTGATAACCTTAAAAAATCAGAAAGTGCCGTTTTGCCATAAAATCATATTACTCACAAAATTTGTACTAAATGCGAACTCTTATTTATTTTAAAAGGTGCATTTTTAAGTAAGTAAAAGTTTCTAAATATAGATATTTAAAATACAATCGTATCCTATGTGCTATTCCGGACTATAATCTGTCTGGAATAGCACATAGGTGTGTGACAATCAGCAACGGTGAGTGGTTCTTCACACCAGTTCTCATTTCCTGGGTCTTCCGGATGTTTATTTTGAGCCCCGTTTTGCCGCTTCCTGGCGTAGATCTTTTAGCTTTGCTTGCATATCGGCGTGGGTATGACTCAGCAGGCATAGGTCATCGGCGTAATCCAAGTCTTCCAAGACGTTGGATAATCCCCACTCTATGCCGTGGCGCCTGTTATCGTAGATGCGAAGCATAATTCCATCAAGAATGGTCGTTCGGAAGAGGAGCGGTGACAGGAGGCAGCCTTGGCGGACACCCGCGTGCACTGTTACGTCATCCGAAATGAGGCCGTTATGAGTAACCTTACAGGAATATTTCTTATAAATACTCTGCAACAGACGGACTATTTTCGGCGGCACTCCAATTTCCAGTAGGCGGGACCAGATACTAGACCACTTCAGAGAATCAAAGGCCTTTTCGAAGTCTATCAAGGTTAGATAAATCTCCCTCTGCCACTCTGATGCCTGTTCCAGTATGATACAGAGAGTGTTGATCTGGTCCGTACAGGAGCGGTTCGAGCGGAAACGAGCCTGCTTCTTGCGTAGAAGAGGATCCACGGCCTTCGACAATCTGTCCAGGATGATCTTGCAAAAAACCTTAGAGGGAATCGAGAGCAACGTTATACCTCTCCAGTTATCGCACTGGCTATGATCACCTTAGGAACACTTATAAGAAGACCTTTGTTCCATTCGTCTGGTAGTTCTTCGGCGATCCAGATCTTTTCAATGAGCGTCGTCAGGACGTCGACTGCAGTGGGTAAGTCGGCTTGAAGCACCAGCTTTGCCTGTCTTCAAAGAGCGGATTGCCTCCGCAACTTCAGAGGCTGACGGTGGTTCCGTGTTAATGTTGAGAAGCTGGGTGGGTGGAGTACTGACTTGCAGCGCGTCAGGTGCCGATGTAGCTGACAGACGGAAGACCTCTTCAAAGTGTTCACGCCAGCGAAGTAGCTGCCCTTCTGACGTCACAATGAGCTGACCATCTTTGGACTTAAGCGGCTTCTTCGTCGACTTGCTGTTACCTGCCAAGGTTTTGGTAGCATTGTACAACTCTTTCAAGTTGCCGGAGTTTGCAGCTTATTGAGCACGATCAGCAATACCATCAGCCCAGCGTCTCCTATCTTTGCGGGTACTGCGATAGATTTCCTTGCGTTTCTGACGGTATTGCGTGTTAAGGTCTGCTCGTATGGTGTCGTTATGGGTCTCAAGCAGTCTCAGATGAAGATTCCTTCTATCTTCGATCAGGTTCCACGTGCGTTGTGACATCCAGTCCTCCCGAGAATGAGTCGATTTGTGCCCTAGAACGACGGAGCTGGTCTCTGTATAGGCCACTTTGATGCGGTTTCATTCCTCGTCTAATGAGTCCGTAGCAGCATTGAGTACAGAAAAGCGATTGCGCAATTCCATCTGAAACTTTTTACGCGTGTCTGAGTCATGCAGATTGCTCACCTCGAACCTTCTTCCAATCTTGCCAGGTCCTCCAGCCGCACGGGCTGTCATGTGGTATCATTTAAATTCCATCGAGATCCGATGAAGACTGTGGATGAAGAGCTTCAGACATGTACATCAGAACTCTTCAATAATTCTCTTTCTCTTTTTTTGTTAAAAAACGTTGCCCCACACTAGGAATTTCTTCCTGTATCGTGGGTGCGTTAACAAACATATAAATTCACATACACAAACACCCAGAGCCGGAACAACTATCTGTAGGTCATACAAATATTTGTTCCGTGCGGGAATCGAACCCGCGACACGCAGCGCAGCAGTCAATCGCTCAACCACTACGCCAACCGTGCGCCCAAAAAAAAATTGACGGCAAATCACCTGGGGTAGCTGCAATGACATTCGAAATCAAGCAGTAAACCCGGTGTGAACAGTTCACTCTGGTATACTCTCATTCCACCGGTTTTGTTTAAGTTTCATGTTATTGGGTTAATCTATTCTGGCATCACTTTGGGCATTAAGGTACCTGCCTATAGAACTGGTCCATTATGTACCACAACCAAAGAGTGAAAATAATAAATATTTTTTACAAAAAAATACAATTTTGGAAGTCGGTGTTCCTGTATTCGTTTCTTCGTTTTTGACACCGACTTCCAAAATTTAATTTATTTTTCACTTTGTAGTTGAAAGTTGGTTGTACATATTTTTTGTAAAAAGTTTTTTTTTTAATCATCCGAAGATGTTTAGGGGCTTTTATATTTTTTATGTACCTAGTCTCCGGTACAACCAAGTCACCCCAGTCTCCCGAAAATACTATGTGTTATTCTAATGCAGTAGGTTTTGAGTGAAAGAGACATCACCTCTATCCACCCTCATGCATTTCCATAGTAGTGTAGGAGTTTTCAAGTTTCTGTTTTACCATGTTCAGGAGTTCAGTTAGAGGTCATATTGCACCAGAAAAGTTCTAATCAGATGGCTACACCGATTAATCGGCATATTACAGTTCATTGCTTACCTACATTAAGCCTCTCCCATTTGATATCTCACAATAACATCAATCGATACCGAATAGATTTCCGGCTTATTGTTAAATAGAGAGGTACTTAGTTACTTACATAGCTACATAATAATGTTAAAATAATAATTGGAAAGGTATTCTTCACAATCGGAATAGTTTTTTTCTAATATAGAATAGTTCAGTCAGTTTTTAGGGTTCCGTACCCAAAGGGTAAAAAGGGGTCCCTATTACTGAGACTCCGCGGTCTGTCTATTTATTTATTTATTTATTCTTCAACAAATTTACATTTGTGTCGAACAGTGGTTTTAACAATAGATATAACACAACAATTTAACAATCATCACAAAGCCAGGAAAAAACAAACACCACATTCCACATTGGTCCCAACATTATCATTCTTAATATAGTAATCATTATACCCAACAATCCAACCCAACATCAATTCAAAATCAATATAACCTAATTTCAAGAAATGTATGTCAATAAAATTAATTAAGATAGAATGTCATGATAGAATGCTGGATACAATAATCCAAAGTCACTAAAATATTATCACTTAATAGTTTGAACTACTTTTATCTTTGAGAAACTCTTCTATGCTGTAGTAACATTTCTTCAACAACAATGACTTTAATTTTCTCTTGAATTCATTTGGATTCATAGAGTTTTTAAATTCTACCGGCAATTTATTGTACATATTCACTGATTGCACTCTTGAGGCATGTTTAACGACATTAAGTTTAGGCTGTATGAAATTAGGTAGATCCCTTCTTCGCGTTTTTATTCTGATATGTCTCTGTTCTTCTGTCTCAAATTTATGGATATTTTTGATAAAATGACTAAGCAGGACCAGAATATAGAGGCATGGTACTGTGAGTATGTGCAGTTTCTTAAAATGATCTCTACAAGACTCCGTTTGTTCAATGCGAAGCATAGTTCTCAAGGCCCTTTTCTGCATAACGAAAGCAGCATTAATATTGTATTGGTAGCTGTTGCCCCAGAACTTTATGCTATATCTAAGTCTAGACTCTATGAGTGCAAAATATACCATTCTGAGGTGAGCAATGGTTAATTCATCTCTAAGACTCCTGAGAGCATAGCAAGCACTACTCATAGTGTTAGCGACCACTTCCAATTCCTTCTTCCAATTTAAAACTGCATCTATTTGTACCCCTAAAAATTTTACATTGTCTACAATATCTACTTTATTTCCTAATAAATGAACTTTGACAGTATCGTTGTTCTTCGTGGTTGATTTAAATAATATACATTGCGTCTTTTTTAAATTTAGTTTAAGATCATTCATAGTGAACCACTTCTCAAGAGCACATAGGATAAAATTTATCTTCTTTTCTAAATTTTCTATATTGTCGCTGGCTATAATAGCGCTCGTGTCATCGGCAAAAACTATAAGTTTAGTATCATCTGAAATACTTTTCATGTAAGCTATCAGATCATTTATAAATATTATAAAGAAGATAGGGCCTAGAACTGATCCTTGTGGTACGCCTTTATTTATTATAACTGTGTCTGATTTGTGTAGTTTTTCATGCCCATCTTTTTGAACAGTTTTAATTTCCACATACTGCATTCTATTATGTAAATAGGATCTAAACAAACTCAAAACATTTCCCCTAATGCCATAGAAATCTAACTTATTAAGAAGAATGCCATGTTCCACCGTATCGAACGCAGAACTAAGGTCGAGGAAAAGTCCTGCTACTTTTAGTTTAGCATTCAACTTATCCACCACACCATCAATTAGCATGTCAATAGCATCTATTGTTCCTACATTATTTTGATAACCAAATTGATGGTCGGTTATAATTTTATGTTTACTTAAATGACAAACAAGCCTCACTTTCATAATTTTTTATTTTAGTCTGTCTGTCACCAGGCTGTATCTCATGAACCCTGATAGGTAGACAGTTGTAATTTTCACAGATGATGTATTTCTGTTGCCGCTATAACAACAAATACTAAAAACAGAATAAAATAAATATTTAAGTAGGGCTCCCATACAACAAACGTGTTGTTTGACGTTTTTGCGATAATGGTACGGAACACTGCGTGCGCGAGTCCGACTCGCACTTGGCCGGTTTTTAAATAATACGCCACTAAAGAGCAGTCTACAGCACAATCGGTATTGTTTATTTCTGCTGTATTTTCAGCTCTATTTTACTTGTTCTCTGATATGTTCTGTGAAAAAATGAATTCCATTTGTCTCAGAAGACAATATTTTTTGAAAAATAATTAAAAAGCCAAATGAAAATTTGATTTTAATAATAACGCTTACGTTATTATAAAAACAGTTTACATTGCAAAATGTTAATAATTACCACATGAAATCGAATAACACTAACATCAGTAGGTATCAATATTATTTATATTATATATATATTTTATAGGACGTATTAGTAGGGAATCTTGCAGTGGCGTCAGTGAACGACATGAATAATTAACATCACTATTTCGATTACGGGTCAAAGCCTGACTAGTGCCTAGCTTTCGATCCTAGCTGAAACAATTAGTACCGGTCTTTAGCAAATCAACGTCAAATCGGAGGCAATTTTAGGATTTTGGAAAGGGGTTAATGAGAATTTCTTTCGTAAGTCGTATTATCATAATAACTGAAACTACGATATTGTGTATCATTCCAGTGGTCGAAAAACCTAAGGTAACTCATGAATAAAACTGCCTTTTGAATGTGCTTATAAATATTCGTGGAGTCAATCGATTGAAAGCTTTGAATTGTTTTGCAATGCACAATGCTATGTCCGCGCCAGCCGACTAGAAAGGTTTTTTAACCCTTAGCGCTCCTCTTTACATTTGGTCAGTCGAGTTTCATTGATGAATTTTGTAGTGCAAAGGTGCATCTTCGTTTAACAGCCAGATAGTACCTTTATGTAACAGAGATAAATGGCTAGCTTTTGTGAATACGAACCACTCATCAAACATATATGTGGAACAAAGAAAGTAAAAACAAGACAGAGATTCGGCCGGTCACAGCCACACCGACGCACAATGATTTGCTGTGTTTTAAACCGAGTCTCATAAATCCATGGAATGCTGCGATGGAAGAATTAATTCCAAAGAAATATTTTAATTAACGCTGGTTTCAGATCCATGTTGCTGCTTCTTTAGGCGGGAAGATCATCTAAGCTGCAGATTATTTTGTTAGTAGTCTGTAGAGCCTTTTTTTAGCAGCGGGACAGCTAAATAAAAAAAACCTCGCAGTTCTGATGTTTTTAGTATAACAAAGTAATCAAAAAATTCGCTCCAAAATAAGTTCACAAAGAATATCGAATATGTAGATATAGTAAATAAGTTAACAAAGAATATCGAATATGTATGTCATTTAATTTCTTCTTTATTTACATAATTACTTCAAGTCTTTACTGAATAATAATTTACACGAAAGAAGTTCAACTCCATCCTGATTACCCTTCCCATTCTTTACTATACTGCAATTATAATACAAAGAAGTAACTTTTTAACCTGAAACAAGTAACATTATTACATGTATCTGTACTAACGACCGGGATAAATTATATACATAAACCTTCCTTTCAAAAAAACTTTTTCACAAAGTACCTAATCCTGTGTTGGTATCTTTGTTTCGAGATGTCCTTGGGTGCAATGCACTAGCGAAGTATGTATTATATTAACGTGTTCATGTATATATGTGGCAGCGTGATGTTCCGTAACTCAGTTCAACATTATTGTAGCAGCTTCATATGCTTTTGCTTCAGAACTATGTTTTAATTATTATTGTAGTAAAACATTTCGTATTACAAAAGTAAATATATATGTGATTAAAATACGCTCTACCCAGTGAAAATCTCTGTAGAAGTCACCACCACGATAACAACTTACCAAGAGTATAAACTAAGACAAAGGATCTCAGAAAACCTGTGACTCGCTTGAATCTAATTGTGTTAAGAGATTTAAATCTCGCAGTAGTAAGGGACTGAGATTTGTGAAGCCGCACTTGAGTCACCGTCTATGACATCACAGTACTTATGCGTCACTGTTTGCCCGCTCTCTTTCGCTTTAACCGGGAAATGCGGCTTTTATTATGCTAATCACTAGGAAGTGATATTCCCTTTATTCATTTTTAGTATCATTGTAATCGTGGCGCTGCTTTAGTAAACGGTTGACCTATTTTTATCCGACTACGGCGAAGCAAGAGGGAGGGAATTGTTTTTGACCGGTTTGTGTGTATATCTGTTCCCTCATAATAGAAGTACCTAATAATTAATTAATTTAACTAATAATTAATATATTTAATAGATTAACTAATAATATCATAATTTGTCGTTGGAAGCGTCTTGTTTGTCCGCTGGTTATAGGCTATGTGACATTACATTAAATTGAATATGGCGCCCTATAGAGGGTACGATGTCAAGAACAAAACAGACCAGAAGTTGTGCCGAAGACGGCACAATTTTGCAAAAACGAAAGAAAAATTAATCAATAAATTAATGGCATTTCCATATTTTTCAGAGCTAAATTATATAAAAGTAGGTCTAAAAAAGTTGTAACAAAACAGTACCTGATTGAAAACTTTCATAGAAGTTATTGATGTAGTTGAAGTTGATCGAAATAATCTTGAACAAATAATAACAATTACAGAATATGTGATTTCCCCAATGAGCGTTTGTTGTGATCCATTTCAATCGAATCAGCGACCAAGACGCAGCGGCGGTACAGACTAGTCTCCTTGTCTAACTCCACATTGACGCGTATTGTGGTGCGACAATGGTCTAAGTGTCAATAACTTTGTAAATGTCCCCCATCTAAGTTGATGTCGGTCATGAACACGGATATCGCAGAAAATCAAGTACTTGACTTGATCTTCTACGATATGGAATGTATGTGCGGTTGCTTGTGCTGCAAAAGTAGGTTGTGTATAGTTTTTTTCTTAACTCTAATCTAACTTAGGTAATATATTGATCAATGCTTTCAGTATCCACGAAAATGAACATACCTTAAACTTTCTGAAGTTGAATTCAGTTGCGATAGTAAGTTTTCAAAGAAAATTGTTTTTTTCTAAATTTAATCGGATTCGGTAATCAGATTACCTCTGGGATAAAGGTTGTCCTCATGTTATCAGTTCGAAGTTTCGTGCGTTGTATTAATTTCCTGCGAGAACAGAGTTTTGTACTTTGTATGATGATAAAATTAGTTATCATGTTTCAAACAATACTTAAAAATCGTTGATTTAGTAAGTATGTGTGGTCCCACCCATACGTAAGTACAAAGCTTTTTGCGAATACTTTCATTGTGCGCACAGCTAAGGAGTGGAATTCCCTGCCGGAGTCTTTGTTTCCTGATAGCTACAACCTTGGGGTCTTTAAGTCAACAGTGAATAGGTTACTTTAAAGCAAACGTTCTTCACCGTCAACCACATCATGTGAAAAAAAACAATGCTAGTGAATTTTAAAACAAGTTAGTTATCTTTGGGGATAATTGGTTGGCCGATTAAACTTAAATTTCAAATATACGCTTAGTTAGCTAAAACCTTGATATTACAATAATTTTTTAAATTAGCAGCAGTGTTTTTTACACGACTGCCAAAGGAGGGTAATGTGTTTATCAGTCTATGTATGTATGTATGTTTTTCCTATATGGCGTTCCAGAGACCAAACGCGTTGGCCGATTTTGATGATTCGTACGTCAATCGATTCGTCTTAACGCAGCAAGTGTCACTGGCTACATTAAAATTGGACAAAAGAAAAATGGCGGATTTTGGGCGCCATATTGTGGGGGCCCAATATTTTTTTTCTTCCAAATCCATCGTGTGAGGTATCAAAATTAAGGGTTTTTATATGTTAAAAAGTACCTAAGTAAAAAAAAAACTAACTAAAAAGTTATAAATAAAAAAAGTTAAATAAAAAAGCAAAAAACCCGACTGCTTCAAAAGCGAACTAAAAAGACGCAAACAAGGAGAAAATCATGCTGTGCAGGCGGAGGATACACCAGATTTTGGTCAGCCAGCTCGCGCATATGTATCCTGGCTGCGAGGGATAGACTCGGCGTTTCCAAGAGTTGGACTAGGGCGGGCTGTGTGTATGTCCTTGGTCCGAACGATACGCGGCATCGGGTAGTCTCTCGCCGAGTTGAACAAGATTGCGCCGATTTCCAGTGAGCCGGAGCAGTCTGATCCTAAAGCGGCAGTGTCAGACTCTCTTCCAGCCGCTGCTACTATGAAGACAGCAAGGTTAAAGCGTGTTGCTGCAGTGAGAAAGTGATTTCCTTCTTGGTATTGTTTTACTGAAGGTCCGGGTAGTGGTATTGTCTTGTTTTGATTTTTTTTCACCTTCACGTAATTCTTAGAAAAATTAACTTCCAAACTTGTTTACTAAAAATTTTATATGACACTTCTTGTCAACTGTCACTGTCACTTCACTACTGTCAGTTTAATGTCATGCGTTCTTTGCGGTGCGTTCTGTTTTTGGTAGCGGCGCACTGTTATGTCATAATTTCAATTCTATATTTTATTTGTTTTTCTTGCTGTTACATTTCTTGTTTTTATTTTATTGGTTTTTCTTGCTGCTAAATTTCTTGTTTTTTATTTTTTTATAATTATTTCAGTTCTGTTAATGTTTCCCGGACTCATCTAGTTTTCATTTTATTTTAAAGATTAATGACACTACCGGCAGGTTTGCTGTTTATTGGTTTTTAGTTTTAAGATAGGATTTTATATATTTATATTAATAAAATAGGAAAATATATGTCTGATATAGATGACAGCAGTGATAAAAGTATTTATTCTTTGACAGGTAGCGATGACAGTTTTGTGAGCGTGCCATCTCTTTCAGATAATCTTGGGGCGCAGTTTTCTGATGTTCCTAAGAATTTTAACGTTAAACATATCAACGCTCAGAGTATTCCGGCTCATTTCCACGATATGCTGGCAAGTTTTGACTGTAAAAACATTCATGCAATTCTTATTTCCGAGTCATGGCTTAAACCCTGTCTCCCTTCAACTAGCTACTCTCTTCCCGGCTTCGTGCTCATAAGAAACGACATACATTGAATTATCTTTCATCTCTTCCGACTCCCAGTTATTCTCCATTTGCTTTTAGTCAATTCTCTGCATGTGATGTTAAGAAGAGCATACTATCGATTACTTCCAATGCTGTAGGATGTGATTGTATCAGCCGTAAAATGTTACTCCCGGTGCTGGACGTTATCCTTCCTGTCATATGCCACATTCTTAACTTTTCCGTGCTCATGGAAAGATGCGCAAATAATTCCTTTACCTAAAAAGTCCAATCCTACCTCCTTTTCTGAATACCGTCCAATATCCATCCTACCATTCCTATCCAAAGTCCTAGAACGGTTAGTCCATAATCAAATTAGCAAATTCCTATCCAAAAACAATCGCCTCAATCCCTTCCAGTCCGGTTTCCGTCCTGGTCACAGCACCATCACAGCTCTTCTCAACATTACGGACGATATACGGTCAGCCATAGAAAACAGTAATCTGACGGTCTTGGCATTGCTAGATTTCAGTAATGCTTTTAATACTATTGATTTCGACGTTTTGCTTGGTATTCTATGCTCTCTTAATATATCTCCATCGGTGGTTGACTGGTTTCGTAGTTACCTGTTCGGGCGCCGGCAACGTATATGTATCGGAGAGAACTTGTCTTCCTGGTGCAGTACATCTGCCGGGGTACCACAGGGTGGCGTTTTATCCCCTTTACTTTTCGCAGTTTTTATAAACTCAATCTCCAATGAACTTATTTCTTCCTACCATCTTTATTCAGACGATCTACAGTTGTACTCGCGGGCACCGCTCGGGAAACTGTCCGAGGCTATCGTAACCATTAACCTTAATCTGGCTCGCATTTGCGATTGGAGCAGGAGGTATGGGCTGATGGTCAACCCTATTAAGACGCAGGTTATTGTTGTGGGCAGTTCTAGAATGGTTTCAAAGATAAACTGGACGTCTCTTCCCCAAGTTCTTTTTGACAATTCAGTTATTCCATTCAGTGAGAAAGTTAAAAACTTGGGGATATTCATCGACAAAAACTTTTCATGGACTGCCCAACTGCAAGAAGTTAGCCGCAAGTTGTTTGCATCTGCTGCAACTTTGAGGAGACTGCGGCATTTTCTTCCGACTGCCACCAAGATTGCGCTTGCACAATCTCTTCTTCTTCCCATCCTTGATTATGCTGATGCCAGCTATCTCGACCTTACTCAAGAACAACTCGATAAACTTGAGCGACTTCAAAATGTTTGTGTAAGGTTCATATTTGGTTTGCGCAAATATGACCATGTTTCCGAATTCCGTGTAAAGCTCAAGTGGTTGCCAATTCGCCTTCGCCGGAATGCTCATATTCTTTCTCTTTTGTACAATGTGCTATTTACTCCTTCTACCCCTCTTTACCTCAAGGACCGGTTTCAGTTTATCTGCGATTCCCACACGAAATCTCTTAGGTCATCAGAAAACTTGCGACTTAAAATGCCTATGCATTCCACTACATTCTTGGATAAATCATTTACTGTCCAGGCTGCTCGTTTGTGGAATGCATTGCCTGACCCAATAAAACGTGCTCAGTCGTTGCCTGTCTTTAAAAAACTTATAAAGGAACATTACCTGACTCTGTGATCCTGTCTTTTTGTTATGCTGTATTGTTCTCTTATTTGTTTATTTAGTTGTATGTATGTATTTATGTATCTATTATAGTAGTTTGTTTTTAGTACCTAATTGTACTTAGTACCTAATACTTGTGGGATTTGAAATTGGCACCAAGTGCAACCCCATATCGTGTCCAGGCTATCTCTATCCATTCAAGGTTGCCTGGAAGAGATCGCAGAGCGCGATAAGGCCGCCTGTTGTATATTTGTTTTAATTTTAATGTTTATTTTTGTATTGTCTTATCTTGGTGTACAATAAAGTATATATAAATATCCTCCGACTGCACAGCATGTTTTTCTCCCTGTTTACGTCTTTTTAGTTCGCTTTTGTTAAAATAAAGTCTTCTACATCCCATGATCCTTTTAACGAACACAGCGCGCATGCTACGCCGTACGCGGTGCTAGTGATGAATTTTGAATGAATTAGACCTTTCCTAAATTAACATTTTAGGAAAATTCTTGATTGTTTACAGTGCTGATGATTTCGTGTTGAAGAAATCTTATAGATAGTGCCTACCTACATAATAACTAAGTAGGTTTTAAGAGTGAGAGATATTAGTGAGTTAGGTAACTTAGGTATTATTTACATTTTACTCCATTTACTCCATTTATGCTGCCAAAACATATAATAATGTACTTGTACTGTGACGTCAGTCCGTCCTAAACACTGCACGTGAAATAAAGGGTCGATCCGACTCTATTAGGAGGCTCAAATATCGAGAAAGTGAATGTGTTCGGCAACAGATACCAGGAACCTTCGTTATGGCGTGATGCAATATAAATTGCCTCGTTAGGCGATATCACGCACGTATTTTCTAAGAAAATTTCAAGTGCAAATCTATCGAAATTCATCGCATTGTGTCGATTTCAACGTACTTGCAACTTCGCTTAGTAAAAATCGTTTATCAGTGTGGTATAATGGAATGGCGTCAAGCCATCGGGAAGGTCGTTATCACTTTTTTACCCGTAAAATGGCATTGCATATATAAGTGAAATCCAAAACGAGGATAGTTGCAAAATGGATGGAGACTAATCGACAAAGCTGAAAACTTTGGTTTACTGTCATCATCATCATCGACCATTTGATGTTCTACTACTGGGGCACAGGCCTCCTCTCTGTGAGAGGGAGTTGGCTGTTACCACGGGGCCCCAGTGCGGATTGGTAGATGGCATCACCGTGAGGAAACTATTAGTACTAATAGTTTCCTCACGGTGATGTCCTTCACCGCAAGGAAACTATTAGGACCGCTCATGTTCTAAAATAAAAAAACGAAAACATGTGCCATCTACCAATCCGCACTGGGGCCCCGTGGTAACAGCCAACTCCCTCTCACAGAGAGGAGGCCTGTGCCCCAGTAGTAGAACATCAAATGGTCGATGATGATGATGACAGTAAACCAAAGTTTTCAGCTTTGTCGATTAGTCTCCATCCATTTTGCAACTATCCTCGTTTTGGATTTCACTTATATATGCAATGCCATTTTACGGGTAAAAAAGTGATAACGACCTTCCCGATGGCTTGACGCCATTCCATTATACCACACTGATAAACGATTTTTACTAAGCGAAGTTGCAAGTACGTTGAAATCGACACAATGCGATGAATTTCGATAGATTTGCACTTGAAATTTTCTTAGAAAATACGTGCGTGATATCGCCTAACGAGGCAATTTATATTGCATCACGCCATAACGAAGGTTCCTGGTATCTGTTGCCGAACACATTCACTTTCTCGATATTTGAGCCTCCTAATAGAGTCGGATCGACCCTTTATTTCACGTGCAGTGTTTAGGACGGACTGACGTCACAGTACAAGTACATTATTATATGTTTTGGCAGCATAAATGGAGTAAATGGAGTAAAATGTAAATAATACCTAAGTTACCTAACTCACTAATATCTCTCACTCTTAAAACCTACTTAGTTATTATGTAGGTAGGCACTATCTATAAGATTTCTTCAACACGAAATCATCAGCACTGTAAACAATCAAGAATTTTCCTAAAATGTTAATTTAGGAAAGGTCTAATTCATTCAAAATTCATCACTAGCACCGCGTACGGCGTAGCATGCGCGCTGTGTTCGTTAAAAGGATCATGGGATGTAGAAGACTTTATTTTAACAAAAGCGAACTAAAAAGACGTAAACAGGGAGAAAAACATGCTGTGCAGTCGGAGGATATTTATATATACTTTATTGTACACCAAGATAAGACAATACAAAAATAAACATTAAAATTAAAACAAATATACAACAGGCGGCCTTATCGCGCTCTGCGATCTCTTCCAGGCAACCTTGAATGGATAGAGATAGCCTGGACACGATATGGGGTTGCACTTGGTGCCAATTTCAAATCCCACAAGTATTAGGTACTAAGTACAATTAGGTACTAAAAACAAACTACTATAATAGATACATAAATACATACATACAACTAAATAAACAAATAAGAGAACAATACAGCATAACAAAAAGACAGGATCACAGAGTCAGGTAATGTTCCTTTATAAGTTTTTTAAAGACAGGCAACGACTGAGCACGTTTTATTGGGTCAGGCAATGCATTCCACAAACGAGCAGCCTGGACAGTAAATGATTTATCCAAGAATGTAGTGGAATGCATAGGCATTTTAAGTCGCAAGTTTTCTGATGACCTAAGAGATTTCGTGTGGGAATCGCAGATAAACTGAAACCGGTCCTTGAGGTAAAGAGGGGTAGAAGGAGTAAATAGCACATTGTACAAAAGAGAAAGAATATGAGCATTCCGGCGAAGGCGAATTGGCAACCACTTGAGCTTTACACGGAATTCGGAAACATGGTCATATTTGCGCAAACCAAATATGAACCTTACACAAACATTTTGAAGTCGCTCAAGTTTATCGAGTTGTTCTTGAGTAAGGTCGAGATAGCTGGCATCAGCATAATCAAGGATGGGAAGAAGAAGAGATTGTGCAAGCGCAATCTTGGTGGCAGTCGGAAGAAAATGCCGCAGTCTCCTCAAAGTTGCAGCAGATGCAAACAACTTGCGGCTAACTTCTTGCAGTTGGGCAGTCCATGAAAAGTTTTTGTCGATGAATATCCCCAAGTTTTTAACTTTCTCACTGAATGGAATAACTGAATTGTCAAAAAGAACTTGGGGAAGAGACGTCCAGTTTATCTTTGAAACCATTCTAGAACTGCCCACAACAATAACCTGCGTCTTAATAGGGTTGACCATCAGCCCATACCTCCTGCTCCAATCGCAAATGCGAGCCAGATTAAGGTTAATGGTTACGATAGCCTCGGACAGTTTCCCGAGCGGTGCCCGCGAGTACAACTGTAGATCGTCTGAATAAAGATGGTAGGAAGAAATAAGTTCATTGGAGATTGAGTTTATAAAAACTGCGAAAAGTAAAGGGGATAAAACGCCACCCTGTGGTACCCCGGCAGATGTACTGCACCAGGAAGACAAGTTCTCTCCGATACATATACGTTGCCGGCGCCCGAACAGGTAACTACGAAACCAGTCAACCACCGATGGAGATATATTAAGAGAGCATAGAATACCAAGCAAAACGTCGAAATCAATAGTATTAAAAGCATTACTGAAATCTAGCAATGCCAAGACCGTCAGATTACTGTTTTCTATGGCTGACCGTATATCGTCCGTAATGTTGAGAAGAGCTGTGATGGTGCTGTGACCAGGACGGAAACCGGACTGGAAGGGATTGAGGCGATTGTTTTTGGATAGGAATTTGCTAATTTGATTATGGACTAACCGTTCTAGGACTTTGGATAGGAATGGTAGGATGGATATTGGACGGTATTCAGAAAAGGAGGTAGGATTGGACTTTTTAGGTAAAGGAATTATTTGCGCATCTTTCCATGAGCACGGAAAAGTTAAGAATGTGGCATATGACAGGAAGGATAACGTCCAGCACCGGGAGTAACATTTTACGGCTGATACAATCACATCCTACAGCATTGGAAGTAATCGATAGTATGCTCTTCTTAACATCACATGCAGAGAATTGACTAAAAGCAAATGGAGAATAACTGGGAGTCGGAAGAGATGAAAGATAATTCAATGTATGTCGTTTCTTATGAGCACGAAGCCGGGAAGAGAGTAGCTAGTTGAAGGGAGACAGGGTTTAAGCCATGACTCGGAAATAAGAATTGCATGAATGTTTTTACAGTCAAAACTTGCCAGCATATCGTGGAAATGAGCCGGAATACTCTGAGCGTTGATATGTTTAACGTTAAAATTCTTAGGAACATCAGAAAACTGCGCCCCAAGATTATCTGAAAGAGATGGCACGCTCACAAAACTGTCATCGCTACCTGTCAAAGAATAAATACTTTTATCACTGCTGTCATCTATATCAGACATATATTTTCCTATTTTATTAATATAAATATATAAAATCCTATCTTAAAACTAAAAACCAATAAACAGCAAACCTGCCGGTAGTGTCATTAATCTTTAAAATAAAATGAAAACTAGATGAGTCCGGGAAACATTAACAGAACTGAAATAATTATAAAAAAATAAAAAACAAGAAATTTAGCAGCAAGAAAAACCAATAAAATAAAAACAAGAAATGTAACAGCAAGAAAAACAAATAAAATATAGAATTGAAATTATGACATAACAGTGCGCCGCTACCAAAAACAGAACGCACCGCAAAGAACGCATGACATTAAACTGACAGTAGTGAAGTGACAGTGACAGTTGACAAGAAGTGTCATATAAAATTTTTAGTAAACAAGTTTGGAAGTTAATTTTTCTAAGAATTACGTGAAGGTGAAAAAAAATCAAAACAAGACAATACCACTACCCGGACCTTCAGTAAAACAATACCAAGAAGGAAATCACTTTCTCACTGCAGCAACACGCTTTAACCTTGCTGTCTTCATAGTAGCAGCGGCTGGAAAAAAAAAAAAAGAAAAAAAATTTCAAGTGCAAATCTATCGAAATTCATCGCATTGTGTCGATTTCAACGTACTTGCAACTTCGCTTAGTAAAAATCGTTTATCAGTGTGGTATAATGGAATGGCGTCAAGCCATCGGGAAGGTCGTTATCACTTTTTTACCCGTAAAATGGCATTGCATATATAAGTGAAATCCAAAACGAGGATAGTTGCAAAATGGATGGAGACTAATCGACAAAGCTGAAAACTTTGGTTTACTGTCATCATCATCATCGACCATTTGATGTTCTACTACTGGGGCACAGGCCTCCTCTCTGTGAGAGGGAGTTGGCTGTTACCACGGGGCCCCAGTGCGGATTGGTAGATGGCACATGTTTTCGTTTTTTTATTTTAGAACATGAGCGGTCCTAATAGTTTCCTTGCGGTGAAGGACATCACCGTGAGGAAACTATTAGTACTAATAGTTTCCTCACGGTGATGTCCTTCACCGTTTTGAGAGGAATGGTGATGAAATAAATTACACAAAGTAAAGCGCCTGCTTGGGTTCGAATCCACGACGTAAATCTCGTAAGTTGGGCCGTAACCACTAGGCTTGCTCGATGGACCTACCTTCAGATATACTGTGAACTTATGTAATGGAACCTGTTAATTAGTAAACGTTCAAAGCAAACATTAGAGAAAATCTGCGAGAGACTATTTAATAAATAAATGGAATATGCTGTTTCATTTGTAACGAGTTTATGTGACATTCTATTTAATAAACAGTGAACAACAAACATTTTAGGATTTCATTATACTTGGTGAAAGAATACGGCCCTTTTAAGGTCTTTGTGGTTGTAGTGTTCAACAAAATCTGTATGTGGGTAGAACGGCAACTTTTAGAAAAGTGAAATGGAAAAGTTACTCGGAAACCTTTATATAGTTCGTTTTTTGGGTTATTTCAGTCCAAACGATGATGGGTTAACCGTTATAGTCTCTAGACCTTTTCAAACTTGAAACTTACATTTTGTATACTCACTTCAAGCAGCAGAGGTATAAAGAATCTGTAACCAACTCTGTTGCAGTTTGTGGATTCGACTCGTATATAAAAAAAACAAACACGCGAAGCAAAATTTAGAGCCATTAACTCTAGATAACTTAAAATATTATTTTTAAATGAGATCCTCGTTTACCCTCTGCCAATATAAAAATGCTGAGTATTCGGTCTTTGTTTCGAGGTCTTCTTAGTAAGCAGACCCTACTTTTGCGATTAGATCACCAGCTGAAAAATAAATGATATTTTCTGCAGGCATTTCATTTTAACTTATTTTATTACAAAACTTATTCTATTAGATACTGCCCGAAATATCTTTTATATAAAAGCTAACGCGAACACAATAAATTCTGCGTAGCGGGTAAGTAAACAGAAGTGTTATTGGCTTACTAGATCATATTAACCCAATAACACTCTCGATGTAACTAATAATAGTTTTTCTTAAAACTTCTTATTAAAGCCAATTTTTTAAACACTCTTGAAGTGTTCATTTTCCAATAAAGCAGTAATGAGTAAATATATTTATTATTAGGTTCTTAGATTAAATACCCAATTAGAAAAAATCACGTACGATCTGGTCAATAAAATATAAAATAATAATTATTTATATTCTCAAATGCTTTTTTTTATGTGTTTTGTAAAAAATACTTTAAAATATAGTAAATAGGCAATAGTAAATAAATAAAGGAGATATAAAAATAAAACAAGTTCAGACTGCAGACCTCGTAAGAGCACAACATCGAGCTACGAAAACAAATATACCAAAAAAAACCCCCCAAAAATCGGCCATAGCAGAACATCTTCTTGAATCAGGGCCAAACCACTGGATCGATATACATGACCCATAGGTGATCTCGACAGAACGCCATTACATACCTAGAATGGTTCGGGAAGCAATTGAAATAACCAAGTGCAAAAATTTCAATAGGGACGACGGGTTTCAATTGTCGCGAGCCTGGAATCCAGTGGTTCAACTATGTAAAGATCGTTTAACTACTGAACGAGTGTCAAAAGTGGATACAGTGTGTATCGTCTGTCGTGAACAATGTCGAGTAACTGGTGAGACGTGTTCTGGTGGTAGTAGTATCGTGCGTGAAAAACGAGTGATAAAGAGGGTAGACAGATATGTCAGTTCGTAAATAACACCCACCCGCAAAGTTCAAAGTTCAAGTTCTCGTGATCATGGCGCTTGTAACGGTGCCGAAATATTGAGTTCTCAACCAAATGCAAAATATACGTATAGTTTAGTATATATATTATCATATTATCATAGTTTCTGCCTACCCCCATTGGAAAAAAGGCGTGAGTTTATGTATGTATGTATGTATGTAATATCCCGAAACAAATATTAATTCTAAATATACCAAAATTCAGAGCTTAGTATTTTTAACTTTGATACTTTGCCTCTTTAGAGTGAATAGACTTTACAGTCAATTAAAGGTTGTCATATGGTAATCAGACTAATTGCGACTGGCTGGGGTTTGAGTAAATCACTACTGAATAAGCTCTTGCTGTTAATTCATTGAATCTAATAAAAAATGCTATTTTTATGTAATTAACTATGTTTAGGCTTAATTAGTAGTTATTTATTGATGTGTATAATATGTAGGCAGTCATAGTTAATTTTGTATTTTATGCACTAAGTATATTTGTTTCTATGTAAATTAACTGACAATGCACATTTAAGTTATGTTCTTGTATGAAAGTGTTACCTTGTGTTGTGAAGTATTTGTGATTATTTACTGTCCAAAGAGTAATACTTACAAAGATTTATTTTTTCACACCTTTAGCACTTACAGAAATAATTGCTACACAGTAAATTATTAAATGAATATTCATCTTAGCAAGCTAATAAATCAGGGTCAGATGTTGTAGGAGAACTTCGGGTTCTAATTAAGCTACCTCAAGGAAAATGGCTGTCAACAGTCACCTGAATTTGCTCTTTATCTTGTGAAATATTGTGACTGTAATTAAGAAACCTACAAGTTCGACGACACTCAAGAGTCACAGCCAAAACTTTTTATTTTGACTAGAGTTTATTAACATTAACGCAACGTAAAGTTATGATCACTATTCAGAAATTGTTTAGTTATTGGATACAATCATGTTTTATTCAGATTTATTCAAAGCAATATTTAAATAAACAAATAGGAAGAATTTCATGGCTAATATTGATTTGTTAATAACGAGGTGTTTATGAAATGTTTGACACATTAATATGTGCTCACGAATAAAACCCTGTCATTACACAGTGATGGACCTTTTACATGCAGAATAAGAGAAGCTTTAACAAACGAGTCCCTCCTGTTATAAAATGTATTCGCAGACACGTATGTTTTCAACATGAAGCTTCCCAATTAAGTAAAAATAAGCCAATGGGTGCCTGTGGAGATCACAATTAGCTATCTAAAACACACAATCATTAATTGTGTATTTTAAAGAGCAGTGGTGGCCCAGTGGTAACGGCCGCGAAGTACAATTTATAGGTTGTGGGTTCGAACCCAAGCACGCGCTTTACTTTGTGTAAATTATTTCATTACCACTGCTCTCAAAACGGTGAAGGAAAACATCATAAAGAAACCGGCATGTCCTAGAACCAAAAGTTCGAAGACATGTGAAATCCACCAACCCGCACTGGGCCCGCGTTGTTTATTAATTGTGTTTTAGGAATCTAAATATGAAAAACTCAGGTAAACATAACGTACATAGGTTATCATAATTCTAAATATACAAAGTTGCCCAATCTTGTTATACTTCACACGTAATATATCAGAAGTGTCTTCAAGAGCCAACTTATCAAACTTCGACTTGGACTTGGGTCGTATCTGGTGATCGTGAAGTCGGTCAGGCGAGCTGGCGACTCCCACTCTAATGTAAATGAACATTAACTAATCGAGTGGAGAGTGTAGATAAGAAGCTTGTTTATAGTACATAGCCTCATTTCGGACGACAGCGGACTGTCGCGTAGAGATAAGTTTGTAGCAGTTGTGAACTTGCTGTGTGATATGGTTAAATTTCTGTGATTTAGTATGAAGTTTAGTTAAGATTGTACCTGTATGTAGATTCTTTAGAAGATCTAATGCTCTTACAAACGACTGGTAATCATAAAAAAATGGTAGAAATAGTTATGTAAGTTACGTATGTAGAGTTGGCTAAAAGTTCTGAAGGGAGAAAGATTTTTCACAGACCTTTCTCTCCTTGCTAACACTGGTACCATCATTGGATACTACTAGATTTAACTACTAGATTTTAAGAAGACAAAACTAATATTTTTATGGCCTACAGGTACCGGTAGACGGTTCCAGTCTGGTTATTTGTGTATGTTTGTTTGTAAATGTACCCAAGATACAGGAGAAATTTCCAGTGTGAGGCAATGTTTAAAAAAATATTTTTACAGGTATGCTTTGCCTGAGCCAACTAGAAACAGCCCTTGCGGTGGGCCTCTAGATTTTGTTTGGCACCTTTTTATTAGACGGCCTCAGCAGCGCCGTCCGTTCTCAGACAATTGTTTTGTGGAGACTTGCCTGAAGGTCACTGTGCATATGGCTATAAAATAAAGGGTTCCCTGTACATAGCAGGTATTTGTGCTGAACTCCAACTTCTAGACACGTAGCGCAACAAAAACTGTCCTTAAATAAAAGTCGCTTTAATTCCCAATTGCAACAACTTTTGGCCCAACCCTTAAAAATACCTAATACTTGTTGGGACCGAGAGGAAACAATATTATTTTTAACAGAGTTGATTTATGTAAAAAAAAAACTTCGTAAAAAAACTGTTTTTCATCAATATTTTTTCAGGAAGAGATTATAGAGCTTTAAGACTCGAACAAAATGTAAGTTGATCATAATCATTCTCTGTAAATGAAGTTTTGTTTAAAAGTTAACGTAAAGCAAAGTGGTTCAATCTTGCGAGGATAAACGTCGTATCATTACTCGGGTGAAAAATCATTGCTGGTTAATTAATTAAATAATGTAGCACACCTCATCATTACTATAAATATTAATATTTCTGTTATGTATTATACAACTAGCGCCATCTGTGCATAAAGCAGTAAACTGTTATGGATTACGATTCCTTTGTGGAACGTAAGTTATAGAGGACTCACTTAGGCAACTTCATCGATGATATTGTAAGTGGTTCGAAGTGGAACCACTAGATGTCGCTGTTTATTGACAGACGTTTTCTAGATCGCGGTGTTAAGAATTACCGCCAGTTAATGACTTCGACAGATTATTGTTGTTCGTCAACGCTATTCCCAGCTAGCAGTACGGTGCATTTACGGATCCTCGTCCTAATTGGAAAGGTCACGTGGGACGCCTCTGTTAGTTGGTTCTGTAGCCCGTATCCTTACCATAAGGAATATATTTTTGGATTAGAGGGCTATGTACCCCGCCTTCGTCCGAGCGGACTTGGCTGTGTGTGTACTACGTCCTATTATACTTATATAAAGTAATGTAACATAGTGTATCTGTTGCCCTACTTGAAATAAAAACCTGCAAGCATCTCAGTGTTTTCTTCACACGTGTGACGTCACGACAACACTTCCTACAATAATTAAATTAAATTAAATAAAATTAATAATTTTTCTGTTTTATAATAATATGAAAGATGTGTACAATAATAAAAAAAAAAAAAAAAAAAAAAATAAGCCTTTATTGCTGTTAGATTTCAACTTATTTGAATAATGTTACTTAAAAAAAAAAAATATAAAAGTAGAGGTAGGAAACTATAAATTAACTTAAACTAAAACATAATATTCTCGGCATTCGGCTTATCTCCCCTCTTAACAGCTTGTCTTTCGACAAAGGCCTCCTCTAAGGATTTCCACTTGTTTCTGTCCTTTGCTGTACGTAACCATTCTGGCCCAGCTACTTGCTTCAAATCGTCTTCCCATCGCTTTGGCTGTCTGCCTCTACTTCTTTTGCTTTCTCTAGGGTACCATTCCGTTATTATTCTGGTCCACTTTTCTTTCTTTTCTCTCAACATATGTCCTGTCCAACGCCATTTCAATTTTCTGCATACTGATTGAACTTTTGCAAACTTAGTTTTTCCTTTGATCTTTTTTAATTTTATTTTATCCCTTCTTCTTACTCCCAATACGCTTCTCTCTATCCCATTTTGACATATATTTAATTTATTTTGTTGTTGTTCAGTTAAGGCCCAAGTTTGGCATCCGTATGTAAGACATGGCAGTATGCAAGCATTGAAGACTTTTCGTTTCTCCGCCATAGCCATTTCTTTATTTTTCATTACTTCGCTCAACGACCAGAATCTCTTCCAAGTGTTTGCTATTCTTCTTTCAATTTCTTTATGCATGCTGTCTGTCGGTGATACTAATTGTCCCAAATAAATGTATTCGCTTACATATTCTAACTGCTGATTATTAATTGTAATAGCATTTTTTTTGTGAGGAATTGCTCATTACTTTTGTTTTTGCTATATTAATTGTGAGCCCTGCATTTGCACTTTCGTCTGATAACTGCTGTAGCATTTTTTCCAAGGTTATCGGGCATTCGGAGAAAAGTATTAAATCATCAGCGAATCTCAAATGACTCAATTTGTCTCCGTTCACGTTAAGGCCGAAATTGTCCCAACCCAGGTTCTTAAAGATCAACTCCAACACAGCTGAGAATATCTTCGGCGAAATAGGGTCACCTTGACGGACGCCTCTTTCTATCGGGAACTCTTCACCTGACCTTTCCAGTTTTATTTGTGCTGTGCTTTTCCCATAAATGATTTTTAGTATGCGTATGTACTTTTTATGGACACCTTGTTGTTCTAATGATTCCCATATGTAGTGGTGTTCCAGGGAATCAAACGCTTTGGTGAAGTCTACGAACCCCAAATAATATACTTTGTTGTATTCTCTGTACTTCTGAAGTATCTGGCGTAGGACGTGTATGTGGTCAATGGTCGAGAAGTTGCTCCTAAATCCAGCTTGCTCCTTCGGCTGGTTTTCATCAAGGGTGTTAGTTAGTCTCAACAATAGTATCTTAGAAAAGACCTTATATATATTAGACATTAAGCTTATTGGCCTATAATTGTTAATGTCTCCTTTGTCTCCTTTCTTGTGTAACAACACTATCATTGATTTCGCCCAATCTTCTGGGATAACTTCTGCTGTTATAATTTCATTAAACAAATTGGTTAATTTAGGGACAATTACCGGCATGGATATTTTTAGAAGTTCATTGGTGATTTGATCGGGACCGGGTGCTTTTCCTAACTTCTGCGTAGTAATAGCTCTTTCTGTTTCTTCTTCTAGAATAGGTGGTATAGGTTCAGTATATTGCGGGTCTTCTGTCACTGTCGTAGCAACCTTATTATTATTGCTTTTATACAGCTCCTTATCTTCTCAGGTTGACACAGTGTGTACAAAGCTTAGGTCAGTGTTAAGTAAATTCTATATCCTGAAGGCACCTTTGACTAGGAAAACGCTGCGTGTGATTTATTTCGCTCTCGCCGAGTCTCTGCTGAGCTATGGGTTAAATACTTATGGCCGTACATTCAAAACCTACCTAAACAGTATAAAATCACTCCAAATTCGATTTATGAAATACCTGGTTAACCCGAAACTGAAGCTTGAGTGTAAAGAAAATTATGATAGATTTTTTGTTGTATGTGAGGTGCTTCCCGTACATGAGAAGGTCAAGTACTTGATGGTTCTGGAGCAGTTCTTTAACGACCAATTTAAAGTACAAGTGCAAAATGCTTACAATACTAGGAGCGTTAGAGAACGTAAATTCGTTAGAGCACCAGTTAAAAATTACTATGGCAAAAGAACCAATAAGTATTTGACCCCTACAATTTTTAATAATATCGACTGGCTGAGAAAAGATACTAGTGGCATTAGTGAGCGAACACTAAAAATTAAATTAAAAACTGAACTGCTTAATGACGTTGCCGCTGCGTGCGGCAGTAGTTGATAATATCGAGTTGTTAATTGTTGTTGCGTGTTGCGGCGGTGTCGTTGAGCATCTTTTTGCATTGTATTCTAAAACAGCATGCGCGGCGCGAGTCGTCGCCGGTGTGTGTGCCGACGGTGGCCCGCGCGGCTGCTGAATTGCTAATTCTTACCGTGACCGTCTATTAATAGTTGTATCTACCTACTTAGATGTTTATAATTTATACCAAATGTTGTTAAGACGAGCGCTAATCCTGCCGACAAACTGTCACGCAGTTTGGCAGGTTTATGATGTATGTACAAATGTTTGGTCCAAAATAAAAGATTTATTTATTTATTTATAATATTCCGTAGCAATATTTAATATACCTGATCTTTTTGTAGAACATCTTCCTTGTTTATCCTTCATATTAGGCATCCAATTCTTTTTCGTTTCTAATTCTTTGAACGCTTTCTTTACTCCGCCTGTTTTCTTAATATGGTATTGAAAAGTGTTTGCCCTTTTTTGCTTTCTGTCTTTCCTTATATTTCTGTTGATATTTTTACTTATTTCTGCAATCTCTTTTCGAGTTTCTTTGTTTTTCTTGCCTTGTAAAAGCAATTTTCTTTCTTTGAGTAATTGAATTGTTTCGGTGGATAATATGGCTTTATTATTTGTAGACACTTTTCGGGCTTCAGTTTTGAGAGTATTTACAAAATCTTAGTATGTCACCTCAATTGGTTTATTGTATTCTTTTTCTTCTCTTCTCTCTAGAATTTCTTTTAAGCTGTTCATTATCTCTGCGTTATTTTTAATGTTTACATATGGTACTGATTCAGTGTGCAGTCTTCGACTTTTCTTTAAACGTGCACCTCCTAACTTAGCACGAATCATTTTATGGTCCGAATTAAAATTTAAATTATGTAAAATTGACAGATCTTTAAAAACTTTTGGTTTATTGGTCATAATGTAATCGATTTCATTTTTAAAGAGTCCATTTGGGGAAGTCCACGTCCATTTCTTATTATTTTTCTTTTTGAAGAAACTATTCAGGATACTTAGTTTGTTTTCTAAACAGAAGTTAACCAATCTTTCACCGTTTTTACTCCTGTTGCCATTACCGTGTCTTCCAACAGTGTACTCTTCGCCTCTTTGACATGCCCCAATTTGACCATTAAAATCCCCCATTAATATTATATTTTTGTGAGCAGTATCAACAGTACCTTGTAATTTTTGGTAGAATTCTTCTATTTTGTTATTATCTTGTTTATCTGCTTCAGTTGGCGAGTAAACCTGAATAATTGACCATGATTCATCTCTGCTATTTTGTACGGGAAGTTTGATGTTGAGTATTGCAATTCTTTCGGATATGCCTTTTAATTCCTCGATTCGTTCCGTATATTTCCTTTTTATCAAAAAACCAACACCGTATTGCCCTGGTGTTTCTCCTTTGTAATGTAGTATATATTTCCCGTGGTCTTCTATTCCTTCTCCTAGTCTTCTCATTTCGCTTATTCCTATAATATCCCAATTAATTTCTTCTATTGCTGTTCCTAGTTCAATGAGTTTTTCTGGGGTTCTAAGGGAACTTGTATTAAGCGTCGCTATGTGTATGTCGCAGTTATTATTCCTTTTTTGTTTGTCTATCCTTAGAGGGTGTTGGTCGTTTTCCCCCACGATGACCAGTCGGCTTGGAGGAGGGTGTTATTTTCTTATTAAATGTATTTTTGTGTCTTTGTTTTGTTGTATTTTCCGATTGCTGAGAATTAGTTGTTACTGTTGTTTATTTGTAGGGACGTTAGTAAGAGAGTTAGATCGCATTCTCATCACGTCAAACACGTTGGTTCTATTGGCTTTAAAGGATACGGTGGCTTGCTGTTTTTTAGGTTGAAAATCTGAAGAATGCGGTGATGAAGAAGTTTCCCGTTTTCTTTTATCGTTAGTTGTTTCATTTCCCTTCACTACAAGGTTATCATACTTCAAAAACGCTATTTTCCCCTTTTTCCTTTCTTCTATCAACTCTGTCTGTAACGCCTTCCTTTTGGCCAGAACTTCCTTTGGATAGTCTTCAGTGATATATATCTCCTTAAGATTTTTCTTATTTCTCATTATCTCATTCTTTTTCTATCCGTTTACGAAAGTACATAAGACTGGCCTCGGTTTGTTACCTTCTATACTTCTTTTCCCTAATCGGTATATATTGTTTATTGTATTTTCTTCAATATCAATATTTATTTCGCTTTTGAAGATTTTCTTTATATTATCTATTAATTCTAATGTGGTTTTTTCTATTTCATCCACGCCAAATATAATTATATTGTTATTTCTTTTTTCTCTTTTCAAATATTCTATCTCTTTCTCCTGAGTTTCTATTCTTTACTTTAAATTTTTGTTTTCTTCAATAATCGGAATTAATTTTTCATCCAGTTAAGACATTATTTTATTTGTAATGGATTCAGTAATTTCCGCATTGTTGCATTTCTAGTTTCATTTTGTCGAACAAAAGTTGGAATTGTGTCTCCATTTGTTAAGTTTACTTGAAACGAAACGTAATCGTTAAATGATAGAATATTTTTCAACACTGGCAACACTGACGTATATGTCAGTCGTTACTTTTAACCGATAATGTACTATTTTTTTTCTTGTATCTATGTCAAAAAACAGTGGCTTCACTAGAACTGTCAAAGTCGAAGAAATATCAATGGTCTAACCTCAAAACGTTTGTTGATATACTTTCTTCTTTGCTGTGTTGTAATGTGCGAATTACGCCTTCGTTGATATTTCCAACCCATCCAGGACTCCTTTTTGTTGTTGAACAGTAATATTTAGGAGTGTATGGTGTTTATAAATATTTTCCTTTTAATTTTAGCGCGACTTTAATGACATTGATGTTTACACTTCGAAGACCGGCAACGGAAAAAACACAATAATAGACTTGATTGAATCAAATAATAATAATACCGTCAGAAAATGATTAAATTAAAGTACACAATAAACAGCACGAAATAAATTTAACTAATTTCAAACTGAAAACACCATACAGCAATATGAAAGTTCAACATAAAGGAATAAAGTTTTATATTTTGTTTGAACATAATATTGTGCTCGTTTATTGAATAAACATTAACTTGCTGGTAACACAAACCTCGCAATTATTGGCGATTTTTTTTTTATTTGTTTTGTTATTTTTTATTTATTAAGTACATAAAGAACAACAACACATTACATGGCATATGGAAACAGTGGGTTGTACTACCAAGTTTAAAATAAATGTCAGCTTTCCGGGCTCCTAAACTAGGTACGCAGACCTGTATCTTAGGAGTCTGACATCTTGCGGCTTCAACTTATATAATACAATACAACCGTGACTCTACTGATTGTTTACAGTTGTTGTTAACACAGCAAATGGAGTGAAAGATTGTGGTTGTGTATCTAGGAGTGTGTGTATGAGATTAGAAAGGTGTGTGTGTGTGCGTGTGTGAAGTGTAATTGTTTGATAAGCTTTCAACATACTTTCTGTTTCATCATGTGTTAAGGTTAAAATCCATTATTTTAATTTACTTTTAATTTCACGTAAGTTATATCTGTACAACGGAATAGTTTTATTTATTTTTTTATACATGCGTGAACTTTGAGCCAACAATTGTCGACTTGTAAATGAAAAACGACAGGGGCTTGTTTTACATATAGGGAAACCGTGGCGTCTTAGCAGGAGATTTTTGTCTAATGGAAGGCTGGAGTGTTTCCGCAGCACTGAACGAAGGGCATATCGTTGCCTTACTGTGTGAACTTTGGCCTCAAAGTACAACTGATCGGTAGGGTAGTCTAGATGAACTTTTACGTTGATTTTAGTATTTGTAGTAAAGCTGCCAATTTCACAATTTGTTTTTTAACTACAACTATTTCGTGCTTACCGGTAAAGAAAGTAGGACAGGTTCCAGAAGATAAACACAATACACAACGAGTTTGTTGATGCAGTATTATCGAAATCAATTCCGGGATTAATCTAGCGACAATTTTATTTCGAGCAACGATTTTGACAAAAAATCTCGTTTTCATGGTTGAACGTTGAAAATGTAAAACATTCTTCGAAGCTTCATCTCATGCATCTGCTCTTGAGTAAATAAACATGTTTATTTACTTCGCAAAGCCAAGGAAATCTTGTGAGAAATTCAGGAATTACGGCGCTTGAACAAATTGCGGCCGCGTTTCTTTAAAATACTTCTTTATACAGAGATGGCGGGAAATAAATGTTAAGTAAAGGAATGTTTATCAAGCCTGATGTAACTTAAGATGGGATGTCTCTTGTGATGACCATGAGCTGTTTTTCGTAATACTCGATATATTCAAACAATCGATGTTTGTGTTTAAGAATAAATTACCGGAGGATCCAAAAAAAAAGCAAAAGTTATTTAATAAAATATAATTATACTAAAAGGTACAAGTTAATTATTTCTAAGAGGTTGACGATGAGGTCGAAGTATGAATCAAATATGAATTTGGGTCCGCGTTGCCGATATTGCGAAGCCACTGCTATCGTCATCGCGCTGCACGTTCCTGCTGACACTGCACTGCGTGGTCGAGCCGTGTGCAGTGTTGATTTGGGTCAATGCTGTCCCGGCGATCCTTATAGATTAGCACCGGGCAACAAATGTAAAGCTTGTACAATTGTACAAATTGTGTAACTAGTTAGTGTTGTAAAAGATAGTCCCTGTCTATAATCAAGGGTTTATTCCACATGACACATTGTCAGACTACATACAAGGAGGTAACTACAATAAGTACTATAGCGAATATACATCATTCTTCCCTCCTTAGGTTTCGTACTCTTGGAGATAAGCTGGTGGACGCCGACTTCTTTCAGAATGTCGAGGGGATTCTGGCGAAGGAGGCGTCAGCATCGAATCCTCCGTATCATGGAATTCCTCATCAGAATCAGACATTACACCAACTTCTGCACCTTCACCACGAGGCGCCAAGTGTCTGTTAGACACCATAATTTCTCGTCCATTTGTGAACCTTACCCTACTGCTCATTGGAGAGGGTTCTATCATTTCTACTTCCTCTACAAGTGGATCGTACTTATTACGAACGTGTTTTTTTAGAAGAACTTTATCATCTCTGAACCATGATGTCAGCGATTGTCCGGAGGATGATCGTCTGGGGTGAACAAACATTCGCTCATGAGGAGTCATGTTAGTTGCAGTGCAAAGCAGTGATCGAATGCTGTGTAAGGCTTGCGTCAACACATTCTCCCACATTTCTATACGCATATTCTTTGTTTTTAATGCAAGTCGTATTGTTTGCCATAGTGTCCCATTCAAAGCGTTCGTGCAAAAAATGCTACAGGTCTTCCGTTTTGAGTTAATGATACAGCTAGCATAGTGGTCACGTTCTAGATGGCAGGCGCTGAGTTGTGCCTGATATTTTCATTTTGACCTAGATTGATTTTTTGTTTAGCTTTATAGTGATAAGTGTTCAGTAGATTTATGTGCCTGTATAATGTTTGGCCTCAACCCAAAATGTGGAACTCACATAGCATTATGAACATATTTTTATCATGCACAAGTTGCGGTAATCAACTGAAGTGATAGGTCAGCATCGTGGTATTCAAATGTAAGGACGTAATCGAGTCAATGTGATAAGCTCGCAACTTTTCACTTGGCTGCTATACCAAGTTTTTATTGAGTTTGGTGCAACCCTAGACAATTCAAATTTTGGGTTGTATTATAATATACCAAATAATCTCAGGGCATGAATCTCCGCTAAGGTTAGTCAGGGATTAAACTATCTGTGATTATATTTTCTACATCCCATATTTTATTTCAGCTAACTTTTATAGTTACAGTTAGGTAACAACCTAACTGTAACTATAAAAAAGGATGACCGACTCAATTTTTACGACACACCTTTACGAGAAATAGAGGAAATCTCTCTAAATCTGTTCCGCAGTTCAGCGAGACATTTTATACCTCAGCAAAAATAAAGCGAAGGTCAGTGACCGCCTCATCCTCGTCAGTGTAGCTTACGCCTTTATCTAAATACCTTTTGGTATATTTTTACCATTCGGACTATTTCCACAAAAATTTCTGCATTTTATATTTAAAGTTAGTATTTCAATACATTAGTCATTCTCATAGAGATACTAGATATTATTTAAAACCTTTGGTGAGATATCATTGAATTGTGTTTAAGATTAATATTGTGTTAGTTATAATAGGTTAGTTGTTTACATGAAATTTGCATAATATATACCAGGCCCCTCAGAAAGTATTGCGAAAAAAAGTTTTTATATATGGGAGACTGGCCAGTTATAATGTTTTTCGAAAATATGATTATTTATAAGTAAAAATAAGTAAGTTCCAATTTCAAAATTTCCCTCCACATTTTTTGCGAGTTAATTCAAAGTATTGTGTCTCACTGAAATATGGATCTGCGCCGGGAACATTTTAGAGCTATGATTTTATACGATTTCAAGTGTCGCCTGAAACCGGATGAATCGTACGATAGACTTCAAATGGCATTCATGGATGAAGGCCCTTCCAAGGCAACCGTGTATCGTTGGTATAACGAATTCAAGCGCGGTCGACCAACTTTGGGGGATGACGAAAGAAGCGGTCGCCCTTTGACGGCTGTTACCGAAGAAAACGTGCTAGCAGTGAAAAATTTAATCCAAGACAATAGGCGAATTACATATCAGGAGATTCAACACATATTGAAGATTGGATCGGGAAGCGTTCACGAGATTCTACACAGCCATCTTCGCGTGAGGAGGATAGTATCACGCTGGGTGCCGCACAACCTCACCGATGCTCAGAAGCAGGCCCGGGTGGAATGGTGCCGTGATATGCTTAACAAATTTGAAGCAGGCTCGTCTCGGCGTGTTTACGACAACGTTACAGGTGATGAGTCCTGGATTTATCAATACGACCCAGAAACCAAGCGCCAGTCGACTGTTTGGGTGTTTCAAAATGAGCCAACGCCTACCAAAGTGAAGCGATCTAGAAGCGGGGGTAAGATTTTGATCGCTAGCTTTTTTAATTTGACTGGCCACTTGGTATCAATTCCCTTACGGGATCAAAGAAGCATTAATGCCGAATGGTATACTACCAAATGTTTGCCAGAAGTTTTCTCTGTTATAAGCAACAAGCGACCAAACACAGGGCTCCGCGGGCTACTGCTCCACCACGACAATGCACCTGCGCACACCGCACTCAAAACGAGGGACTTCCTGGACAGCATGCCAGTCAAACTCCTGGGTCACCCTCCTTACAGCCCTGATCTAGCACCGTGTGACTTCTTTTTATTCCCAAAAATAAAAAATCAGCTCAAAGGGATACAATTTTCGTCGCCGGAAGATGCGCTGGCTGCGTTCGAGCAGGCTGTAAACGAGGTGTCTGCGGCGGACTGGAAAAAGTGTTTTGAAAACTGGTTTAGGCGCATGAATCTTTGTATAGAGGCTGGTGGAAAGTATTTTGAAAAGATTTAATAAAAATATATGTACGTATAGAACAATTTTTTTTAGTTTCGCAAAACTTTCTGAGTGTCCCACGTATGTTACATGATTAAGAGATTTCCAGCCAATCTAAAACGTTAAACATGCCAATATGTACATATAAAAAAAAACACATTAACTATTACTTTTTATTACGCGGTCCCAAATGAAATTCCGGATAAAATCTTGCAGCATGTGATGTTTGGATATATTGAATTGTTTGCCATAGACTCAATACAATGTTAAAGAGCCGCAGTTACAAAAAAACTATTAGAGGCATATTTAATTCTTTATATTTACAAAGTCGGACAGCGCACACATACAAACTTAAACTTCTTAACTTCTTCGGGCTATATCGGTAACCTTGGTTGGTAACACAAGGAAATGCCGAGCATAGCCCTCTCCATTGCCCTTTGGATCACTTTAAGCTTTCTGATGAGGCCCATTGTGAGCGACCACGTCTCTGTCACGTCTCGTAAGTAATCACTGGCAACACACACTGGTGATAGACTTTCATCTTGAGACGCTGTGGTAAGTTGGACGAGGTAATACCGCGCAACTTCCCGAACGCTACCCAGCCGAGTCGGATTCGACGGTTGACCTCTTTCAAGAAGTTGGACCTACTTAACTGGACCGTTTGTGCATGGTAGACATAATCACCAACAACTTTGAGTGTAGTCTCCGACTATGATAGGAATGGGTGTAGCAAGGGCATACAACATCACCTTGGTTTTGTCCATGTTCATCCTAAGACCCACTCTTTCGGAAGCTCTACTGAGGTCATTGAGCATTGTTGTGAGGTCCTCCATAGTCTCAGCCATGACCACTTTAGTGATGTACTCGCCATTGACGTTGATGCCTAGCCCTCTCCAGTCCAGAACCTTGAAGACATCCTTCAGTGCAGCAGAGAACAGTTTCGGAGATATAACGTCGCCCTGTCTTACACCTCGCTGCAGAAGGATAGGTTTCGAAGTCTGATCCTGAAGTTGGACTGACATGGTGGCGTTTTTGTACAAACACTTCAGCACCTCGATGTACCGGTAGTCGATGTGGCACCATTGGAGAGACTGCAGTACAGCCCAAGTCTCGATCGAAACGAAGGCTCTAACTTATGATTACTCCTATAAAGGATTTAAAAAAACGTAGCTCCCAAGTCTGAATGGGCATTCAAACGCAAATAAAATGTGCTTTACAGAGCTACTTCATTCAATTTCACTAAATGGGTCTTTTTGAAGTATTTTTTTTCAATTTTATTGATTAGATAAAATATTTTTTTTATCTATAAAGTAGTGCTGTAGGGCACGTGAAAAATCACAATAAAATTTATGTATAATAATTTATACGTCTCCCAACGAGTATTCATGTTTATATCTTCAGCTCTACGGTTGATACCTCCATAAACACCTCGCTATACAATATCTCCTTTTTATGAACACGTATCTCTTAGGGATCCTTTCCTCCCTTAATGTCTCTGCTCCGGTAATTGAATGGTTCAAATCTTATCTCTGGGGTCGCTCGCAGTCCGTTCGATCTGATGAGGATTCCTCTGAATGGTGTGAATTGGCTGCGGGCGTTCCTCAAGGTGGTGTTCTCTCTCCTCTTCTCTTCTCAATTTTTATAAATGCTATCACTAAGGTCCTAACTTCTAACTTTCATCTCTATGCAGACGACTTGCAGTTGTATCGCCATTTTAAGGTGGGTGAACTCGCCGAGTCTGTGGCTGCCATCAATGATGATCTTGAAAATATCAACAAGTGGACTCAGTCCTTTGGACTCCTCCTGAACCCAACTAAATCTCAAGCGCTCATTATTGGTGGCAGATACATGCTCAACCTATTGGATCCCCAGTCTCTTCCGCCAGTAATGTATAACTCAGTGCCTATATACTACTCCAAAAGCGCTAAAAACTTGGGCGTCCATAAAGACACTAACCTCTCTTGGGAGGTTCATATTGCTGATGTGAGTAAGAAGGTCTTCTACTCTTTTCAGTCTCTTAAACGTCTTCAAAAATTCTTACCATTTCACACTAAGGCCACTCTTGCTCAATCTCTTCTTCTACCGCTCATAGACTATGCGGATGTCTGTTTTCTAGATGCAACGGAGGTACTCCCAAACAAACTCGAGCGATTGCAGAACTTGTGCATCCGCTTTATTTTCGGCCTCCGCAAGTACGACCATGTGTCGGAATTTCGGACCAGATTGAAGTGGCTGCCGATTCGGCGTCGACGAGATACCCATATCCTATCCCTTCTCTATAATATCCTGCACAATCCTACTTCTCCCCAATACCTTCGCGAACGGTTTGAGTACCTCGTCCCGAGGGGCAAACCTTGTCGCACGGCCACTTCGCTTTTCCTTCGTACTCCACGTCACACTTCCAGCCGTTATGATGGCTCTTTCTCTGTAACTGCAGTGCACCTCTGGAACTCTCTCCCACACTCCCTACGCGATAGCCCTTCTCTCGATGTCTTCAAAAGGAAAATTAAAGAGCATTTCCTTTTATCGCAATGTTAGTAGATATATATATGTCGCCGCGTAGGCGTGAATTTGCTAATTTATTATCCTAACTAATCGTTTTAAGTGTCTATGTCTATTTAAGTTGGGTTTTGAGTTCAGCGCCATCTATTGGCTCACTGTGGAATCAGTATTGATTCATAATTCATATGCTAATTTCAATGTTTAATTAATACGAGATGTTTAAATTAAACAGGAACACTTATTGTAGGACTTTTGGATTTGTTCTCATTTTAACTATTGCACATTTGACGAAGTAAATGTGTTTCATTATGTTATTCTTATTAAGTTGTCAAACAATGGCGGATGTTATAATTTCTATGACCAATAACCAGATTTAATAATTTAATACGAGAACTAAACAAATTTGAGTAAATGATTAAATACTAAGAAGTCATAAGACTATTTTACACAGCTATGTAATAATGAGAAACTTTCTAATTAGTAAGATAGTTAGATCACCGGAAACTTGAATAGTTTTGTTATTAGATGACTATTTCAATAATAAACTACAAACCACTTTGTATTTGTGAGTATTGAGGTTGTTTAATGTTAAAATAATTAACTGATCAGCATTTTAGTATTGTTTGCTAACTTTACTCAACTATCCAAGTAATTAGTGTCTAAACAAAAACAATATGGAAGTTCCGCCCACTTAGAACGCGCGTCGCGCGGACTATGTGTGAAAAATAAGAACTGATTAATAAATGTAATCGAATAGATGTTTGAAAACCTAATTAATTGTCATAAAGTGATTGTGTAATCTATAAAAACATTTAAAAAGAGTGTCCTGGAGTTTCTTGCTAGATCTCCTCCAGCGATCGACAAGGGCTTTGCGATCTAGCAAGCCACGCGATGTGGTTTTAGCTTCAAGTTCATTTGAAAACTCAAAGTGCCTGTAACTAAATCAAATAAACACTCTTGAGTTTCAATCCAGTGTTGTGTGTTATTGAAGTAACCCGCTCCAGTCAAGAATAAAGGAATGGCCTCTAGACATTAAAGATGGCGATTCTACGATTCATAGGTACTTCGACGTGACATCAGAAGTGGGATCAGCTCCCACTATCGCCTTCTGCCCATGCTATGAAAGCCATCCGAAGAATTTTGTACAACATCGCCAGCGCCGAGGGTATGGCAAAAGATTTTCCTATGATAATTTCCAAGAGTAAGCGATGCCCAGACATAGGCGAAAATAACTGGAATATTTTTACGTGAACGATCTGAACTCTATTGAAACGACAGAAGAAGCTACTGACTAGTGGCATGGATGCTGTCCTACACCATTGTGGCCAAAACTTTATACAGCACAGAATGACCGAAGCAGCTAAGCGAACAACTTGATCTGTCCATTGATAGATTCCATCATGGTTGAGGGGAGTATTCTGTTTTTTTATTTATGTAACTTAACATTCTTAATTATTTTCATCATACAAGGCAAGGTCAGTGACCTTTTGTGTGACAATTTTAATCAATCTGCCTAGTCTTTTCCCAACCAAGTCCGGGACAGCTTCCATTCTAACTGGATTCAGCTGAGTACCAGTGCTTTACATGGAGCAACCAAAACCCAGTAACTGGGTAACACAATACCCCTTACTGACTGAGTGGTCCCTGCTGTTGTTTGTGTGGCAATTTGTGGAATTAAAATGAATGAAACGGCTTAAATTACTCCATAAAATAAGACAGCTGACTAGGAACTCAATGTTATTGTTTAAATATGGTTCTTTTGTCTTAAGAATTGCAATGGCTCAGTTATTTGAGAAATTTTATTTTATTTGAGGAGTATGTAAGGATCGTAGCAAGTGGCAATCTGTGGTTGCTGCCTATCCCCATGGGGACAAGGTGTGAGTGTATGAATGTTAAACAATTCAAAGTACCTACGTTGAGTGTTGTACCGGACAAAAAGTAACAACTTATTTTTATAGCATTCATTACATTTAGGTAGCTAAAACAAAAGTTTAGTAGGTAAATAAGTTAAGTAAGTTACAGAATGTATGTGCAACAGAAGTAGTAAACATTTGGCAGAAAGTGCCATGACATATTCATGTTGACGCACTAATTGGCATTTTTGCAATTTATTGTTTTTACCCGACTACCAAACGGGGTTTATTATTGAATAATGTGGAACCCGTTGCATGTCATACTTTTTTTAAAGTAAAGTAAGATAAGAAAATGTATTAACACATTCCTTAAACATGAAAAGCACAACAAATAAAAATAAAATTATAGTGTGCTCAAGAAAATACTTACAACGATTTGCATTTAAGTAGCTGGGGTGAGAATAATTGTTTGGTTACAAGACTAAACAATATTTAAAATATTATCTAGAGGTTTTTGTAGAGTGAGTATGCATCTAATATAAATGTATTTGTATGAATGGGTGAAAGGGTTGTGATACACCTGGGTGAGTCATTACAAACTTTATAATCAGGGTAAGTATCAGCAGAGCTTCAGTTCATGCATAATCATAATATAATAATAAATAGTCATAAGCTGATAGCCACCTGGTAACTTTTAATTTACAAGTAGGTACGCTTAGTATGTGTGAGTAACCTATTATGTATGGACCTTGTGATTTTTGGTAAATTAATGGTCCTGTGTATGTAAGACATATTTGAGTGAATCTAATGTGATATTGTGTTCCATCTTATCTGTCTACATGATCTGGTAGATTTGTTTTGGCTATGGGGTTCTTGACAGTGATAGCGCTATAAGTTAAATCTAATTAAAAAATTGTCTGACCCTACATTCTTGGTTCAGACTGTCAGTTGGATACTGATGGGGCCTTTTATAAGCTCTAAGATTTATGCTTGTTCAAGTTAAGTTTGTTATAATAAAGTTTATTTAATCATTCAATATTTGAGAACCTTCCTAATGAATTAAATCTCACAATGGGTTTAGTTGAATTTTACTTGTTATGGTACATGGGTGTAAATAGATTAGTAATTTCTGACAGATTTCAAAGCTTGTTATTGGATGCACTTGCACAGAATAAAAACAATCAAAAGACAGGTTTGTTTTTTGATAATTTGTCACTTTTAGCATTCAATAACTTTCTTTTCTTTTTGCAACTTTTTACCTAGCTTGTATTCAAACTTGTTCACACATAAATGTTTTGTAATGAAATAGGTTTGTAATAGGTGTGTAAATAGGTTGTTGCGTGTGTGGTATGCAAACATGCATCATTAAAAGTAGTTTTCAACATGTTTTTACATTAATCTTTAGCTAGTGCAAACACCGTCATAAGTAATGCAGCAATCTTCATAGTTATTCATTTCAGTGTCATCAGATTCTAGTTAACTTTGAATTACTCACTTACTATTTCAAAACAATAACATAATTTAATTGTTATCAGTACTAACTCCTACTTATTTAAATATTAATAGGATCATCTTTTCTTTTATTATTATTTATCTGTATACCTTCTCACATTCCAGATTCCTGTGTCATATCAAAAATCAAAATGGTTACCTACATAGTCAAGTATTATCAAGGATGTGGAAACAAAACTAAAAATACCTGGTTTGCAAGTGACCGTGTCGCCGGCTCAGGACCTTAGAAGCTACCAACATACATACAAGCCACCAAATAGAGGTCAGCTGAAAAATGACTTCCAGCCCAACATAACTAAAGTAAAAGGTGAGAAGTTTTCAAACTATCTTCTACTCACCTCGCTAACTGATACGGTGTTGTTGTATCAGAAGGCTCAACACAATAGCCATGTCGAATAACTACATGACGCTTGTGCATGATACTACCATGCAACAAAGTACTTTTAAATTATTATTCCTGGGTTCAATTCCTAGGTTGGGCAAAATTTGTTTATGGGGTTTTTCCAATAGGGATTCCTCTGTAGCAGCCCAGAGTTTTGAAATTGGTGAACCCCCATGCTTCAAAAAGCATGTTGAGCCATTGGCCTTGTGCACCATAGTACCTCCTTATGCAGATGGCTCAACAGTCAGGAGGACTACTGTTATTATTATGTTTTTGTAACTCGTTTCAGTTTATGCTATTCTATTGTCATATTTAGTCAATTATAAAAATGAATAATAAAACAAGCTCTAATTATTGAGATGTCCAATAACCTATAGCTCTGGAGGCACTTAATAAAATAATAGGTTATATCAACACCAAACTATCAGCATCCATGGAGATGGATTTGAGGTAATAATGAGAACACAATAAACTATCTTATTATGCTGTGGAAGCAACTAAGATTGATAACACAACAAACTATCCTATTGGTATGCTGTGGAATCAAGTAATAATGATAACACAACTATCTTGTTGGTATGCTGTGGAAGCAACTAATAATGATAACACAATAAACTATACTGTTGGTATGCTGTGGAAGCAACTAATAATGATAACACAATAAGCTGTCTGTTAGTAATCCGTGGAGGAAACTAATAGTGATAATACAACACACAATCTATTGGTTTGCTGTGGAAGCAACTAATAAAGATTTAATATCCATTGGTTAGGCGTGGAGGCCGCTAATGAACAATCTCTCATGTTATCCTGCTGGGTCCACGGTGTACAAGACCACCCAGAGCCTGGTTCCTTATATCCTGTCAAATCAAAGACTTCGTGCCTGTCACGGAGCAATGATCCTAAACTCCTTAACCTTTAATCCTGTCAAATCAAAGACTTTGTGTCTATCACAGAGCGGTGTTCCTGATCCTATCCTTAAATCCTGTCAAATCAAAGACTTTGTGTCTATCACAGAGCATTACCGTCCCGTGAGAATGAAACTAAACAAAAAAACAGCTGATCACAATACTCCTACACTACCTACACTATACTTACCAAATACAAGGCTGCTATGTAAGCCTTCTTATAAGTAGGTATGTGCTCATTAATGCATCAAATATTTTCATTTGAGATAAACTTAATAGTTACCTAATTTCATAAGTATTCAGTGATAAATTGATAACTTAAACTGACTATTACCTATTACAAATCAATGAATATTGTAAGATAATACAAACAATAACATTCTGCAAACAAGATTCAAATTGGACTAAATAAGCTAGCAACTGATTATTCCATGTCAAAAATCTGAAATAGAAATTGTATGCCTTCATTGACATGACATGTAGCAGTTAGTTGTCTCCTAACAACATTGGTCTTTACCATATAGCAAGTAGAATACCTAAAGCATATAGCTGTGGGTGTAAAAATACATTCAATATTTCCAAAATAAGGCATACTCAGCTTAGATTTATTACAAGCTGTCAATGATAAATAAAATCAGTTGTTATCAGATTCTAAACTTAATTAATACTGTAGGATGATAAACAACAATAATCTGCCGACAAATATTTCTCCGCTATTACAGATAACAACCAAGAAACACAGAGACTGAGGACACCGCAAGGCCCAGAGCACGAGCCTCCGATCACAATGGCCGTGTCGCCGCGTAGGCGTGAATTTGCTAATTTATTATCCTAACTAATCGTTTTAAGTGTCTATGTCTATTTAAGTTGGGTTTTGAGTTCAGCGCCATCTATTGGCTCACTGTGGAATCAGTATTGATTCATAATTCATATGCTAATTTCAATGTTTAATTAATACGAGATGTTTAAATTAAACAGGAACACTTATTGTAGGACTTTTGGATTTGTTCTCATTTTAACTATTGCACATTTGACGAAGTAAATGTGTTTCATTATGTTATTCTTATTAAGTTGTCAAACAATGGCGGATGTTATAATTTCTATGACCAATAACCAGATTTAATAATTTAATACGAGAACTAAACAAATTTGAGTAAATGATTAAATACTAAGAAGTCATAAGACTATTTTACACAGCTATGTAATAATGAGAAACTTTCTAATTAGTAAGATAGTTAGATCACCGGAAACTTGAATAGTTTTGTTATTAGATGACTATTTCAATAATAAACTACAAACCACTTTGTATTTGTGAGTATTGAGGTTGTTTAATGTTAAAATAATTAACTGATCAGCATTTTAGTATTGTTTGCTAACTTTACTCAACTATCCAAGTAATTAGTGTCTAAACAAAAACAATATGGAAGTTCCGCCCACTTAGAACGCGCGTCGCGCGGACTATGTGTGAAAAATAAGAACTGATTAATAAATGTAATCGAATAGATGTTTGAAAACCTAATTAATTGTCATAAAGTGATTGTGTAATCTATAAAAACATTTAAAAAGAGTGTCCTGGAGTTTCTTGCTAGATCTCCTCCAGCGATCGACAAGGGCTTTGCGATCTAGCAAGCCACGCGATGTGGTTTTAGCTTCAAGTTCATTTGAAAACTCAAAGTGCCTGTAACTAAATCAAATAAACACTCTTGAGTTTCAATCCAGTGTTGTGTGTTATTGAAGTAACCCGCTCCAGTCAAGAATAAAGGAATTGCCTCTAGACATTAAAGATGGCGATTCTACGATTCATAGGTACTTCGACGTGACATATATTTGTATTTATGTATGTATGTATATATTTTTGATTTATTTTTATTTTTATAAATATGTAATTTTAAAATTGTACACTGGATCCTACCCTCTTTTGTCATCATTCTGTCACTCTAGGGTTTGCTGTAAGAGAACTCAACATTGAGTTAAGCTCGCCTTTGTACATGTACTTTATTATCACATTGTATTAAATATTGTTTTTGGTGTACAATAAAGAATTAAGAATTAAGTAAAATATCCTCTCTACGTAAGCACTGCCACACTTGGTACATGTACGTGACAGTTTCTCACAAGCAGAACAAGAGGAAGAGAATTGGTTTGATGGTCACATAAGATCTTCTTCGTGGTGTGCTAGTGTCAGGGATATATTGGGTTAGGCAGTTTCTAATGTACCTTCGTTCATATTTATTAGAACGGTGTTTTGAAACGAAAAAAAATACAATACCTGAACAACGACGGGTAACCATGCCTGCATAGTTACCTATTCATATAAGCGAATTGAATTAGCAAGCGTTATCCAGAGCCCAGACATTAGGCAATTAATTAGTCATTCACTTAAGAAACGAAGCGTGTAACGGTTGCAAATCCCACTTAGGCGTAGTTAACTCAACCAATGTTTAAATGTGGTAACCAGCGGTTTCAAATTACGGTAAATGGCGCTTTTTCATCAATTCATATACTTATAACTCACAAACGGTCATCGTTGGAGAGGTAATTATTTTACAATTTTTAGACACTTTAGAAAAAAGTTTTTTATCGAAATTTGAAACCATTGGTTTTAGTATATTTAAACATTAGTTGAGTTATCTATGGATCAAGAAAGTGGTCCTCGAGCACAATCCATATAAAGGAAGATTGAAGATCAGTCGACCGTGACCACACCACAATAGGACTGTCTACCGGAGAACTGTTCTATGCCTGAGCAAAACCCATCAGCCCATTTTTAAGTATGTATATAACTGTTGGCTGAAGTGGTTTCAACTGAAATAAAAGCAAGGAATACAACATGACACTTGCTGGTAATGAACAAACACAGAATTGACTCTCCATGATTTACAAAGAAAAATAATTTAAAAACCGCGAACAATTCATTCCAATTTCCTTTTCATAGAACTCAGTATTCAATTCAATAATTCAAATACCAGAATAATAAAAGTTCCATCTCTGATTTAAAATTTTACCATTTTACTCAAACCGTTCGGGTGAACGTTGTTACTCCACAAAAGCCTTTTTATTTAAATAATCAACCTGTATTGTCTAAAATAAATACCAGACTCGACAAAATCCATTGTCAGAATCAAACAATGTGTTAAATTATTCGCAGATCCTGTTTTTATCTGTGATATAAAAGTGATCTATGTGTAATAATTATACTTACCAAACATTTTTAGGCTTTCACTCAATGAATTAATTAATGTTCGATGAATGATTACGGGGACAGATTATGAAAAATGGTTTTTGGCCATGCTTCGTTTTAATTGTGGTGACAAATCGTCACCCTAGCTATCCCGTCGCTATCTCTAATAGTACTCACTTTGTACATGTAGTTAGTTTCCCTACTCGTCTCAAGCCGTATTTCGTCTATTTCCCAACTCGTCCGACGCTTATGTACAATTAAGCACAAAATATGTAAACAAAATATTTAATAAAATTCAGAGACTGCTTTCAAGGACAGGTTCAAGCGCTCAACCATGGCCTTCCGGAGAGACCGGATCTTAGGCCCAGTAGCTCGGAATTCCAAAGAGATCAACTTAACAGCAAACTGCTAAGCTAAGAAGTTAACCGAATCACGCATACAAATACTTTGACGGTGTTTGTCTGGCATACACTTTACTTAAATACGCGACTACACGAAAGCTATTGTGATAAAATGGCTTTTACATTTCAATTTTCCAAATGATTGAAATGTCCTTTCATGACCTTAAGTAATTAAATTAGAAATCAATGTTATAATAACATCCACTCAAGACAAGTTTCTTTAGATAAGGATACCTACATTCTACTGCCATTGTCCGTATTATTACCCCACAAAATTGGACACTTGCCAAAGATGGAAATCGGTCTCTAAGAGCGCCATTACAATTTGTACTGCGGTGTCTATAAAACGAAAATACAACCGACTGCCAAACAAAAACACCACAAAGTGAAAAATAAATTCAATTTCGGAAGTCGGTGTTCCTATTTTCGTTTCTTCGTTTTTTGACACCGACTTCCGAAATTGAATTTATTTTTCACTTTGTGGTGTTTTTGTTTGGCAGTCGGTTGTATTTTTTGTAAAAAGATTTTTTTAATTTTTCACTTTTTAGTTGTGGTACATAATGGACCAGTTCTATAGGTTAGGTACCTTTAATGCCCAAAGTGAAGCCAGAATTGATTATTCCAATAACATGAAACTTAAACAAAACCGGTGGAATGAGAGTATACCAGGGTTAACTGTTCACACCTGCGTACCCTCTATAGAGCTTACTAGTGTGATTTTATGTTATGTAATGGTAAAAACAATAAACAGACATGCGATTGCAGCTAGCCTGAGTGATTTGCAGTCATTTATTGAAGAGTTCTGATGTATATCTCCAAAGTTCTTCATCAGATCTTGATGAAATTTAAATGGGACCACATGACAAGCACCAGCTTTCAAATAAAAAAAGAATCATCGAAATCGGTTCACCCAGTAAAAAGTTCTGAGGTACAAACATAAAAAATAAAAAAAATACAGTCGAATTGATAACCTCCTCTTTTTTGGAAAGTCGGTTAAAAAGTTATCACAATCTTCTTGAAACTTGTCCAACAATATCTTCGAAATGTCAAGTCGATTTTGTTTCTGACTGTCGGTTAACATTCTCGGCACCAATCATGCAAAGACTTTTCTCATATTCAAAGATTGTTTCAATATGGATTGAATACTTCCATATGAATTGCCCGTTTCTTGAATTAAGTATCGGATGGTAACTCTTCGATCGCTCAATACAATTTTCTCGACTTTCGCAACATTTTCTTGGGTGGTTGACGTCGATGGACGGCCTCAACGATGTTCGTCTTCCATGCTCGTTCTCCCTACTCGAAATTGAGAAGCCCACCTTGCGACAGTGGAATACGGCGGATTTGGAATGTTGCCTCCAAATCGCAATAAATCTTTTGCGTCGTTAACTCTTTTAAACAGAGGTATTTAATAATGGCTCGCACTTCGTTTTTCTCCATTTTCGAGAACACGTTCCGACACGAAGCAAACAAATGACTATATTCAGAAAAAAACAAAAGAGAATCGAATTTTTTTTTCATTATTAATATTACAAATATGTATCTGAGCTATGCCTGCCAGTCTCGTTTTTTTTCAAAGGAGTATGCCGTTCTCACCACTTTTTGATCCCTCCCAGTACTGTACAAATGTTTGGTGATTGAAATAATAAAAGATTAGAATACGAGGGGAAGTCCAAAAGTTCACGGATTATTTGCCTTAAAATACATATTTTTAAGAAAAAAATCCACTATCTTTTGCACCACCCTATGTAAGATAAGGGCAAGGGGCCGAGGAGCTGCAGACAGAGTAGATGGTCAGACAAAATCCATGCAACGCTGAGTACCAAGCTACAAGATGCACTCCTCGATGCCAAGGACAGACAAAGATGGACAAACATCATCAAAGAAAAGTTGATCTCGTGTCGGGGCAATCACGACTATCCGTAGTGAGGAACACGATGCGAGGAAGGGATGTAACATTGATTAGAATTAAACACCGGTTTAATAAGTGTGATAAAGTTGATGATTCTTGGAATAGGTCCAGCAGACTCACGTTGCCAAAGCCTACATGTTCCGCTCCTTATAAAACTGTCGGAGCGATGCAAAAAACGTTTGCGTGAGAGTAATGTTCAGTACTAAAAGCGTAATTGTTATGTGCTCGCTATTTCACGCACGGGGTGAGTACCCAGTTTGTTGAGCGTTAATAGCACGCAAAGCAATTAAACAACAATGCAAAATAATGATCTGCACACTTCATTTGCTCGTAATTAATGTCGTAATGTTTCGTTTATGTATTTCTAAGCAAATATCGTAAGATAACGTGGCTATGTAACTTGCTCTCTAACTTGTGTATATAAAGTATATCGTTAGTTGCCTCTTACCTGAAACAATAAAAAACATTATTTAAATAACAATCAATCTACCTATCCTGTTCCCAACTATACTGGGGTCGGCTTCCAGTCTAACCAGATTCAGCTAACGCGATACTTCTTGGCAAGACTGGTGTCAGATTTCAGGCTTCTGACTATCCGTAACGACTGTCAAATATCTTCAAATGACAGCCGGGACCAACGGCTAACGTGCTTTCCGAGGCACTGAGGAATCTCCTCGGTATGTGGAAATGGTCACCCATCCACGGACCGACCTCGTCAAGCGTTGCTTAATATTGAAGATTGACCCGAGCGGCTGTTATTATTTAGCCACGAGCTCATCCCCCCATTATTTTTGTAACATAATACATAAATAGCGCCCGTGTGTTCTCCGTACTTAGGCACTTTTTTATTATACCTACGAGAAAATACAACACAATTATTCGTTATATTTAAATATTAAAAATACATATTTGTAAATAAGTACAATTGAACATTATTGTCCATTCATAAATAGTTTATATTGTCTCTATCTTGTAAATGTAGGTCCAATTAGGCCCGTTCTCAGAGAAAAACAAGATAGAAAAGCAGACCAGGACCAAGAAAACAAGCTTAAAGAGCAATTCACTTTTATTATCTTCTTCGAAAAAATCTAAACGCGATAACATTCCGATAGGGTATGAGTAACTGGTATTGGTTTTGTATTTTTTGTATTGGTAAAAACAATTATGTGCCAAGAATTTGCTAAATCAACAACTTTCAATACATATTGAATTGTATTTCCTACTAGCTCTTGCCTGTGACTTCGTCTGAGTCATACTCGTAAACAGCACAAATGCCACTATACGAGTATAATAATAATTCTGTGATTTCGACTCATTACAAAAATACAACCGACTTCCAAATAAAAACACTACAAAGTGTAAAATAACTTCAATTTCGGAAGTCGATGTTCCTGTTTTAGTTTCTTCGTTTACTGACACCGACGAGTTATTTTTTACTTTGTAGTGTTTATATTTGGAAGTCGGTTGTATTTTTTTATAAAAAGTTTTTTTATTTAACCTTTTAGCTATGGTACATAATGAGCAAGTTCAGTAGTAAGGTTCCTTTAATTCCCAAGTATATGTTTGAATAGATAACCCGAATAACATAAAACTAACATAACCGGTGAAAAGAAAATGTACCAGGGTGAACTGTACATATCTGCGTATTCCTTTAGAGCGTACCGGTGTAATTTTATGTTATGAAATGGCGTAAAAAATAAGCCGAAATGCAGCAATCCCGAGAGATTTGCCGTTGTTTGTTGAAGAGTTCTGTTGCATATCTCCGAAGTTATTCATCAGATCTTGGTCAGATTTAAATGAGACCACACGAGAAGCACCAGCCTTCAAATAAAAAAGAATCATCAAAATCGGTTCACCTAGTATTTTTTTTTTAAAGTGTTACACACAAAAAAAAAAACAATTGAACTGATAACCTTCTCCATTTAGGGAAGTCTTTCAATTTTTTTTTTTGTTTTAACTAAAGAATGCGAAATATCAAATAAAACACATTTATACGCGATTAACACTCACAGAAATAGCCTATTCCAGGAAAAAAGTAATTGGTTCTGACTCTGAGATTTTTTTACAGGATTTGTAAAGCAAGGGTATCTAAAATAGGAAATAAGAAGTCCTCTCACGATCCCGCTCGTCATCTTCCTTCTGTACCATCACGGTTTCACAGAAGGAGGCCATTTTCCTCCAGTTTTCTGTCTCTGCCAGCATGGCCCTCACAACTGCTAGCAGAGACAGGTCTCGCCCGATCCTGGCGACCAAGACCTGCCGCTCAGAGGCCCACGCGGGGCACTCCTCTAGCGTGTGCTGTGCAGAGTCAAGATTGCCTCCGCGGTGGTGGCAATTTTCCGTGGTCTCTCGCCTAATCCTATTCAGGTACTCACCGAAGCACCTACCGACAAAATGTCCAAGTATCTACCTAACACACGAGACAACTCAAAAAAAAATTGAGTTGTCTACTACCTACAAATGTAAAAGTGTACCCACCTAAGTAAATATTGTTGTGTGTACAGGAAATAACTCTACTTATATTTAAGCCACATTGATGATATTGAAATGATCATTGTGATGTATCCTGGATTTTATATTGCTATATTAGTATTATAAGTCCTTTGAAACAATTAGTACAATACTGTCTGTTAGTATCAATATTCTTTCGAATATTGATTAAGAATGACTAAATAGGCGATATTAAATTCCTTAATTGTATTGATACGTTTTAAAATTATTTCATGATAATCATCATTTACATGATAATCGACTATTGTTCACCTAAGATTATTTAAAGCAATATAAAAAATGGCGGGATACCGCGGCATTTTCTCACATTGGACTTATTGAGACACAGATAGACCCGAGATTATAAAATATTGTTTAATGGATAAGCCAACTTACTTTTTTGTGAACTACAAGCCAGTACAGGTCAGCTATATATTATTGGTATCAATACTTGGTGTAAGATCGACTACACAAGGCTAACGTAAGTTATTTGGTATTATGACTTTATTATTGCTTATGGTTGTGTTGAAACTGTATATTTATCATATTATGGTAATTACTCCTAATATTATGTTATATTGATTTTAGTGCTATTTATTCTATATACTTTGCCTTATCCTTGTTATTTTGATTCTATAATATTGTAAATACTTTATGTGGTTGTAAAATATATCGATAAATACTATGAAAGAGCTTCCGTGGGGTTTGTTATCCTTCTTCCCCACGAGAACTAGTCTAGCAAACAGCCGGTAAGCTCAATGAGCCTTATAAATATGAATGAATTGACAAGCCTTACTTAAATAAATACCTAGTCTTGTCTTTCTGTGCTTTTATTCATAAAACCCTTTCCTTAAACACCACATACATTGGAACTCTGATACACAGTAAATAACCAACAACCATCTTGACATTCAAAGTTTGCTATCTTGGTAGATATCAATTATTTTATATAGAGTTCCATTCATGATTCTAACACGAGCAGCAGGTTTTTGAATCATTAAGATTAGGAAATTTTCTCTCTACTTATTTAAAAAAAAAACTGTGTGTAAGTTTCCACTTTAAATCTTATATTTTTCTTAAATTAAAACAAATTATATTCATCACTTTAAAAGGCCACGCAATTATTCTCTGACAACAATTGCAATAAAATGCAAATGTAAATCTACTCTTCGAAGCAATCAACAATCTTATAAAACGTTTGTTAAAATAATTTAACTTACTGATTCAAGTCTAATTATTAGGTACTCAAACTTGTGTAAGATCAAACAACTAGTTATTATCATATTCAAATACAGCAATTCAGCGTGGTGGTGACATTCACAAATCGTCAGCTTCTCTCGCATATTGCAAGGAAATTGTGTTAGAAGCTCACTCTGTGGTACTTCTTGTGACACAGAGAAATTTCCTTGAAGAAGTAATCTAAACTTTGGAAGTTAATATCGAGTCTCAATCTCAGTATGAAATCCCATTTCTATCTTCTATGTAAAGTGACGAAGTTAGGTATCATAAACATGAGGGACTTTCGGGTTATTCGTCGTGTAATGAAGGTAAATAATATTTCTGTATCTTAGCAAATTCAAGGGGATGCTAGGTTGTGGGACAGTTGTGTGATTTACTCTCACGTGAGTGTTATACGTATCACTGCATCGTGCGTCGAATTTAAAAATCTCATCAACATCAGGTGCTAAATATTCTTAGCGGTATGATCAATAAATTTGGTTTTGTATATGAACAACAACCTTTTTGAATTTATCTTGAAAATCTGCCTTATTGCATTCTTTTTTCATAAACTAATACGATTCTCTATTACCTTATCCAATTGTAGTAGGTGAATTCATTTTTATGGGTAATGCTTTTACAAATATTTTAAAAATAATTAAGTACATTTTCATTCAAACTCGAATCAATTAATTAATATTACAAAGCTTGAAACTAAACTTGTGACCCGAGCCTGAACCTCATCGAACATGAATCAGGATGGACCCGCATTTTGCAACAGTGCAACTTGTAGACAATTAGCCAACAAGAGATTAAATCCACGCTTGACCGCACAGAGAAAGCGGGTGCGGATGTCTATAGAGCAACATGCAGAGTGATGAATCTCGAATGAATTAGATCTTTCTTAAATGAACATTTCGGGAACATTCTTGGTTATTGTGCTGATGGGTTCAGGTCGAAGAAATTAGGACTTCAGCGGAGTCTTTCATAAATTGGTCGAAGGGAGTTCTTGGGGATTAAGGATATTAAAGTTGCTTAATTTATCGGTTCTGTTGTTTAGACATCACCGACCTAGTTTTACCCAACTACCGAAGGAGGGAGATGTGTTTATTAGTCTATGTATGTATGTTTGTTCCTATGTGGCGTTCTGGAGACCAAACGCGTTGACTGATATTTATAATTCTTACGTCAATCGATTCGTCTCAACTTTGCGAGTGTCAAACACACAGAACTTTAAGTGAATCACAGAGATGTCAAATAAAACTGTGGGTTCATAGAAATTATTCAAATAAGGGTCGATTCCACTCTATTAGAAAGCTCAGATGTCTGAAAAAAAACGTGTATATGGCATCATATGTGTATATTCACGCGTTTAACGTATTACGTACACGTTAACAGAGTATGAGCATTTTAAGTAAATTCCAAAGGGTAGACTCTTGAGTGCAATTGAGGAATTTGGTTCCCTAGAAACAATTGTTTTTTTTTTTTTTTTTTTTTTTTATATAAAAAAACGTTGCCCCACACTAGGAATTTCTTCCTGTATCGTGGGTGCGTTAACAAACATATAAACTCACATACATGTGGACCGCGCTCCAGGAGCGTAACTTCAAAAAGCACGGATCTGTGTCAGGAGAGGAGCTCCTGAAGTTAGATGAGTCATCGCCGTGTTTATTTTAACCGTGTATTATGTCATGGCAGTTAGAGGAAATGCTGTACAGCCTTTCGGTTGGTCTATGAAGTTGTGAAGTAATACGTCTATTTGGGATCGTATTCTCTCACAGAGTTGTATGCCTTTACAACTCGGTTGACACAGATTTAAGTTGCCATCCAATCCTTATGTCAGCCTATTAAGGCTGACTAAAGGATTCAATATCTTGTCTCCGACAGGGTGGACATAGAACTCGGAAACCGGTCGATGAGGTGCAAATTGGAAGTTGCCATTGTCCAGCATTGTTCTACGATAGGCTGAATAGATTGACGTTATTTAAAATTGTTTTCGACAAAAGTACCTTATCAGGCTTTTACCCCAATTGCGTGATAAAAAAAAAACATATTTATTATTACAGTAATGATGCCACCGCCGCCGACAAATTAAATATCGGATGCCGTTACTGGTGAGCCCAGCACCAGCGCATCGCACACCTCTACAGTTTTCAAAAACATAATCAAATAATATATCTGAAAACGCTACAGTTTATAATGCTAGTCAATCCTTAGTCTTCGTCTCGACGTCGCTAATCATAGTGAATATATTCTCAGCTGTATGTCTTCCGAAAATGTCTACGTAGTTCTTGCAAGTCACTCCACACTCCTGTGAAAGTAAAGATAAATTATATTATTAATTTACTTGTTACCTACTATACTTACTATTAGCTAGCATCACTATATACATCGTACATACTGCTGTAGGCCGCACGTTAGTGGTAACAAAACCAGTGAATGCTTGCCTCTTTTTCCATCGAAACTCCGTACTACGCTAGGCCAGCTCAAGTTCAAAGTGAGTTACCACCGAAAAGCGGCCGACTATTATGTATTTATCTAATACTATTATTATTATCTCATACTATTATGTATTATCCTACACTTCTACTGATTAAAATGAGTTCGCGATGACCCCTACAACGAAAGATAAATCTGTTATAGCCGGGTTAAGCCAATTTTCTAGCTCGCATCGTTTGCTTTTGCATTTTGTTAGTGAAGTTTTTGTCATATGCGATTTGATAAATATAAATTATAATGCCACCATTTGGGCTTCGCCAAAAACGGATGAAAGTTAATAAGCCAGTAGTGATTATCTTTTTATCCATGTGAAGACAGGAATGATGTCAGGAATGGTGGTTGAAGATGTTTAGGCACTTACAGCTCCAAAAAATGTTTGCATCCAGTTCTGATTCATGACGCATAAACTTTTGTCGGCGACAAGATTTTTTATGATAAGTTTGTCACTAGTCTGAAAAATAGTTTGGATTTAGCATCAATAAAATAGTATTTGAATCTACAATGATGAATGAAAGGCGACTAACGAAAGGTATTTACAAGGCAGACGTGAATGGAAACGCCGGGAGGGGACGCCCTAGAAAGACATATATAGACCTTATAGGTGATGTTCTTCAGAAAGGCCAAGTGCGCAGTACCCATAACCGGCGTGTGTGTATGACTAGATGTATGAATGTGTGTGAAGCAAAAGAAGTATGTAAGGATCGTAGCAGGTGGCGTTCTGTAGTTTCTGCCTACCCCCATGGGAAAAAGGCGTGAGTTTATGTATGTATGTATGTATATTGAATCTACACTATGTACCATCTGCTTACTGTACTACCACTACAATAAATAAATTTCTATTTATATTAATCAGTACCTAACTAAAGACTGTACCTTGACAGGGTTGCCCAGTCCCTCCAGTCTGTCGCACGGCAGCAGTGGCATGGTAGTGAACCGACAGTTGCTGTCTCTGACAGAGCTCAGTCGCAGCGGCATGCGGTCCGCGGGCTCCGGCGCGCCCGCCGGCTCGTACCTCATGTACAGAGGGGCTGCCTACATTCATATTAAAATATTATCTACTGATAACTTTGTTGTGCATTCGTGGAAGGCCTTCCAATCGGTGGACCGATGATCTGGTGAAGGTTGCGGGGATCCGCTGGACACGAGACGCACGGGACCGGTCAATGTGGCGATGCTTGGGGGAGGCTTATGTTCAGTGGACGTCTTTTGGCTGATATGATGATGATGATAATGATAACGTTGTCTTCAGTGTTGCGTTATCCTCAAAGAATCCGGTTTCTGCATAATTATGTTGTGGCTTCATTAAGACTTCCACATGAGTCGAATAAAGAATCAGATAGAGCAAGATCTCACAGACCCCAAGATGTTACTTGAAAAAAAATGTGGGATTGAATAGTGTTAGTATTGTAGCAATTTAAAAATGTATAAAGCCTAATTAGTAAATAAAATAAAATAAATAAATATATAATAATTTATTTCACCAAAAAGCCTGTCTTACAAAAAATCAGTAGTTAAAAAATAAACATGCTTGCTATAAACATTAGTTCATTTTTAGATACTCGACTCCTAAACTAGGTGTATATTCATGTGAATTAGGAGTCAGTGATCCTCCGTAGCAAGAGCCATAAAACATGTATAAAACAGTCATTTTATCATTTTAAAATACATAATACAAAAGAGAGAAAATAATGATAACATCAAATAATTTAAAACATCATTACAATAATAATTAACATAGGTACTCATAATATTTTTATATTTAGTCAAACTTAAAATAAAATATAATTTAATAATAATGGTTCAGCGTATGCCTAGGTACGAGTATATGTGTGTGTGTGTGTATAAAGTTTGTACACAAAGGTAGGTTTAATTATTTAGGTATCACTGTAAGTTACCCAGCAGAAGATCCTCAGTGAAATTATAATAGTCTAAGAGGTGGTCGCTACCTCGAGTGAGGTCCTATTATACTTATGTATCTTACTTTTTCAGTAATTTAGAGTTCCTAATTATCTACTTGAAATCAAGCATGTTACTACTTAGTCATATATGAGAGCAGTTAATGAGAACACATATTATTGTGTTCATAACTGGTGCAGTTATGTACATTGTGTATGTGTCATGACCAAGTGATTAATAAGGGCATTATTTATAAAATTCCTGGGCAATATGAATCAAATTAAATCGGGCTTCGTAATGAATACTGATTTAAACTTCATTATTTATCACATTTCCTGCTCATTCATGAATCATGAATATTGCTGCATACTGTTAGGCAATTTGATAAGTTTGGTACATCAGTAAGGTTTTTATTTTAAATATATGGTCAGTAAGAAAAGTCTGGGAAAAAGTTATTTTCACAGCAAAAATATTATATTATTTGTGCAGCGGGATTATACAATCGGTAAGTATATACCGCGATGTATTAATTAATTCACAAGTCAACATCAATATCTTCAGCCTTTTTTTTCTGTAGCGACAGCGAAATATCAAGTGCCGAGTGAGTGCGCCGTGAGCGAGGCGCTCCGCACGCGGTGGCGGCGCCGCGCCGTGTTGATTGTGTCCAGGCCCTTACTGATAAAAAACCGGAAAAGTGCGAGTCGGACTCGCGCACCGAGGGTCTCGTACAATACAAACAGCTCAATCATGTTACTTTAAATACCATATAATTCTTATAAGTTTTTAGGCCCTGTAGTTTCGGAGATAAGGGGGTGGGGGGGTCAATATAACATTGAGGTATATTATTTTTAACTAATTGAAAATTAATTTAGCTTAAAACGATTAAAAAAGAAATGAGATTCTCACAACAAACCCTATACAATTTTCTAATTTACCCCCTATAAGTGGCCACAATGATTCAAATTCATTTATTTACGATACTCGTCCGTCTTTTTGTCCCCGGCTTACATATTGTGCACCAAATTTCAACTCATCGTTCCAATATTTCGTAGCAAATAGGCTGTGACAGACCGACACGCGACTGATCCTATAAGAGTTCCGTTGTTTCGTTTTGAGGTACGTAACCCTAAAAATCTGTTACCGACTGTCTTGACGAAATAGTTTTGAAGCTGCTTTCTAGAAAATCAATTAATTTACCTTGGGATCTCCATAATTCATAGCTTTGAGTAGGAATTCGTCACCAAATTCCATTGGCTTTCCGTGAACACTTTCATCAAAAGCGCTGCAAGCAAACTGAAGGCTACAAAAATATTCTTTTCTACTCCTCTTTTTTGAATGTTTGGGCAACTCTAGGCATTTCTCTTGGACCGTGGGTGCATTAAAAATATTTAACCTCACATACACAAATAGCCAGACCCCGAACAACTATCTGTAGGCCATACAAATATTTGTTCCGTGCGGGAATCAAACCCGCGACACACAGCACGGCAGGCAATCGCTCAGTCACTGCGCCAAACTGTGGTATGGTAAGTAAACTGGATGCTGTGTTTATTGTTTTAGTTTTTTGTTTACATCTATAACAAATTGTTCAGACTAAGGGTCAGCTCGCACCGAGACGCTACGAGAAGTAACGCTGCGCGCACTTTTTAAATAGCGACACAACACTTATTCTTTCTGTAGTTAAAACTAAACAATAAGGAACTTACACAGTAGTGAGAGAATTTAAATTCGAAATGATGAAATGTATTGCGGCACAGGTCTAAGTGTGAACTGACCCTTAGTCTGAACAATTTGTTATAGCTGTAAACAATAAACTAAAACAATAGACCTGTTTAATAATACTGGTTTTCAATTGAGACAAAACATTTTTCTCTTTTCAGTAATTTCAAAAGTACGGGTAGATACACCTAGGTACTGGTGGCTTTAAATTAATTCAGTCCGGAAGATTATTGCAAAAGCACAAGACTGCCTGTCTGTCTAATAAAGTAACGGCTTTAAATAAAAAGGAGTTGGTCGGACAAACCTGACGACAAGGAATGTGTTCCGACAGCATGGCGTGAGGATGGGCGACAGGGTCATGAGACAACCGTCGCATATGTTCTGCATACAGTCCACTTGCCGTTCCCGCACAAGTATTGACATAGCCAAGCCGTATTGCTGCTTGTCACCCGCCATTTTCGGTTTTGCTAAGAACATAACATAATAGGTTTCTCGTTTATTTATTTTTTGATTGGTATATATTAGTCTATTTTTATTTGTATATGTGTATTATTATATGTAAGTATATACATTTTCGAATACAAGTTGTTTTTTTTAATATTATTTTGTTGTACCCATTCACATCGTTGTCCTATATAACCCAAAGGTTGACTGGTAGAGAATGCCTTGTGGCATTAAGTCCGCCTATGTACCACTATTGTACATGAAGTTTAAATAAATAAATAATAAATAAATAAATAAATAATAATTAGTAGCTTCGACAGAGTGTGACCATCAGCAAAAGGTTCAGCAAAATCTCTCGAGCAAGGCTGAAATATCTACCTGGCATATCAGACGAAACGATTTGTACGTTAAATCCATACAATACATAAATGCCACTTAACGCCATCGGTCTCTGGAATCAAATGCAATTTTATTAAAATAGAAACGTGTCTCTTGAACTTCTTTAAATAGAAATCATGTGATGTAGTATGTCATTTAAACGTGTGAAAATTACTTAAATCGTTAGTATTACTCAGATAGTTGGTGTAAATCAAATGTTAAAGTAAGCGCTATTCCCGGCGACAAACTGTTGCGCAGTTTGGTGAGTCTAAATAATATCTAAATGTTTGGTCCAAAATAAATGATTTCTTTTTTTTTGTATTATATTGTTGGTAAGAGATGATGTGGTCGACGGTGAGAAATAACCTATTCCCTCTTGACTTATAGACTCCTAGATTGTAGCTGTCGGGAACACTCCGGCAGGGAATTGCACTCCTTAGCTGTATGCATAAAAAAAGTGTTTCCAAAACGTTTTGTGCGTATGGGTGTGCACCATGTACTGATCCGGCCCGCACTACTGATAGCATCGCGAAAACTGCTTAGAGGTCTTGTAGATGCGCACGTTTGTGTGAGTGTGCCGTTTCAAGCGTTTGTAGGTAGTTTCCATTCTGTTTGTCCATATTTATACTGTGCCAATATTGTGAACATTATTATGATATCCGCAGATGACGATGATTGCCTTCCTTTCTAACATGATGTATCTATGTAAACGTACCATGGTTCAATTTTCCAGTACCATTACTTCATTATGTACAAACTTGCTAATTCAGGACAAATAATAAAAGGCTTGGGATTGAGCTGCTCCAATTAATTTTGATTTTTTATATTTTGCACCGTGAATTTTGTTTTTGTTTTTATTTATTTTTTTGTTTTCTTGCAATGACAAGAATATTTACTTTTTAAAGTATTATATTATTTTATTTTTATTATTGTGAATGTGAAGATTATGTGGATTTTTGTTTTTTATTATAACTTAGTTTTTACTCATGGTCTGGCAGTTTGAGTAGTTTATGCGGCCTACCCGAATGTCCTTTCTTTGGTATTGTTCGTCGAATCGTTGAGCTCCGTAAATTCTGAGTTGAGCTGCTCGGTTATTGACAAATGCGTGCACTGACTGGACAGGTCCACTCAATCTGGCTGGTTCTTTCCTCAAAAGACCATTTCAGACATATGTCTACATGGTCTTCACATGATATAACCAAGTTTTTGTCAAGACTTCAAAAGAGACTGTGACCTCTGAGTTTGTTTCGGCCTTTCTTCTCAGAGTAGTCAGATAGGAAACGCCGACCTCATCTAGTTTTAAAAAATATGATCGACATGTAAAAGTGTTTGTACAAACCAACTTACAGAAATAAAATCATTTATCATTTATCATTATCATTTATCAATGAACTTCCGTTTTCTTCCTAGTTTACTTTATTCACAAAAACTCGTTATTTGCATGGTTTTTGTTTTGAGATTCTAACTTTGGTTAGGTAGTAATTCATAACGGAACGTCACAAGCATACATTACCTCCATAAGTAAATTGCTGAATAATGTTCTAGACTTCTGAAGTAACAGTTCTCGTCTTTCACGTTTCCTTAAAAATAATTTGAGCTCGTACTGCAACAAAATGAGCAAAACATTTATTTTACATAAAACTGTAGGAACTTGGGTATTTAATTACCTAATGTTCTTTTTGTTCTCATTATCATGATTTAACCTGGAAAAAGCCTTAGCTTTAGCCACGTCCATTATCACCGGATTCGCAATTCATAATGTTGAACCCGGGTACATACACCCTGTAACAAACATGATGACAGTGATTGGTAACGAAGGGTATACGCCAGGTACGTATCTACTATTAAGAAGGTACCTTTCCAAAGATTGAAATTGTATTAACATTTATAAAAATTACCTCATTTTTGAGTCTTTCTTCGGACCAATTTCCAATAAGAACTGAATTGTTATATGCCATATCGCCTGATATTTCACAATCGAATTTCTTTAATTTCAGATTTTTGGTAAATTTATTAGGAGGTTATTAAAGTACAAACACGTTGGTTACTCAGTGCAGAGTGATTTTTATTATTTTAACACACACCCTCATTACAACATTTAGTTAACATATTATAGCCTAGATGTCGCTAGTATATTTTGATAGAACTCAATAACTACAACACCCCCACTTATCAAAATAAACTAAGTGCCATAACATACAATGAAATGTTGTAAACTTGTAGAGTTATATTACAATTTCAAGATGCCTAAATTTTCCATAAATTTGTAGTGCTTAACTGTACCTAGACCTTTAGTCAACAAATCTGCTGGCATTTCATTTGTAGGTAAATAATTTACCTCTACTTTCCCACTCTTGATAGTCTCCCGCACAAAGTGATGTTTAACATCAATATGCTTTGACCTATTGTGGCATTGATGGTTTGTAGCCATCTTCAATGCACTTTGGTTGTCACAATTCAGCCTAATTGTTAAGAAAGACCCAGTAAGCTCATATAATAGTTCCCTTAGATATATTGCTTCCCTACAAGCTTTCTCCTTGACTACTAAACTTTAAACAATACATTTTTGTTTTCTTCAAATATTTAAGAACCCTTTTGGCATAGTTCCAATGATCAACACTGTAGCAAGTATTAAATTGGCTTAAGTAACTAACAGAGTAGGTTATATCAGGTCTTGTCATGACTGCCAGATACATAAGACAACCCAAGAGTTTTTGATAGCTAAGTCCTGCTGTACATTTTTCTGCTCTTGTTACATTCAACTTATTCTCTATAGGTGTATTGGCTGTTCTACAGTCAGTCATATTAAATTTTAGCAATAATTCTTCTATATACTGTTGTTGATCAACAGTTATCTCATATCTATTACAATCCTTTTGAACATTAATATTCATACCTAGATATTGCTTGACCTCACCTAAGTCTTTAATTTCAAATTCAGAATTTAAAATACATTTTAACTTCTCACTCTCATTCTTACTGTTAGAAAAAATTAAGAAATCATCGACATATAATGCTATAATAATTTTTACATCTTTACACATCTTAGTAAATAGACATGGCTCTTGTGAGCTGTTTTTAAAATTATTTTTGCATAATACATCCCTAACTCTCTCATACCAAACTAAGGCGGATTGTTTTAATCCATACACTGCCTTTTTGAGTTTGAGAACCTGCCCTGCCATTTCCCTTACAAAACCTTCAGGAGCACACATATAAATGTCCTCTTTCAAATCACCATTTAGATAAGCAGTTTTAACATCTAAATGAGTAATATCCAGTCCCAGTTTTACACTTAGTGCAAACAATAACCTCAGTGTTGAGTGCCGCACAACTGGTGAGAAAGTCTCATCATAGTCCATTCCACGTTTTTGGGTAAAACCTTTAGCAACTAGTCTCGCACGATATTGTACTTCACTATCACTTTTGATCTTTTTCTTTAGCACCCATCGACACTGCACAATTGTAGCACCTTCTGGAGCATAGACAAGCTCAAACACTTCATTCTTTCGGAATGACTCCAACTCCTCATCCATAGCCTTCCTCCATTGCACACTCTCAGAACTGCTCAAAGCTTCCGTCACTGTCAGTTCAGGATCTGTAGTAGCCAACAAACCCAACTGATTGTACCTTTCAGGCTTCCGTCTCTCCCTCTTTGGTCTGTCCAAGATCTGATGTTCTGGTGTCCTGATTGGACTGCAGCTTGTTGATGGAGTTTCAGGAACATAGGTCTCGTCTGCATTAGTCTCATAGAATGTTAGCTGTGATGATTCACTGTCAGAGCTTTCCTGAGTATCTGATTCTGATCGTTCTTGGCGGCCAAATTCCCCCACTGAACGATCATTTCCTACAGGAACAGGCAATGCTTCTTCCACACACCATGTCGCTTCACTGGCTGCGGACATTCCTCCTGACACTGCTGTCTCCATTACCACTACATCTCGGCTGGTAGTAACCTGGTTTTTGATAGGATCATAAATTCTGTAGCCCTTTACATGTTCTGAGTAACCAATAAGGATGTGCTGCCGAGCTTTCTTATCCCACTTGGTCCTCTTCTCTTTGGGAACATGTACCATTACTGGACTGCCGAAGATTCGTATATGGTTTAAAACGGGTTTCTTTTTATGCCACATCTCGTATGGCGTTTTGTTATTGAGACCTGATGCTATGGAACGATTTTTTAAATACACTGCTGTGGTTACAGCCTCCGCCCAAAAACTTTTATTTAACTTGGCATCAAACAACAAGCATATCGCTTTCTCAACTATTGTTCTGTTGTTTCGCTCTGACATTCCGTTTTGTTCTGGCGTATAGGGGTTTGTTTTTTGGTGTACAATGCCAGATGATTTCAAAAAATCTTCCATTATTTTTGAACAAAATTCTCCACCATTATCTGTTCTAATGGTTTTGATATTGGCATTTTTCTGTTTCTCCACCATTGCTTTGAATTCTCTGAAGTATTTAAATACCTCATTTTTTTCTTTCATAAAGTAGACAAAGGACATGCGACTATAGTCATCTACAAAAAGAAGGAAGTATCTTGCCAATCCAATAGATTTGGTTTCCATTGGCCCGCACACATCAGCATGCACAATTTCCAGCACTTTAGTAGCTCTTGTGCCTGTGGAGAATGGCAGTTGTGACTGTTTGCCTTCACAACAAACCACACAGTTAGATTTTGTCACTTCATAAGTGCCTTCATAGCTAACACCTTCCACTGCACCATTCTTCATTTTATTCAAGTCGTTAGTGTTTATGTGTCCTAACCTCCTGTGCCATAATAAAGCACTGTCTCTGGCGAGTAAACATTTAGTCACTGGTGTAGTACAAAAATCCAACTTAAAAACACCGTCAATTAAGTTAGCAACTGCCACTAAATCTTTATTTGCATTGTATATGTAACACTGACTTTCTGAGAAGGATACACTGTTGTTGTTTTTTATCAATTGACTCACTGACAATAAGTTTGTTGTCTGGCTTGGAACACATAAAACATCTGTGATTGTTATATCATAGCCTTGCTGCGTTGATATTCTAACATTTCCTTTGCACGAAACTTGAAGTTTCTCTTGATTTGCTATCATAATCTCGGGGCATGTCTGTGGACTCGAAACTTCTTGTAACCAACTTGCGTTAGCCGTCATGTGAGCACTGGCTCCCGAATCCACGTACCACTCGTCTTTACTATATTTAGCACTCAAGAAAACTGCACTGAATGCATTTGATGACTTGTTTTTGCTTGATTTTTCTAACATTGGACATTGATTACGATAGTGATCCGGAGTTTTGCATTTGTAGCAGGTTATATTTTTATTTTCTCCGGCTGTCACTTTGACATTGGACATTGACTTCCCGCTCTGATTGGTGTTGCTAGGTCTGGGTTTTTTGTTTCGCCCATTTTGACGCAAACGCCGCTTCTGAATTCTGCGTTTTATTCGATGTCATTAACGTCAACTCTAACGGCTCCGAATCCAACAACTTTGTCTTGATGACGTCAGCTGTAATTGAAATACCTGAATGCTCGATGGCCATAATCATCGGCGAAAACTTTTCTGGTAATCCTGCTAGCATCAGTGATCCAATCCACTGATCTGTTATTTCAAAACCAGTTCCACTCAACCGTTGTGATGTTTCCACAATTTGAGTCACATAAGTGGTCATATCTTCGCAATTTTCTCGCCGTATTGAAATTAAGTGGCGCAATAACGAAATCTTTCTCGAAAAACCTGAGTCGTCAAACAGGGATTTGAGTTTATCCCACAACTCTTTCGAAGTCTTCGTCTTCTTGATATGCACGTACAAAGCCGGGTCGATGGTTAGGCATAATTTGGCCCGTGTCTTCGCATCGTCTTCGGGTTTTATGTCTTTTTCTACCACTGACTTCACACAATGTAACGTGCCTTCCAATACGAGCACATTTTCTACCGCGAATGTCCACTCATCGTAATTTTCTCTGCCTTTTAGTTCAGGCACACTGGCTAAATAGTTTGTTGACATCTTGCACAACACAAACGTGTCCTGAATATAACTTTATCACTCTTAATACTTGGAAAACTGTGATTGCCCATAACCTAAAGTACAAACACGTTGGTTACTCAGTGCAGAGTGATTTTTATTATTTTAACACACACCCTCATTACAACATTTAGTTAACATATTATAGCCTAGATTTCGCTAGTATATTTTGATAGAACTCAATAACTACAACAGTTATTGCCTCAGAAGCGTGCGTACATTTTATAATAGGTAGGTATATACCCTAAAGAAGGGGTTTGCCAAAGATTAATATCAATATAAAAAGATTAATATTTGAGTAATATGGGGTCTGCTGCGTTTAAACTTTTTATCTGTCATTTTTATTTGTCATATGATATGGCATCTATGGATAAGTATTAACAATGGAATTAGTATGTACTATTGTTTAACTTGAATCCTTAGGTAAGCCTACAGAAAGCAGCGGCTCGATGCCATGCTATGCGGCGATACGCGCACTTCTTAAGATAGCGATACATTACAATAGAGAGACGCTGGTATCTCGTATGAGCTACCAGGTAGCGTGCGTGCTACCTCGCTACTACAGTACTCGGCTATAAACTTCTCATGAAATATATTTTTGGTAACAAAATAATATCATCTTTTAACAATACTATTACGACCTTGCAAACGAGATTGAAATAAATCTACTTAAAACCTTTTACCACATTTTATTATTACAAACCAAACGAAACCGTGGTTCGAACTCTGTTACCACGGGAAATTGACACAACGCACGAAAAAAATATCAGGTACAGTTTTGGTACAACCTTTTTAGATTTAAATTAAACATACTGACCACTTGTCCTCAAAATACTGAGATGCCATTAATGTTTTATTTTGTATGTTTTTACTAAACGTCAAAGCACATGGTTTGTGAAAATTGGCCAGGATGTTTTTCTAAGGCCACGTCCGCACAGGCAGGTGGCTTGCATAGCGCCTAGAGCCTGGCGAGTCACCTAGAGAGTCGCTTAATAAAACGAACGTTCTAGAACGTACGCGATCGGCCGCACTGCGCGCTTGGCGCCTAGCTAGTCGCTAAGCGTGCACCCAAGTAAACAAACGTGTTGGTTTTTTGTAGCGAGGCGCGTGGTATTTTATAAGAAAAAATGGATGAAATATTAATTGCATCAGTTTTTAAAAGAGAACCTCTGTGGAATCCGGGTCATGAACTGCATAAAAATGCAGTTGTTTTAAAGAAACTATGGGAAGAGGTAGCAGTCGAGGTAGAAAAAGATGGTAAGTACTAAAAAGTGATTTATTTATTTATGACTTGATAATTTATTTTTACAATAAGAAATTAATCGTGTGAATGTCTATTATGGCGTTGGATTACGTTTTCAGGCAACGAGTTGTTCTGCCAAGTAACCGATCCAATTCCGTTGAAATAATTCAACAAAATGTCTCTAGTTCGTAATGCGGAGTTTGAAAATCTATATTGAGTCCTGGTGGATATTGGCGCACTAGTAATAGTAGAAACCATGTCCTCTTGAAGCATAGATCGATCTTCCGTCATAACAAAGTTATGTAGAATGCATACAGCTTTCGTAATTGAAATAGCAGTATTAACCTTGGTTTCAATAGCTTTCTGCAATATCCTCCATTTTGCTGCCATTATACCAAAACAGCACTCTACACTTCGGCGAGCTCTTGAAAGTCGGTAGTTGTAAATAGTTTTAGTGTTATCGATATTTCTTAATGAAAAAGGCCTCATTAAATAATTCAATAATGGATAGCCACCATCTCCAACTAACACAAATGGGATTTTAATATTTGTATTAGGAATTTCTTTCTCCGGCGGGATATTGAGGCCATTAGTTTCTAACATGTGAAACAAAGATGAATTTCTAAAATTTCCAGCATCACACTGACGGCCCTCTGCTCCGATATCTACTAAAATAATTTTGCAGTCCGCATCAACTACAGCTTGTAGTAAAATTGAAAAATATTGCTTGTAATTATAATACGTGGATCCACTATTACATGGACACTGTACCCTAATATGCTTCCCATCGATTGCACCAATGCAATTCGGAAAATTCCATTTGTTATAGTACTTATCTGCAATTTCGTACCATTTCTCCATAGTTGGAATTGGCATGTATTCGTCTTTCAGTGTAATCCATAAAATGTTGCATGTCTCGCTTATAATCTCAGAAACTGTAGTGCGACCTAAACGGAAATGGAAAGCAAGAGACCTATAGGATTCTCCAGTAGCCAAATATCTGAAACAAAAAGTAAGTACTTAATGCTTAATAATATAATAACTGCTGGTTTTTGTTTCAGTCAAAACAGTAAAAGGAAGATGGAAAAATCTGAGAGCATATTTTTTTAAAGAATGTGGAAAAATTGATAAGCCAAAGAGTGGAGATAGCGCTGATAAAATATGTAAAAGTACGTGGCAATATTACGACCAATTATTATTTTTAAAGAGCAAGAAGAACGAGAGCTCCGGGAGAGATTCAAACCTGAGTGTAGATAATTATGATAACTATTCTACAACAACTGACGCAACAATAGAAGAGCTACAGACTACAGATTCTGTGCAGGCTAATTCTACTTCAGAAACAGTTACAAATGATACTCTAGAATCTCAAAGTTATAGTCAAACATCACAAAGAAAAAAAATTCGTATGAGCAGAACCGAAAACAATGATCAACTTTTAGCAATAGAAAAGAAGAAACTTGAAATTCTCCAGAGGGAAAGTATTAAAGAAAAAAGCGATGATTTACTGTTTTTTGAAAGTCTTTTGCCTTATATGGAAAATATCCCATTAAGGCGTAAATTAAGGTTAAGATCAAAGATTCAAGATTTAATATTGGCTGAAATGGAAGCTGTAGAAAATAATATTCAACAATCGGTGCCAGTGATGCATATTCCTGTACCGAAAATAAATAATCAACCAATAGAAGAATATGAATTGTATGTCCAGAATTCATCTGAACAAAATGATTCAGCTTTGATTAGTTACATAAACACTTACAAATAAATAATTAAATGAAGCTAAGATGACACTCTGACCAAGAAGAGTCTTTTTTCATAAATTACTACGTTTTTTAAGTTTTTTGAATAAATAAAAATAATACATATAATATAGCGTTTCACTTACCTCAATGTAACTACTAGTCGTTCTTCGGCTGCTATGCTTTTTCTAAGATGAGTATCCAAATGAGTCAATTTTCCTTTAACTTTACTAAGAAGTAGATCAAATGTGTCTATGGTCATACGTAAATATTCGTAAAATTTGTCGTCAAAATTACGCAATTGTTTATACAGTACATTAAACTCCCCATACCTTGATCGTGATTTATTTATATCATGAACCCAACATGTTGGGTAAGGCTGTGAAATGATATATTTTAACGATGTATTTTCTGTAAGTAGCAGTTTTAGAGCTATTTTTGAAAGCGACATCTCCTCAACTTGCTGACCAGCAAATGTCTTAGGCACCTAGCGACCCACCACGCAAACCACCTCTAGTGCGGTCACCGTGAATCCTAGCAAGTAGCCAAAATGCAAGCCACCAGGCTCTAGGCGCTATTTAAGCCACCTGCCTGTGCGGACGTGGCCTAAATGTTTAAATCACTCTGCTCGAAAAGATTTTGACACATGTCATACCCGCTGAGTCGACAGGTTGTTGCAAATTACGTTACGAAATTCAGGACTTTACATGAACTTTCTAAATTCGAATTTATTTAGAAAAATAATATTACCACAAAATTGCGGCGCGCCGCCGCTTACGTACTTTGTGATATTACTCAGCTATTTTACACAGTCAATATGTGACAAATATCTTTATTTACATGTTGAGGTCGGTTAAACCGTGACAGTTTACTGAAAAATGTGTCCAAAATACGAAATACTACACCTTTCTAAACGGTAGAAGAATTTAGATTTGCACATTTTTTTTATATCGATGAGCTCGCGTTTGACCACTATCTCGCCTGATGGTAAGTGATAATGTGGTCGACGGTGAAGCACGCTTGCCTAGAAGTAACCTATTCACTCTTGACTTAAAGAGCCCAAGGTTCTATCAGGAAACGAAGACTCCGGCAGGGAATTCCACTCCTTAGCTGCGCGTACAATGAAAGTTTTCGCTTTTGCGAATACTTTCAATTTCGCTTTATACGTATGGGTGCGATGTCCACCATGTACCGGTGGCACATTGCCGTTCGTCTTGTTGTCCGGTAATGGAAAGGGCTAGGCGGAATCAAATTGTGCAGTTCCATCGCACACTCCCCGAAATGACTGGCCACTTGGCGTCATTGTTCAAGACTCTGGAGCTTTGGGGCGACCAGTGCATTGTTGCTGATAAGCCTCTTGGCCCGTTTGTACATCGACTTAAGTGCATTAAGTTGATATTTGGCAGATTCGTCCCAGAGGTGAGAGCAGTACTCCATGCACGTCCGAACTTGCGCTTTATACAATTTGAGCAGCTGTTCAGGCGTGAAGTACCGTCTCACCTTTGCAAGGATCTCCAACTTTTTAGCAGCCAACTGAGCCTTAGCCTCAATGAATGGACCAAAATTGAGGGTCGATGGTAACGTAACACCAAGAAGGTCGAGATGGTCCGCTATCGGCACGGTTACACCTTGGAAAGATGGAGCTGGGTGGAATTTACATTCTCATCAAATTTACAGGTTCATCATTTAAATTTTATGAGAATGTATCATGTATGTAATCATTTAAATTTTATTTGGGGGCCGAGTCACCCACGTCCGTAGGAGTGTACCCTTTGATTCCCTACACGTAGTCCCCGGGTGGTGCAAATCAGGTGACACTTACTGGTGGTAGGCTTCGGCCGAAGGCTTGTGACCACCCACCGGGCAAAGACGTACCGCCAAGCGGCCTAGCCGTGTTCCGGCACGATGCTCGGTGTAGCCACTAGAGGAGTTGGGTCGAGATAGCTGTTCCACTGCAGGCTGACTAGTTCTGACGCGCGCTGTTTGGGACGTATCGGGAGACTGGTCGCGGAGGGAAGCGGGATCCGAGGCACGGTGCACCGCTGGCCGACCGCAGGTAGTTGGGGGCCCAAGTAGTGTGCCAGCCACACATGAAAGGCTGCCCCGCCAACTGTCGAAAAAGCCCGGAATGCACCATAGTGCTGGTTGGCGACCAGATGGGGAGGGCCCGATGGACATTCCGGAGGGGCTCGGGCGTCCCCGCAGTCTCCAGACTAGTGCCCCAATGATGGCGTCCTTTCAGTGCGTGTCTGTAGGTTAGCAGCGTGGAACCTCGTCTCACTGCCATCTCCTCTCCTCCCTTCACTCACACACAATCATGGCAAGGAAACGAAATACTGGAGTTCAACAGCGGCTGCACCCCCTCCCCCACAAAGTGCACCTTACCAACATTAGAGGTCTGCACTCAAATCTCTCTGCAGTCCACTACCACCTGGAGGCTGAGAAACCAGCGCTGTTTTTCCTTACGGAGACGCAGATAGCGAGTCCGCCAGACGTGTCGTACTTGTCTTACCCAGGGTTTACCCTGGAGCACAATTTTAAACCACGCGCGGGTGTGTGTATGTACGCCCGCGACAACACTTGCTATCGGCGTCTCCGTAACCTTGAGGACTCCAGATTCTCAACGCTTTGGGCTCTGGTGGACACAGGTCTGGATAAAATTATCTACGCCTGTGTCTACCAGTCGCACAGCGGAGATCAGGAGACAACCAGGCTCACAGAGTACCTCAGTGAGGCGGCTGATGCGGCACAGCAGTGGTACCCTTCCGCCCAGTTAGTGTTACTGGGGGACTTTAATGCCCACCACCAGGAGTGGCTCTTCCCATACAAGTGTACTAACCATGCTGGACGGGAGATGCGTAAGCTTTCGCTTGCACTAAACCTTACCCAGCTGGTCCAGGGGGCAACAAGGGTGCCGGATGTTGATTCGCACACGGCCAATTGCTTGGACCTTCTGCTGACAACAGATCCAGACCGATACTCTGTGTCGATAACTTCACCGTTGGGTAGTTCCGACCACTGTCTGGTGAAGTCTGTGTCCGTCTACTCCCCGCCCGATCCGAGCCCAAGAGGCACCCGGCGGATTTGGCAGTACAGGTCAGCAGATTGGGATGGCATGCGATCTATCTTTGCATGCTATCCTTGGCAGCCTACTTGCTTTTCTTCGGCTGATCCTTCGTCGTGCGCGGACGCCGTGACGGATGTGTTGCGTCAGGGAATGGAGTACTACATTCCGTTCTCTGATGTGACAATGTCCAGCGTTGGTTTGGCGCCGAATGTTATCGCGCCGACACGCTTAAGCATGAGGCGTACCTGGCATGGGTCGACGCTCGATCGCGCAAAACGGGAGACGTGGGTCAGAAGAAGAAGGCCTTCAACAGGGCTGCCAAGTCCTGCAAGTCGGTGTTGCGAAGTGCTCGGTTCGACCACATTAGCCGAATAGGGACCAAACTTGCTTCTTACCCAGCAGGTAGTAAAGCGTTTTGGTCCCTGGCTAAGTCGGTCGAGTCGAACTTCTGCCGTCCCTCACTACCACCACTGCTGAAACCCGACGGGTCGTTGGCCCACTCCGCTGAGGAGAAGGCAAATTTATTTGCATCTCTTTTTGCGGAATCTTTGCGTCTGAATCCTGGTGATTCGCGGCCCCCTCCTTCTCCTGTTGGATGCGAGACGAGTATGTCGGACATTCGCATCCATCAAAAAGACGTTCGTAGGGTGCTGCGCAACCTCGACGTGAACAAGGCTAGCGGCCCTGACGGAATACCAGCAATAGTTCTTAGAACCTGTGCGCCTGAACTGTCTCCGATCTTGACTCGTCTATTCCGCCTTTCATATGAGACTGGAAAAGTGCCGAATGCTTGGAAGCAAGCCAACGTACAGCCTGTGCCCTAGAAGGGCAGTCGAGCTGACCCGGCCAACTACAGACCCATCTCTGTAACTTCCATACTCTGTAAGAGTATGGAGCGTGTACTTAACAAAAAGCTTTTGGCATACCTAGAATCTAATGATATCCTTAGTGACCGTCAATACGGCTTCCGCCGAAATCGGTCTACTGGGGATCTTCTAGCGTATGCCATTCACATATGGAGTGAGGCCATCGAGAGACACGGGGAAGCGCTTACCGTCTCCCTCGACATCTCGAAGGCTTTCGATAGGGTCTGGCACGAAAGCCTCATTGGTAAGCTTCCTTTATTCGGTTTGCCCGGTGGTCTGTGTGATTGGATTGCAGACTTCCTGAGAGATCGGTCCATTCGAGTGGTTATCGATGGCTGCTCTTCGGACCAATTGGTCAGTACTCTCAGCAACATTGTTCTTGTTGCACATTGATGATCTGCTAAAACCCGGCACCTTTGGGTATGCTGACGACAGCACTGTTGCTGAGAGATACTTGTCCAACGCACGGGCTACCGGGCCGCAGATCCGGTCTCTCCGTAAGGCCATGGTGGAGCGTTTGAACCTGTCCTTGCAGGCAGTCTCCGAACGGGGCGATGCCAATCTGGTCAGGTGTAATGCTGCTAAAACCCAGGCGTGTCTTTTTTCCGCTAAAAAGAGCCAATTCCACCCGGCTCCTTCTTTCCGTGGTGTAACCGTGCCGATAACGGACCATCTTGAGCTTCTTGGTGTTTCGTTGACATCGACTCTCAATTTTGGCCCATACATTGAGGGAAAGGCTCAGCTGGCTGCCAAAAAGTTGGGGATCCTTGCGAAGGTGAGACGGTATTTCACGCCGGAACAGCTGCTCAACTTGTATCAAGCGCAAGTTCGATCATGCATGGAGTACTGTTCTCATCTCTGGGACGGATCTGCCAAATACCAGCTTGATGCACTTGAATCGATCGAAAAGCGGGCCAAGAGACTCATCGGCAATGAGGCACTGGTCAAGTCAAAGCTCCAAAGCCTTGAACATCGTCGCCGAGTTGCCAGCTTGTCGGTTTTTTATCGGTTGCATTTCGGGGAGTGTGCGATGGAATTGCATGATCTGATTCCGCCCAGCCCGTTCCATCATCGGACTACCAGACGTACGGCGATGCGTCATCGGTACATGGTGGATATCCCACCCATACGCACAAAACGTTTTGGGGACACTTTCATTATGCGTACAGCTAAGGAGTGGAATTCCCTGCCGGAGTCTGTGTTTCCCGATAGCTACAATCTTGGGGTCTTTAAGTCAAGAGTGAATAGGTTTTTTCTAGGCAAGCGTGCTTCACCGTCGACCACATCATCGCTTACCATCAGGTGAGATAGTGGAAAGCGCAAGCCTATTGACGATAAAAAAAAAAATTAAAAAAATATGAGAGTGATAATATCTAAAATATAAAAACAACTTACTAACATAAAGCGCGTTTTTGGCTTGAAAGATTAAAATAAAATCCCTCTTCCCCGCTTACTTTACATCAGATAATCCTTGTAATGTTCTTTTAGCACTGTATTTTCAAGTTAACTCGATTGGGTTTACTTTGTTCTGCTATTATACTAGAAACAAGAGAAGAACATTATCCTAAATGTGCAGTTAAATGGTTTCAAATTCATCGAGTTTCACGATTATATTATTTTATCAAGCGTAGTTTTATAAACAATTTATAATTACTGTTCTCAAAATACCGAGTTTCAATAGATCGAATAACAAAAAAGTCAGACGTCGGAACAAATCGGGAATCGGAATTCGAAACATCAAAGATCGAAAGATCCGATATTAAAATACCGATTGATACAATTCCGTAAAAAAAAACAGCTTGTAAAACTGAATAGCAAGACAAATAATACAGGGTATTTTCAGCATGAAAAGAAGCACAGCGCGGGGTTTGGGTGGCCCCACGCGAGCTTATCGTCGCAGATGGTTTCAACGCTCACCACCGCAGCTTCCGCTTGCTGGCCGGCTTCGCCGTTCTTCGTAAAATTAGTTTCGTGACCGGCTGGTGTGGGCGTAGCTTTGTGTAAAGCAACACAGTTGAAAGCTTTCGATTGATTGACTCCTCGAATATTTATAGTTTTTTTTTATTCAACTCAGGCTCTCACTTGACCACTATCTCACCTGATGGTAAGCCATGATGTGGTCGACGGTGACGGTAATAGGTTAAGATGGGATTCAAAAGAATTAAAGTTTTATTTAATGTGAACTTTATGTTGTTCCGCCACCGTAGTAATACGCAGCATCGTTGGTAACTTGCCAAAACGTCTTACGAAATATTTTCATATCGAAGTTATTCCTGAATTGGCTACGATTTGATATTAATTTGCTACAGACCCGTAATAATTTAAACAGTATCAAAGAATACATAAAAATGAGTTACATGAGTTTATACAACATCAAAAGATATGAAGGTATGGTTTGTATAGTGTTATAAAACGTAAGTAGACTAAAAGATGTGGAATGAATACCACAAAGTCAAGTGATTTTAAGTATTTTTGTGAAAATAAATACGATCTTAAAATTTTAAGAGCTAATAATTAAAAAATAAGGAAAAAATATATAATAATAAATTGTTTTGGAATCACATGATCACGGCATGGGTTAATTTTTACTATACATACCGAATTGTCGGAGCGGAGCGTAATCAGAGAGGCGGTGATGATAATTCAGCATACGACTCAAACATTACGCGGTATTATGGACCTGAGGGAAAGGTGCAATGGAAGCCACGCCTAATAGATTTATAAAGATAAATGGCTCCTTAGCTTTTTGGAGACGGCAGTTTCATCACGATGGTAATGTTCAATATATGTGCAGTATATAGTTAGTAAAATTATTCACTGAAAGTGTAGCTACAAATATGATTAATTAATCAGTGAATTCTGTTGAAACTATCGATGCCTGTTCAATTCACATGGGTAAATCAAGTGAAGCGTAAAATTGGGATAAATCAAACTGAACTCAGCCACTCTTTGTTAAATAGTAGCATATTACTCTCGGAAACAATAAACTATATGCGATGGTGTGTTCGTGCTGGGAATTTAATAAACACACGAGCTTTGACGCTTTCAGCGTACAGAGTTTATCAAATTCAATTTTAAATGTTATTCAAGGTGTTATTTAATTGAAATAAAAAAATATTTAGCTACTACAATTAGCGTCTTACTCCGTGAATTTTACTTACTACATATAATTATAAACAAAGTGACAAGCTTCATGTAGCAGCTTACAAACTAAGCAAATAAATTTAAAATATCGTTGAATTTAAATAAACAGAGTATATTTTTACCAACATTTTCAATTTATTAAGTCCTTAGTCATAAAATGTTTGGATGTTCGAAAATAAAAAAATTCTTGATTAAAAACATGTAAGCCACAACCTGAAGACAAATTAATATCGAAACCTTTCTAATACACTGATCCTATATAAATCATCATGTCTAACAAAACCTTTTTACCTTAGCTTTTTCCTACATTTACATTTCAGATGAGTCAAGTAATTCCACGTGATATTTAGATGATTTATTACAATATTCATACAGTATGTCTGGCAGCCGCAACATGTAGCTTCACAAATAAGATGTATCGTCTCCACATCGACACTCGTTCCACGGCTAGCTCCATATATCATGCTGTCAACACTTAGCAACACAAAAAATACCATATATCTTTATAGCCTTTTGCTACGCTTTTTCAAATTTCCTTTATTCCGTTTCAAAGAATCACTATTTAGTATAATCATTATTTTGTTCTCAAAGAACGGTTTCTCGCTAGCCTTTTAAACTAAAACTAACTTTTGGGAAATCTTCAATATCCTGTAGCATTCAACAAAGCAAAACAATAAGGAATTACTTGGTATACTTTAAAAGTATTCCATCCTCATAACTCAGCTCCTTTGTGAGTCTTTTAACTAGTCCAACATCACCTTATTTGTCTGATATTAGCTAAGTTTCAAATTCACAGCAGCTATGAGACACATCTGTCACAGACACTTATTAATTTTCACGTGATTTATGGTATCATTATACATGTATGTATATAGTATCTAATCCTTTGTAGTTTGAAACATTTAAGTGGGGAATAAGTTATTCATTAATCTGATAGAGGCCTTATTAATAAAGACCGAGGGCTGCTTGTCAGATCTGATTATTAACATTCGAGTAGACCAAATCAAAGTAATTACTTTCACAGTGAATATTTTTCATTCTCCAGACACAAAAGATGGAATCAAGATTCGATGCAAAAATGTGCCTTGCATTTACGTAATAAAGTTACATAGCACAACACGCTTGTGTGCGTCTACAAAGGTAAAACGCGAGTGCTCACTATTGAATTAACCACAAAGTTCTGATTAACTAATATGGTAACACATTATTACTTGTTTAAAATGTAAATTATCGATTCACTCTCTGTACGTCATGTCATCATCAGTATACATAAAACACAGTTTCATATATGTATAAGTAGACGTAGATTGAGAGTTACCTGAATTTCTATCTCAGACTGAAACCTAACTTCTCAGCGTCTTCTTGTACAATATATTCCGTGTTGGTCGAAATAACTAATATTCACTGAGAGGCTTAAAACGTGAGGTTAGCTCCGACCACATCATTTATAATTCCACAGTAGTCGTTATCCACATGGATTACCAAGATCAAGAGAACCAGTAGTGGTTATGTGGCAGAATGTTACAACTTAGGAACTTACGTAATCTAAGTTACGATTATAGAGTTTCATTTTGATTAATTTATATTATTTTAGCTCGAGTAGGTTAGAGTATTTATTATTTAAAATATATTCCTTAATCATATCTTTCTTACCTACCTTAAATAAATACCACGACACGCAAAAATATCTTCTTTTCAGAGACGTTATATAATGAAAACATTTATGCTATCATGAATAGGCCTCTTCTATTTAAAAATATTATGTTCCTAGTAAATTATCAGTACTAATGATTGAAATTAGATTCATCAAATTGATTAGCATTCAGATTTAGCAAAATATTAATTAATGTTTTAGCTCGTAATTACAGTTGCATTGATTTGTATATTTACAAACACTGAGTCTTTAATTACATGAATAATGGAAGCACTCGGGCTTGGAGTAATTTTGTTTTAAATAAGTTAAAGCCTCGTTATCTTGTGTATGATATTTGGTGATATTGGTACATAAGCTAATTCAAATCGCGTAATCATACCCACCCGCTTCAATTTATTGAGCATCACAAAAGCGCAGCACGATTAAAGCGGCGATTTTATTTACAATTGATGTTGCAAGTCTCTACAGACATGAATATGCAGCAAAAATAACGGATTATTATTAAGTTAATTAAGAGCTTAACGCCGCTGCAAAACGGTTTGGCAATAATTACAAATTGAAAATGTTCCATATGAGAGTAAACGGTTTCATTAGAGTTAGCGCAGCATTAAAAAACGCCCAGACTTTTTGGCGGACATCCAAATCCATGTTGTAAAAAAATGGCATAGCAACATTAATCTTACCCTAAACCATTCCGCGTCAATACCACAAGCTCGTCCGCAAATCTCGTAAGCGACGATTTTTTTTAACAAAAAGCAGCAGGTGCCCAAGATAAGGCAGAGTGCGTAGAAGTCGATATAAGACTAAAAATTAGTATTGATGCGTCAATTGTAACTTGAAAAACCAATCGACGTTTTGTGAGCGAAATTGCCCATAAAAACGATTTACGAGGCTTATACTTGATACAAACCGAATATTTAGAAGGTTGCCTTCTCTTCTATTGAACCGAAACTTCATCTGAAGACATTTTAGTTATAAAATTGTATAAGCGATTTACGTGCTCTTGAGTTTGGGTTTTACCCTAAACCGTACCACTTTTTATTAAGTTTTGGGTCAATGTTTTCACCCATAGCCATATAAAATACAATAAGTATCCGTATGTTTTAAAGCGGGAGGTTTTTCTACACAACGCAGTTTTGTCTTTTATAAAGAATAATAAAGAATAAATTTATTAGATAAGTTTACATTCAAGTGGATTGAATTCCTAGATCTCACACTAGGATTCCCTGTGTCGTGAGATCCAGGCTCCTTCGTTCCGTTAACAATTTTATAAAAGGCACAGTTTTAGATCTTAAAAATAAGTAAAGACGAGTGTATGCATGGTGCTGTGATTTGTGTCAGTTGTGATGGTAGTATAAGAGTGTCTGTATGCTATAATTATGTTAGTGAGTACACGTGTATATATGTGAATTGTCAATGTGATGTGTGTTTTATGTGATGTTAAAAACCACAGCGCAGAACCCTTCTGACGGATGCTCATTGTGACGTTATCCGTGACACTCTCTAACTATAGAGCTATATTTATTTTTCAGGAAGGTGACGCAAGATTTTTTTAATGCGGCTTTTTGTCCCTTTGCAGCATTAAAAAGATGAAAATAAAAAAGGTTGAAAACATTTTACCGGGAACAAGAAAAATAAGAACTATTTGGAGGTTATAAAACCAAGTGGATTTCCACCACATGGTTGGATGTCCATGCTCACGATAACAAAGGTGACCATTGTGGACGAGTGAAATCACGTGGACGTGATCCAAACAATGTTTTATTGAAACTTTCGACGGATTCAGAAAATAGAGGAAATGGAGGCTTAAATGCCACAATGCTACGAAATGTTAGACTTAGTGTGCAAATAAGAAGAGATTAGACAGTAGACACCACATTAAGACAATTGACAGATGTGTCGATGAATAATATACAATTAATAGACTAATTTCATTTTAAAGCCCATATTAAATACATTGTAGGTAAAACTTAAATTCTCGTAGGCATGTTTGTTAAGTTATTGACAGACACTAGAGATGCTCTGAGATAAAATTATAATAGATCACTTTATATCTCAAGAGATGTGAACACGGAGAAAAGGTTATCAGGTTAACTGTATTGTGTGTACGGTACGAAGACCAAAATGAAATTTATTTAAATAATACTATTACGGCTGAGGCCCAAATTAGTGTGTTGCGTTGCGTTGTCGCACCGGATCAACGCATTGTATGCCACATCTGCGTAGAGACGACGCACGACGTCGCAACGCAAGAGGGCGACGCACGTCGTCGCAGTGCAGCGTCTCAGTTTGGATTAGGGACGGGTAAATGGGAAAAAATAAAGATAAATATCGTATTAATATTTACAGACAGTATCAATAATAATCGCTCAAAAATATTAATATTAATTTGAGAGAACGTCTATTTTTAAAGTGTTTCCAAAAACTAATAGGTTCTATAAAAAATATTCTGTAAATTTCAAAATTATTTTGCCTTTCTTAGCAGTAACACCCTCCCCTCACTTCGTCGCTCGTCCGTCAATCCGTTGAAACTTCGCGTGCGACGATGCAACGCATAATGTGGCATGCCCCTAAAATTATAAATGTAAAATGACGCAGCTTCGACGCTGCGAGGACACAACGCAACCCAAAGGACTAATGGGGCCTCAGCCATTGTACTCGTATGCGAGTTATAGCTTTTATACTGTAAACCGTTTGGATTGTAAATAAACTTTAGAAAATTTATGGTTACACCAGTACAACAGGTTCATTGGTAAGTACAGAGTATTATTCAGTAAGTATTTTCGCAAATAAATCGCTCCATATTGTTTTTTCTACGAGGCAAAAACACAGATAAAAATAGACCGAACAAAAAAGGAAGAACATGAAGTAAAGTACCTTCTTAGCTGCTGTTGATGCCAAAAAAACACGAACACACTAAATAACTACAACCAAAGCTTTTATCATAAATTCAATCATCGAGTTCTCAAGTTACTTATTTATTCAGTTAGCTCATCATCTCGATTTATGTTCAAGATCGAATTCGAGGGAAAGCGTATATTTTTATTGGTTGGGTAAAATAGGTTCCGCCATCAATTATATTTGTCTGTGAACAGGACGAGTTGTGCTGTATGTTGAGTTGGTACTAAGGCAATCGATATTTTTATTGGATAAATATTTCATGACTTTGTGTGACTAAACTTACTAAAAAGAAACGGAGACTTCTCTTATTAAAATTAAACAAAATCCGCATTAAAATGCCAATATTTTCAGGAAATAGCGCGCTTGTAATAAACAAATGTCGTTAAGGACAGAATTCTTTAGCTATTTCACTGTTTTGGGTTTAGTTTGAACAAATAAAAATCAAAAAGATGAAAAGAAAATGTTTTTAAAACAAAGTTTATTAAATCAACTGCAACATTTACATACAAAAAAAACAGTTTTCTTAAATTAAGTTAATTTTTGCTTAATTTAAGAAAACTGTATTTTAGTTCGTTGATGTATTTATAATATGACATTGTGATTCTGTGTGTTAAGTTACTAGGTAACGTAGGTATTGCTATTCTTCTATTCAGATAAAGTAAATCACCTATTTTCAACTACTGTTTTTCTTGTTATTTGAGCTACTTAAGTTTCTTCAACTTTTGTATCCCAGTTGGTACAGCCGAGATTATTTATTAAGACCATAATTTATTTGAATAAACTCCTGTTGAGTTGTTGATTGTTCTAGTGTACAATGCCTGGGAAAGACAAATTAAGTTGTTGGTTGTTCCTTCGAGAAATAATAGCACAGATCTTTTGCTTTTCTTTTCTTTGAAAAAGTTTCCCGCAAATGTTTAGACAGCGATTTTTTTATGACGAAAAGTTAGACACTTGAATTAGGTTTAGCTGATGTTGTGTAAGATATAAACTCGACATGTAAAAGTTTCAATAACACATGAAAGTAAAGTAGTACCAAATGATTTATTTAAGTAGTAGCCAAATAAGATAATAAGCATTAATGTATTATTGTTGGGCAAGGCCGATGTTTAAACATTTTTATGTTCAGCTTTCATTATTTGAATACGAGGTAACACATAAACTGCGAGATAACGTTATGGTTAAGTGCACCCTCCCCACATTAACATATTCACTCATATTCTTACTTTTGATGATATAAGCAATGACATTTTATTAATTATAACTCACGTGAGAGCTTATGAACATCCAGGTAATTTTACAGTACCGTCTGCAAAGAAAATAACGATGGGAGATATATCCTTAGTCAGTTTGAGATCATGTTGCATTCTCGCTAAAGGATCGTATTTTAGAAGCATCAAAGTTCTGGAAACGTAAAAAAGCGTGTCTACATCACCGGTTTTCTTAATGTTCCAAACAAAAGTTAGGGATGAATTATGTTAATCTGTGTAAAATATGAAGGTGTATAAAATCTAGTTTCATCTATATCTAAACTAATAGTATTTTTGTACGCCCATATTTGGAAAACAAATGACGCTTTATTATTTGCGTTTACTATATTTCTTGTTCCATCTATCCTCCGCTCATCTAGTATTAAACAGATATGTAACGTGCATGCATCAGTGAATAATGTGTGACGTCACAGCTTGTGTGAATCACTTACCGCTCCTACCCATCGGGTATCTCGCAGTCTTCATTCATCATTATCATTTCACCCGAAAGACATCCACTGCTGAACATAAACCTACTCCAGGCGCCGCCACATTGACCACTCCCGTGATTCCGCATCGAGTGGATTCCCGCAAGCTTAATCAGGTCATTGGTCCAACTAGTGGGAGGCTTTCCAACGCATCATATTTCAGTTCGCGGTCGCCACTCTAGAAGTTTTCGACCCCATCGACCATCCGTTCTGCGAGCAATATGGCCTGCCCACTGCCACTTAATTCAATTCACACGCAATTCATCGGGCTACGTCGGTAACGGTATCTCGCGGTATATACATACAATATCACACCCTTTTTAAGGAAGTTATTCTCATTGATCTAAAGATTTAGAGGTGAGGTTTATCTTGCGAAAAACGCCAATATTTTTACAAATTATGACTTTATTCATTCAAATAAATTGGAAAAGCAGGTATTCTAGTAAAACTACCTACTCTTTCTTTTATTTAAGTGCACATCGATTTTTTTAAACCGAATGAAATCGTTTTCATTGCTGAATAAACTTTGATACAAAAGCAAGCAACGTAAAAGAACCAAAGCCCTAACCTAAGACTTCAAAGTTCTCTAATAATAATAACATCTTCTGAAATAGGTATTAAGATTATGGGGTCAGTTTTAGATTGATTTTATATTAGTTAGGTACCTCTGGTTTCTTTATTATTATCGAGTTATAAAAGGAAGGCCCTGGAACATTTTTGAATGATTTGCCTCGTGCCGAAAATTAAGAAGAGGGAGAAAATAATTTAGGAATACGGAATTTGCCCACTTGTGTACATACGTGAATTGATTTTCAGGCCACCAACGCAATTGCGATTAATAAAATTTTGATAAGACTTAATTGAAAGAAGTAATGAACGAATTGAATAATTTTAATAAAATGTCCAATCCAAGATTGACTATTTACCAATTAGTGATTGTCTATCTAGGTTTCACAGTCCCAACCATTAAGTAATACATAGTACAATAATACCAAGTTAGACTTTGTTTTTTTTTTCTTTAAGTAAGTACAGAATTTTGATAAAAAAAATAAAAATACATCGGGATCGTATAAAATCCTCCTACAAAATAAAGAGTCTAGAGTCTAGACTGACAAGGAAGAGGATTTTATTGAATAGAAGTGTAACCTTTGGTCCACGGGTCCGCGAGTATATGTAAGGGGGTCCGCGAGTATATGTAAGGGGGTCCGCAGTCTTATCTATAGAGCATTTAACAATAATAAATTAATGCTACCAAAAGTATCTACTAAAATTTGCATTTAAAAACATTATGGTCCCACCAAACCAATGTTGTACCAACACAAGTACAAGACCATTTGATTAAACACCTCCGCTCTTAGAGTTCTTTGTTTCGGTATTATTTTCCTGTACCCGATAAAAACAAAAACTGGGTACTTCCGAAAACAACATTTCGAGAAAACTTAAATAACGTGCTCAAATTGCGCAGCAGAATTAACAAACTTCAAAATTGTTTATAACTAAGCCTTACTAAACAAAGCTTCAATAAATAAAATAAAATAGAAATTCTTTATTGTCGCCAGTTAATACGCTTATCTATCTTATCTTAAACTAACATATGTTTCGTATTAGTGTATTTACACAAAAGGTACTGCTACTGATTCCCAAACTAAGCTTGAGCTTGTATTTTGGGAAACAGTGTTCAGCCGCAGGAAGTATCACATATTAAAGTACGAATAAGTTTAGTTTGAATGACGCTGCAGTAGGCTTAAAATATTTTTAGTATAACTTTCGATAATTCTTATTCTATAAACTAATTTATTTATTTATTTAAGTTTAACAGATGTGTGTGATCAGTGTGTGAGTGTGTGTATGTGAGAGTTTGTTTGTTTAAGACGGTTTCAATATAAACAAAACTTCTATAACTGCGGGCGCCTCCACAAAAAATGCGTTCTATTTTCCAAACAGATTTCTGTTCCATTTACTTGAACAAACCGAGTTTATTCGGGTAACGTCGCTGAGACAAATGTTCTCAAGTTTCACATGAAACTGCAATTGAATGCGTCCCTATATCTCAGGGACGGTTTCGAAACGTTGTTAAAATACAAAAAGAAACCCGACTATCGAAAAGTTTTGCCTTATAAGCCTGTCCTTTAGATAGATTTTAGGTGTTCGGTTGATTATCTTTCCATGTTTTTTAAAGTTTTTCATGTTGCTTTTTTCTTTTTTATCTACTTGATTTAGTTTTATATCAGTCGGATGTATTACTTCAAACATTGGTTAGTTCCTGTTTAACTTGTTTTTAACTCCCGGCGGAAAAAGAGTGGTGTTATAAGTTTGACGTCTGTACTTGTGTATATGAGTATTTGTTAATCTGTCTGTGGCGTCGTAGCTCCTAGCGGATGAACCGATTTTGATTTAGTTTTTTTTGTTTGAAAGGTGACTTTGTTGAGAGTGTTCTTGTTCTTAGCTATGTTTGATGAAATTCTGTTCAAATGTTATGTGCCTTTTACTGTTTGAATCTGGGTGTTTTTGCTAGATATCGTGTCATAATTACGTCTTTAATAGATTTTCGATCGAAGTATGTCTACTACTAGATGAACTATGTAGCATGAAATAAAAATATGTCGGGGGTTTATAAATGGTATTTGTCTTATATCACAGGAAGAGATAAGATACACAATACTTTTGAGAGTGCCAAAAATAATGCTGAATCTAGACCGAGAAACCAATAAAAGTAAAACTGAGTCAACTGCTCACTAAAACGGGAACCGTAATACCTGCAAACATAGCATGCTGAATATTTTTATCGTGAGACGGATACGATGAAAATTCCTGTAATGTGACATCGAAATACGGCTTCGTACGTTCTTGGAACTAAAATAAATTCTTCGTATGTCATTCTATATAAAAATATTTCACGTTCATCGCAGCGCCGGAGTCAAAGCAAAGACGGCGTCAAGTATATCACAGAAGTGTTTCACAGAGAGTTTTTTTACAACTCACATAAATCAGTACATGAAATTTGTATGGATGGTAAATATGAGTATAATAATATATAAGTATAATAATGGAAATAATGGTATACACAAAAAATACTAAATAGCATTGTAATTTAGATACAAGTTTGTAACTCCCACCTAAAACCTTTATAAGAACGACATAATGCGATACCTCTTAAAAGGAAACCACTTTCAGCGCTAATCTCTAACACAATATTGTACAAGAAATAATAAAGTTATGAAGGTGAGGAAAAACTCTCATAAAACTTGTGCTGTTACGTTTTCAGCCAATCTAATATCACTCCACGGACCTCTGAACTTTGTCACGTTAAAAAAAACCGGCCAAGAGCGAGTCGGACTCGCTCACGAAGGGTTCCGTACCATTATTGCAAAAAACGGCAAAAAAATCACGTTTGTTGTATAGGAGCCCCACTTAAATATGTAGTTTATTCCGTTTTTAGTATTTGTTGTTATAGCGGCAATAGAAATACATCATCTGTGAAAATATCAACTGTCTAGCTATCACGGTTCATGAGATACAGCCTGGTGACAGACAGACAGACAGACAGACAGACAGACAGACAGACGGACCGCGGAGTCTTAGTAATAGGGTCCCGTTTTTACCCTTTGGGTACGGAACCCTAAAAATATCACGAATGGCCAGTAAAAGTAACGTAATGGACATTTGAAAAATGACTACATTTTAGTCTCTGCCCACTACAGTGGTCAAGCGCGAGCTTATCTATAAGGAAAAAATAAAAATTATATCAGTTTTTAATGGAATTGTACTGTGACTACACGTAATTTATCTCTATACTTTAATATTTAAAATACTGCGCATGGCCGGCCAGATGTGTTGAACACATTGAGACGCGGACCTTTGGGTTTGACAGGCTGTGTCATAAACTATGGAACACGAAAGTTTAACAAGATAAAACAAAACCCAACCTTTTAAAGATGCTCATAAATTGCCCTTTTAAAGTAAAAGCTGTCAAGACAAAGGAAATATTCTAAAGAGTCTTGGAATATCTGATTTCTAACACGAACCAGACCCAAAACAATTAAGCGATGCACAAAAAACTGAACTGAAAAGCAGATTGTGAGATGGGAGACGGGCTTGAAGAGGCGAGAGGTAGGGACACTTGAACTAAGGCAGGGAGAGAGGACGGTCTGGTTCTGAGGAGCGGAAGAAGACGTACGAGTGATGATATCAGAGTGTTAGAGATATAGGGTTTAGCTTTGGAAACGAATAATCTAAAGTCGAGTCGTAGTAGTTGTCGTGTAACAAAGTTAATTATTGAGTTCATTATAATTTAGTCTAATCTCGTATTAATATGGTGTGAGTGAGTGCCAGTATGAATGAGGTAAGTTTTTAATCATTATATTACATAGGTAGGGACAATTCAATAATGTACTATTTATTCTAGCGTGGCGAACCTTTGTATTTACTTCCTAAATCCACCCTTTGGCAGATATTTGTGGCTAATATTTGGTTTAGGGAAACGGCGAAGCCTTTCGTCACACGTTACATGCCCTAATTCATAATTTATACACTACACAATGACTCATTTGATTATGGACTATTATTGAGGTTTAACTGACATTACATACATGGAAGGCGGAGCCGCTAATACTCTTTTCTGTATAAAATAGGCTAAATATGGCCGCTCTTAATTGAGCACGTAGGAGAACCAAATGTTAGTTGTTAAATACTGCTTCCTATAGAAGGTCTGACTACGGTCTCATTGCATTGCCATGTTGTATGTACACTTAAACTAAAGGGGGTAGTCATCACTGAACATCACAAACTGGGATATGATCAATTAAATGAATGTTAGAGTCGTGTCTCGTTAAATCGCACCAGGCTTTCGGGCCAATATCTGAATAAAAAATAATATTTGCCGAGACACGATGGAAGCCCAGGGGTGAGCTATTTATTATAGTGCGCGTCCAGTAATTCTGGAAGCATGTCTCGCTCAATGGCAGGACACTTAGGCACAAAACCGTCCTTGTCTTAGGATTGTGTAAGACATGTTTAAGTTTAGGGAAACATGAATTGTATGGACCACAGCAAATCCTCCCTAGGACGCGCATTCGAGGTCCTGCAGTACACGTATTCGACGTGCCTGCTGCTGAAAAGCGGTCTCACGTCACTGGGGTGGGAATCTAGACTATTGCCAATTAACTCATTAACGTAACTCAAATAGACGTATTTATCAATGCAAGCGTAGCGATCCTACCAACTCCCTTTCGTTAGGTAAATAATGCACTTTGCAATCCCTTTGTCTAATTAACTTCATACTTCACTATTGTTTTACTTATTCAGCCCTTAAGGCTATCAGACAGAAATGTGTGCTGGAAGTTTGTTTTCATCATTTCTTCTTACCAGCTATTACACTACGAAATGATGGCGGGATGGGCGCTTTTGGGAGCTGTCTGTAGGTGAGTTGATATTATCAACTCCAGTTACTTCCTGAGTTAAACTCTCTGCTAATTTAGTTATTTGTATTTGTATTAATCCTTGAATGTTTATTCATTATCCGCGACCATTATTCGGTCTTTGATTTAAATACTCTATACATTAGTGTAAAGAGTTTCTCACACAAGCTTTAGTTAATTGTAACAATTTAGTTTATATCCCCTTAGTTATTTTTTACCCTTCTAAACCACTTCCAAGTTATAATTTTGTAACTGTGAATTCCAAAACAAAACAAAACATAATTTGGAATTCACTTGTCGGAAGAGAATTGACCAAGCCAGGTGACGAAATTCATTGTGCAGCGCGGAATGGCGGGGCGCTGTTCCCCTTTTATAACAAAAGGGCCGACATTAACACTAAATCTAGGACATTTTAGGAAAAACGAAATTTTTATCAGCCTAGGGTCGTTTAGGAACAGTCACAGTACATTAGCTAGAAACTCTGTATAAACTTCGAGACTACTTTATTATTTTTAATGGAATATTATTAAAGAGTGGTCCACCATTTAAAGTACTCAGAGTGGTCGAACTTCGTAATTTTAGATTAACTGGCTAACAATAATGATTTTTAGTTTCTTCTTAATAAAATAATAACATAAACAAATTAATAAATATCAACCGATGCTTTTCTTTGTTACAGGTGACTGTGCGCCTGGTTATGGTCATCATGCGCACGCGCAGTAGCGCTCCAGGGAGCTCCACGGACCACAAACCTGCGGCGGACACTAGAAGCGACACGTCGGCACGATCACGACACCAAACTTCCCAAACCCTTTCCCCGTCCCGATCAAGTGTAAATGCATGACAGAACACGATATAGTGAATGGGACTATATCGATATACTTTACTAAGCAGTGGCTTGACGTTCACTGAGTACATGTATCTTCATATGGTATGTGCATAAATATTAAACATTTAATAGTAGTAGGGGATAGCTATATATTATAAGTACCTAATATTTCTATGAAATATATAAGCGCATCAGATCGCCAAAAACTCATATATTATTATCGTCAAAGTATTAGTTTTCATTAGAGACCAATTGATTTAGTCAAACGTTTTATAGCGACCATCAATCCTTTTCAGGATTTAATGTTTTATCTGATGACTCTGAAAATCTTACTGTAACTAAGCAGCCAATTTTGCAGATATGTAACTTTATGTAAGAAAATGAAAAAACACATTTCTATTCTTAAAAACTTTATGTGAAGAGGAAGTACAGGGGTATGAGATAAATAGCCGTAGATTGTTATTTTAAGACACAGACCATTGTGCACGTTACTGCGTCGAGCGGGTCACTGTAAGGAGGGGATTAATAATGTGCACATTACTGTAATTATTCAACGTAACGAGGCTGTCGCCGACTGTACCACGGTGTGGTTAGAAAATGTGTTAGGAATCATATGAAAGAAAAGAGAGTCAGTAATAGCGTGACAGGGGACAGGACGGTATGGAAGAAGAAAACGTGTTGCACCGACCCCAAGTAATATGGGATAAGGGCAAGAAGATGATGAAACTGTTTTAATTTTTATTAAACGTTTTATGAGTAGCATACCGTTAACTAATTGTAAAACAGACGCTTCTAATTAAGGAGTGGTATCTCTCGCTTTCGGACATTAAACAACCGAAGTGGCTCGCGTGTCTCGAAGCGGCGAAATATAATTGCAAGAGCGTTCCTAGTAATTGACAAAAAATATATTATGCTTCGTCTATACAATAGGATTTATGCAAGCCGCTCGTTTATTCAGCATCATTCTTTTTACCTACAACGAGTTCGGGTCTGAGAGCCGTTACGGTAAATATTTGACTGAATTAAACAAAGTTATATCACACATTTTATCAATTAAGTAAAATAACACGGTTATTTAAAGCAACATCGTTTATTTAGATTTACCTTTATTAATATAAAAGTTATAATATTTTAATATCGATAAAAATATTAAATTTAAAGCCATTCAAAACTACATGCGCGATTTTCTCGGAATGTACGTTGGGAGCAATTGCAACTTTTTTTTTACAAAAGCACGAGTACCTCTCACAGATTCTCATAACTCATTGATAATAAAGTAGCTTTGCGTTTTACTTGTTTGTACACAATTAAGCACTTGATGAACTGCCACTGCTGAATCAAGGTGTACATTCCTAGCATACCCTAAAAATTGTTAAGAAGAGCATAGTGTCAATTACCTCTAATGCAGTTGGCAGTGATTGTGTCAGTCAAAAAATTATACTCCCTGTCCTCAACGAAATCCTTCCTGTCCTTTGCTTTATCTTTAACTACTCAATATCCCATGGGGTCTTTCCATCAGCTTGGAAAGAGAATATTGAATTCTAAAGCTCAATTCTGACCAGGCTATGTTCTAGTTAGATTACCTTTCTTTTACATAAGTAGAACATAAAAAAATGCACATAAATCATAGAAACACATAACACAAAATATGTGTTGACTATAGTCTGGACAGATTTTCTTTAGTTTGAGTTAAAAAAATCCCGCGTAACAAAAGTGGTTTTGGTTATACCAACACGATTTCATTCGTAGATTTTATAGAAGAAATGTACTTTATACTTGAAGATTCCTGATACGATTTTATCCTTAAAATCTTTTTGACTTAACCATATTACAGTAAGCCAGTAACCATATAACAGTTGTGATATGTTTATGAACTCGCCTATCAACCAATTTCTTTCACGTTGTGAAAAAAATATCCGTAAGCGTCCAAACGCTCAACTAATTGCCTCCGTACTCCGGAACTCTTCAGCTTCAGTTGTAAAGTTTACGTATACGTTGGTTTTGTTAGTAACAAGCGAGCTTGTGTGAGAATAACAATATATGGGAGAAGTTCCTAACTTTGTAAACTAGCTGTTCATTTGATGTTAGAGACTCTAGAAATGAGTTTAAAAACTTACTTAGAACCAAATTATTAGCAAACACAACTCTCCTTGGTAATTCGAAAAACTCAAGGTTCACACAATCTGACTCTTGTTCGTGTGAAATTAACACCAAACCCGATTTAGGAGACTGGAAATAAGGGTTACAGCGAAATCAGAACTTTTAGAATTAAGCTAATGGAAGGTGAAAGTCATTTCACCTGCGCACAGGCAACAGCGTTGTGACAATTTTACAGTAGGCTGGTATCTGGTTAAAATTTAACACATAGTATGTTTGGTACATCCAAACACACCATAAAGTATGTTTGTGAAGTTAATAAATTATGAAGTGCTTTTTAGGAAACCGTTATTTTATAAACGGTAGATGACAATGACACACTTTTCACTTATAGTAGATAACGTTGGATAGACTATTATTATCAAATCCGGTTGCACAATGTTGCTACACAAAGAAGCTTAGACGACCGACGGGAATGATGGCGGGATTGCTACTGACCATCCAATTTACCGGCTTTTTGGCCGTGTTTCTGAACGGATTTGTCACACAGAGGCAGCTGGTAGGTATGATCTGGAGTCTTTGCTGCCAATTAACCGGGCGTCTGTTTTTACAACCACTTTCCTATTTTACTAGAAGTATAAATGCGGTATTATTAATATGTTAGTAACGATCATACTATTAACAGCTACCTGTTACTAACACAGATGACGTCAGTACGCAGGCAGTGCGGTCACTCACAACTTTCGTTGCGCAACTCTATAAAACAAGCAAAGTTTCGATTGACTTTATTAGCTGTGTTTGTGGAGAACAAAACAAACATTACCAATGTCGTGGTGACGCAGGGACTAAGTACCTCTCATGGCTGAGGTCATGGATTCAAATCCGGGGCAGTACCAATGTAACTTTTTCAATTCAAATGTACTTTCTAAGTTAGTCTTGAACATCACTGAGAACCGTGGCGAAATAAATCGCGAAGAAACTTTTACTTCTCGTTAATATTGTAAAGTTTGTGCTCAACTGATGCAATTGCTGCAAGGCGTTCCAGTGCAAGGATAGATGAATAAATAAATCAAATAATGATTAGTCATCATCACCATTTCAGCCTAAACACGTCCACTACTGGACGTCCGCGTCCTTCATACGTCGCCACATTGACCGGCCCCTCGTATCCAGCGGATTCCCGCAACCTTAACCAGGTCATCGGTACACCTACTGGAAGGCCTTCCGACGCATTGTCTTCCGGTTCGCGATCGCCATTCCAAAATTTTTCGGCTGTATTGGCCATCCGTTCTTTGTGCAATGTACTCTGCCCACTGCCACATAAGTTTCGCAATTCTTCGGCCTAATAATGATTAGTATTACTAACTAATTAACCCTTTATAAATAGACGTTTAATGACTTTAGTGTTAATTGTATTGTTAACTCAGATTATATAATAAATTGTTCACTAACAATCAAAACAAACAAGGTAAATGTGCCTGTAGCTGCTTTTTTCGGAGTATTTAATCCTAAGCCCGTAGGCTGAAATGTAAAACCTGCAAAACCGACAGACGCGATTTATAAAACCTTTGCCAAACCGAGAGTTTTAGGGTTCCGTACCCAAAGGGTAAAAATGGGACCCTATTACTAAGACTCCGCGGTCTGTCTGTCTGTCTGTCACCAGGCTGTATCTCATGAACCGTGATAGCTAGACAGTTGAAATTTTCACACATGATGTATTTCTGTTGCCGCTATAACAACAAATACTAAAAACCGAATAAAATAAATATTTAAGTGGGGCTCCCATACAACAGACGCGATTTTTGTGCCGTTTTTTGCTATAATGGTACGGAACCCTTCGTGCGCGAGTCCGACTCGCACTTGGTCGGTTTTTTTTTTTGCAAACTATACTCGGACTCCGAGCCTGGTGACAATACAGTCAATTATAATCAACGCGGGGCACAACTTATTGTCCAGGTTTAGCTGCGTTTTGTTCAGTTAATTCACGGATTTGATATCGGCTTTTGTTACTCTCACTTGACCTTACCGTTATTGTTTATGCAGAAACCCCCTGAATATTTCATTTATTGTTGGCTCTAGCATGATTTTGTGGTGTTTGCGGTAAAACATACTGTAAAAGGTCGTTTTCTGGCAGTTTGTTTTTTATTTGCCATTATTGTTGTGTAATAATGGCAAACTATTTAAAATATTTCGAATTTAACGAAATGAAACAAAAGTGAAACCACCAAATTTGCTTACCCTGAGCGATTTCTGTTTTTTTTTTTTAAATATGGATCCTTTGGAACAGGCTGCTACAATATCTTACAGATTAAATTGACCCTGAAATACAAGAATAATTTACCTCCTCATTGTTTCAAAAGAGATGTTTTTTATTAATTAGCTAACCATTTATTTTTTTCTATAGTTGTGTGCATGTGACAGGGGTCGAGTAACTGAGACCTTCGTCAGTTGACCGAGCAAAGAGCTCGTGAGGGAAGCAGTTGGCGGCAAAAGTAAGGCCAAACTAAAAAAGGTTGAAGTTTCCATGGTTGATTTAGCAAATCCCATATTAAGGTGCGGACATTTTTGAAAAAATATTACTTGGTAACAAAATTCACTTCAATCAGGTTCATATTTTTTATCCCAGGTACTGCGACGGGCTTTTAAAAGCAAATTTGGTTCAATGTATTTGCGATTTATATAAACCAACAATGCACATGTATCCAGTGAATTAAATGCATAATAAATCAAAATGCGATTTTTTTTATTTTATACGACAATAATATTTAAAATACACCTTCGGTTTGATCTCTAGATCTTAATTTTAAATTTTGACTGGTCATTGAAAACTAACCCAGTATTAGGAAAACTGATATCAGTTGATAGAGGCTTACTCCGGCTTCACCCTTCGGACAATGCGCATGACTCCTGGTGTACCTGCAGTCTTCGTGATTCCGAGCATCTTTATTTATTTATATTTATCTTAACACCGCCACTGCCAACCATAGTCAACGGGCTTAACCGCACTTTCTCGCTCGACGTTTCACAAGGAGAAAAAATAAGGATTTTTTTGAATCAGAGATTCCGATATTGGATCACTCAGTATCGGAATTGAATTATGTGTAATTTCGTTCTGGGATTCTGATATTACGAGATTCCGAGATTCTGATATTCATGCCTAAGCAAGCTTCAATATAGATAGCAGATGATGACTTAATGAATAAATCTAGTGTGAAAATAATTAAATGGGTTAAGTCAACCCATTTAATTATTTAAGAGAGGTCCTCTGGCACAGGTATATCCATACCTAAAAGAGGTCCTCTACAACTTTAATGTAAAACCTGTTGATTGTGAAATAAATAATTTAATTTAATTTAAAAACCCAAGTACCATTCCACATAGAACTTGAAATTGCTAACTAAATAAAAGAAACTTAACCAAAATAGCAATCACTTATAATTCCTAACTCTAGCCACCAGCAGCTGTCCCTATCTAACAAGATAAAGAAGTTACACAATTATGCAAACCAGCTATCTAATCTACACACGGCACCAGCGCGACAGGAAATTCAAAAACTTTATTTCACGTTCTTCTAAAAAATTTCAATGAAATGTGATGTCGGCGCGAGTTATTTGTTTGTATCGCTAACTCTTAATATTAATATATTTTTTACAATGCATGTCCTCGAAAAGAGCGTATTCCAAGCAGCCAAACTGTGCGGAAAGTGTCACTTTTTTTCGCTAGTGCTTTTTACTTTTCTGTATTTTTTTAATTTTTATTGTGGCCACCTTTTTGGTGTCAGAGTTAATTAAGCCACCCCTGGGAACGCCACAGGCCTCTGACTTGGCTATTTCAGACTTACATTAACTATATAAGTCCAGGTTTCAGGTTTCATTACGATGTTTTCCTTCACCGTTGCCTGTGATGTCCAATATAGTCTTAGAAAGTATATATGAATTTGAAAAGTCACATTGGTACTTGCCCGGATTTGAACCCACGACATCAAGCACGACAGGCGAGGAATTAGCCACTGGGCCACCACGACATAAATATTCGGCCAACAAAGAATTCCTGTGTAAAAGTAATCAATATTTAATTTCCTTTGGAAGTAAATTCTCAGAAAAACGTCTGTTCACAATCGCCGAAAATAAGCATCACATTTTCATTGCTTTATTTATACAAATATCGAATGTTAATGTTTGTGACTTGTCCCAAACCTATCGATACATCAGTCAGCTCATCGCCAAGAGACTCGGATGACGAGGGTTTCATATACATAAATGTTACTTATTATTTGACACTTTGAAATAAAATATATTGCTGTATCAAAAATATAACAATGCATGACGGCACGTTTGTCACCGTGGCTGAGCGAGTGCTAGTGGCTAGTGTGTTGCCTATCATGCCACAAAAAAACCTATATGGCCTACATACATATAGTCGTTCCGTGTCTGGCTGTTTGTGTATGTGAGATTCAATCTGAATCGCCTTATCTGAGCTTACGGTTTTCAATATTGGGACGTGGAAGTAACTTGAGAAGCTTCTTTAGTTTTTTACGTAAGAAAATATTTAGCGCTACTACTTGAGCTGCCAGCTAAATAGGTGCTTTAACTAAGCAATGAGATTTACTTTATTACCTCGCCTTTGACGTGCATAGGTATTACTTGCATTCAAACCTTATTCGTAACAGTCTTGATGGCTATTGCATCTGTCTACGTGGAAGACGGAATATACTACTATATTGAAATATACGACTTATTGATTACCATTGACAATGTTTTGATCGTTAATCTATCCATAATTTCGCACTTTAACTGAGTAAAAGTTTTCATTTATGCTAATAGCTTAAACTTAAAATCTATCTGGCTTTTCTGAGATAAAGGATGATCCACAAGCTACTTTCTGCATCTGCAAAAACCTTTTTAGTAGAGGCCCTTTTAAGAAAGGGTTAATATATTCGGTTACTTATTGCCCTGAGGATATGACCGCAAAACGTATTTATATCTTTAGCTGCTGTACTTGTTATCTAGTTTGGTTTTTTTAAGATCACATCATAAGTTAGTTTACTTAACTGAAGAATTTAGAAATAAACCTGGTGATACTTTAAAAAGATTGCGAAGATTGGTTTTGAAAACTGTAATATGAATGACTTTCATAATTTGATGTTTGAGCGACTCGGATGACATAAGGCATTCGTTGATGGAATGTCCGGTAGATAGTCAACTAGACAACCGCAGCTGACTGGAAATTCAAATGTTCCGGACATATTTCCAAGTGAAATGTATTTGTTTTTTAGAGTGAATGTAATCGGACTTATGAGTATCCATAATATTATTAATCTTCTTTTCCATATGTTTTATGGTTTTTATCTTGGTATACAATAAATTATATAATAAATAAATAAATTAATTAAATTCATTCCACTAATTAAATGCTATGTAACGATTTTACATAAAAGTTTTATCGCTAGAGCGATTTAGCTCACGTTTCGTTTACATAACTCGGGCTCAGTCAAACTTTTGCGTCGTAATTTATCATGAAAAATAACTTAATACATACTTCAAGGATGCACGTAGATACTCTGCTAAAAGTAATAAACACTTGGTAATAGAGAGAATGAGCAATGAACCTATATCTAGATTTTAAAAGAATGTCTTCGGCCAATAAGTTGACTTCTAACTAGACGTTCCCGATCTATACCAATATTATAAAGAGGAAAGATTTTTTTGTTTGTTTGTACCAAATAGGCTCCAAAACTACTGGACCGATTTTAAACATTCTTCCAGCTATGGAAAGCTACATTATTCCCGAGTAACATAGGCTATAATTTTGACGGGAGCGAAGCCGCGGGGGTCAGCTAGTTCATAATATAACGGATGAAGCAAGATTAAGAATTACGCTTAAGAAAATCTTCAAGTTTATTTATTCTGCACTAAGCCTTTAAAATAAGTAATGTAATTGAATATCACAGACTGTTTAGATCCTAGTATCAACAGTTCCTAACTGCGTCATGTTTGGGTAGCGCTTCAGAATATTGATAGCGGAACATTGGGTCTCATTGACCTTCCCTAATCATATTATAGCCCTTCATAGAAAATGAAATCACGTTCCAATTGGGATAACTTTGATCAACAAGCCGGTAGTAATTTGACAAACTAGCGAGAAGATGAGGATTTTAGGTGGTAAACGAATAATAACCGAGGTTATTAATTGAATCATTTCAACGTGGGAAATCTTCTTGTATATGTTGATATACCCCAGTATGTATACAATTACTTATACAAAAGTGTTATCCTGTTGAATTTGGAAATGTCATGTACTCTAGAATTAATATTTGTTTCGGGATATTAACCATGTATATTTTGATTTTGATTGAGAGCTCGATATTTCAGCACCGTTACAAGCGCCATGATCACAAGAACTGACAGAAATATTGAGCTCTCAACCTAAATCAAAATATGCATGGTAAATATCACGATTTTTTTTTTTATTCTAATGACTGTGACCATGTCAGCTTTAACTTGTATTGTCATATTGTACTCTGTTAAGATTTAAAATGGAACATGGTTTTTAAATTTTGCAAACGGTTATTTTTTCGTTTGAATTTGTTTGTATCAAGATATTGCATATTGCAATCAATCAAAGATTGATACTGTCGGCGGAATGGTTTATTATGCATGGATAGCTCATTGTAAGCTATTTGTATGCAATCGAATACGATGTGCTACGAACAACTACGACATGCTATGAACAGCTACGACGTGCTACGAACAGCTACGACGTGCTACGAACGGCTACGACGTGCTACGAACAGCTACGACGTGCTACAGACAGCTATGACGTGCTACAAACAACTACGATGTGCTACAGACAGCTACTACGTATTACGAACAGCTACGACGTGCTACGAACAGCTATGACGTGCTAAAAATAGCTACTACGTTCTACAAACAGCTGCTACGTGCAACGAACAGCTAAGACTTGCTCCGAACAGGAACGACGTGCTACAGACATCTATGACGTGCTACAAACAACTATGACGTGCTATAGACAGCTACTACGTATTACGAACAGCTACGATGTGCTACGAATAGCTATGACGTGCTACAAACAGCTACTACGTGCTACGAACAGCTACGACTTCCTGCGAACAGCTACGAATAGCTAAAGCAAAATATGCTACGAGCGGCTACGTCCACAGCACAAAATACGTAAGCGGTAGCGCGCCACAGATCCACAGTCACTAAACGACCCTAAATTCTACGAGACAGTTAATTTGGTCGCAACGATGATAAATTGAGAATTGGTTAACATCCAAAATAATTCCATACAAATATGGCAATTGTAATACATCATTTGAAGTTGTTCTTCACTTGATTTTTTTTAACTTAATACAGCTCTCTCTAAAAAAACTCAAATGTGCGTTAAACATAAATATAAATAAATTCATATTGATTGAACTAAGCAAAATTATAGTATGAAAGCTGCACTGTCTCATATGAATTTTGTCGTACTCAACTCTACGTCACACTCAGTGAATAACAAAGTAAGTGCGCTATTCAGAAGTTAACAATCACAAACTAAACAGTTGTTGTCTCAAGCGTTGCGACGACAAACAAGCAGTATCATCAAATACACTCGACTAGATGAAAACTGATATCGAACCACAAGCGATTATCTACTGAATACGAGAGTGGATTTGAATCAAGGAACAAAGCCTTACAGACAGTTTAGTTATGCCGGCTCTGGGTGTTGTGTTTGTTGTCTAAATGTTTGTAAACGCAACAACGTTACAGGAAGAAACCCCTTTTTGAGGAAAAAAAAATAAAGGTCACAGTAATTGTGCTATTAATTAAGTGAGGGACGGTATTATGCGGTAGTGTTGTGTGTAGCGGAGATAACAAGCTATGGGGAGGTTTTGTTGTGCGTGAGAGCCATTCGATTAACACTTTCTATAAACTGTTACGGCCTAAAATACATTTTCTTAAATCGTTCCAGCCGCTTTCTCATGTAAAATTCATGAAGTTACTGTGGATTCGATTTCATTTTGTAAAAGTAAAATGAGCAAGGGTGGTGGTGACAATATTTTTTGTGAATTAATGAATGCTAGCATTAACAGAATAAGGTGTTTTTATCCAAATTATATTAGGATTTATAAAATAAATAAAATATTAGGATTTAACTTCAATTAATTATTAGTAAGCCTGAAATAAATGTTATACAACTAGCTAATAGCTTTAAGAGAATCCTATCAAAACACTCTCTCTAAAGGTTAAGAAAATATTTCTCAGGCGACCACATAATGTTTCCAGTCTAATAAAGACCGTGTGGGTGGATCAGTATAGTACCTAGTTGTTTGAGTATATTCACCGTCTCGACTTTTTTTCGATTTCCAGGAAATACTCATCCTTTGCTCGTTGCTAGAACCACTATAACTACTTTTTACGCTAATTTCTAAAACCTAATACTACATTTAAAATAAAAGTGAACTGAAATAAACAGAAATTCAAACGAGTAGATAGATCAACTCATCCGTGCGCGTGGCGCTATGTGCGGGCAACCTTGTTTGCTCGGACGCGACGACTGCCGCGTCACTATTACACAAATGAAAGCTGTAATTATACAGCTTTCAGCAGATTCTGTTGAGTTTACTTCAAAAGAAGCGAAAACAACCTAACAAAAAAAAAAAAAACCTACAATAAAAATTCTTAACAAAAAAAAACCGACGAAATAAAGAAAAATCTTTTAGTCGCCTACAGTAATTAATTTGTATCTTTGTTGTTTTGTGCCAAATCTAAATGCTAAACTAAAAGATTTTTTTTCGCTTTACAGTTCGTTATTTTGTCAGTATTTTTTTTTGTTGTATAGGATTTCGTACAACTACACTGGTTCAAACACTTGTTATAACAAAATATTTACTCAATAATCATAAAAAAGGAGCATATTGCTATTAAATATTTTATGTGATTAAACTTAATCGGCTTGTTGTTTGCATATCCGTTAAAATATATGTTGGGCCTCTGATATTGTACATATTGAATGAAATTATTTCAGTTTCAATACCACACCACAAATAAAAATTCAGATGTCACTGCTCCTCATTTACACTAAACGGACTGTGAACTTAGGATCAAGCTAGATTTCTAGACCACTCTTCTCATATCACCGAGAAATAAGTCTAACAGCTTAAAAAACTATTTTATACAAATAGTATGTAGTTTAAACCAGCAAAGTTAAAAACCATCTGCTAATAAATGTAATGTGGTGTTAGTTAGACTCTGCAACGAGATGCATCCGAAACATGTGTGGTTTGTAGCCTGACGGTACGTAAGTTCGTATTTTGAACTCTATTGGTAAAGGCATAGAGTGTGCGCATGCTTGATTAAAGGCTTGGATGTCATACACATTGATGTTTACTGAAAGCTGCCAAATAGCGTTTTATTCAAACATTGACTGTGGCAAGAGCTTGCTTCTTATCCCTTGAATATTTATCCGGCACTCGGAATCTTAAATTTGTGAAAAAATTTCGAGCAATATTAAAGATTTCTATTTCGAATCCTGGCTGGTTTCAATTTAAAAACCTTAGCAGCCGAAGAAAAGAACATTCATTTATTATATTAATTAAAAATTTAAATTACCGTGTCAATACTCTTTTTATTAAGTATGGTTTTCGAGGTTCGCTAACAGCAACAAATCATGTTTTTATCCGTCTTTACCATCATTAAACCTTTTGGATATCAAATATTTTCATTTCACATAACATCTGTGTCGCCCTATGACTTAAAGCATAACACATGTAGCACTATTGGGACACATTAATTTAAAGGACTTGCCACCAGAACCGCAAATGTACGAAACTCTGATACTTGGAGACAGTTTTCTTCCAAGACGGCCTTTGCTTCTCTCAGCAAATGAATCTTCCATGGCATTTTAGTATAATTATTTGTCCGCGACAGCATATGTCTATCTTTTAAGATTGACTCACTCATCATCATCATTCATCATTTCAGCCGAAAGACGTCCACTGCTGGACATAGGCCTCCCCCAGGCGTCACCACATTGACCGATCCCGTGCGTCTCGCATCCAGCGCCTTCCCGCAACCTTAACCAGGTCATCGGTCCACCTAGTGGGAGGCCTTCCAACGTATCGTCTTCCAGTTCGCGGTCGCCACTCCAGAACTTTTCGGCCCCATCGGCCATCCGTTCCGCGAGCAATGTGCCCTGCCCACTGCCACTTAAGTTTGGCAATTCTTCAGGCTATGTCGGTAACTTTGGTTCTCCTGCGGATATCATCATTTCTGACGTGATCACGCAAGGAAATTCCGAGCATAGCCCTCTCCATTGCCCTTTGGGTGACTTAAAGCTTTCTGATAAGGCCCATTGTGAGCGACCACGTCTTGGTCCCATAGGTGATCACTGGCATGACACACTGGTCATAGACTTTTGTCTTGAGACTCTGCGGTAAATTGGACGAGAAGATACCACGCAACTTCCTGAACGCCGCCCAGCCGATTCGGATTCGACGGTTGACCTCTTTCTCGAAGTTGGACCTACCCAACTGGACCGTTTGTCCCAGGTAAACATAATCGTCTACAACTTCAAGTGTAGAGTCTCCGATCTTGATAGGAGTGGGTGTTACATGGGCGTTCACCATGACCTTGGTTTTGTCCATGTTCATTTTAAGACCCACTCTTTCGGAAGCTCTACTAAGGTCATCGAGCATTTTACTGAGGCTCTCCATGGTCTCAGCCATGATCACTATGTCGTCGGCAAACCGAAGGTGAGTGATGTACTCGCCATTAACGTTGATGCCAAGCCCCTTCCAGTCCAGAACCTTGAAGACTTCCTCCAGCGCAGCAGTGAACAGTTTTGGAGAAATTACGTCTCCCTGTCTTACGCCGCGCTGGAGAAGGATAGGTTTCGAGGTCTGATCCTGAAGACGGACTGACATGGTGGCGTTTTTGTACAGACACTTCAACACCTCAATGTACCGGTAGTCGATCTGGCACCGTTGGAGAGACTGTAGTACAGCCCAAGTCTCGATCGAATCGAAGGCTTTCTCGTAGTCCACAAACGCTAAACAGAGAGGCAAGTTATACTCTTCGGTCTTCTGTATAACCTGCCGCAGCGTATGTATGTGGTCTACGGTGCTAAAGCCTTTTCGGAATCCGGCTTGTTCGGGAGGCTGGAAATCGTCAAACCTGTGCGCGAGACGATTCGTGATGACTCTTGAAAACAACTTGTAAACATGGCTAAGAAGCGAGATGGGCCTATAGTTCTTCAGCCGGGCATTGTCGCCCTTCTTGAAGAAGAGTACCACCACACCCCTGCACCATGCCTGTGGCGTTTTGCCCTCGAGTATGACGGAATCAAAAAGCTTCTGAAGGGCCTTGAGGACCGGTTTTCCACCCGCCTTCAGGAGTTCAGCCGTGATTCCGTCATCACCCGGCGCCTTGTTGTTTTTAAGCTGTTTCAGAGCCATCCTAATCTCGTACAGGCTGACGTCCGGGATATCTTCGGTATAGTGTCGGGTCAATCTAGCTCTTGGGTCGTCTGCTAGATTCGCAACGGGTTTACTGGTTGACGTGTACAACTGCCCATAGAAACTCTCGATCTCCCTCAGAAGCTCCGGTTTGGCGGATACAATCCTGCCATCATCGGTCTTCAGTTTCGTGAGCTGGCTCTGCCCAATAGACAGATCCCTTGAAAACACCTTGGAGCCTTTATTTCGCTCAATCGCGTCTTTAATACGCTCGGTATTAAAGCGGCGGAGGTCTCTTTTCAAGGATTTAGAGATCTGTCTATTGATCTGCCGGTATTTGCACGCCTCATCTGAAGACTGCAGGATCATCTCACGCCTCTCCTTCATAAGCTTGAGGGTATGATCAGAGAGCTTTTTGTTTCTATCTGTACGACGGGTCTTGAAAAACTTAGACCCGACCGTATGGACAGCTTCCACGAACCCGTCGCTGTATTCGTCCACGGAGCTCCCCAGGCACTCGAAACGATTCTGGAGTTCGAGCTGAAAGCTCTCGGGGTTTTGGACCTGGACCTGTGCTGGAAGGAGCGTGGACTTCATCAGTCGAGACCTTTCAAGCTTAATATTAATGTTCAATGTGCCTCTTACCATGCGGTGATCGCTCCCGGTTTTTACCGAATTGATCACAGAGACATCATTGAACATTTGCTTCTTGGTTGACATGATGAAGTCGATCTCATTTTTTGTTGCACCATCGGGGCTCTGCCAGGTCCTCTTCCGGTGTTCACGCTTTTTGAAGAAGGAGTTCATCATATAGAGGCCCTCCTTCTCCATAAAACTGTAGTAAACAGTAGGTGACCCCGGTGGTTCCGTCGTCCAACTCCAAATTGCCCCACTTGCAGCTCATCCTCGCCTCGTTTGCCCAGTTTCGCGTTGAAGTCCCCCATGACAACGGTGAAGTGAGTTTTGAAACCATGCATGGCTCTGGAGATATCCTCATACGTGGTCTCTACCTCGTCATCGGGGTGTGCCGAGGTTGGGGCGTAGACCTGTATGACCTTCAGCGAATATCTAGAGGATATTCTGAGTATAAGGTACGCCACCCTGGTCGACACACTCTCGATCTTCACCACGTTGTTCACAAGGGACCTGTGAACGATAAACCCGACACCACCTTGGGACTGCCGGTCACCCTCTCGGAAATAGAGCAGGTTACCGGATTTGAGGATTATCGAGTCCTCCCCCTCTCTTCGGACTTCAGATAACCCTATAATACTCCATCGCAACCTGCTCAATTCCTCTTAGAGCTCGGTGATCTTCTCGTCGGTCCGAAGTGTGCGCGTGTTGTACGTTGCCAGGCTCAGTCGTCGGTGATTGTTGGGGTAGCCGGATCTCGTCCGGAGATTCTTAGCACCCTTTGCCATGCCGTAACCTCGACCGCTACCGTAGTCGAGGGTGGGCCATTTTTTATTTGTGCTATTCATAGGGGGGGTTTTGCCATAATCGCCACGCTTGGCAGGCGGATTGGCGATCGCAGTATGGTTGTTATAGGAGCACAGAGAACGCTGCTGCCCATTCTCTGGTTTGTCCCTTAGTCGCCTTTTACGACACCCACGGGAAGACATGGGATGGTGAAATTCTTAACGTCCGGCACCATACGGAACATATTGACTCACTGTAACCTTTTATTATGGTAATCAAATTTGTTAATTTGCAAAAGAGATTTATCAACATCTATATCTATACTAATATTATAAAGCTCAAAAGTTTCTTTGTTTGTAGGGTAGGTAGGGTAGATAGATAGCCAGTTGACGGGAGCGAAGCCATGGGGGTCAGCTAGCCTTACAATAAAAACAAACATACAACAGGCTGCCTTATCTCTCTCTGCCTTAACTCTTCCAGGCAACCAAGAATGGAAAGAGACAGCCTGGACACAATATGGGGTTGCACTTGGTGAAAATAAAGAAAAACAAATATATATTAAGAAAGTAGGTACTAAATACAAAAAAATACAAAATAATAGATACATACATACAACTAATATACAGACAAGAAAACAATTGAGTTTATATAAGATTATGATCACAGTAACAAGTAGTGCTCCTTCACAAGTCGCTTAAAAACAGGCAGTGATTGCGCGCGCTTTATAGTCACAGGCAATGCATTCCATATACGAGTGGCCTGGACAGTAAAAGATATGTCTAGGAAGATAGTGGAGTGCATTGGCATTTTAAGTTTCATATTATCCGATGAACTAAGAACTTTCACGTGCGAGTCACACAGAAACTGAAACCGTTTCTTGAGATAAAGAGGGGTAGAAGGAAGAAAGAGAATATTATACAGGAGAGAAAGAATATGAGCATTCCAGCGATGGCGAATAGGCAACCACTTGAGTTTCACACGAAATTCAGTAACATGGTCATATTTGCGCAAATCAAATATGAACCTTATGCACAGATTTTGAAGCCGCTCAAGTTTATCAAGTTGCACTTCTGTGAAATCAAGATAGCTGGCATCAGCATAGTCAAGGATGGGTAGCAGAAGAGATTGTGCAAGCGCAATCTTGGTTGCAGTCTCAACTGCGATTAAAAGTTATTTTTCGCGACGTCCTCCATCACAAGTTAACTGAGTAGATTCCAAGTTAGAAGCTTTAATGCCCAAGTTCCTAGAAGCAGTACTTTTTATATTATTTGCTATTGTAAGTGCTTTCACCGGATGCATTGTAAGATAACTTGTTTTCAAAATCAAAATATATTTTTTTATTTCATATAGGCCTACATGGGCACTTATAAAACGTCGACAAAAGGTGCACGGTTCGGGTTGGTCGTTTCCTATGGAGAAGAACCGGCAAGAAACTCCATGGTTACTCTTTTAAAAAATGGTTTGGTTTTACAATATTTCCTTGTTACAGCATTAGTACTTAGATATGTGGGGACAACGTAGGCCCGACAATAAGTCGTAAGAAAAACAAAAAAAAAAAATTTACATATTATTTAAACAAAAGAAAATAAAACGAGTTAAAAAGTTAACAATTGTTAACAAGCATCTAGAAGGCCTACAATGTTCATGCATTTACAAAGCAATCGGTAAAGGAATCTATACAAAAGTAAAATAAAAAAAAGACTAAATCTAACATGTGGCACAAATATTGTTATCAGTGCTGTAACTATTCTTAGCAAAGGGCAATGAAGATGATTGAAAACCATTGTAAAAAGAATAATCAAAAGAAGGAAAAAAAAACAAAGAATTAATGAGATTGAGAATAGTTAGAGACAACCACATATTTGTGCCGTTTATGAGTTACCAGGGAAGCCGCATGCGCAGAAGGAGCTAAAGCCAAAATTTTTATCTTCAACGTAGTCCTTGATTTTATAATATGCTTTTTTAATAAGGACACGTTTGATGTAGTTTTTGAACTTTCCATCGGCAACTTGTTATAAAAGCGTATACTGTTTATATAAAAAGACTTGCTAGTTTTTGTTAATCTGAATTTGGGTATTACAATTTCATGCTTACTGCGTGTATTTAAATTATGTAAGTCGCTTCTAGTTTTGAAAAGCCCTCGATTTTTGCGGACATACAAAATACATTCCAAAATATAGAGTGAAGGTAGAGTTAGTATATCGATTTCTTTAAATTTTTCTCTAAGGGACTCGCGAGGACCCATTTTATATTTTTTAATAATATTTTTATAATGCATCTGGTGAAATCACTGCTTACTTTACACTGTGGTGGTGGTGGGTGTGAGTTGTGTGTGTGATGGTTATCGTACAAACGTTTGTGTTACACATGATCTTTTACATGTCATAAGGTTCTTAAGGTATATCAAGTAAGATAAAGTAGGGGGAGGTCAAGATGTTAACACTATGTGAACGAGGATCACTACGTTATAACGGAACTAAACCTATATTATATCAAATAGGTTCAAAAGCCATGCAAAAAGCGTTGACATAGTCTCGGGAAGTGAATATAGATGTTACAGTTAAATCCAGATTTTAGATAAAACGCGTTTTCCCTCGGTAGAATTAGATTTAACTGACACAATCAATATTGTATGTTTATAACATTTACGTGTTTGTTCATGCGTTCTTGTTTTACTGTGGCAATAATATCTTGGCTTTTAGGGAAGTAAGCAATACACAACACATATTGGCGGCTAGATTTGGGGTACGATTTGTCAATTGATTTATTATTATTATTGATTATATTCGTTATTGTATACCACAAAAATATATACAGGACAAAAAAAAAAAAACAAGTGTACAATGGGTGGTCTTATCGCACAGGGCAATCTCAATTTAGTGTAACACATTGATACTTAAACTACAAACTCATTCAGGTCAATCAAGTTAAATTATTCATTATCTAAACAGTCAATCAACTACTAATGATCCCATCCGCCAGGAATGCTAGATATTAGTTATTTCAATATAGAACAATAAAATAAATGTTTAATTGCTTCGAGACTAGACTTTTGGAGTTCAATATCACTTGGTGTGCTAATTTTATTATGTCTACTGTTAGTGTGCAAATTTTATTATGTCTTTTTTTAAAATTATATTTTATTTTTTTTAAATTTTATTATGTCTTTATTACTATGCTAATTTATTATGACTTACACTAGGTCTATGATCACGCGATTATTAACTTCCCTGCTAATCTCAGATTACAGTTATTCAAGGAATCTATCACTGTATGCATAACAGCAAGGTAAGCTTATCAAAGACGATGCGTCTATCTAATCTTAAACTTCCTAAGTCAACAATCTGTGAATATGATACTAATAAACAGTAGCTTCCTTGCAAACTTTTAATTAAAGTCAACATTTGGAGTGTGCTTAGTTAGTTTTATCTAACGGTTTAGGTGTGCATCATAGCACTAACTTGCAATTATTAGTTCTAATTCTAACACTGTTGTGGCTAGACAAGCCAACAAAGCGGAAACTCACTAGGAAACTAATTTATGATGGGAAAAGTTAGTTTAGTTCAGACCTATCTGAACGATTTAACTGCACTAGCTTTTGAAAGTCATTATCACATCTGAATTTTATGTAGGTATCTACTTTAGTTTGTTGTTGATGAGGTGATCGGAATACTTATCCAGGTAGTTTCTTGATAGACTTGTGCCCACGACGACTGTGTCAAATAACGAAGTGAATGTCATTATAGCCTCTCGGTAACTTGTTTTCAGAAACAGGGCCCATTTGAGGCAAATAATTTCAGCTATATTAAAAACCTTATAGAAAATAATTTTCAAAAAATTGCAATAATTTTCAAAAAATTGCAATAATTTTCATTTTGTGACAATCTAGCTTGACCACGAAGAAGAACCGGGGTCAAGGTTAGAGTTCTGTTCCTCAAAAGGAAAAAAGAAACCCGACATACAACGAAGTGATCCTATAATCACTTCGTTGTATGTCTTTCTTTTCGTGTCTCAAGACCTTTTTCTCTGGAACACCGGATCAAATTGAAATTTAAAAAAAGGAAAAAAATAATAATTTATGGTATACTCCAGGTCTGCAATCACTTCCAGTTGTGTAAAAATCTAACTTCTAAATCAACACGATCAAAAGATTAAGCCGTTTGTGTTGCATTTTTGAGGAAACGTTATATAGGCAATCAAAACCGAGTATTTCCCGTTGGCCTAGAATCATGGTTAAGTGGCCCAAAAGGCCAATATTCAAACATTACAGAAATTCTCCGCATTGCCTTGCAGAAAGGCTCTTTTTAGATTTCTAATTGAAGTTCTATAACAGTTAAATCACAGGCTTGCCGCTTGGTTCAATCTAAATTTCGTCAGTTGTAAATCCTACAGAACTGGAATTTCAATCTCATTGAATCACAGTAAACTTAAAAGTTTAACTGGCGCTATAGAAAACTAACAACTCGAGAAAATTTATCTCTAGTGTGGCAGTGTAGATACATCCTACCCTTTCAATAGAATAAATTAGAGCTGAACCAATAGACTTCACTAGCTCCTCCATCCTAAAATGAGCTTTATACACAATAATATATGATACTGGCAGCCTGTTCATAGACCATAACCAACGCAACGTCTTCGTTTTAACTAGATACTTAGATAGATAACATAAACACAATACACAGAAAGGTTACTATGTATTTGACACAATATTAGGCACATATGTACATCGTCATGACTCAGTCATTTCACAAGTATTTTCAAGCGTTTGATTTGCTTTCCACACAACACAACTTCTGTTCCTAACCGGTTTGTGTAGCTCACAGTAGTTTTCGTAATAACTTGCAACGCAAGCTATAACGGGCGAAGTTTTCTTTCTACAAGTAGCTGATACCGCTACTGAATGAGACCCTTGTGTATGCACACACACTTACAACCTGCAGAATGTTTGAAGCGAGACGCGAGGACATTATGCACCGAGTTTACTAACCAACATTGTTTGAGCACCTTCATAATTTCCGTATTACAAGCATTTGCCTAAATCACTAGCGCGAAGCTAATTTGCTGGTTTCACAAACATTGTGCTTGTTCTACTTAAAAAACCGGCCAAGTGCGAGTTGGACTCGCACACGAAGGGTTCCGTACCATTATCGCAAAAAGCGCCCCACTTAAATATTAATTTTATTCTGTTTTTAGTATTTGTTGTTATAGCGGCAATATAAATACATCATCTGTGAAAATTTGAACTGTCTAGCTATCACGATTCGTTGCAGAGTTGCAAAAAACTTAGCAAATCTGCATATGCTCTCTTTCAACTATCAAAAAAAGTCAACAGTCAGGCTCTTCTAACAGCCTACCATGGACTAGTTGCTTCTGTTCTGAGGTATGGTATTGTTTTCTGGGGATAGTCTTTCGATAGAAGAGATGTATAAGGTCAATGTTAGGACTAAACACAACAGATAGCTGTCTTCCAAATTTGAGATTCCAAATTTTAACTTTTCCGTCCTTATATATTTTGGAAACAGCTATGTTGTAAAAAAAAACAATCCAAAATGATTTACAAAACTGTCGGAAGTCAGAAGAAATCCAATACGGTCCCAATATCTAAACCACGGTGTGTCATGTAAAATGTAAAACCGCGCTAATGCAGAAAAGTTTTTTTGGTATAACCCCGCGTATTTATAATAAAGTACCTAATGTAATAAAAAATACGACTGTAATAAAATTTAAAAGGGCGCTAAACGAAATATTAATTGAGAAATATTATTACAAAATTGAGGACTTCCTCAATGATGAATCGTTGAATGTTTTAATAATTATTGAGCTGCTGCCAAGTATCCTAATTGACATACTTATTATTTTATTTTGACATCATTGTGATAATTTTTACAAGCGTAACCACTCCGACATTTTACATAACATTTATTAACCTAAATTTGACATTTATCTCTATTCGTATTGTGTTTTAAAATTGCATAATATTTGCATGCCCATGCGACGGGAGAATATGGAGGACTTTATTAAGTAAAAAAGAACATCTACGTATCAATTACCCATGTTTGCAAAGAAATAAATTATTTATGATTTATGGTTCATGTGATACAGCCTGATGACAGACAGACAGACAGACGGACCGCGAAGTCTTAGTAATAGGGTCCCGTTTTTACCCTTTGGGTACGGAACACTAAAAACGACGCAATGCGGCGCTGGAATTATATAATTTGGTGTCAACCAGATTCATATCAATCAATCTACTTAGGTGTATTTAACAATGGATTTTCTTGAAAATGAATAAAATTCACTCTCACTTGATTACACGTGACTTATTGGATTTCGTTTCGTGACTCAACTTTTATCTTTTTCTTTTTGGATTGGGTTATCATACAATGACTTTTCCCGCTCTGGGTGAAGCGAGAAAACCCACCCGCGTTCCTTCAGTTGCTTGAGCCAGGACCGCGGTAACTCTTTTTCAAATTTAGCCACGACCCAGACAGGCATCGACCCTAGCGGACTGCCTCAGTTTTTGCTGACATCTCTTTGAGGCGCGTGGAACACTACGCACCGTCGACTCGGGCCTGGTCCATATCGGACAGCGAGCTACCTATGTCTCGCCCTTCTCTAGCCCGCGCATACGGTGGCCGGGACTCGGCTTGCGACTCCCAACGCCCAGGGCGTGTCCTACGGTGGCTTGGGGCGTTAGGGCGTCTCCGTTGCGTCGCCTTAAGCGTTCTTCGTGAATCACCTAAAAATATGATAGATTATATGATGATATAATAATGCAATGCACTGCGTAACGTATTCCTTGATCCCTCGCATCCTTACATTTGAAAATGTACATTTGAACCAAAGCTAAGTTATAACATCAATAACTTTTTAGATTAATATAGCTTCTTTGGAGAAATCACATATATCTAAAAGGACAATTGGCAAAAGTGATACAAGAGCCTCCACTGATGAGATTTGTGGGAAATGAAAGCTCATACGTGTCACATAATTCTGACAAAAAGTTATCAAATACCATACGAGGATTCGACAGCGCAGTCCTAGGCTAAACCAACCATTGCTAGTGAATGGGCTTGAATTCTGCCTCTATAATCAAACCGATTTTTCCTGGTTAATGGACCTCTTCTTTTTCTTTGTGATTGAACATATGTACTAAGTTCTGAATATGTTTTGACCTTCAGCGTGGGAGTGCTTTGTTTACTGTGTAACCGTTCAGTTTTACGTAAAAGACGTAATTACTACAACCCAAACGCTTTTTGATGATAATCCAGAAGCTGTTGTGATTATCACAGAAAATCTGCAACCACATCAGGTATGGACAAATACTATTTTTAGTCGCAGCAGTATTATTTATAGTTAGATCAACATGATCATAGAAAAAGAATCTTCGGATAGATTTTGATAACCTTTTGTCAGAATTATGTGACAAGTATGTACTTTAATTTCCCTCTAGTCTCATCAGTGCAGGTTCTTGGACCATTTTTCCCAGGTTTCGCATTTTAGAGACCAAACATATAAAAAAAAACTAGCTCAACTTAAAATCGTATTATTTATAGTCAGGTAAATATGATCATAAAAAAGGACAGATTTTGTCAGAATTATGTGACAAGTATGGACTCTCGTTACCCACAGGTCTCATCAGTGGAGGCTCTTGGACCAAGTTCCATACATTTTTTGCCATTATCCTTTCATAAGTAATTTGTTTTTCCCTTGCTTATCTCCAGAAAGCAAAAATAGGGATTAAAATATTACATGCTCAAAAAGACTGTAACAGAAAACTGGGTATCAAGCTATTTCCATCATTTACATAGCTGTGGAACCAGAAATCAGCACGCATATTGTATTATATCAGCTACGGATCAGAATTTGTCGTCTCTTGACAACACAAGCTATTTGATAAGACGAAAAAAAGTAACATGTTTTGAACTTCAAATCTTTCAAAGAGATGCTAGTCCGGAGAATTGGAACAGAAATGTAAAATTTTAATATTTTTAAGACTACCGTTTGATGTTCATTACTTGTAATAAATAATAGCTAGCGACAGTTCCGGCTTCGCCCGTGCCTAATTATACCTTTCTCGTTTCTCATTCTTTCTATTGCTGAAAACCGCATGAAAATCCGTTCAGTAGTTCTTGAGTTTATCGCGTACCTACAAACGCGGCGGGGGATTTTTTAATAATATGTAGTGATTAATAGCCTTACTTACTCCAATCATTCTCATTCCACTTTAGCACATAAAAACTAACACTTTAGCTGAAAATTGTGATCTAACGTTTTATGAGATACAAATTTTTCTAGAGCAAAAATGTTATCCGGGCTTCCATCCACTGATTGTTCTGTTTAAAACTGATTTTCTAATAGGCAAGATTCAGATAAGAGCCCCTTAATGGCGTTTATAAGCGCTTCACCGTCTATTCGTTGGCTATTACAAATCTCCTAGTCGTACTTAAAAATAGCTCTTTCCAAGAAATACATCTTAATTAAAACGTCGTCTTTCGCAATTAAAACTAGCTGGAATCTGAAAATGTATTTTATTTCAGTCACGGAAAATTTCAAGATATTATTCAAGCTTCTTTAAAATGAAGGTTAAATTGGCGAAGTAATTGTTAATGTCTGCAACATGTTTCTTAATGTAATGAAGCTTTCATGTATTTAATATAACGTTAAGTACTAGGTGGGTACGCACTGTTATTTCTTGTGAATGCTATAAAAATTAAGTATTTAAATAAGAATACAACAAAAATAAAAGTTTAGCAAAGTAAGATTATTTATTTCTTTATTTAACTTCATGTACAATAGTGGTACATAGGCGGGCTTAACGCCACAAGGCATTACTAAATAACTGAACTCATCTTTCCATTTCCTTCTCAATAAAATATGAGAAACCCTTGGGATTTGTTTCTTCGATTACATTACATCTTCCTACAAAAAAAACCGCGACCACATTTTCTATTTCATATTTGTAGATTACTTTGTTTTCCTGGTTCATTCCGCTATAGGTAGTGTTATGTAATGATATTGCAGTAATAAGGAAATCGGAGGAACAATTCTACTGCTGCAAATTTAATCCAATCAACCATTTTTCTATTTGTGTTTAAATTACCAGTCATCTGTTCGTTCTATTATTTCATTTGTGCTTTATAAATTCATCGCAATACGTTTAAATAAATAATGTTTTTATTATTTGCCACCTCGACATCTCCCCTCGTTACTCTGATTGTAACATTTTATTTCGTTATTCATGTATGGGCTTTGTTTATTCTTTTCCTTATCAGATTCATGCCAGTTTTCAAGTTTATGCTTTGCATAATTTGATAATACATATTTACTTGGGACTTTTTCAGGTTTCCGGTTTGTTTATTTGGTTATGAAAGAAAAAATATCAGAATTTAAAAGAAAATTTGGGCATAGCAAAGACTCACAACGAAATTTTTATTTAAAACTCACCAATGAGAGTTTCAAAAATTGTATTAATATATTTTATTTTTCCGATAGCAAACAACAAAAGCGTGTTATATTGATAACAGACTTTATATTCAAATAACAGGCTTTAATAATATCAAGCATCACATTTTCCGGCCGGTAGTCTTGGTATTTCCCTTAGCGTATCCTGTCATGTTGTGATAGAGGAGCCATGAAAAAACAGCAACACTAAATTGAAAAACAAAATTAAACATCAAAAGGACTTGGTAATTTCAAATCCTTTGAGCCAGTGAATCTTTGATATGACATGAGTCTAGGTAGAAATGATTGAATTCAGTTTGGGACCGAATCTATTCCAGAACGAGCACTGAATACTAAGCCGATGGTTTAGAAATGATACAGCGTAATTTATTAACTCAGCCTTCATGCGTGGATTTCAAAACATAACATGTTGAAAAATATCACGTTTTCATAGCCGCAGTTCGAAGGTTAAACTTTTTCATATAGTTTCTAGTTACAGTCGCTTTTTCATTCTCTCTAGGGAGTACAATCGTTGAATTTTATACATAATACCTAAATAGAGTATATTGAACTTTCAAAACGATAAGTAATTAATAATACATCTATAGGTAACCAACCCGCACTAGGCCCGCGTGGTGGATTACGGCCCATTCCCTCTCGTGAAACCTGTATCCCAGCAGTGCGAACATTAAAAGGCTAATGATGATGACGACTACATATTAATTCCGTCCATTTGGCTTACCAGCGGTGTGCAAATGCACAAAGGTTTTACTTCGTTGTTTGTTAATGTAATGCAGCTTTCTCCTGAATTATTTATAATTGGATATTTAGAACTACTATAATAATATTAAGTTTTAACTTTACTACGTGTACCGTAACATAGAAAAAGAGTTTTCGTTTCGTGAAAGACACACTAACTCTGCTTTGGTTTACATTATTACCTTCGGGCATTACGACAATGTTACTTATCTTTCTGTAAATATGACTGTGTCTGTATATTCATATCATGAATCTAACAACACATTTGGTACAACTCAGAGACTGTTTCTCAAACAATTAACAATCATAGACATACTTTTGTCGCGATAAGCAATCAATCAGAACGTATAAAATGCTCATACATACAAATAACTTGTGTTCCCAGTAACACGCATTTTGACATAAAAACGATGATTATCTTTCGTACACTCTCCGCTGAATCACTCTCTTCGAGAAGTCGGAATAAAACAAACTATTTGCTTTGTCTCTGTTGTTACCGCTATCGCTACAAACATCAATAAAAACAACAATTCATAGCTATTATTTTTACTGTTGATTTATTATTGTTGAAGAAAATCATTTGCATTATTATCATTAGCTCACGGTATATTATTCTATGTACAGATTCATTTCATAAGGTTTTGCAATAAGAATTTTACGTTAGGTGGTATTTGGAAGCCTATTTAATGTTGATTTGCCTGTCGATAATATTTGTTAAACTGTTTGACTATTATATTGTTATCATTTTGTTTTTGTATGCATGCTGTTTGGTGTAGCATGTATCATCTATTTGCATAACATTCTGATTTTGCAATTGGTAGATACGTTTTTTGGTATTTAATAAATCTGTACCTATCTTCCATGTGTTTTAATATTTTGTTTGTTTTTGCTTTTCAAAACTTTACCAACTTGCATTTGTCAACACTATCGAGGCAGTCTCAAATTTGTGTTTTCTACAGCGTGGTGCGAGCGGAGATTTCTGAATTTAAGTTGCACTACACAAAAAGTTTAATAATTTTTGTTTTAGCAAAAAGTTCAACTCCCTAATTGTGTAAGTTCAAAGAATAGCGTACGGTGTGCTTTACTTGCATCCATTACTTCATTTCAAAAATCCGGCTACTTGACAGCGTAAATCACGCAATGAATATTGTTGAGGACCAAAGTGAAAGGGAAGGAGTGCGCTTCGTGGTGTTAAAACAGATGCGCAATTAGAGTGCAGGTTTATTTTTGTTCTCTTAATAACTAACATAGTTGGTGCACTTTTTAGGGATTGAAGTGCGGTATTTTTATCAATATTATTCTTGTTTTAGGTAATGGCCTGAAACACAGGTTTGCAAGAACCTAAATCGGGCGAGTCCCTACCCAAAAATTGACATTCTTTTTTTTTTTTATAATAAGCTTGTAGTTGTAATAAAATATTTTAGAAATAGTTTACTTATAAGCTCTATTTATACAATTGTTTTAGAAACTAAATTACTGCACCTAATGTACACTTTTGTGAACGTCCTTACTTTTTAATAAATTATTCTTATTCTTATTCTTAATGTATGAACTATTGGATATTCCTACACAAGAAACTCTCAGTAAGTACCTAATCTTAAAAAGGTTGGAATCGGCAGTAAAATAAACTAAAATTGAACCTAAAGCCTTTTAATAATAGTCACCGTCTGTACCTGCAGCCGTACTAAATGTTCAAACTATACTGGCAAAATATCAGTCAATAATCTTTTATCGACTTGGTGTTTCAAAACCTTTTGTTTCTTCAAAAGCTTTGTTAAAGTATAAGTTAGCATTTTAAATAGACATCTCTTAATCGTCATGATCAGACATTATAATTTGGGGTCATAATCATTGGCTGCGACACAGTTCCACTAGTGCAGCTATTTCCGTACACAATTAAATAATTGTATATGTGTTTTTATTGTTCCAATAAATATTATTATTATTATTACGAGTATAAGGACATTTTTATAAGGGTGTTATTTAATACTTTAACTGTAATTCCCCTTTTTTCAATCAAAATATTCGAAATTACTACCAAAAATACTGAATTGCACACTAAATTTGCTCATCAAATAAATGAATTATACTATACTGCTAGATCTTTAAAGCTTAACTGTTTTACTAAATAACTATCTGTTAACTAAAAGTAAATCTAATAATTCTTCGAGTGCAACAAAATATTTAAGTTTTAAGGGAGGGGGGGAAACGAAACAAAGTCGACGGAGCCCCGCTGCGCAGGGCTCCTATTTCTGTCTGCAGGGTCTAAAGTAACCTAACATGAAGGAGATGACGGGAGCTGAGTTCGCTCGCTTTGCTCGCTCACTTCAGCTCCCGTCATCTCCTTCGAACCTAACCTATCCGTGTCGGGGTGCCCTAAGCTCCCGAGCTCGCTTCGCTCGCTCTTGGACTAATTCACATTTATTTTATATTTAATTGAATAATTTGTGTGCAAATCAGTATTTTTGTTTTACGGTGAGTAATATTGTTTTGCAGTAGGTTATTAGTGGAGATATTTTGTTTGCTTAAATTTCTAAATAGAGGTGCAGTTAAAAATTCCCCTTTTTATAATGTGCCCGAATAAAAACATAGCCGTTTTTCGTACTTATCATAGAGCAAACATAAAAAGCAAACACTTCGTCAAATCTTTATAACCTCGCTATGCATAATTCTGTCCACATAAATAGTTAGTAGGAAGACATGACTCACCAGCAGCACATTTATACGTTCACTTCCTCGCGGAGTTTTATTTTTGTGGTACATTTTGTGGTTATTTTGATGAAAGATGCAGAATGCAAATCGTCTAAATTATTCGAAACCTCTTTTAATAAAGGGGTTCAGTGACCACGATCCTCAGTAATGAGGGACTGATTGGAGAAGAAGATTTATTCAATGTCTTCCAACCTATTAGGGATGAGTATATCTATAAAATGGTGAAAGAGCATTTCCTTTCACTGTAACTATTCCACTCCTTTCTCTGTAATATATTTGATGATTTATTACTATATTATTTTGTATTGTATGTATGTATTTGTTTTATGTATTTTAACTATGTTACATATTTTGTGTTTGTACACTGACTGCCCTATGTCTATCTCCTCTCGCTCAGTCCATCCAAAGGTAGTCTGTAAGATATTGCCTTGTTCGATAAGACCGCTCATTATACGCCTATCTTAATAAATGTTTGTACTGTAATTATTTAAGGGGTGTACAATAAAGTATATAATAAATAATTTCTGATAAACAGTACAATTACAGCAATTTTAGTTATACTTGTTCTAATTGTAACCGACGTAGAACAGTGATAATTAAAATTGCTGTAATCATTGATGGAATTAATACAAGTAAAATTTAAAAAACTCCTGAGCTTTTTTATTTTTTGCTACATAATTTATCTAGGAGTAGACAAACTTCAATTGACAAAATTAAATAACGATGAAATGTAGGTAGGTGAATAAATATGTTTTAAAAGTATTGGTGTGTAAAATTGTTGCAAATTCAGTGCTATAAGACAGCAAGTTCTATACAGAGAAATAAAAAACACTTCCATGCACTGTTGTTTAACAAAAAAATATTTATAAAAACCGGCTTTGCCGCGAGATTTAAAACAATATTCAGGTAGTCGAAAAAAAGCACTCAAAGTATATAACGAAAACATTAGTCATTGTGATTTTAGCTTGGCAAAGTCTTCCTCTCGTAAGATCAGTGTAGACGGGTCACCTTCTTTTTGGCGAATGTACACCTTTCCATAAGAGGTCCAGCAGCTTGCGCTCTTATGATTTTTAACATATTCACGAGCCAGATAGTACAGGTTCCGTCCGCAGGTGGTGAGAGATTCCGCTATGAAGATAGGTCTAGGTTCGCCGTGTATCTTTAGATGGGTCGAGTTGAGTTTTTCTTTGGTCTTGTCCTTGTTGTGCCTTTTGGATGACCTGACTATATTTTCTTTCAGTGAAGTAGTAGAAAATTCCACTATTATGGGAGCCAACTTGTTTCGTGATTTTTTGGGCCTATATATATTTCTTATATCTGTGTCGAGTATCGTTACATCCAATACGTCAGCAACATTTTTTACCAAGCTGATTAGTGTTGAGCTGTCTTCCGACTTGAATTCCGGTATCTCTCTCAATTCATGTGTTGAAAAGCCTTTGAGTTACGCTCAAGAAACTCAAGTTTTTGTTCCAGCATTTTAATTTGATTTTTGGAAGCAGTATTTTCAGTTTTAGTGTGCTGAAGTTGGCATAAAATTTCGTCGTATTTGTCCGACATGAATTGAATTGACTCAGTCATTTTGGTGTTAAGCTGAGTTAGTTTTTGCATTTCTTTATCAAACTTCAGCGCTTGCGTCTTTTGTTGAAGTTGCACATCAGCCACATAACCCTCCGTTCTGCCAGCGCAGCATCATCATATTTACGTTTATAACGTCGTGTGATGTTTTGTTGACTTCCACAGTCAGTTTCCAAACCCATGCAATCAGAAGCTGTATCAGATTCCTGTGTCATAATAGGAGGTTTTAAACAATTTTGGGTTGTTTTTCCGGGTGGAGTTTTCTGAGTTTTACTCATATTTTAAGTAATATTCAATCACCTTGTACAAAATAGAGGATCAAAAAGAAATCATTTGCGGCCGCAGACAAGCGAGATTCGAACTCAGGACCACTGGCGATTGCGGACGGCAAGTTATGGGTAGCTTACCGTCCGATAAGGACCAAGCCCGAGTTTACGGCGCGTAGTGTTCCACGCGCGCCTCAAAGCGATGTCAGCAAAGTAACGGGGCCTGATAGGACCGATGCCTGTCTGGGTCGCGGATAAATTTGAAAAAGAGTTACCGCGGCCCTGGCGCAAGCAACTGAAGGAACACGGGTGGGTTTAGTCAGTAAAAGTCTGACACGCCCTCCCGCTTCACCAAGAGCGGGAAAAGTCATTGGATGATTTCCCAACCAAAAAAAAAAAAAAAAGGACCACTGGCGATAAACGCAGTACTGATAGCGTTATCTTACCGAGCCAAGTTGACGCTGGTGTGTTCAAGTGAAATTTGCGAGCTCGTTATGGTCACCTTGCCGATTTTTAACAATGCGCCTATGTAGATATGCGAATTAAGTTGGAAGTCCAACGAACGACTTTGAAAAGTTCGTTGCAATTTAGAAAAACTGGCTGCCCTGGTGGCTAGAGTTAACAGTTTATTAAAAGTTTTGCACACAACAATCACTGGCACCTACAAGTCAATACTGTGAGGTCTTATTAAAAAGTATGCACTATTTACACGGTTTAGGAATTAAAAACACGGAGGTGCGCGCAAGTTCGTGTGTTCGCAAACGGCGTCGCGGCGGGGATGATATGTCGCAGAGATCAAGCTATCTTTTATGATGTATAGTTTGGCCTACCTTACGAGCCACGTTTGTCACAGAGTAAATATTACTGACCGGCTCACAACACAATTACACAATTCTACCAGAAGATGAACGCGGCTAACAAAGTTAGTCATGTTTATATCTGTAGCATGACACATGAAATGCACATTCACTACCTTGAACTGGAAAGGCATTTTCTGCCTATCCATATAAACGAGATTACTCTCACCAAGGCGCTGTACGGGAAGCGAAACATTTATGTCGAATCGAATTGTAAGAAATACGTGCAATATCAGAGCGCTTGAATGGAATGTTTCATGCGGAATGTGTAAGCGCGCGTAGGTCGGCCACCGTATACGGCGACTATTTTCGGTTGAACTGGATAGGTTAACCGAATTGGGCTATTTACATTAAGTCGGGCACCACGTTTAAGTTGTCGGTTTTCCGGATTCGGTGACCGTATTCAGCCATTCATTCATTCACAATGATAGGTGCGTTTCAACAAGTCCACCAAAAAACGGTCTGCGGCCGAATACGGCTGACCAAACACCCACACTAGTCGGTGACCGAATACGGGCTGCAACCGAATCGGTCTAAACAACCTAACGTAAATGAGTCATTACGCATCTGCTGCCATCTGTCAAAGTAATGCCGTGTATAGTTTATATATTACCTGGGGAATTAATATTCTTCTACATTAGGTATAGTTTAACACGGATGGAAGTTGTGACAGGGAGGCGTCATTTATGTCGCTAAAGTCAACTTTAGATATTACGTCTGGTAACTAAGTAAGAATAAACTTTACGCGTTACCATATATTTCAGTTAAAACACAATAATAAAGATGAATAGGTAGAACATTATTAGATTTATTAAAAGTTTTCATAATTATTTACCGACAATCTTACAAACCATTATTGTAAAGGATTTCAGGCAATAATGATGATTCTTGCCCGTTTTGATTTAAGAGTTACAATAAATCCGAACGCCTTTAGATGTTCAGCTTACTATAAAATGAAGGACTGGCAAAATTTTGCAGGTGTAGTAGAGATCGTGTCCTCTTCATCCTAATTCTGTTTATATCAGTAGAGAATAGTTCAGTTTAAAACAAACAAATATATGTTGTGTTTAACTTAAAAGACTAAAACCTTGTGTGGATATTTCAACGTGAATGGCGATGTAAATAATATGATTCAAAGGGTTTACTTACCCAGGTGTATTCTCATATCAAATACACAGTTACACAAAACACATTTTAAAGCAAATAGTTATATATATTATTTATAACGCGTCGATCCAAAATGAACTGACTTTGATGGCATGAGCCACACTATTTATAACCCTGGAATGGGCGGGAAACGAGAAGTGCAAACTTATCGTTTACCAATCTGACAAGTAGCAGTCCATCTTTGTTGCAAGCATAAAAATATCAAATTAATTATTGCCAACACAGAAAAATCACTTGGTGTGCTCTATTAAATATAAAGATCGCTAAAATATAACAATCTATCGCCAGGAGCCTGCCTTTTTATGTTCGTAAGAATATTCATTTGCAAGTTTTGTTTCTCCTTACCTTATTTACGTAAATCTACCGATTGAGTTAAAATCTTTTCTTGAAGAGGAAAAACGAATACCTCGTATTAATATTTCTTGTTACCTTTGCTCTTCATTTGTGTAAATATTTTCTTCAACAAGAATTTCATTTTAATAATGCCGTAAAAACTTCGTTATCTTTCCACTCATTACGGATTCCAATGGTTATTATAATTCTGCCAAATAATTGTTTGTCTCCTTTGAATAATTTGTTGATTCGTTTACCAGCAGCTAAAGAGACCTCACTACTAATGGAAGGTTGGTCGGTGCTCGCAATACTCGAAAATAACTGAATAAACTTATAATTTGGATTGTCTGAATATTTCAGGGCTCGAGGACAACCCTGCGGCCTGTACGAGCTATTTATTATGTTTATTTAACTTAAGGGTCAGCTAGGAATTCGTTTTATAGTGGTCAGCAATTAAAACTTTGATGAATTGTGAATTCTACCACTTTATTGGAGAAACTAGCGATTAGATGATCGTATTTCTGGTTACGCAGGAGTAAAATTACATCTTTACACTATTTTCATTTTCGAGTAATGATTTTACTTTTTCTGCTGCAGTTGATCTACGGTTGGATGTTTTTTTTGTATGAGACAATCCTACCACACTATTCCCTAACCAAGGCAATGCCTGAAAGCGAGAATCAATAGTGGAGACCACATGAAAAATGCCTAGGCAATGAAATTCGACGAAGTCTCGGCGAATGAATTTACCTAAATGTCTTGGATCCTGCAACGAAATTAACCAGAAAAGAATAACGGAGGAGTAGAAAAAAAACATGATTGCCGCTTCTCTCCATATTAAGCAGGAGACGGAACAAAGAAGGTCAAAAGTCACAAGGGGTCGTTTACATCTAGAATAACACCATAGATAAAATTATCATTATTATTGAAGGGTCCTAACATTGTAAGCAATAATAGATATGTTAAACACGATTTGCAAAAACGCTTCAACGTATGGCAATTTATCCATATAGTAAATAACTCTGGATGCAGCCTGTATATTATCCAACATAATATTCCGTTCATTCTACTAAGGAATACATGAAAATAAAAAATACATACAAGGAATACATAAGAGATGATGTGCAGATTGTACATTTTCACAGTCAGATGTAGTTAGTACATTGACATAAAGGCGAGGCAACAAGCTTGAAGGAAAATAATTTACTTTTAAAGTAACCATGTCCAGTGAGAAATTGGGTAACATAGTGATCCACCTCCAGCCACGTCCTGGTCAGCCGCTCACGAACGGATGGAAAGAATTGGAGGAGGTACTATTTGGATAAAAGTTACTCCTAAACGTCACTCTGGTTTAAATTATCTAGTTATAGTTCTCCCATTAACTAACCACAGGTATGGTATGGCTTTAGAATTATATAACTGGCACTTTTACATACGACAAACACCTAATGGTCGGTATAAGTATATTTACACGCAAGTTACTGCAAGTGTCGTGTTATCAGCGAGTTAATGTTTGTGTTTATTCGATAAAAGAGCTTTAGTAATATGTTCGTAAGAAATATAAAATTGTATTTCTTTATGTTCTGAAAGAAGTTTTTAGTAAAAAAAAAACGACGTCAAACACTAATTTATTTATTTAAACTTCATGTACAATGGTTATACTTAATGCAGCAAGGCATTCTCTACCAGTCAACCTTTGGGTTCAAAAAGACACAAAAGTGGTAGGTGTACAAAAAAAATAAAAAAATATGAACAATTTTTACTGAACTGAACTTTTTTTTTTGTGAGGGTAGCGTAAGTGAACACAAGTTTTTTGGAGCTCTCATTTAATATTAAATTAAGAATAGTTTATTTATATTTATGAACGTGCAAATGGACTAGAAGCCTTCAGTACCCTCGGCTGCACTCACTGCAACTATAAACTCTCCTCTCGCCTTCACCTGATCTACACAAATTTGAAAGTCAAAATGTACCTATATGCCAAGCTAGCAGGCAGTATGGAAGATCTTGCTGCCACTTTTACTGCACGGATGGACACCTACGAAAAGGATTTGAAAAGCGTCAGTGGTAACGAGGCCACCCACAAAACAATAGCCAGCCTATCCCGAGAGTTCATGGAGTTCAAGTGCCTCATATGGAAAACAATGAACGCACTGAAGACACAAATGGAGTTGCTGACTGTCGGGCTGGATTGTCATGAGATGGCGTCTCGCAGGCAGGTCTTGCTCCTCCATGGCCTTCCTGAACGGAGGGATGAAGACCACATCTCTCAGGCTATCTCAAGGGTGGTGGACAAGATGAAGATACCAAACATCCCCCCCTCGGACATCATATCCTGCCATCGACTGGGAGTGGACTCAGGCAAGCCACGTCCTCTGCTTATAAGGTTTGCAAATTATAACCAGCGTAGTGAGGTATGGCGCAGCAAGATTTTGTTGAAGGGTTCCGGTTTGGTTTTCTCGGAGTTCCTTACTAAGCCAAGACATGACGTTTTCCTAAGGGCTAGAAAACACTTCAGTGTCAAGCAGTGTTGGACCTCCGAGGGCAAGATTGTGATCCTGCTCCCAGACAAGTCGCGCCGGAAAGTTGAGTCAGCGGCTGAACTTCAGCAGCTGATTACGCAGTTCCCGGTGGCTGCATCTACCAACGTGTCGTCGGATAAAGCATCACGCAGGCAAGCCAAATAACCCCACCGGTCTCTTCTGTCAACATGCATATCCTTCAACTTGATGCCACTCATCATGCACCTCACTGTAACCCCTCACTTCTAGACCTTATCCTGGTTTCTGACCCAACCAAAGTAGCAACTCACGGGCAACTTGCTGCCTCCTTTTCTTATCACGATCTTATCTTTCTCTCTTATAAAATTCGCCCTCCTAAGCGTAAAGCTAAATTTCTCTTTCTTCGTAGTTTCAATAACATTGACCTGGATCGCTTGGGAGAAGATGCGGGCAATATTGATTGGTCTTCTGTTTATGATAGCAATGACTTGGACAGTAAGGTTGCTGAATTTAACAAGATAGTGTTGAAACTCCTTGATAAGCATGCCCCACTCAAAAAGGTTAGAGTGAAGCACCTTCCAGCCCCCTGGTTGTCTGACAGCATTAAAGGTGCGATGTCGAAAAGGGATAAGGCTAAAAGGAGGTACAAAAAGAATCCTACTGATGAGAACTGGTCTCTTTACAAGAAGCTGCGCAATCGGTGCGGTCGTTTGTGTAGGGATGCTAAAAGGCGCCACATCCACAACTCTGTTCAAAACTTCAACACAGCACAAGTATGGCAATTTCTTAAATCTCTTGGTATCGGCAAAACTGCTGATGACAGCACGCTTGATATAGACTTTAATGCAATTAATCTACATTTCTCAAAATCACCGGTTACTCTTGACGACAACGTTAAGGCTTCCACTCTTGACGATCTCTCTAAGCTTCCTATGCCAATGTATACTTCATTCTCTTTTCACCCAGTTACAGAAGGGGATATAAAGCGGGCTGTCACATCTATATCCACGAAGGCGGTGGGTGATGATGGTCTGCAACTTCAGATGCTTCTTCTTATCCTTAATGAACTCTCTCCTGTTATCCTCCACATTATCAATTACTCCCTCTTTTCTGGCTGCCCTCCTTCGGCATGGAAGAAAGCACATGTTCTGCCTCTACCCAAAGTCCCTAAACCCTCATCAGTTTCCCAGTACCGTCCAATTTCTATTCTTCCAATATTATCCAAAGTCCTTGAGAGTGTTGTTAATAATCAGCTGTCTCATTACCTCTCTTCAAATTGCCTGCTAAGTCCTTATCAATCTGGATTCCGCCCTGGCCACAGCACTGTATCGGCCCTAGTTAAAATAACTGACGACAGCCGACTGGCCATGGAAAACAAGCTCCTTACAGTATTGATTTTACTGGATTTTAGCAGTGCTTTTAATTCAGTTGATTTTGACATCCTCTTAGGTATCCTATCCTCTCTTAATATATCTCCTGCTGTGATCGAGTAGTTTAATTCTTATCTTCGGGGTCGCTCGCAATCGGTTCGCTCAGAGGAGGCTTCCTCTGACTGGTGCGATCTCGCTGCGGGTGTTCCTCAGGGTGGCGTCCTTTCTCCTCTTCTTTTCTCTGTTTTTATAAACACTATCACTAAGGCTTTAACTTCACACTTTCATCTCTATGCCGACGACCTGCAGCTTTATCGCCACTTCAAAATAGAAGATCTCACTGGTGCTGTCGATGCCATCAATAATGATCTTAAAAACATCTATGAGTGGGCTAAAACTTTTGGTCTTTTAGTGAACCCAACTAAATCACAAGCGCTCATTATTGGTGGCAGACATTTCGTCAATTTACTAAGTAACCAGCATCTCCCTCCAGTTTTGTACGATTGTGTCGCTATAGCCTATACAAAAAAAGTAAAAAACTTAGGTGTTTTCTTAGACTGCAACCTATCTTGGGACGTTCACATTGCGGAAGTAAGCAGAAGGGTTTTTTGCTCGTTTCGGTCTCTGAAGCGTCTCCAAAAGTTTCTGCCTTTTTCAACTAAAGTAACTCTTGCACAGTCTCTTCTTCTTCCTCTTCTTGATTATGCTGATGTCTGCTTCCTTGATTCGACTGAAGAACTTCTTAATAAGCTCGAACGATTGCAGAATTTGTGCATCCGCTTCATTTTTGGCCTCCGAAAGTATGATCATGTGTCGGATTTTCGGAGGCGGTTGAAGTGGCTGCCCATTCGGCAGCGCCGAGATACACACACTCTTTCTTTACTCTTTTTTGTGCTACACAACTCTACCTCTCCTTCATATCTTCGGGAACGCTTTGAGTATCTTGTTCCGAGAGGAAAACCTTGCCGTCCCTCATCATCTCTTCTCCTTCGTTTTCCTTCCCACTCATTAAGTCGTCACGCTGGATCATTTACTGTTCATGCTGTCCGCCTCTGGAATAATATCCCTCACTCCATACGGGATAGCCCTTCGTTGGGAATTTTCAAGAAAAGAACAAGGGAACATTTCCTTTCAACATGACGCATAGATGATTATGTATATATTTATTAATTAAGGATTTTAGTTATATTATATAGTATGTATTATATTTATGCATTGTGTGCTTTTCACGTATTTGTTTAGTTTATATAGTTAGTAAGAATTTAAATGATAAGTTTTATTGTGCACTTGAGTATGCTGTCCTCATTCAATAAAAAATCCCTATGACAATGAGGTTTGCTGTAAGAGAACCCAATTATGGGTTAAGCTCGCCTTTGTACATAAGCTGTCCTTTTGTATTTGTATAAATGTGTTTTGTGTACAATAAAGAATAATAACAATAATTAAATTCGATCCCAACAGGTAACGAATATCATCGATTTTTTTTTTGTTCCAGTATTTTAATAGCTCTTTAGTTTCTTCCTGAAATTGCGTTTGTAATACACTCTTACTGTTCAACATTTTTTCTTTCAAGTAAATCATCTTTGTTGAAAAAGTATAATGTTTTCCTCTCGGTCCCAATTAGTAACAAGTATTAGAAGGGTTCAAGACAATTTTTTTTAAATTTGAGAAATAAAGTAGCGTTTTTACGACACTTTTAGTTTTAATTTTTTTACGTGACTAGAACTTCTCGCTTTTTTTGAAAATTTACACAAATTTTCCCTTTATGAAAGTGTCATTCCACGACGAAACCTGAATTTGTTAGTATGATAATATATCTTTGGTTTCATTTACTACGAAAAACACTGACTTCTACGATTTTAGAATATCTAATCCCATTAATTTGGTAAGAAATGGTATAACGCTTTTCAATACATATCCGATGAGGCCAGACACGATGGTGCTATCTCTTGTCGGGTTGAGGAATTGCTATGGCCACCTTCCAGCTCCATCATGAGACCAGCTCCATAGTACCATATTATTTCACCAGAAAGTGCTTGAAAAATCAATTACCAATTGCCGGACACACATACGAAAACAAGATAATGTAAAGCTTGTAAAAACATTGTAACTACCTTAATTTCAAAATCCTTCTTAATTAAGTGCAAAATAAGGAAAGTAACCCGGTTAAACCTAGGAATATAAAACTGTATAATGAGGTGTTTCTGCGCTGATTCAAGCGATGAGAGTAAAATAGTGAGTGATAGCTCGTTCTACGTTTAGATCAGTTCTGCTCACACCCGACTTATCGAGTAAGTTCACTCAACTGATATGATTCTGTGTTCAAATAGTATGCTAAGATGGTTTGACCATGTTGACAGGTTGAATTAAAGGCGACTAACGAAAAGTATTCACAAGGCAGACTCGAATGGAAACGCCGGGATAGGACGCCCTAGAAAGACATTCATAGACCTTATTGGTGATGTTCTTCAGAAAAGCCAGGCGCTTAGTACTCATAACCAGCGTGCGTCCATGATGTAAGGATCGTAGCTGGTGGCGTTCTGTAGTTTCTGCCTACTCTAATGAGAAAAAGGCGTGAGTTTATGTATGAAAATGGCCCATTCTGCAGTTAAAATTTTCGAAGACGCGTTGGAGCGTTTTGAGTGGTATTTGGAGGTATGTTAACCGCAGTTACGGACAACATTTTAAAGAAATAGTCTTTAAAATTAAATGTAAAGAATGGTTCTTTTGTATGATAATAAAGATAACCCAATAAATTTGTGTTTATCCTTTTTTTTCAGAAGTGTCTCCGATTGAATTACCCATTAGTAGTAGCTGATGTGCAGTAGTATGTAGTGTGATATTGTTTTTACCAGTAAACCGTAAATTGCGTGTATATTATAGAAGAAAGGTTTATTAGCCAAATATAAGATGTAAAAACTACCCAAGTCAAATCTTGAGCTTCAATTTATCCATCATCCATCCATCTGCTTTATTTAAATAATTCGGCGTTTCAAATTTAAGAAGTTCTATTTTAAAACAGCAAACATTTTGGTAGCAATAAAAGTAAGAAACTGTGTTTTAAATTTAGAATTTTAGTTTGTTGTATGTACTTATAAATAAATATCAGGATTATCAACAGAACTTGGCGCCCATTCATTCATTCCAAGTCAACAACTATACATATTCTTAGTATTGAACTTGGTTCCCATTTTCATATTTATGTTTTGATGGGATATAGCTTATACATAAGAATAACACAACTGCTATAATTTATAAGGAGAGAATACATACTATTTACAGGCGGATGGAGCCGCGGGTGGCATCTATAATCTATCTATCTATTTTCTATTGTTTTTTTTGTTGTCGATAGGCTCGCGTTTGACCACTACCTCGCCTGATGATAAGCGATGATGTGGCCTACGGTGAAGCACGCTTGCCTAGAAGTAACCTATTCACTCTTGACTTAAAGACCCCAAGGTTGTAGCTATCAGGGAGCAAATACTCCGGATGGGAATTCCACTCCTTAGCTGTGCGCACAATAAAAGTATTAGCAAAATGCTTTGTGCGTATGGGTGAGATGTCCACCATGTACCGATGGCGCATGGTCGTGCGTCTTTTAGTTCGATGATGGAAAGGGCTAGGCTGAATCATATTATGCAGTTCCGTCGCACACTCCCCGAAATGTAACCGATAAAAAACCGACAGGCTGGCAACTTGGCGTCGATGTTCGAGACTCTGGAGCTTTGACGCGACCAGTGCATCGTTGCCAATAAGCCTCTTGGCCCGTCTGTCAATCGACTCAAGTGCATCAAGTTGATATTTGGCAGATCCGTCCCAGAGGTGAGAGGAATACTCCATGCACGACGGAACTTGCGCTTTATACAAGTTGAGCAGCTGTTCAGGTGTGAAGTACCGTCTCACCCTTGCAAGAATCCCCAACTTTTTGGCAGCCAACTGAGCTTTCGCCTCAATGAATGGATCAAAATTGCAGGTCGATGTCAATGTAACACTAAGAAGTTCGAGATGGTCCGTTAACGGCACGGTCACACCACGGAAAGATTGAGCCGGGTGGATGATCTATATATACATCCTTATAGACTCCGAAACGGCTGGACCGATTTTAATGAAATTAGCCAGCGGATAATCCTGTGAGGTTTGGTGGCGATCGGAGCATTTTTTTTTACTTTGAATGCGGGCGAAGCCGCGGGCAGAAGCAAGTAGTATTTATTATAAATGCGAAAGTCTCTAACACCAGAGGTGGCCACACCCTCTCACGATAGTAAGAAGAATGCGAAAGTTACTCTGTATGTCTGTTACCTATTCACGCTTAAACCGCTGAAGCGATTTAGGTGAAATTTCGTATGAATAGAGTTTGAGACCCTGAGAAAGACATAGGATAGTACATCAAGTGTAGAATTGATGAAAGCTGTCCTACCGTGAGACGAATTAAACTAGTTCGGAGGACAGTAAGAATCATACTCGGGCAACCATACACACTCACTTTTATTATTGTAATGTGCGCCAACAATGTGTATATGCAATAAAGTTAAGTTTTTATCCCGATAGTGTAGTGATAAAGGTAACTTTTTACGCAGGCAAAGCCGCGGGCAGAAACTAGCTTAAAATAATGCTTGATTTTGTGTGCCCACTGCAGGACTCTCTAATTTAGATTATCACTGATCACTTTTACGAAACAAAACTTAAGGAATAGAAAGATCGAAGGTACACCCATTATAGCTACTAAAAGGAGAACAGCAGACCTGAATAATGTAGAGCCACGGTTACTTGAAACTAAGCATTAATAAAGGGATAATATCACCGTCGAGGACGATTAGCATATCAAAAGCCGCACTACCCGGTCTCGGGATAAAGCGAAAGAGTGCGGGAAAACGGTGCCGCAACACTTTTACGTCTCAGATAGTGCTCAAGTACTGCTGTGAAATATGATAAGTCGTTTACTACGGCAGAGCGCCACAAGAGTAAAACCTGTTAGACATTCACTGTTTTACTGAGTTTTTATGCCACTGGTTAGTTTTTATTGTTTTGGTTGTATATTTCTTAGCTAGGGCATTCGTAGCTAGACATTATTTATAAATGTATCGTGTGTTTTTATTTTGCTCTCAGTTGTTGTTTTAACCTTATGCTACGTAAGTATCGACACAATACAATTATTTTAGGCTAGGTTGTGGCGACGTTTGGGAGAGTACTATATCCAGTTGTGGACTTCTTTCGGCTGATGATGATAATGATAGGTTAGATTTTCTTTTCAAAGGAATCTTTATCATTAAAATATAACAATACTTATAAAAAGGTTGTTCTTTATCAAAGCTTACTTTTAGGGCTCCCACATCATCATCATATCAGCCGAAAGACGTCCACTGCTGGACATAGGCCTTCCCCAAGCGTCGCCACATTGACCGGTCCCGTGCATCTCGCAACCAGCGGATCCCCGCAACCTTCACCAGGTCATCGGTCCACCTGGTGGGAGGCCTTCCAACGCAACGTCTTCCGGTTCGCGGCCGCCATTCCAGAACCTTTCTGCCCCATCGGCCATCCGTTCTGCGAGCAATGTGCCCTGCCCACTGCCACTTAAGTTTGGCAATTCTTCGGGCTATGTCGGTAACCCTGGTTCTCTTGCGGATCTCTACGTTTCTGATTCGATCACGCAAGGAAACTCCGAGCATAGCCCTCTCCATTGCCCTTTGAGTGACTGTAAGCTTTCTGATAAGGCCCATTGTAAGCGACCACGTCTCAGAGCCATATGTCATCACTGGCAACACACATAACTGCAAATTCGCATCGAATCGCAAATATCTGCGAGCTCGCTAGTATTAAATGTAAAGAAATCGCGTCGCATCGCATCGCATCGCATCGCATCGCAGTTATGTGTGGGAGCCCTTACGAGTAATTCCAAAATTAGCAGCTCTTTTATGTTTATCTTGAAGTTCTTTTAAATTGTTTTCCATGCTTGATTTTTCTTTATCCGTCTTACTGGATCAGTATTTTAAATTTATGTTCTTAGAAGTGAATTCAATCAAGTGCAAGAGCAAGAGCTTACTTTATATAACTTTGTAGTTTCTTAGCCAACTAAATAAATAATATAGACTATAAAAATTATTGCAATATTATATTTTTTTTGTGTCAGGTACGTATTTAAATTTGATTTTAACGATATAATGATAAGGGAGGTTAGGATGGAGATTTAAATCACATTATTCCAGAACAAATGATATTTATCCAAAAGTAATTTAATGTTTATGTCAGTGGTAAGTACTGTTCCTTTGTAAGCTTAGCAACAAGAAGTTTACCAACTGCGACCCGGAATCGCTTCTGTTAAATTGACTTTGTGTTTGAGTTCATATAGACAGTAATTAAAGAAGAGCACAACAGCATACAGATCTTACAGATTAAATAAACATTATGAAATTATTTTGAAGAAAATTTTGTGGTAAATTTTGTAAGTATTAGAAAGATTAGAACTGCAACTGTTGTTCACTTTATTTTCTAACTCATCCAGTCAAATTTGGCGAACTAAGATTAGGAATGATAGAACCATGACAAATAAACAATTAATTGAATTGTTTATTTGTCATAGAAACGTGTAATATAAATTATAAACAGAGCAGATCTCGCACTTACAATAAGTAGTAAAGTTACATCAAGGTAAGATAATATCCTCGTCACTAGAAACAGCAAAATGTAAAAGGATCTTGAGCCAATTTTAATTTAGATATTTCATTCATTCTTCCATCGCAGTCACGGATTAATTAGATTCTGTATAAAATAAAAAAGTGTTTAAGGAAATTTGGTTTGGTGAAAATGGTTTGTAGGTTCTTCGTTTAAATGTAAAAGATGCTATCTAAAAATCTGTTTTAGGATTCCGTACCCTAAACCCGGTCCAAACGGAGCCTTGTTGCTGACACTCACGTCTCTGTATGTTTGTCCGTCGTCTGTCACACAGATTTTACCCGAAGAATTTTTTAACTTCCCATTGACCTATGGACTTGAAATTTGGTTTTTATACATACATTGAATATGTATTTTTATTATTACATAAATGTGCGAAGTTCAACACGCACTCAGCCGGTTTATTTATTTATTTTGTATTCGTTCGCGAAGGAAACGGTATAGTTTAGACCCAGTGTCGTGGTCCAAATGATTTTAGTTGCTGTTCTGTGCAAATAAGGAAAGTTTCAGTATTATGGTGGTATCAATAGAACACAAGTTATGCTCTAGCCCAGGACGAACCTCTATCGTTGTTATATGTTCTTGGTCCCACATAGAACATGTTTTATGTCTAGTTCATGTTCATATTTACAAAACCGGTCGTTTGTATCTGTAAATAAAATATAGGTTGTATCTGACTTTCAAGCTATTAAAAATGCCTTTGTACTGTTACAAAATCCTTGAATAAAACTGAAATCCCAAAAAGCTCTATGGGTATAAATTGTCTCGTTGATCGAAACAGTTGAAAGCTTTCGATTGATTGACTCCTCAACTATATATAGGTAAATATGGGGTCAAAAGAATAGCAGTTTTATTTACAAGTGAACATTAGGTTGTTTTACCACGGGAGTAACACGCAGCATTGTTGTTTACATGGCAATCTTCTTGCTCTTCTTCGTTTCGCCCTTGACAGAGCGGTCATGTTTACACTTGTCACTCGCCTCACTAGTTTAGCTTCGACCCATAATCGAATTGGTAATATTAATTAGCTTCCTAGGTATGACAAACCTCGCGACCCTGGCACAAGCAACTGAAAGAACACGGGTGCGTTTTAGTCAGTAAAAGTCTGACACGTTCTCCCGCTTCACCCAGAGGGGGAGAAATCATTGGATGATTTCCCATACCAAAAAAATAAAAGTATGAAAAAGTACCTACTGAAAGTATTTCAACGAATTTCTAAGATCCATTTTTAACAGCGTCGCCTGTAAAATTATTTTCTTTTTAAGATTTACAGTTTGGTAGCAAATGCTATTAGTTATCACAATATACAATTTTTTGATTTGTATATTTTATAAAATAATTATTATTTTAACTACCTTTAAAATTCATTCATTACAGAACTAGCAAATGGAAATGGAAAATACTCCATAAGAAACAGTAACAATTGTGCTGCAGACGGCTTTTGAGTGGAATATTATTTAAAAAATAATTAAAAAACTAAATTTTATTATACTCACCAGAACTCCTCTTTTCCAGGTATTACTTTAACATCATAATGTAGATACGTACCTTTTAATTTTATTTTTCCGAGGGGGGACGGGGGCGGAGGGGTCTATCAGACTCCTACTGACTAAAAACCACTCCGGTATTACATCTCAACCCTACGCCAGGGGTCGCGGGAACAACGATACTTCCGCAAGCCCCGGCTAGTGACGGCCCGCCTCTGCGGGTCACGACCTCGGGTTGGGGGGGAGTGAGGTGTTGGACTTCCCCGCGACGTCTAAGAGGGGCGCGCGTGGAACACTTCGGGCCACCAGCTCGGGTCCTGATGTGTGGGGGGCGACGGACGTCCCCGAGTCTGTCGCCCCTGGACCCATTTAGGGGAGCTGGAAGAGGGCGTTGACTGCCCTCCGCCAACGCCTGGCGCGTCTGTTGCGGATCGAGATAGCGGATGAAATCTCCCTCTCCCTCTCCGCAGCCTTCAGACAACAAATCAATCGTTTCGCAGAAGGATATCACATCGACCATAGACTCGACTACGGCCGGCAGCGACAGGTCACTGCCTACTTTAGAGATGAGGGCACAGCGTTGCTCCTCCCAAGCGGCACACTCTGCTAGCGTATGCCGCACCGTGTCCTCCCGGCAGTCGACGCAGTGGTGACACCGGTCGTCCGGCTCCCTGTTTATGCGACACAGGTACTTCTCGAAGCAACCATGCCCCGAGAGCACCTGCGTCACCCGAAACGACAGGGAGCCGTGCCTCCTCCCGAGCCAGCGCTCGAGCACTGGCCGGACCGCTTTGATGGTAATGAGGTCAGCGGTAGGACGTGAAAGCCTGTCCCGCCATTCCGCCACCAGGACCTCGCGAAGCTGAGACTGACGCAACTCCATATGTCGCTGAATCAGCCCTTCGCCCCGCGCCCGCGCTTCCTCGCGCCACCGATACAGTGACGCGAGTACCTTCGCCTCCAGGTCCCAGGGCGGGGATCCGGCCAGTGCACCAGCCGCCTTGTAGGAGATCGTGTGATACCCCCTGATGACTCTGACGGCCATCGCTCTCTGCGGCTTTCGCAGAACAGCGATGCTGCCGGCCAACAAGATATAATATGTTACGGCTATCTGTAGCGGATGGACTTTTTCCATATCTGAAATAAATAATTCATTTTATTTCTATTGAATATAATAAATATTAGACTGATACACAACACTCAGTGTCTTCATACTTAATTTGATCTTGTTTCTTCGTCTTTTATTAATTTTCCTCCATTATCCGGCACTCTGCTTAATGACCCGCACATCCGGTTCTCAGTGACGTCATTGAGCTAATCAAATAGTCGGAGCGGAGCCTAATCAGAGAGGCGGTGAAAATGACTCGGAGTGCGACGCAAACTTAATGAGGTGACAAGGACGTTCATTATATCATGTGAGGGAGAGTCACATTGGACGCCTCGCCTAATAGAGTTTTCAGAGATACTTCTACTTAACTTTTTGTAGACGGCAGTTTTTCACGTAGGTTTCACGAAATGTGCAGTAAGTAAATAACATGGTTAACTGAAGGCGCAGGTAGAAGCTTTAAAATCTGTTGAAACTATCGACGCTTATCAAATTCACGTGGTTTAATCAAGTGAAGCGTAAATATGTTTTAAATCAAACTGAAAGCCAGTCGTTTTTAAAAAGTCGCCTTATACCAGGCCCCTCAGAAAGTATTGCGAAAAAAAGTTTTTATATATGGGAGACTGGCCAGTTATAATGTTTTTCGAAAATATGATTATTTATAAGTAAAAATAAGTAAGTTCCAATTTCAAAATTTCCCTCCACATTTTTTGCGAGTTAATTCAAAGTATTGTGTCTCACTGAAATATGGATCTGCGCCGGGAACATTTTAGAGCTATGATTTTATACGATTTCAAGTGTCGCCTGAAACCGGATGAATCGTACGATAGACTTCAAATGGCATTCATGGATGAAGGCCCTTCCAAGGCAACCGTGTATCGTTGGTATAACGAATTCAAGCGCGGTCGACCAACTTTGGGGGATGACGAAAGAAGCGGTCGCCCTTTGACGGCTGTTACCGAAGAAAACGTGCTAGCAGTGAAAAATTTAATCCAAGACAATAGGCGAATTACATATCAGGAGATTCAACACATATTGAAGATTGGATCGGGAAGCGTTCACGAGATTCTACACAGCCATCTTCGCGTGAGGAGGATAGTATCACGCTGGGTGCCGCACAACCTCACCGATGCTCAGAAGCAGGCCCGGGTGGAATGGTGCCGTGATATGCTTAACAAATTTGAAGCAGGCTCGTCTCGGCGTGTTTACGACATCGTTACAGGTGATGAGTCCTGGATTTATCAATACGACCCAGAAACCAAGCGCCAGTCGACTGTTTGGGTGTTTCAAAATGAGCCAACGCCTACCAAAGTGAAGCGATCTAGAAGCGGGGGTAAGATTTTGATCGCTAGCTTTTTTAATTTGACTGGCCACTTGGTATCAATTCCCTTACGGGATCAAAGAAGCATTAATGCCGAATGGTATACTACCAAATGTTTGCCAGAAGTTTTCTCTGTTATAAGCAACAAGCGACCAAACACAGGGCTCCGCGGGCTACTGCTCCACCACGACAATGCACCTGCGCACACCGCACTCAAAACGAGGGACTTCCTGGACAGCACGCCAGTCAAACTCCTGGGTCACCCTCCTTACAGCCCTGATCTAGCACCGTGTGACTTCTTTTTATTCCCAAAAATAAAAAATCAGCTCAAAGGGATACAATTTTCGTCGCCGGAAGATGCGCTGGCTGCGTTCGAGCAGGCTGTAAACGAGGTGTCTGCGGCGGACTGGAAAAAGTGTTTTGAAAACTGGTTTAGGCGCATGAATCTTTGTATAGAGGTTGGTGGAAAGTACTTTGAAAAGATTTAATAAAAATATATGTACGTATAGAACAATTTTTTTTAGTTTCGCAAAACTTTCTGAGTGTCCCACGTACGCCCGGAAATAATAAAATATTAATTTAAACACAGCTCTAACACATATTATATGCTTGTAGTAGTTTCCTCTACCATAACGCACAGTTCTCACAAATAGTTCTCTTATCTGAACAATATGACCCACTTTCACAAAAGAAGCGCTGCCAGACACTATGTGAACACTTTAAACATGATCGCAATGTAATTGAAGTAAAGTGCAGCTCTTTAGTACAAGCGAGGATATATTCTTTATGTGCATACAATTTTAAAGTAACTTTAAAGAAGTTTTAACTTGTTTGATAATGGTGATTTTCCTTTCCGATCTACAGAGTTTATCAAACTCTATTTCAAATGCACATCAAAGTGTTATTAATGAATAAGATTATCATTAATCTGATGGAGGCCTTATTAGTAAAGACCGAGGGCTATTTGTCAGACTTAATTAAGAACATGCGATTAGACCAAATCAAAGTAATTATAATCACCGTGGATTTTTGAAGGAGATTTTTTTTCATCCGCCAGACCAGACACAATGTCTCTCACGGATATAGGACTCGATGCAGAAAATTGACTTGCATCTACGAAAAAAATATCGTTTTGCACGATAAACAACACAAAAGCATGTGTGTATTTTTATTATTATGTATATTTAAAATCATTTTCATTATAGAATATTCTAAGAAAGTGAAAAACTTTAAACTGATATTGAATTATGCCTTCTGAAAAAGAAAACACATTTATAAAATAAATCTATTAATTCGCCAATTCTTTGTTGTACATATTACCTTTGGTGTACAATGATATGTAGAATCAACCTTTACGGGTCTTTTATTAATATAGCTTAATAAACACATCTCGTTTATGTTTAAATTGACGTAAATTGATTGTGGTTACACTCTGACGTTAGCCCGCATTACCACAAGGCACTACACTTACCTTAGCTACTATCTCAGATAGAACACTTACATCATCATCTGCCTAGCCTTTTCCCAACTATGTTGGGGTCGGCTTCCAGTCTAACCGGATTTAGCTGAGTACCAGTGTTTTACATGGAGCGACTGCCTATCTGACCTCCACAACCCAGTAACTGGGTAACACGGTACCCCTTGGCTAGACTGGTGTCAGATCTCAAGCGTCTGACTATTCGTTACGACTGTCAAAGATCTTCAAATGACAGCCGGGACCAACGGCTTAACATGCTTTCCGAGACACGGAGGAAACTCGGTATGTTGAAATGGTCACCCATCCACGGACCGACCTCGTCAAGCGTTGCTTAACCTTAAAGATCGACCCGTGCGGCTGTTATTATTTAGCCACGAGCTCCTCGAGATAGAACACTTACATATTCAATGTATAAATAAACCGCACTGCTCAGCGTCCTCTTGTAAAATACTTACGGTGTTCATCGAGATAATGAAGATACCACTAAGAGGATGAGAGCAACGTTAGTTCCAACCAGAATATTAATAATTTCACGTTATTCGTTATCCACAAGGATTACAAGATCAGGAGAACTACTGTTTGTGTAGATTCTACAAATAGAAACATAGGTTATTTAACTTAATATGACGATTAAGTTTCAGTGGCTGTAAGTATTAAATTATACAATGATTTTTTAATTAATGAAATTACTTTTACCAACGTTATTTCGTGCATAAATATTGAATGTTAGTGTCATAATCAAAAATATTATTTTTGGAGGCAGTCGCAGTGGTTCAATAATATGTCTCAGTCAGGCCGTTTTAAGTATATTGTTGTTAAAGTTAGATTGAACAGGCTTCTTCTGGGTAAGCTCACTCCAACGTTGACTTTGTCTCTGTCACCTCTGACCTAGACTAGACTCAAGAGCAAACCCATCATAAATAAAAATAAAATAAAAATGTCCACACAACATTTTTATTTTATTTTTATTTCACTTAAAACTACTTGTTTTCACGCTGATGCTAAAATATTTTAGTTACCATGCCCTAAAACATCTTATCTCAAGACTCCACGCTAACATCGGCGACACGTGCTGTGGATATTGCAAGTCTATATGCAGCAGCAATCATGGGTTATTATTGAATTAATTTAGATCTAGACGCGGTTATGAAACGGGCTGGTATACTATTTGGAATATATTGGATATGAGTGGATTTCAATTTCATTTAATTGACTTGGTTTCAATAAAAATACCTTTCACACCGTACATAGGTAGTACATAGGCATAGGCATTTAGGTGGTGTATGTTATTATTGTTTTATTTATTTCTCGCCTTTACTAACTTAATTTAAGTTCTACTAATACTTTTGCTAAGGATTTAGCATAAGCATATAGAATATAAGTTTATTTCTCTCAAAAAGGTACATTTCGGTAAATAGTATCTAGGTTACAGCAGATTCAAACCTTTGTGAGAGCTGGAGTCTATACTGGGTACAAGACCTGTATGACAGAGCTCCAGGCTAACACCCTTAAAATTACAATATTGTGCTGCACTTACGTACTACAACAATGTGAAAGTATCAAATTGAGAGAAAGAGATAATTATACAAAAACACAAGGAGATGTGCCATGTTTGTCTTTGGAGAGTGTTGTGTCGGTGAGTGCAATATAAGTCCTCACCCCAGCGCCCGTAAAGACCAGGCGTGAGGACTTAATTGCCCGAGAGTGTGTGTGTGTGTCTGTGTGTGACAAGGTGAAACGCGCTCTAGGATGGAGGTGAATATATCCGGTAGGCGAAGTTATTGTAAAATACTTAGTATATTTTCGGTCTCTGCATAATCCAATTTAAGTAGCCATGTCGTTAATGTCTTTTTACATTTTGATTTGCACAATGGGTATATATTTAATATTTTATTAGCCTTGTTATAGACGTAGCTACTGAGGAAAGGGAAACTACGTTGGGCCGAACGAAAATTTGTGCGGATGGAGGGACAGACAGTATGTTTACGTCGTTGAGTGCTAAACTTGCATGGATCGTAGGGAGTCTGAGAGTGTGTGGTTAAAACAAGGTTAAGAATAAATAATTTGCGAACAGTGAGAACCGTACTCGCTTTATAAAGATCGATGGTAGGAATGCGGTAAGCAGCATGTACTTATATTGTACGTCGTATTGTGACAATTAAACACTTTTCTTTCTTTTCTTTTCTTACATATACTAACTACAGTCCTTTTAGTTTGTACTCGTACTTTTGGTATATATCCATGTTATATGTAGATCAGATGTATACCAAAACTAGCCTTGGATAAATCATTCCAAGTTACTTGATATCACATATCTTATCTTGGTAACAAAAAGAATTTTAGACATACGAACTTTTTCTAAGAAAATACAATATTCCAAATGCTCTAAATAAGACAGAAGAAGTCGATATAAAAATAAATTAAGTATTATGCGGGATGGAACTTTTCTCTCATTCTATAGAATGAGTAAGACTACTTATCGGTAAATTTACACACCACCACCAATCAATATAGAAAAAGGTCTTGACACACGGACAGACATACAGACAATAGACTTTTGAGGAACGGAACCCTAAAAATAAACGTATAGACTTCAAGGATGCACGCACTTGGCAATTGTCAGGATTAGCAATTTATACCAAGATTTAAAATGAAACAAAAAAAGACTTTGACCAAAAAGATGACTTTGAACTAGATGATCACGACTCACGAGACAGAGGATGAATCAAGCTTAGGTTTAAAAAAACCTTACAATATTCTGCACTAAGTCTTTAGCAAATGTCATGCGAAGCTATTGAATATTACAGACTGTTCAGAACTAGTATTACCGTTACTAAATGCGACATTTCTAGGTACTGCTTTGGAATATTGATAGCGGAACATTGGGAAACATTAACCCTTCCTAATCGTATAACAGCTCTTCTAAAAAATGGATCACGTTCCATTTTTCAACAAACTGGTATAATTTGATAAATTAGCAAAATGATGAGGCTTTCATGAGGTATATGAAACATAAAACGGGTTATTAAGTCTATAATTTTGACGTTGACGATTTTAGGTTAGCCAGAGGTAGAATTTAAATGCTGTGTACCCATTAAAACAAAAAAAAAGTATTTTTAAATTTTCCTACTATTATTGTTTGTTTTGATTTTGCTTGCACACATAAAGATGGCACATTGCAATAAATAGCGATAGATTGATAATGTCCGTGGAATGAATTATGAATGGGGAGCTAGCTAGAAGTAGCGGATATGTTGTGCAATGAACCGCTACAACAAGCTACGAACAGCTACGCCGTAACTTACTACGATATGCTACAAACCGCTACGTTGCGTTGATAGTTGCTGAATGATACTACGCGCCACCGCTTACTTACTTTGTGGTACGAGCCAGTTTATTTGATCACAACCATGATAATTTGAGAATTAGTAGTCGTGCAAATGAATTTCTTATAAAAATGGCAATTGCAATACATATTTTGACGTTTTTTATATTTACACTTAAACTTTATTGTACACCATAACCACAAAATAGTAAGTATACAGAAGAGCCACTCCCGCCATTTAGAATATTGACAGCTATAATTGACAGATTCACTAGGGTTGCTACTATATTGATTCCGAATTTAAAAAAAGGTTGTTTTTGTTACAAACATAAATACATCGAGTCGTCTAAACATATATCATATCATGCTTACATACCTTAGGGGGTAGACAGGGCATCAAATATCTATAAGAAAAAAAATATATTACTCCACATACGACGAAGATTCTGCAATCTTCGGTAACAAGAACAAGAAAAAAAGTAACAAGACGTAGTAATAGTGTAATAATGATCCCACTTCAAACATTAAATTGTGAAAACCACCAAGCTCGACAAAAATATATATGTGAAAAAACAGATACCTAATAAAATAAAAAAAACAAACATGATCTTAAACAAGAAGAAAGCTGGATGGCTTGAACCTTATTATTATGACAAGTTCCCAATTTCGTATATCGACTTAAAATAATTTATTATAATCCTAGATAATGAATTTCTAATTTGTCATCTTGAAAGATTTAATGACCTTTATAACTTAAAAAATATTGAAAGAAAGAATTAAAAACAGAAAAGTTAATTCGGTCTGTAACAAATAATTAAGGTAACCCATCCAATGCAACCAACCTCGTTACGGTACTTAATGTATGAATGACGTGATAAACGCCCGCACAAAGCACTGATGACAGCCGCGACTGAGCTCAGTCCAATATTCCCTGTAAAACCGCAATGTCAAAATTTGTGAGCAAAATTACACTTTGTTCGGAGTGGCCCCTCTGTCTGCAGCGCGCCGTCGCTTACGTACTTTGTGCCATAACGTACAACGGGCGGCCTTATCCTCACATATGTGACTAAACTTTCTCAATAAAAAGCCTCTCTTCTAATAATAAAATCTCAACGTAGCCCATTGACAGAATAGTCGATATTTTCAATAACTTTTTCTGAATATTTTCCAAAAAAAAAAATAAGTTTCTCATCGTCAATTTCAATAGCGCTATCTCTTATCTTTTGTTTTTAAAATCAGGCTGCGCTCAGAAGAGCTTTTACGATAGGGCTATAACGACTTCTTTGCGTTAATTTATTACTCTTTAGAGTATAAAACTTAAATTTGCGTTAGAAATAAATAAATTAGTTTCATATTGATTGAACTTAGCAAAACGATAAAATGATACTGATAATGAGCTGCACTTTCTACCAAGAATATAATTGTAAAGATCGAACTCAACTTCATGTTAAACACAGTGAAAAACAAAGTAAGTGCGCTATTCAGAAGCTTACAAACACAAAATAAACAGTGAATATCAAGTGTTGCGACGATACACAAACAGATTGCGGCTCGTGGTTTCTAATCTGAATGTCAGAACAGTATCATCAAGTGCACTAGACTCGATGGAAACAGAGATCGTATCACAAATGATTATCTACTGAATACGAGAGCGGAATTTTAAATGGAGAACCAAAGAGAAGAGCGTAGTACCTGTGCTATTCATTCAGTGAGGGACGGTATTATGCGGTAGTGTAGTGTGCAGACAGAGATAACAAGCTATGGGCAGGCTTTGTTGAGCGTGAGAGCATTTCGTTTAACACTTGTTATAAACTATGACGGCGTGAAAGTCATTTTCTTATATTGTTCCAGCCGCTCAAGATTTACGTTTCTGTTGGGTTTCACATTTAATATTCATGAGGTTGATGCGGCAACTCGGCTTTCATTTTGTAAAAGTAAAATGAACAAGGGTGGTTTTTGTTATTTGTTTCGTGAACTAATTAATGCTATCATAAGTAGAATAAGGTTTCTGTTGCCCGCATCAAATAATAATTTTATTTAACCTTCAATTTATTTTATAAAGTGGGCAGGAAACATTTATAAAACTGCCAGCTTATTACTTAGAAAGAACTCCAACAGAATACGCTTTAAAATTGCCAGGAAATTAACATTGCTTGATGCTTACGTACCTACTAATGTTTTCATTTGTATATATTTTTTTGTATATTGACCACTGAGACTTAATATTTTGTGAAACGGAAAAACGAAGGTAAAATTAACAAATATTTTCTACTGGCCATTCCTAATTTTATTAGATTTATACGCAACGTGTCCGCAAAATCAATTCTTCTTAAATAGGTCTAAACAATTCCTCGTATTGTGAGAATCTGTATCACGAGATTGCATTGCGTAAGTTCGAGCACATTTGCGCCATGTCTTTAAGCCATTATTGTTTATTTGTATTATCGATAGTCAAAAATTTACGATAAAGGAAGTGAACAGAATTCTACACTGTCTGCAACACAAATACATTTACATCCACATCTAAATGAAACTGGCCAGACTGAAACTGGATGCGGATATTGCAGTAACACGACTGCGTGCGAGTTATGTTTTTCTAGCGTATATATGTCCATTTCTATGGCATGCTCTACAGCCCAAAAAAAACAAAGACACCTCATATTATTATTATTAAATATTATGAAGTGCTGCAGGCTCCTCGCCTGCCTAAAACCTAAAGCGACGTGCGTGTCGGACTTCGCACATGTGAACGCGGTTCCGTACCAAACCGCAAAATTAAGTTGGTTTCGAATATTTTTGACACAAAATAAACCAATTTCAAAAGCAAAACACTAAAAAGTGCAAAATAACTTTAGTTTCGGAAGTCGGGTTCGAAAAATGACAAAAACAAGAAGTACCAAAGACTCCGACTGCCGAAACGAAAGTATTTTTTATTTTATGGGATTTTGAAGTCGGTTAATTTTTGTGAAAAAGTTTTAAATTACTTGATAAGGTCAGCCATCTGGAGGTGATACTCCTCCCTGCCCATAGCTGTCCTTAAACATTTATAAGATAGTTTACTAAACTTTACTGTAAACAGCTATTAGAGGGCAAACGAAAAAACCGAATTTATCCTAAGTGAGTTAATTATAGTTAAAGCGGTTACGCGGTTTAGACCTGTTTCATTTTAGGAAATGTTTCTTTTAGAAAATAATTTTGATTGATAAAGATAGCCAGATTATGTGAGAGCCCTTCAGTATCCATACCAAAGATTTAAAAAATCTTGACTTACTTGACTTAAGATCCTATGACCCCTAGCTGGGGAAGAGGGCTTACACAGTAGTCCTCCATCGAGACCGGTCTTGAGCTTCGCGTTTCACCTCGCTCCACGTCAATCCAATGCTCTTCGCTTAAATAGTCGCAAAATATTTTGACTGAGAGAAATTTTCTATTTTATTATTTAAAATCTAAATAGGAACTTACCAAAATTTCAGTAGGTAAGCTTGTGAGATTTTAGTCAGAGCCATGGAAACAAACTGAGTAGGGTAGTAGCACTAGGTTTCCCTCATTTTAAAAACCTTTTTACAAGCTTGTGCTTGTTTTATTAGCTTTAAAGAACTTTTTTGAGATATCCTTTTTATTACGCATGGGTTTACGGATTCTTTACAGCAGCTATTCATGTTTTATCTCACACATTTACCCTTTTGGGACAGCAGAAATCTTCAGAAGATCTAGTATTTATCTGATGGGCCAACGCTTACGACCTACAGACGTAATACAATTTTAAACACTGTGGGACTCATTCATTGAAAGGGTTTATCACCAGAACCGCTAATATACGAAACTACGATACTTGTAGAAATTTTCACTCCAAGAAAGGCCTCTGAGGGAATGAATCGTACCTTAGAGAACCATACCCATCTTTGGCTTTTTCAAGTTTTTTATGGCTTTATAAAAACAAAGACAACGCATGTCACACTGGCACTTCCATTAACAAATACATACATAAAACGTCATTAATCACTGAGCACTAATTGACAAGTGCGTACACAATTTGCACACGAAATTAATACATGATTTGTGAGGCTATGATTACCGGTCCAGGAAAATTACAGATAACTTAAATAGGTAAAAACCGCGGATCAGATCTATTAAAATTCACCGCCGATTTCTGAATTAAGGATAAATCTTTGGATTTGTTCAAGAGCTACCTAACAAATCGATCACAGTTTGTTATTTTAAATAATAGCAATAGTAGTGAACTTCCTATTCATTACGGTATGCCCCAGGGAAGTATACTAGGGCCAACCCTTTTTCTTATTTTCATCAATGAGCTATGCGACCTCAATATCCGGAATGGTAACATAATATCATTCGCGGATGATAATGCGATAACTGTTGTAGCTGAAACATGGTCACAACTAGAAATCAGAGCTCAACTTGCATCCAACACAGTACTAAACTGGCTCAATTAACACACCCTTAACTCTATACTTCCAACCAACAAACCAACTTCCTTACATTTTCAATAAGTGCAGCCTCTCAACCACTCATCCCAATAACATTAACAGCTCACTCTTGCAATAATCAACCGCAGACTCATCATCAACTGTCCATCATTAACTTCTGAAGACCAAATAAAATATTTGGGTGTAACATTAGACAAAACTCTAAACTTTAAGTCCCATATAAACATTCTCACAGGCAGAGTCCGAAAACTTATATTTATATTTAAAACACTTCGGAAAATTGCTACACAAACTGTCATACGCAAAGTCTATTTTGCCTTATGCCAATCTATTGTTACATATTGCATTTCATGTTGGGGTGGTGCTGCTAAAATGATTTTAAAACCATTGAAAATAGCACATCAAGCAGTACTAAAAGTTGCTATATACATTTCGCCCTATAATTTTCCCTATTAAAGAATTATATCGTAAGTTGAATATTCTAAACGTTAGACAACAGTTTATCATGCGAGCAGTTCTCTTACAACACCAAAATGCGCCATACAGGCCAATCAATAAGCGTACGAAACACTCTAAAGACTTTCCTCTGATGGATGCAAATATCCGACATACTCGTCCCACATCTAACAGGAGACGGAGGGGGCCGCGCGCCATCAGAGTTCAGACGTGAAGATTCCGCAAAAAGGGAAGGCAAACAAGTTTGCCTTGTCCTCGGCGGAGTGGGCCAGTGACCCGTCGGGTCTCAGCAGTGGTGGTAGTGAGGGGCGACAGAAGTTTGATTCAACCGACTTTGCCAGGGACTAAAACGCTTTGCTACCAGCAGGGTATTAAGCTAGTTTGTTCCCAATTCTGCTAATGTGGTCAAAACGTGCGCTTCGCATCGCCTTTTTGCAGGACTTGGCAGCCCTATTGAAGGCTCTCTTCTTCTGAGTTACGTAATTTACTTTGTGCACACGAGCGTCGACCCATGCCAGGTAAGCTTTGTGTTTAACTGCATTTGCGCGGTTGCACTCGGCACCAAACCATGGTCGTTCAACACCTGACATCGCTACGTCAGAGAATGGAATGTAGTACTTCATCCCCTGCCGCAACACATCAGTCACGGCGTCAGCGCATGACGATGGATCTTCCGAAGAGAAGCAAGTGGGCCGCCAAGGATAGCATGCGAAGAAAGATCGCATTCCATCCCAATCTGCTGACCTGTACCGCCAAACCCGCCGGGTGCCTCTCGGGTTGGGATCGGGCGAGGAGTAGACGGATACAGACTTCACCACACAGTGGTCGGAACTACCCAAAGGTGATGATATCAACACTGAGTATCGGTCTGGATCTGTTGTCAGCAGAAGGTCCAAGTAATTGGCCGTATGTGAATCAACATCCGGCACCCTCATAGCCACCTGCACCAGCTGGGTAAGATTAAGCGCAATCGAAAGATTTCGTATCTCTCGTCCAGCATGGTCAGTGCACTGGTATGGGAAGAGCCACTCCTGGTGGTGGGCATTAAAGTCCCTCAGTAACACTAGTTGGGAGGAGAGGTACCGTAGCTGAGCCACATCTGCCACTTTACTTAGGTACTGTGTGAGCCTGTTTGTCTCTAGATCATCACTATGCGATCGGTAGACATAGGCATAAATGATTTTATGACTTGTGTCCACCAGGGCCCATAGCACTGAGTAGTTAGAGTCTTCAAGATCAACGAGACGCCGATAGCAGATGTCGTCCCGGGCGTACACGCATACACCCGCAAGTGGCTTGACTTTGTGCTCCAGGGTATATCCTGGACAAGAAAGGTACGCCACGTCTGTTGGACATCCAATCTGCGTCTCCGTAAGGAACAAAAGTGCTGGTTTCTCAGTCTCAAGGTGGTGATGGACTGCGACAAGGTTCGAGTGCAGACCTCGGCTTTTGCTGAGGTGCACCTTATGTAAGAGTGAGTGCTGCCGCTGTTCAGCTTTTTCTTTTTGTTCCTTGGCATTATTGCAGTGAGTGAAGGAAGGTGAGGAGAAGGAAGTGAGATGAGGTTTCACGCTGGCCACCTTCAGACACGCGCAGACAGGACGCCATCATTGGGGGACTAGTCTGGAGACTGCGGGGACGTCCGAGCCTCCCCGGGAATGTCCATCGGGCACTCTTGTCTGGTCACCAACCAGCACAATGGTGCATCCCATGATTTTTCGACAGTTGGTAGGGCAGCCTTTCGTGTGTGGCTGGCACACTACTTGGGCCCCCAACTACCTGCGGTCAGCCTGCAACGCACCGTGCCTGGGATCCCGCTACCCTCCACGACTAGACTCCCGATAGGCCCATAACAACACGAATCAGGCTGGTCTGCCTGCAGTGGAACAACTATCTCGACCCAACTCCTCTTGTGGCTACACCGAGCATCGTACCGGATCATGGCTAGGTAAGTCTTTGCTCGGTGGGTGGTCGCAAGCCTTCGGCCGAAACCTACCACCTGCCCCCCACGTGCATATCTTTGTAGCAGTAAAATACATATGTACGTAAACTGTAAAATACATATTCTTGTAATCCATGGGGGATCGGAACTGTCACTCCTTCATACAGGTTATACAGTAACCTAGTTACGAGAATAGAACTGGACCCAATATAATTGTAGCAAATCTGTAATTTTACCATATAATAACTTTATACCCATGTACTGCAATACTTTCTTTATACTAATGGGCAGATGACATTGTTGCTATTGCGGGTAGAGCCTGGATGAGGTTGGCACGGGAGCGTGGTGATTGGTACGAGAAGAGAGAGGCCTATGCTCAGCAGTGGGCGAAGTCGGGCTGTGGATGGATGGACTGCAATACTTAAAAATGATCAAAAAAGATGTATTATTATTATTATAGACATTTAAGAATTTATCAAACGGTACGTTCGCCTGAAATCCCGTCAAAATTTGGCACTAAATGAATGAAATCGTTTATTTGCTAAATGTAGGTGTACAGATTGGATGTTCTTTTTGTAGAGAGTCCCTATTCATTTTGCCTTACGGCATGCAAATTTTTATATTTGTTTAATTTAATATACAGAAACACCAATATTTTTATAAATTATCATATCTCCAAAGCAGTAAACAGTCCAAACATGAAACATATAAAATGGCTTGAAACTGGAAATGAAAAAAAACAAAAAGGAAATAAACAATTTGAATACAACAATAATCAACAATATAGACATTAATATAATAATAATCAATCATAACAATGAAAGTTCACCACAATAAATGCAAGTTATAAGATTGAGATAAATAATATTGGTAAAGTAGGATTTGATACGTTTCTATCTCTGAATAATCAATTCAGAAATCGACCCTCAGTATAGTAATGATACGGAGAACAGAAATCAGCAAAATGTAATTGACGATGGTGTGTTTGGATGAATATTCCCGTACTGTTCACGAACACTATAAAACAGAACAATTTGAAATACAAACATACCTTGAAAACACAAATCTTAATAGTAGGTAGATACTATATCCTAAAAAACATCGGATGCGAACTAGAATAAAGAAACAGACGATTCGCAACAAAAACGGCGATACACATGAAGTATACAGTCGCGGGTTGAATAAGAATGTTCGCATTACCAGCTGCCAGCAAGGAATGGAAACAAATGAAGATTGTTGTAGAAAGATGCATTCCACCCGTGCTGATGAATGATTGGCCTTTTTTGTAAAATTTTCTTCCGTCGTTTGCAAAGTTTATACTATAAACTCACATTTCGAAGGGACACATTTATTGTTGCATAGCGTATGAAGATAATAATAAAGGTAACAAGGTTATGACAATAACAATTTATACACTGAACTGGTTCACATATGTGTCACCAAAACAACAATAAAAAAAAAAAACACTGCTCCAAGAGATTGCAACCTTGAATATTTATAGTTAGGGCTGCATATCTTAATATTAATTATCGACTTTATAAAAACGGAGGTTCTCAATTTGACACGTATGTTTGTAATATTTTTGGAACTGCATATTCACATAACTTACTCTAAGTGGGCTTCTTAACCTATGTCCCAAATTTCATAAATGTAAGTATGCTTGTTTGTATGTAATTGTATGTTTGTCCACGCATTTCTCCGAAACTCCTAATCGGAACGTGATAATTATTTTTTTGTTGGATTTAATATCTCTCAAACTAGGGAATAGTACAAGTTTCACACAACCCAACTCCTTAGCGACAAACAGCACGTAACACGTATGTAGAAATTGAGTTATTATGGATATTTTATCAATACTTTAATCCCTTACATAGAACTTGCTCACTTATTAGTAATGGTGTACTAAAACTAAAAAGAAATAAAAACTTCGGAAGTCGGTGTCTATTGTGCTTCTTGTTTTTATCGTTTTTCGACACCGACTTCCGAAAAGAAAGTTTTTGTTGCATTTTAAAGTGTTTTGCTTTGAAAGTCTGTTTATTTTACGTGAAAATATTTTTCTATTTTGATACATTTACGTATGTCTGTGAAAAAGTTCTTGACAGACGGAATATAGTTTTTTTTTATGTAGCTACAAATTTAAGGTATTCGGATTTTTTCCTTGACTTGTGCTATTAGACATTGCTTCTTGCCAAATTGCAAGGTTCTAGGTCAACGGGAAGTACTCTAAAGGTTTCGATTCCCTTGCAATTCGTCAAATTTACGACATAAACGGCAATATCTTTTGATTTTGTTGATCTAGATTCTAGAAGTTTGATTTTGTCTTAGTTACAAACGCTTGAATACTATAGTAAAAGATATTAATTTCAACACGATATCTCCAGACGTTCCAGAGAAAAGGTCTTTGCACACGGACAGGCAGACAGACCGACCGACAGCGAGCGCAGGTATCTTTGCGTGATATTATTCGCTTCGCGTAGAATGTGATACAGTGCAATGTCACATGTGCACATAAACACATATGCTTGTCTACTGTTTTGGGTGCTCTGCTAACGTAACTTAGTCGGTGCTTTTCGATCTGTAACTGTATTCATAGAAGCAGAAATGTAATACGCTTGATCTACTTCATTTATATTCTAAGGTAGTAAAATGCGTGGGGTTAAAGTCTAGACATTTCATTATTGAATACTCAGAATAATTGCTTCGATAAACTAAATGTCAAAGTCCAAATTTCAAAAATAGTACCTATGTTGAAAGAAACTGCGTAACACGTTAGTTCTATTTTTTATTACAGACCCTAGTTTTAGTTGATGAATTTCAAAAATAGAATAATATAGGACCGAGATACTAATGGATATTACATAGAATGTTCAAAAGGGATTTAATAAGACAATTTCATAATCAAGTCTACAATATAATTGTACATCTCTCTTTGTTTGCAATACAAAAACCATCAAACATTTTTCAATCACAATTTTTATTTTTTAATACGGTGAACGTAAGAAATAATTTATCCTAATCCCGTTTACTAAATCAAACCCGCTTACCATTTTAATTATTTTACCTTATACGTTCTATAGTTCGTGTCCCAACATGACATGTACCTTCGTCATGGAAACCACAACCAGCTTTATTTACGCTGTAATTGACCAGACCACTCGCCATTGTGTGATTAATGAATAATGGTAACAAATATGGTTTTCCCTGTGTGATAAATGTGATTAGAATACTGGAACGGTTTTCTTTGTTCATATTCCTAAAATAAGTTCATCAGTAGTCGTTCTTAATTGAATAGAAGCTTACTCTTCTAGTTTTATTAAACTGTTTTCTTCTTTGTTCACAGTAGAAAAGTTAATTAAGAAAAAAGCCCTCTTTTACGGCTCTAATTAGATTTCGCTACTCTGTGAACTACCTACTACAGCAAGCTGAATCCAGATCTCAGAGCCAACACTGAATACAACTCCCGTCAGCAAATTAAGCTGCCTCCCGTATTTATCTCATTAGTTGGGATTATCTCAGTAGTATTCTGGGGAAAAGGTCTACCATTTCTAAGCCCTATCACTTTTATAATTTCGTTCCAGACTAAATAGAATTGTCTAATTATATTAATTTTCATTTCTAAATTCGGCAAGGGTTTTACGTTACATTTTAGGGCATATCATAACAATTCAAAACCAAGTTTCATTTAAATAATTCACGAATGTTTCATTCTAAGTAGTTGTTGTTGTTGTTGATAGTAGCGGCATTGTGCGTGAAAACCGAGTGAGGAAGTGGGTAGACAGATATGTCTGCTCGTAAATAACACCCACCCGCAAAGACTTTAGTTATCGTGATCATGGTGCTTGTAACGGTGGCGAAATATCGAGCACTCCACCAAAATCTTAATATACATGGTAAATATGCTGAAACAAATATTAATTCTAATCCTAAGAAGTTCGTTTGAAAGTTAGGAAATCGCAATGTCCTAAGCTTTTGACAGGCTAAAGGTCTTGTTAAATTCACGAGACAGTTACGATTTAATTAATTATTCTTGGCATTTAATTAACGCGATTCAGGGTTAACCTAACTGAGTGAAATTACTTAAATTGTATGAGCTACCATCATCGATATAAAATCTTCAAAAAAAAATACTAGACAAATAAAAAATAAAATTCAAACTTTTGTCTTACCCTGATTATATCCAAGCTATTTCGAATTATGAATAGAAACAAAACACCTTTGTTGTATGGGAAAACCCCCACTTAAATATTTATATGTTTAGTTAAAGCGGCAACAGAAATACATCATCTGTAAAAAAAAACAACTGTCTAGCTATCACGGTTCATGAGATACAGCCTAGTGACAGACAGACTGACAGACCGTGGAGTCTTAGTAATGGGCACCCTAAAAATGAGTACAGTCCGACATAAAAGGTTAGAAGTTAAATATTTGGGAACTAAAAGTTTTATTTTCTGGCAACATCTAAAATGAGTACTTGAGCTGTCAATTCTTCTCGATCGGTTTTGATTTTCGTAAGAAATTTGGTTTTTGTGTGATATTTCTGTGTGTGGACAGGAAAACTGTGTCAAAAACATAAATAAGGTAATTCGTGGAGGTGCCCGTGATATAGTTTACAAAGTTTCTATGCGGTGTATAGCCAAATTCCAAGCTGGGAAGCTTTCTATCCAACTTAGAAGATGTTTACCATCGTACAGCAGATTTTACTGGTAAGTAACTATTGAAAGTTGCACTAAACGTTAATTACAAACGAATAATACATTCAGGGAGCATAATTTTCGAACCACATATCATTTACAAATTATTTGTGTACCATTTATGCTAAGATAAACAAATAGCGTTGTAGTTATAGCGCGACAGAACAACGTTATTATTTTATTTATTTATTTTTATTTTTTTAAAACGTTGCCCCACACTAGGAATTTCTTCCTGTATCGTGGGTGCGTTTACAAACATATAAACTCACATACACAACACTCAGAGCCGGAACAACTATCTGCAGGTCATACAAATGTTTGTTCCGTGCGGGAATCGAACCCGCGACACGCAGCGCAGCAGTCAATCGCTCAACCACTGCACCAACCGTGCGCCCGTGCAACGTTGATAGTAGGGCAACAAAAATTAATGTAATTTATTGTGGATACGAAATATTTTTTTTGCTATACCATACTTGTTGATGCAATGGACTCAATGGAAAGAAACAATTTTAAAATATATTCAGGTTTATTTACCGCGGAACTTCTTTCGTCGGACTGACAGTGATTCATTTCTTTGCTTGCTTTAGGTGTTCGTGTAAGCACAGTCCACCAAAGGTATTGGACGACTTTATATTGAATGCAATATAAAGTTTATGTGAAAAACTTTTGAATTATCAAAGGTTATGTGAAACATAATTGTATCCCTACTGGACTATAATGATCGTACGAGTTAACGATGCGATTACATCCCGCGATGAAAATGTGTTTCTGTGCTCGCGCGATGACTTGCGGGCTTCAATTTGGATGCTCTAAAGAAAAGTGTACATTTAATATCAACGTGTGACTAAATCGCACAATGCAACCAATTAGGACGATGCCTAAGGCCTGCTTTGATATTTATTTCTCAACGTTGATGGTTGACTTTTGGGGAAAATATCGATAATTATTTTTGTGTTGTATGGAGTTCTCTTCTTGGAGATAGGGTATTAACAATTTAATCAATAACATTATGGATGTATTATGTATATCATGTCATATCGGTACCACAAAACGTGGCAACATAAGCTGAATTGAGCCAAGAATAAAAAAAACAAACCGGCTACTAAGACGTAAACTAGAAGAAAATAATGCTGTGCAGTCGGAGGATAGATATTCGCGAGCTGACTGACCAAAACCAGATTTTTGATACCCCACACGATGGGTATGGAAGGAAAAAAAATGGGCTTCCACAATATGGCACCCAAAAGCCGCTATTTTTCTATATACCAATTTTAATGTTACTACTGACAACACAAGGTTAAGACGATTCGATTGACGTAAAATCATCAAAACCAGCCAACGCGTTTGGTCTCTAGAACGCCGCATAGCAACAAACATACATACACAGTTATATACATACATACATAGACAGATAAACACATTACCCTCTTTCGGCTGTCTGGTAAAATACCATTATCTCATCATTTATCATAATCTAATTATACAGCAATTCGATGAATCAGCGACAAATATGTAGGTAACAACAACATTTTGCTTAACTTCGCTTTTCTAAATTCTTACAACGACACTCTTTTATTATTCCAATGTTACATTATACTTACAAAACGCGTGTCTAACTTAACATAATATTACGATGTTTCGCAATTCCAGGTACTCTGTAATAATAATACGGAGACCTCTTTAAATTAAACGTTCATTCTTGTTGATATAGCATTTCTCTGTATTTGTAAAGGAAAAAATATGTCAAGCGAGACATGAAATGTAGAGAAGGGTTTGATAACTCTTCTCGAGCTTATTTCGTCAAACGCATAATAATTTTATGTCAAATGACGATAAACAATGGAACTGAACACGATTTTAAGTAAGACGAATGCATGAATGCAACATGAATTTAGTAGCAAATTGGTACACAGATGATTTAATTAATATATATAAAACCCAAACAAAATACATATTTCTAACACCAACCAGCAGTGGCTCCGACTATTTAATAAGATAAATAAGTTACATAATTATGCAAATCTGTTGTCTACACAGGGCAGCGTGTGTAGACAACAGATTTGCATAATTATACAGCAAAAAAATCAGAAACTTATCTCCACGTTCTTTCAAAATCTTTTAATTAACTAAATTTCTTTCTTATAATTGTACTCACTGTTGGCGGCCAAGAAGTTTGGCGAGAGCTATACTCGGACGTTCTCTCGCTAACTCTTATTGTTATTGTTTTTTTATGACTCTTTTATATTTTCTTTTTCTTTTTTAGACGTTAATGTATTAAAAATATATTGGGGTCCTTCTGTAGTAAGAACGTAAAAGCCTACATTTATATCGAATACAATTTTGATAAATTCCTTTTCTGAAAGTGAACGGAAAAGCCTGTCAATATGGTAAACCCTTTTCCCTTGGTAAACAGGTAAAGTGCCGTACGTATGAAGTTAACTATAAAAGTTTTACCAACAATCAGAATGAAGTAGGTAATAATAAAACAAGTAAAATGCAAACGACAAAAAAGGTTCTTGTACGAAATAGCACACAATTGGTATTGATATTTTGCCTTTCGCAGTAAATTTTTAGTGAAAATATCTGTTCACAATCTACGAGTAGAAGTATCGCGTTTTCATGAATTTATTTATACAAATATCTAGACACGCAGCAGCGCGTAAAGCCAAGTTCAAGCAAAAAAGGAACTGGCGACGCGACAGCTGTGTGTAATATTACACGAACCATTTGGAGCCACTTTTGTCATCTTCTTTACTCAAAATCTATTTAACTTAAACACATGATATTTGGTTTATGTATTAAAATCCCTAAGATATATTATAAACCACGGGTATTTAGATATTAACGTCGAAAAATCGTCATTTTAATCACTAATTGACGTATGGACCAAAAAAGTCTAACCCAGTTCAAGATGACCTAAAAAGTTTAAATTTGGCATGATACTGTTATATCTCTCCAATGTACCCTAATATGCTTACCCAGCACCTAACCAGCACAGTCAGCTCCTCATCATCATTTCCTCATGCTTCCCGTGTCCAGACCTCAGTCCCTTAGCCAGTCGTCATCCATCCGTCAGACCATGCACACGTATCTGTGCCGCGCATCCTCGATTATTGTAAATTACTATATTAAATAAATCCCTTAATTCCAGCAGTAATAATTTCCTTTTTTTTAAAGTGGTTTTAAATCCCCATTCTAACATTGGTGGCAGCGTAAAAGGGATAGTAAATATCCGGGAAAACGTCTCGCGAAATACTAAACCAAGAGGATTGCAGTGTTGTGCAGTGCGTAATAACCTTGAGTGACACTCATCATCATAATCATCCGGGCCAAAAATAGCCCAAAAATCCAGAAAACCGTCTCATCACCAGTCCACTGTGCAGTGGTACAGGCAGCAGCACTATCTGTGCAGCCTACGGGTCTGCCTACACCCAGCACCGACGAAGATCCAGGCGAGTTCCAGTGTTCCAGTGTTCCAGATTTCCAGTGTTCCAGTGTTCCAGGTTTCCAGTACTCCAGTGTTCCAGTTTCCAGAAATGCAGTGTTTTTGGACCCTGTGAGTGATACATAAAGTGTAATTCATCTAACCGCATTCCAATCAGTCTGCAACAAAATAACGGTCTCCAGACGACGCGACGACTCCAGCCTAAACATCCGCTGTAATCATATACTGATAAACCGTTGCAGACTGGTTAACAAACTAATTCATTCGGGTTTGCTTGTTTATTTTTAATTTTAATTTATCCTTTTAAGTGACCTATTTTTAACACGTAAAATGTCGAAACCCGATTCAAAGAAGGACCTTAGAGAAGTTAAAGACGACGAAATTCCTCTTAATGTAATTCTAAAATTTATTAAACCTTTTACCGGTAGCAGAGATAAATTAAATGCTTTCATACAAAATTGCGATAATGCAATCTCTTTAGCGTCCTCTTCACAAGAGCATATAGTCTTCAAATTTATAATTAGTCAACTCGAAGACAAAGCGCAAAGTGCGTGCTCGATAAAAGAGTTCGACACTTGGTGCTCACTTAAAGAATTTCTGAAAGCACAATTCGGTGAACGTAAACATTACGCTCACTTGTTAACCGAACTCCAAGAATGTAGGCAAAATAGCCAAGAGACTGTAAGTCAATTCCACCTGCGGATTGAGACATGTTTGTCTCAACTTTTAACCGAAATAACAATATCTAATTCCAAAAAGAGCGAACTTTCCGGTAGGGTGGCTGCAATGGAAGACCTTGCGTTACATACTTTCAACATAGGTTTACAACCTCGCTTAGCAAACATCGTTAGGTGTAGAGACCCTAAGAATCTAAACGAAGCCGTAAACTATGCTATTTCCGAAGAGAAAATCCAACAGTTTACCTATAAGCAAAACGCACTTAATAAATTCAATCCAAATAGTGACCGCCGTAATAGTTCGAACATTTCCAACAATAAAATCCAAAAGCCTCAATTCCCTTCGTCCTCATCCGTTTGCCGGTATTGCAAAAAACCAGGGCACAACCTAGAAAATTGCAAACTTAGGGAATATAACAACAATAAAAACAAGTACTTCAACCAAAACGCCCAAACTAACTCATCACATAATTTTAAACCCAGAACAGAATTTAAACCCCAAATTAATTTTGTAGATGAGGAAGAAGGCTATGATACAGTGGATAACACTGATTTAAACTAGAAAATGTCCCGCATGGGTGTCGCACGGGACAGCCTCACCTAATAAAAGACGACACTAATACTCCTTTAAAGACCCATGGACACGGTAACCAGCCCGAAACTCGTGGTCTATCTCCTAATCCTATGACCCATGGACACGGTAACCAGCCCGAAACTCGAGGTCATCCAATTACTCCTTTGAAGACCCATGGACGCGGTAATCAGCCCGAAACTCGTGGTCTTCCCATGAAAGTCAAGCAACAGGGTAACCAGCCCCAAATCGTAGACTCTTCATTATCTAATATCCAAAAGACCCATGGACACGGTAATCAGCCCGAAACTCGTGGTCTTCCGATGAAAGTCAAGCAACAGGGTAACCAGCCCCAAACCGTAGACTCTTCATTATCTAATATCCAAAAACCTGAAGAGAAAAAAATAATTAACCATAAAATATACGAATTTACATCCAATACAAAAAGTAGATACTTACCTTATGTAAAAGTAAAATCTCCTATTTCATCCAGTCATCTATCTCTCCTTATTGACACTGGTGCATCAATAAGTCTGATAAAAAAATCAGTAATTAATGATATCACACGAATCGACGAATCAATCAAATATAAAATAAAAGGTATTGATTCTATTGACAACAACACTTTATCTACTTTAGGACAAATCCCTGTATCCATTACGACATATGATGATAATAATATTTGCAAACACTCAACCCACACATTCAACGTAATAGACAAAATCAGTCTTCCTTACGATGGTGTTATCGGTAACGATATATTCAATGATTGCTCATGTCAAATCGATTATGTAAAAAGTACACTTAACCTAAAAAGCCTAAAACTTAAGATGTACTTTAATGAACCAGTCTACACTATTACACCACGTAGTGAGACAGTAATAGAATGTACAGTTGCGAATCCAGAAATTAAAGAAGGTTTAATTTTAAACCAACACTTATCCGAAAACCTATTAGTAGCTAATTGCATTGTCCAAGTAAAAAATAATAATCGTATAAACATATCTGTTGTCAATACTTCCAATGAACCAATAACGATTGATTCTGACCTTCAATTAAACCTAGATCCCTTCGAAACAAACTCATCAACCCTAGTAGCTACAATGTCTGAATTCCATACTCTTGAACGCACAGAGAAAGTCCTAGAGCTACTTCGTGTATCCCATCTTAACTCAGAAGAGACTGAAGCATTATACTCAGTCTGTTCTCAATTCTCCGACGTATTCCATTTACCCGATGATCAGCTAACTTCTACTGATGCTATACAACATAAAATCAAAACCACTTCCGATAATCCTATACATGTCAAGACATACAGATTTCCTGAATGTCATAAGACGGAAGTTGAATCCCAAGTTAACAAAATGTTACAACAAAGCATCATAAAACCTTCCATGTCCCCATGGTCATCACCAATTTGGGTGGTACCCAAGAAGCTTGACGCTTCTGGCCAAAGAAAATGGCGTGTGGTAATCGACTATCGAAAGCTCAATGACATAACCATTGGTGATTCCTATCCTATTCCTAATATATCCGAAATCCTAGACCAATTAGGCAAGTGCAAGTACTTCAGTACCCTAGATTTAGCTTCCGGTTTTCACCAAATTAATATGGATCCTAAAGATTCCGCTAAAACAGCTTTTTCCGTACCCACAGGACATTACGAATTTACGCGTATGCCCTTTGGACTTAAAAACGCCCCATCTACTTTTCAGAGACTTATGAATACAGCATTATCCGGCCTACAAGGTATCCAATGCTTTGTATATTTAGATGACATTGTAATATATTCCTATGATATCCCGACTCACATTAATAACCTATCTAATGTATTCTATAGACTCCGTCAATTCCAGTTAAAATTACAACCAGATAAATGCGAGTTCTTAAGAAAAGAAGTCTCCTATCTGGGTCATGTTATTACAGATAAAGGCGTAAAACCAAATCCTGATAAACTAAAAGCAGTTCATGAATTCACTATACCTACATCTCCTAAAGACATAAAATCATTTCTTGGTTTTGTTTCTTATTATCGCAGGTTTATCCCCGACTTTTCAAATATTGCTAAACCCTTAACAAACTTATTAAAAAAAAACGTTGAATTCTTATGGTCAAATGAACACCAATTAGCTTTCGAAACCTTAAAAAATAAATTAACTTCAGCCCCATTATTAATATATCCAGACTTTTCAAAACCATTTATCCTAACTTGCGACGCATCCAATTACGCGATTAGCGCTATCCTGTCTCAAGGTGATATAGGCAAAGATAAGCCTATCGCTTATGCTTCCCGTACTCTAAATAAGAGCGAGTGTAATTATAGCACAACGGAGAAAGAATTGCTTGCAATACTCTTCGGCTGTAAAACATTCCGACCATATTTATATGGCAGAATTTTCCAGATCATTACAGATCACCGTCCTTTACGTTGGCTTTTCAACCATTCTGATCCTAGCAGTAAACTCCAAAGATGGAGACTTAAGTTAGAAGAATACGAGTATGAGATAATCTATCGCAAAGGAAAATTAAATAACGCTGCAGATGCATTATCTCGCTATCCTCCTACTAAACTCGTAAACCCTATAAATCCTATACCTGAACCCTCTAATCAGGATATGAACCTACCTGATCCCAATGATCTTGTCCAACTTGAAGATCTAATAGATCCCCTCGTCCAACCTGAAAGTTTACCAGAATTAGGTAATCTAGATGACCTAGAAGTAACAAACCGAAATAATAACTTACCTTTATCTTCCGCTGATACTTCAGACCTTCCAACACCTCCAGAAGTCCTTAGTCCCAGTAGCTTCGGTACCTTAGATGGTAATTACTCAGATTTCCTTAAAATCGCTTCTAAAGATTTTAACCCAAATGTAACTATCATAGAACACAACCAAAGCTTATCTAAAACTGATAAGAAAATAATCATTATTCCTACATCCATAGACATGGACGAATCCGTCCCCTACATACAAGAAGTAACATGTAATTTTCCTAACCAAGACGAATTTGCATTATTAGAAAGATCACTACATTCCTTCCTGAAATATGATTTTGATAATAAAACATATTATTTCCTTTTTACCAAAGTTAATCACTTTGATACCTGTACTTATGAAGACATCTATAAAAGTCTTAAGGCCATTAGAAATGAATTAATAATTACACTATTAGGCCAAGAAAATGCCGAAATAGCTATATCTGATTTTAATAACCCCTTTGATAACCATCAGTACCTCAAATTATATAATATGCTCCTATATCTATTTCACAATTCAGAAATAACAATACATATTTATAAAAATACCATTATATATCCATCATTAAGCGAAATACCTAAAATCATGAAAGAAAACCATGATTTACCTATAGCCGGTCATTTAGGCCTTTCCAGAATGTTAAAACGCATACAAGAAAAATATTATTGGAAAAATATGCGAACAGACATTGAAAATTATGTTAAAAAGTGTTCACAGTGCCAAACAAATAAAGCACTTAGAAAAGTAAATCGTGCTCCTATGCAGATAACTTCCCTCTCAACACATGCCTTTGAGCGTGTAGCCTTCGATATAGTAGGACCATTACCCGAAGCTGGTAACGACAAATATAAATATATCCTTACACTTCAAGATGACCTTACTAAGTTTTCAGCTGCTTATCCAATTACCAACACTACGGCAGAAGATACCTGTGAATGTTTAGTTCATTTTATCACATTGTTTGGTATACCCAAAACTATACTCACCGATCAAGGTACCAACTTCACAGCTGAACTCTTTAAACAAACCTGTAATCTCCTGAAGATAAAACAACTCTGGTCCACCCCTTATCATCCTCAAACTCAGGGTGCTCTAGAAAGAAGCCACTCCACACTAAAAGAATACTTGAAATCTTATATAAATAATGAACAAAACAACTGGCCTCGTTTCGTTTACACAGCTATGTTAGCCTATAACACAGCAGTCCATTCTACTACTCATTATTCCCCCTATGAACTTCTATTCGGTAATAAGCCCTATATACCAGACTCTATATATGAAGAAACGTCAAATGCTACTTACCCCGAATATGTCCGCATTCTTCAGAATAGATTAAAATATTCGCGAATGAAAGCAATAGAACATATACAAAGATCTAAAACAAATTCCAAAAACTATTATGACACGCGTACACGTCCAATCCAATATAAAGTTGGTGATTATGCATATTTAAAAAATCATGTGCGCCTCAGAAAGGCTCTTTCCCCAATATGGAAAGGTCCTTACAAAATTGTAAAAATACACGGCAATAACACCGCATCATTATTAATAAACCGGCGTCATGTCAAACACCACTTTGACGAAATGAAACCAGCACCTTAATAACAAATAGTTAATCTACATTAATTCTTATTCCAGAATCGTTTACATTTATCCCATCTTGGCGTCAACCGATCAAGAATATATACAACCAGCATCAAACGACGCAGGTATATATTTCGACCCAATTGGCTCCTTAAAAATAACTGACGACACTTTAGACATTATCATACCGATAGACATTTCCTTCATTCAGCCACACCTTGAAAATATTAAAGACATTTTAGGAACTTCCAAATATCTATGTAAACAAAGTAATGCTTTTTATGAAGATGAATGTCATTACATGTTTCAACCGCTATCATCTCGTTATTCTGATATTGTTAGAGATTTTAACTCCATATCTTACCTTATGTCAAAGAAATATAAAAGGTCAGCCTGGTTTGGTGGAATTGGCACAGTAATTAAACATCTATTTGGAAATATGGACGAAGATGATGCTATTAAATACAGCAATGCTATTCAAGCTGTAGAAAATGATCAAACCAAACTGGCATCTCTAATGAAAGAAAATATAATGATTACAACATCAACATTGTCTTCACTTAAAGAAATTATTGATAAAATTGATGCAAATGAAGCAAACTTAAGTTATGCTATTGAAGCATTAAATCAAGATGTTAAAAACTTAACATTAGTTTCTGATAAGTTATTATTAAGATCTAGAATATCTGAATTATTAAATATCTTAGAAAGTAGTTTGTTAACATTATCATTTAAGTTAGAAGATATTATTAGTGCTATAATGTTTAGTAAGTCTAATATTTTATACCCATCTATTATTACTCCTGAACAATTGTTTTCTGACCTTGTAAACAACTATAGATTCCTTCCCAGCTCTAAACAATTACCAACCCCTTTAATTTTAGAAAATATCCACATTTTAGAAAACATATCCAATGTATTCAGTTATTATGCAAATAATAAAATTATTTTTGTATTACAAATACCATTAGTAAATACTGAAGAATTTGACTTGTATCATACTATACCTTATCCTGTTGCTCTTAAACCTGTTAACAATACATTATATACCACTATTGTTCCATCTACCAAATATCTTGGGATAACTAGAGATAAGTCAACCTATTGTAAAACAAACAGTCTTAGCCACTGCAAGGTCATTAATACACAGTACTATGTATGTGAAATTCCCAATGTATATTCCACATCAGCCGCACCTATATGTGAAACTGAAGTTATTTCTAAAGCATTAAGTTCTGTCCCACATCTATGTAATACTAAATTTGTAAATGGTAACTTTGAAGCTTTCCACAAATTACATAATAACCAATGGATTTACCTAATAAGCCGAAATTCTAAACTTACCATAGAATGTCTTAAACAAGATCTATTTGAAACTTCTATTTTCGGAACTGGTATACTAACCTTACCAGACAGTTGTGTTGCTTATTGTAAAAATAATAAATTAATACCCAAACATAGCATCGAGATTAAAATAAAACCAATAGTATTGCATTTTGAACTTATTAACGACACTTGCTGTAATTCTGATACATACTTAAAAGATACTTATAAAACTCCCTTTGTAGAACTAAAAAACATAGATAATTTAGAGACACTCTTATCTGATTATAATAAAGTAACAGATCACATTAAAACAGACCTTAATGATATTATGACGAAACCTCACATAGTACTTTATGGCGATTATTATTCTTACGCCACTATTTTAATAATTTTAATCATCTTATTATTAGTTATGTATAAGATATATAACCATTGTAAATTAGTTAAGGCATCTAAAAATGTTCCCAATCCTGAAGTATCCATAGAAATGATATCTCCAGATCCTGAATCTGACGAAATCCCTGCTCCTAGACTCCGCATGACCTAAACCAGAAAACTCAACCTTTCCGTCAACTTACCCCAACCCGTAAGTTTCCTCCTAATCGGGGGGCTGTTATATCTCTCCAATGTACCCTAATATGCTTACCCAGCACCTAACCAGCACAGTCAGCTCCTCATCATCATTTCCTCATGCTTCCCGTGTCCAGACCTCAGTCCCTTAGCCAGTCGTCATCCATCCGTCAGACCATGCACACGTATCTGTGCCGCGCATCCTCGATTATTGTAAATTACTATATTAAATAAATCCCTTAATTCCAGCAGTAATAATTTCCTTTTTTAAAAAGTGGTTTTAAATCCCCATTCTAACAATACGTAGTTGGGCAAAGTGCAATTTAACATACCAGCAACTCAGACTATTACTTACGTATAAATTAAATGCCACAGTTAAAATAAAAAGCATAGCTTCTGGTTTGTCTCAAAAGCATCCTGTTTGTATAGGTAGGTTATTTTAATTTGCCTCACACTAACAATATCTTGGGTGCGTTTACAAACATTTAAATGGTTCAAGGTTCTTGGTCTGGTTGTTTGTGTATGTGAGATACAAACAGCTGGACCCGGAACCACTCACTGAATGCCATAAAAACATATTTTCCATGCTAGAGTCGGAACCCCTACCGGCGACACGCATCACACTAGCGAATCGCTCATTCACCGCGCCGAACGTGATGACAAAAATAATTATTATCATGTTCGATAAAGCAATATATTTTTTTAGGCAGTTTTATGTTAAATCACAAAATCAGAATTAACATACAATAACGTATTCCGGAATAAAGTTACTATAGAGAAATACGACTTGAAGTCCTCAAAACATTATCGGATCAAAGTGTATTTAAGCAGTACAAGTTACTGTAACTTATTCAACTTAAGTTCACAAATATTGTTCGTTCTTACATTTAGACCGTCATTACATTCAAACCCACAACTATTATCACGCCAAAACTTGCTAAAGCCCCTGGCAAGATTAATAGTGGGCAATCTAACAATTTTTTCGAAACCTTACTATGGCTGCCTATGCTTTTACCTTATTTATGGCTGGCTACACAATATTTTTTGTGTTCAGAAAACTAAATTTAGCTATGATTTGAATATTTCTCAATGTGCTACTAAGCCTGTTGTGCCTTTATATTGTATTTATTAATAAAAATATAATTTCACATGTCTATATTAGAACATGTTGAAAATTGTCCCTTACTGTTTAAGTCTTCAACATTTGCAGTTTTTATGAGTCTGAATTTAATAGGTAATTTTCCTTTGAATCTCAATCCATTTTGGATTTAGATATCTTAATTATAGAATCACCCGAAGCATCAATATGCATTCCTGGCTGAACTGTTATGTACGAGTTTCGGTGCAAAATGATCTATGTAAGTTTTCGTGGATAAACTCTATGAAAAGTTTAATCTTTTAATCTGTCTGATATTGAATATATACCAAAAACTTAACTTCCTCTACTTTGAAATTGACATATTAATCTTTTGAATGATTCTAAACTACAAGTAACATTACTCAAATAATGCACATTATAAGTTTGTGCTTTCAATATAGCGGCTACGTGATCATGAGCTGTACGTCACATGGTCGCTGCACGTTATGACACAAGATTGAAGGTAATACAGTCGTGTATCAATTGTGTCGGCAGACGACTGACATGGATCTATCCTATCTTTGTTTCTTTACTAACTTCATAATTATAGCAGCGTACGATTGGGTAAAACCGTAGTAAACTTTTGTTATTCTTATAATTTATAGCCTACCCGTGACGACAAAACTGTATCGCCGATGGGAGGGGTCAGGCGAAACTTTAATGGATAATAGGATTGTTTTAGTTGACTGTTTCTTAAGTTGGCTTACGAGAGAGTTGGTGTTCATCATATAGAGGCCCTTTTTCTCCATAAAATTGGCCAGTAGGTGACCTCGTTGGTTTCAATCCTGGTCTCGTTTGCCCAGTTTCGCATTGAAGTTCCCCATGACTGTGTTGTGAGTTTTGAAACCAGAAAGAACGCTGCTGCCCTTTCTCTGGTGTGTCCCTTAGTCGCCTCTTACGACGACCACGGGAAAATATGGTAAGTTAAAATTATTTACGTCCGACACAATACGGTACTCCGCCAGCATACGGTACATTCTTCATTACTTATGAGTTAAAATTTAAAATGGGACATAGTTTTTAAATTTTTCAAACTGTTATTGTTTAAATTTTACCGTTTACCCGTTATACCGTATAGAATCTTACAATCAATAGTGACATAGTTTGATAATGTCGGCGGAATAGTTGTTTATGCATCGCAATGTCATTGAAAGCGATTTGTATGCAATCGGATGCGTTGTGCTACGAACTGCTACGACGTGCTATGGACAGCTACGCCGCATCTTGCTACGAAATGCTACGAGCGTTTACGTCGATACGCTGAACGATACTATGTAATATGTATGTATATTCTACTATCCAGTTTATTTGGTCATAACCATAATAATCATTTGAGAATTTGATGACGTGTGAATGAATTTCTTAAAAAATGTGGCAATTGTAATAAATATTTTAATTTTGTTGTGACTTTCTCAATAAAAAGTGTCTTTTTCAGTAATAAAATCTCAACACAGCAAATATTGACAAAAGTGTCGATATTTTCAATAACTTTTATGAATATTTTCCAATTAATTTCCAACTCATCGTTGATTTCAGCTCAGACGGCCTTTTATGTAAGGACTATGACGACATTTTAAAATTATAAAAAAACTTTTTTGCAAAAAAATACTACCGAATTCCAAATAAAAACTACAAAGTGAAAAATATCTTTAATTTTGGAAGTCGGTGTCTTTCTTTTTCCCATTTTTTTGCGATATGGACACCGACTTCCAAAATTAAAGTTATTTTTCACTTTGTAGTTTTTTATTTGGAAGACGGTAGTATTTTTTTGCAAAAATGTTTTTTTTTTCCCTTTTTAGTTGTACCTAAATAAAATAGGCAAGTTGTTTAGTAAGGTAGGTACCTATAACGCCAGAATTGATTACCCGAATAACATGAAACTTGAACATAACCGGTGAAATGAGAGATCTGCGTACCCCTTTAGTGCGTACTGGCGTGATGTTATGTTAAGAAATGGTATATACAATAAACAGACATGCGATTGCAGCAATCCCGAATGATTGGCTGTTATTTATTGAAGGGTTCTGTTGTATATCTCCGAAGTTCTTCATCAGATCTTCACCAAATTAAAATGGGACGGTTCAAAACATACTCTTTCAAACAAAAAAAGAATTTTCAAAATCGGTCCATAATTGACGGAGATATCGGTGAATATACATAAAAAAACATACAAGAAGTCGAACACAGAACCTCCTCCTCCTTTTTGGTAAGTCGATTAAAAATTAACCTTTTTTAGCTTTTTATCAATGAAGGCCTAATATACCTATTAAGCACTTGGCTCGGTTATTATAGGTAACAACGTTATTTATCTAATAGTTTTTTTTTGCCAATATTGCTAGCTGTAATAAAAGGTCGAATCAACAAAAAAAAAACCTAATAAATATTAACTCAGCTAAGCTTTCATAAAAATGGAGATTTATGAAAATTACAGTAAAAAATAAGCTTTAGGTTATGGACCGCGAATAGTCAATTTTCCGATCTGTGTAAGCTAACTTACTGAAAAACAAAGCTGAACCGAAAACTCGTAACTCACACAATAGACGCACATCTCACAATATCAAACGCTGCAAACGGGTTGTGCAAAAAAATATCGTTACAAACAAACAAATTACAAAACAACATCACAGCGTTGTGTCGGCGAGTAAGTTAACATCGTAAATTAGTCGAATATCGTTGTTCGATCATACCATATATACCATTGTATGTAGGCTATTACAGTATAGCTACAGTTAGATGGAGGTTTGAGATTACAAAGCGAGAGCTTGATAAATTGCTAGCACTTGTCGGAAAATTAATTGAAGACGTAGATTGCTACGTCTTACAACAACGATCGATCTGTACAACAAAGTATACCCTGACTCGTTGGAGTAAGGGTATACTTTGTTGTTGTGACTACATGTCATTTATCTCTATATTTTAATATTTTAAAACTACGCATGGCCGGCCAGATGTGTTGAACACATTGAGATGCGGACCTTCGGGTTTGACAGGCTATGTCATAAACTATGGAACACGAACCCAACCTTTTCGAGATGCTCATAAATTGCCTTTCAAAGTAAAAGCTGTCAAGACAAAAGTAATATTCTGAAGAATCTTGGAATATCTGATTTCTAACACGAACCAGACCCAAAACAATTAAGCGATGCACAAAAAACTGAACTGAAAAGGAGATTGGTAGATGGGCGACGGGCTTGTAGAGGCGAGAGTGGGACACTTGACTTGAGGCAGGGAGAGAAGACGGTCGGTTTTCTGAGGAGCGGAAGGAGACGTACGGATGGTGTTAGAGACATAGGGTTTAGCTTTGGAAACGAATAATCTAAAGTCGAGTCGTAGTAGTTTCGTGTTACAAAGTTAATTATTAAGTTAATTATAATTTAGTCTAATCTCGTATTAATATGGTGTGAGTAAGTGCCAGTATGAATGGGGTAAGTTTTTAATCATTATATTACATAGGTAGGGACAATTCACTAATGTACTATTTATTCTAGCGTGGCGAACCCTTGTATTTACTTCCAAAATCCACCCTTTGGCAGATATTTGTGGCTAATATTTGGTTTAGGGAAACGGTGAAGCCTTTCATCACACATTACATGCCCTAATTCATAATTTATACACTACACAATGACTCATTTGATTATGGACTATTATTGACTTTTAACTGACTTTACATACATGGAAGGCGGAACCGCTAATACTCTCCGTTGCATAAAAAGGCTGTAAGGCCGCTCTCAATTAAGAACGTAGGCCAACCAAATGTTAGTTGTTAAATACTGCTTCCTATAGAAGGTCTGACTACGGTCTCATTGCATTGCCATGTTGTATGTACACTTATAAACTAAAGAGGGTAGTCATCGCTGAACATCACAAACTGGGATATGCTCTATTAAATGAATGTTAGTGGCGTGTCTCGTTAAATCGCACCAGGCTTTCGGGCCAATATCTGAATAAAAAATAATATTTGCCGAGACACGATGGAAGCCCAGTGGAAGACCCCGCTGTTGACATCGCACGACTGTTATTTACACTGGAGCATCCTCGAAATTGGGAAGTTTAAAAAGTGTGAAATGACGAATTATTCCATTTCAACGTATAACAATGCAATTGTAATGAACCTGTTTCAGACTGAGTCTACGGTACGCTTGCTAGTTTTGTATTGTTTTAGTAAAGGGTGTTAGGTCGAGGGTGAGCTATTTATTATAGTGCGCGTCCAGTAATTCTGGAAGCATGTCTCGCTCAATGGCAGGACACTTAGGCACAAAACCGTCCTTGTCTTAGGATTATGTAAGACATGTTTAAGTTTAGGGAAACATGTTTGTATGGACCGCAGCAAATCCTTCCTAGGACGCGCATTCGAGGTCCTGCAATACACGTATTCGACGTGCCTGCTTCTGAAAGGAAGTCTCACGTCACTTGGGTGGGAATCTAGACTATTGCCAATTAAGTAATTAACGTAATTCAAATAGACGTATTTTATCAATGCAAGCGTAGCGATCCTACCAACTCCCTTTCGTTAGGTAAATAATGCACTTTGCAATCCCGTTGTCTAATTAACTTCATACTTCACTATTGTTTTACTTATTTAGTCCTTAAGGCTATCAGACAGAATTGTGCTGGAAGTTTGATTTCATCATTTCTTCTTACCAGCTATTACACTACGAAATGATGGCGGGATGGGCGCTTTTGGGGCTGTCTGTAGGCGAGTTGATATTATCAACTCCAGTTACTTCCTGAGTTAAACTCTCTGCTAATTTAGTTATTTGTATTTGTATTAATCCTTGAATGTATATTCACTATCCGCGACCATTATTCGGTCTTTGATTTAAATACTCTATACATTAGTGTAAAGAGTTTCGCACACTAGCTTTAGTTAATTGTAACAATTTAGTTTATATCCCCTTAGTTATATTTTATCCTTCTAAACCACGTCCAAGTTATAATTTTATAACTGTGAATTCCAAAACAAAACTAAAACATAATTTGGAATTCACTTGTCGGAAGAGAATTGACCAAGCCAGGTGACAAAATTCATTGTGCAGCGCGGAACGGCGGGGCGCTCCACCTCTGTTAACAACAGGGCCGACATTAACACTAAATCTAGGACATTTTAGGAAAAACGAAATTTTTATCAGCCTAGGGTTATTTAGGAACAGTCACATTGTACAGATCGGGGAACCGAAGAAAAAAAAAAGATATTGATGTGCAATAATGCATTATCTACATTACTAAAGCTTTTATTTAATACGCAGTGGATATTTCAGTCAAAAATCCCTTTCAAATAGAATGGGAGCAAAATAGATAAGGCCAGAATATTTTGGCGTGGCGAATACCATGACAGCAAGTCGAACAATATGCGTTGTATTATGTGTGGCGAGGACAATAAGTAGCTATCGAAAGTCATGTTGCAGTGCAGCAGTGCCAGTGCCACTCGCTATTGAACGTTAGTACAATCATGAAAAATATGAACTGCATAACCACATGCGGTCTGGGTTGTTCTGTAACAGATATTGCCAGCCTTTTTATTCCGCACATGTTCTTCGGTTACTGTTTGTAAAACGAAAATAAAAATGTGAATACCTTGAGTTAGCATTTTAAGTAGGTATCTCGGGAGTCCCGAGACACAATGTTGATTATAGTATTCTACAGAATTAGTCTTCCAAAGCATTTCAGCGCGAAAGGTAAACATTTTTCAAGTCAATGGAGGATAAAATCAGAAACTAAGGTTAAGGTTTTGAAGTACATATCAATGGAATTTGTTAATTCTAATAATATTAATATAAGCTTGAAATAACACACGATTTATTTTTTTATTTACCTGAGTCTTTCCAAAACATATAGTTTTATTCCATAACAATAGTTTTTTTATTGAATAAACCAATATTTTTAAAATTTAATCCCTCTGTGTGTGTGTTTTATGTTAATCCGGTCCATTCTCCGGTCGTTGTACCTAATGACCGGCTTATCACCGGCGGATATCCGGGTTATCTCCAACACACCGTGCACCGGTACCGGCCGTTTCAGTCTAGTTAACGTAATCAGGGTCTGCCGAAATCGGGCTTATTCTCCCTCTTATTTTAGAAGCTTCTAAGTAATTCAAAATGAGGAGTACAGTTTTGGCAGCTTTTACATTTGAAATAATGATAGGTATTTTCTTAGTTATGTAAGAACATAAACTCTTCATGGTAGTTTACATGAAAAAATTGATAACACTTGTCAGTTTCAAGTTTTGACATAAGGATACGCAACACATTCATTTTCAAAGAATACCATTTCAAACTCAATTATAGTAATCAGATTCTTATTCATTACATACATATTAATAAACACAATACTCCTTTAGAATATTACTTTGTGAATAGGTAGGTATGACAGAAATATTATGCTCACTCTTGTATAAAACTCTTAGATTCTTATTAAGTGGTACAAAATGCGAGCTCGTAATAATATTTTGTTTGTCCTTGCACTGTCACACGGGTCTTAAACGAAAATGTTCACGTTTGTGACGAGAAAAAAATAAATTTTATGTCAGAATAAAGAAATATTTATAAAGTGTAGCATGATGTGAAAATAAACAAGTGATTAACGAGAGCGTTTCAGAGAACGTTACAAGCGTCGGTATGATATCTGACGTCATGCAGATGAACTTAGGCACCACGCTGCTTGTTACGAGCGTTTGTATTTATTAATTTATACGAAAAACTTTTGAAAGTTCAGTTAAACTGAAAAAGGTTGTAAATTATTTCAAAGTGCAGACACAAACAACAAACAAGGGCAATGAAAATGTACTGATGATTTCACATTTATTTCCGAGAACATTAAAATAATACCCATTCTCACACAAATCTGTTATTCATGTTTTATCCAAACTTGCCAGATCCACTCGTAAATTTACATTTCTTTTTTCTGTGCTTTTGAATTAACAAGTTTGGGTGTTGTCCATTTTTTGTTTTATTTGTGCATGTGAAAATTTATAAATGATGTTTTCGACACTGACACAAAAAGGAGTATAATGGATTCAGAAAATGATTCAGGACCCCTAGTGTTGGAATTATTTGTCGGCTTTTTCCTAGTTTTTGAAAAAATAATAAATTAAAATCATTCATTCCCTTTTTTTCACAAAAAAACAGCAACGTAAAGTGTATTCTAGTCTTCATAGCCAGGTAAGTATTCGGGATCACTGTGGATCGTCTGATTGCTAATAACACATTAAAACCTAATAACAAACAAATAACAGTCCTTTTTACTATTTGACTGCTGGTTGTCGTTGTCTTATTATTAACCAGTTGAATGCCGTAATTACCGAAATAATTAAAAAAACTATTGTGTCTTGCGTGGATCCAAGTTTCGGGCATTCAAGAGGTTAAATAAACAGGCGAAACAAAAGTATTTCGCGCACCACGATCATCATTCATATCACCCGCAATAATGGAATACTGGAGCTCGTTCATCTGACAGTCTTAATACAGAGCCTCATGCTGGGTGACAATCACACTGCGCAATATTGAGTCATCCATTACTTTCCATCTAATAATATCATCCATTTTACTGCCATTCTTCTGAGAGTTGACGTTGAATAAGAATGCATTGTACTTTGTTATGACAAAATTGATTGAGAGAAAAAATGTTAAATTCTCACAAAACGGCATACAATATAAATACATGCTTGTGCTTAATCCTTAACAGTAGTATTTAAATTAAGTTAGTAAAGATGAGAAATAAATTAAACGATAATAACATATACTATCTACATTTTGTATAAAACAGAAAAGAAGTAGGGTGAAAAATATGCCAGGCTGACGAATATCATGATTGTGGCAACAAGGCTTTCACAAAGGATTATCCGTGGTTGCATAGGACGATATTTTTTTTGTTTTTTTTTATTTCGGTGTGTAGTGACTTAATCAAAACAATGCTATACCATGCAATGCTCAACACAACTGTTTGTCGTAATGAATAACTGTAACAGCATAACTGTATTAATTTGCCGTTTATCGTAAACCAGAAATAAACTTTCTGCTATATACGCATGAACATAAATTTAATGTATGTGTATTCTAAAAGAAACTTCAGATAGAATGTAATGTATATAAATATTTCAAGCATTATCTGGTGTATGACGCTTCGCATACCTTTTCACTCAGTCTACTCGATTGGAGAGGAGCTGAGCCAGTGCATACACGTAGATCTACAATCCCATCAAAACATAACAGGTATAAAACACAAGTCTCGCGGCGCAGTTCTTGTACCGTAAAAAGTAGTGAGATCGAATGTAAAACTAAGTTGATAATTTATTCAGTAGCCACCTTATTAATTAGGTTATAAACAAACACTACGTAGTTTTACTTCTATATAAGGGGTCGACATTTTTCTGTTCTTCTAATCTACCTACTGTTTGTTTTCTGTAGGTCTATGATTACGTGATGATAAACTTATCCGGCGTATCTCAGATTGCAAATCTTCAAGAAATCTATCAGTGTATGTATACAGTAAGTCAAGCTAAGCAAAGACAATGCGTTTACCCAAGCTTTAACTTCATAAGTCAACAAACTGTGTATGTGAAGCTAATAAACAGTGGCTTCCTTGTAAAATGTTAATTAAAGTCAATATTAGGAGTATAGTTTTAGTTTATACGCCGGTGTAGTTACGCACCGAAGAACTAAATTACAATTATTTGTTCTAACACTATCGTAGCTGTAAGATCTAACTTAGCGCCAACTCATTTATAGGCAACAAATTTATGGTGAGAGAAGTTTGTCTAGTTCAGAACTATTTGAGTGACTTTATAGCACTTTCTGGGGACAAGCATTATCAGGTCTGACTTTTATTGTTTGGGTCTGCTTTCCTTTCCAGAGTTTTTGTATCTGAATGTTTTACTTTTCTTGTTGTTAGATAGAGAAGTATTTAATGAATGCATTCTTTTCTGTAATTTTGAGTGGTTTCAGCGAATGAAAAACTAATTTGAACAAGCAAAATAGTTCTCACTGAACGTTATTCTTTCCTGGTAACTTATTTTTACTAGTGCCAATAAAATTAAGTTCATTTGAAGAAATATGATCATATTTTGTGGTGTGATCTGTAATTAGAAAATTATGTTTTCCATTGTATTTAGGCAACACCGTAGCTCTTAGTGCACTGGTTCGTTAAAAATAGTAACTATGACGCGAGATATCGTCACGCACATTGAGCGCATGCTCCGCAAAACTGCGGCCTGCGTTAAACCATAACGTGTTGCCTCAGGGCCCATATCACGTGTTGTGGTTCCATTGTATTCTAGGAAGGAAAACGTGAGACGAGCTGTTGAAATGCTGAAGCCACATACATAGTTGAGCTAACAATAACTTTGGGCAACACCAAAGTTAATGCTAGCTCTACTATGAATGTGGAATACATTGTTGAGCTAACAGTAAGCCTAACAGAAAATGTTGATCAACAAAATAATTTTAGCAGACGGTTAATCCAATTCAATTCGCATGTTACTGTTAGCCTTGCAATACCTTTCTTTGCTTACAAAGTGTTTTTTAAAAAGCTTTGTGTATTGAAGCGTTTTATTTTGATTATAAAATAACTGTTGCCACAATCACGATAAGAAAATTACTGACTCAATTACCGTTTATTTCAGAAGCATTGTCCTGTACGGTGCAATACAAATTCGTTTCATCATCATCATCATATGAGCCGAAAGTCGTCGACTGCTGGACATAGGCCTCCCCCAAGCGTCGCCACATAGACCGGTCCCGTGCGTCTCGCAACCAGCGGATTTGCCCAACCTTCACCACCTTCAAATTCGTTTGTATGCAATTAATTATTCTTATTTTTTTTTTTTTCAATTTTAGACCTTATCCTATTACTCCTGTTTTTCTTTTTAACAAAAGTAGCTCTACTCAACAGCAATTTTAAATATAAAAACATGGATAACTATAGCTTTCTTCGCAAACGGCGTATCTGCGCAACCTTCACCACCTTTAAATTCGTTTGTATGCAATTAATTATTCTTATTTTTTTTTTTTTAAATGTATGCCTTATCCTGTTACTCCTGTTTTTCTTTTTTACAAAAGTAGCTCTACTCAACAGCAATTTTAAATATTAAAACATAGATAACTATAGCTTTCTTATTTTATTCTTAATCTGGGTAAACTTTCTCAACATCAAAGCTATGACTATCCCGAAAAATTAAAACATTACTTAAAAGTCACTGTAGGACTGAACTAGATTGAACAGTAAACTTTAAGACGAAATTAATCAACTAACCGCGATGAACCGAACGCAAATTATGCAAAATTTTCGAACGGAGTTGTCAAGGAAGAGCTGATTTATTAAGAACTTTGCTGCAGACTATAAATTGAAGCACAATTTTAGTATCTATTCATTTGTATTAATCTATTTCCATACAAAAATTATCAATGAAGTTAAAATCTTAAACTATAAAACGGTCAAAATCCATTAAGTTCGCTCACAAAGCTGTTGCTAGACGATTTCGTTTCAATTCTTCGTATCGACCTGCATTGCAATATACTCCTCCTCCTCAATTTTATAAAGAAACATCTCTTTCCTGAAGTGATTTTATAAGGACACACTGAGAAGGCTATTGTAATATATTCCTCTCCTGGGACATATCCAACGAACAGCATAGCAGAATTGCATTAATTTATCAATCAATCGTTTTTTGTTTACATTTAATTTAGGACTAGTTTCTGCCAGTGGCTTTGCCCGCGTGAAAGTCTAAAATTATCCCGAAGGAACATATTCTTTACGTAATTTTCTTGACTATAATTCTATGTGCTGTTCCTGACTATAATCTATCTCGGTGCCAAATTTTATTTAGATCCGTTCAATGGTTCTGGCGAGCAGAAATAACAAAAATTAATTTATATACTAATTTAACATTATTAATTTTTTATTATTATCTAATGTAAACCAAATATTGAATCTTAGTTTAATTTAATTTATTCATCTGCTATTCTATAATCAATCAATATAATATTTTTAATTTAATGAAATTAATTAATCTTGATTTGTTTGTTAAATTCCTCGATTATGCTTAGTCGTAAACTATTTTTTTGTCATTCATTATCCATAATTAATTGCAATAATTTATATTTATAATCAAATCAAATAAGTGCATGTTAGTTTGTAAATAATTGTTGCACTTATAAATGTATATCGTGTATTTATATGAATGTAATGTGTAAACAATTGTAAGCTAAACTGAAATAAATAAATAAATAAACATACAAACACACTCATAAAGTTTCGCCTTTATAATTTTAGTGTGATTAATTAATATACATATATTTGCACTAGGATAAAGTTAGATTTATAATGGCTTTAAAAAAATATATATAAACTAGCTATTCCCCGCGGCTTAGCTCCCGTGGACCACCCCACAGGGCCCGATTTCAGGATTAAAAAATAGCCTATGTCACTCAGGAATAATGTAGCTTTCTATTGGTGAAAGAATTTTTTAAATCGGTCCAGTAGTTTTGGAGCCTATTCGGTACAAACAAACAAACAAAAAAATCTTTCCTCTTTATAATAAAAAAAAATAATCTATACCATATGGTATAGATTAATTTTATTTTAGATTACACTTACGTTGGCATTTAATTCTCGAGCAATAACTCTTTAAACTTTGATTTAGTTCCCAAAGGACGATTATTTTAAATTTTAAAAAGTTACTCAATCGTAACATAATTTTATTGTAATTATAAGTCGTTATTCCAACAACATAAGCAGACGAGTAATTATGCTATAACGCGATGCCAAGTTTTACATAACAAAATTATAAGTTTACCCTCAATCTTCTTCATAATTATTTTTTTATAAAATAAACGTCAAGGCTGACATGAAAGATGTCATGGATGATTCATAAGCATATCGATGAATTTCATAACTATGATAAGTGACAGAACTTCGATCGACCTAACTATTTTATCAAATATTAAAATTCCGTGTGAGTTTTTAGAAATTTGTTTAAAAAGTACAATGTTTGTGGAACACGGTTGGAAATTTAAAATGATTAATAGGTAGGATGCGATGGATTTTATGTCTTAGTAGTTTCATTGATGTCACAGAAATGGCTCGCACACGGCACACGTTAACATCGTAGTATATCCTCCTGTCTATAGATGTCACTATTTCTACATTTATAGGGGGTGAGATTTCTCTGCTACATACGCTCGAAAAACATAAACCACCCGCAGTCGGTAAAAAACGAAATATCATCAAAACCTTTTGAAATTTAAATGTAAATCTCGCTCGAGGGCGAACTTCGATTCAACTGGATAGAACATAACATAAAACTGCCTTAACTTTTTTTAGCTTTTTTTGCTTTGTTTATTTCTTCGTAGTTAAACGTGTACTCTTGTGTTAGCTGGTGTTGACACATACTTATATTTTAATAAGGCTTCCAGTTTGCAAAAGGGAGGGAAGAAACATTAACTTCGTCTGGAGATTTGCCAAGTTATCTTGTCTCGTTTGTAATTCTCGGTCTTGGTATAGATTTCAGCTCGGGGGTGGCTGACGAATGTCTTCATAAATAATTCGACAGGGCGTTTCTTTGACGTACGTCTTCTTTGTTGTTGAATTACGTATAAGTCTGAAATAAGCAATAATAGTAACGCTGACCTTTATCCAAGAATGTGTTTAAGAATTCGATATTTATTTATATGATGATGAATTTAAATGTGTCACTTTATTGACAGCCTTTATTGGAGCTCACCCAGGACAGACTAGAGGGCACACAGCTCAGGACGCTGGGGCTGCTATCCATGTATGGGTTCAACGTGACGTGAGAAGCTGCGCAGGCAACGGGAGCCACTAAATGCAGCGCTGTCGAGTGCAAGCTGCTGGGACACTGCTACGCTACAAGTGAGATCAGAGATACTAAATAAATAGCGATTCTATTCGGTTTTAATTGCGAAAGCTACCTATAAAATCGATGACAAGCGTGATGTGTTAGTATACCGACAAAAGTGAGTGTCATCATTCGTCTTCAACAAATTTTTGCACGACAAAACCTCGCTGTCATAATATAAAACCATGATGGAACCTTCCACGTCGTTATTTACAAAATAATAAGATTTACTCAAAAATATTTCCCTCATCGCAGACAGTTCTACTGTTCGTGTTTCCTGGGTTACTCTGGAGCGGACTGCGGAGAGGGTCCGCTGTGCCCGAGGACCTGTGAGTTGTTTCCAGTTTTCTTTTCCGTTATATAATTTTCTAAAATTCCTTCAAAATAAAACAAAGGATCAATAAGTTTTTTCAAGTACCTATAAAAAAAGGAATATGTCAAGAAAACACATTTTCTTTTAATTTCTAGAGAGCGTGCCACATCTATAGGTAAGGGTCCCATTTAGGTTTTGACACATTTCCTTTTTTGTGTCATGTAGCCTTAATATCGTCGGTTTTTTGTTCTGTATTAAAAAGGGGTCATACTATACTTATAGTAACAAAAAAATAAGCTATGTTGTTTTCTAGGACTTCAGGTTTCTACTGATGACTGATGTTTTTTAAAGGGATATTTCCTTCTGCACATCAATAATTGTCGAATTATAAAAATGTTCAAAAACCAACCTTTGCACGTAATTTATTCAACTGCATGTTCCGACAGACAGATGAGCCCGGTCGCCGTCAGCTGTGTCTGCACACCAGACTACAGGATATTTTTTCGAAATGCATATATATATTTTCAATTGAAATATGCTCACCTCCATAGCTTCGGCTTACTGGTCACCTTCGACGACCAACTTCAGCCTTTACGGCTCGCCCGGTTGCCAATAGTTTGTTACAGAAGGTGAGCGTTGCTCAACCTTCGTGCCTTCGGATTTATATATAAAGTGTATTTACCTCGGGATACCCCAAATCGGTTTGGAACAGATTCGACCTATTAATTGCCTAGTATAATGTGTATAGTAAGTCACAGGGAAGATGTTAAATAAAAACTCTTTACTGTGATTTCCCCAAAGAAAGGAAGTAAATTGATCAAATCCCTTATCTTATCTTATCTTATGGAGGGGCCGAGAAGCAACTCGGACATTTCGACCCATTGGGATCTATTGTGGTCCCCTAGATAACTTTCTCCTCCCCAATCTCGTTGAAAACTCTTTTCATGAGTCTTACAACGAGACTGGGAGATATGAGCCTATAGTTTTCTGGTTTAGGATATCCATCCCCTAGTAGACTCATTCGCTTACCAGCCAGTGCATCGCATGTGCACAGGAGATGCTCCATGCGTTCCGTATGTTCCCCACACAACCTGCACATGGGTGTCGCGGTTAGACCCATCTTCATGAGCATGTCGTTGGTTCCAAAGTGCCCAGTAAAGGCCCCAAGCAGGTAGCGGATTTGCCCCCTGCTCATATTCCAGATGCATTCCCGGGCTTTGAACGTAGAGCCTAGGAATTTCTTGGAGTGTTGTAGGCCAGTAGTAGACAACCAGTGTGTTTGTTGTCTGTGATCTGCAAACTCCTTAAATGTGGCTTTTACGAGACACGTCGAAATGCCTACACATGGTTCTGGACCCACAAAACTATTTGCTGAGCCCTCTCTTGCCAGTTCATCTACCATTTCGTTACCATGGATTCCTTTGTGTCCAGGGACCCACATCAGTCTCACCCTGTTATGCCTCCCAAGCCTGTTTAGGACCTGGATGGCATCCAGAATAAGTTTGGAATCCACTTTGTAGGATGCCATGGCTTTGATTGCAGCCTGACTGTCACTAAGAATATATATGGATTTACCTCTGGTTCCTCTATCTATATTCTCTTGAGCACAGGTTATTATGGCATATGTTTCCGCTTGGAATACAGTTGCCATCTTCCCTAAGCTTTTGCTACATTTGTAACCTTTTGCGTATATTCCCGCTCCTGTACCTGATTCCATTTTGGATCCGTCAGTGTACCACACCAGACTATCTTGTTCTGGTGGATCGAGTCCCTTCGTCCAGTCCTCTATTGAAGGGATTTGGACCTTAAAAGACCTTTCAAACACAAAAATAGTTTGCATTTTATCGGATATCATGCTAGTTATCCGATCCAGGCCTTCGTTGCAATCAAACTTTGTATGGTTAGTCTTTGGCCTAGAGGCATCCCATAGTCCAGCAAGAGCAAGACGATGTAATGTCTTCCTTGCCTCGAATTCAACCATCATATGCAGAGGAGGGATATTGAGGTATCTCTCAATCGCTGCCGTAGGTGTTGTCCTGAAAGCGCCCGTGATGCCGAGACACACTGTTCTTTGTAACCTGGTGAGTTGCGCTTTACACGAGGCAAGCTTTGTTCTTGGCCACCACACTATGCTGCCGTATGTGATAATAGGTATTATCATTGTTCGGTACAGCCATCGTATCACTTTGGGCTTTAATCCCCAAGTTTTACCGTAGGTGGAATGACACATGCCGAACACTCGTAAGGCCTTTGTCGTAATATTTTCCACATGAGTTTTCCACCTGAGTTCTTTATCAAGCGTTACACCCAGATATTTAACTTCGGTGGACCAGGGCAGCTTTATTCCATTGAGGGAGGGCTCTCCTAGGTTTCCTAGTTGTCTCTTCCTCGTGAATGGAATAATGACTGCTTTACTTGGGTTGATAGAGAGGTGGTTTTTGTACACCATTCCTCTGTCATCCTCAATGCCTTTTGTAACAATCCAGAGACTACGTTCGGAAATTTACCATTAACCATTATAGCTATGTCATCTGCATAGCCTACTGTGTAGAATGGTCCGGTGTTGAGTTTGGTAAGCAGCGAGTCTACTACCAAGCACCACAATAATGGTGACAGCACTCCGCCTTGCGGACAACCTCTTGTTGTTTTTGCGCTAAGTCTGTCTCCCATCAGTTCTGATCTGACTATTCTGCTTCTCAGCATATAGTCAATCCAGTTGCACGTGGTATCATTGATGCTATGTTCCTTTGCAGCAATGCGTATAGACTCAAATGTTGTCTTGTCAAAGGCTCCCTCTATGTCGAGGGAAGCCCCGACACAAATCTCTTGTCCTTCTAGCGCTGCCTCGGCTCGACTCGCAACATAGTGCAATGCCGTTTCCGTAGATTTTCCAGGGCTGTAGGCGCACTGTAGTTTATGTAGAGGGAATACTCTAAGTGGTCCCTCTCTTAGGTACCTGTCTACCATTTTCTCCAGAGCTTTTAAGAGAAAGGATGATAGACTGATGGGCCTATAAGCTTTAGCTTCTTCGTAAGTCAGTCGGCCCACCTTCGGTATAAAGGTGACTTTGACCTCCCTCCATGCCTTAGGTACATACCCAAAGGCCATGCCAGCTCTGTAGAGTTTACTCAAATGTGGTATCAAAACAGATGCCCCTTGCAAAAGTATTGGGTAGATGCCATCCGGACCAGGGGATTTGAGAGGCTGGAAGCCTGCTAAGGCAAGCTTCAGTTTATTTTCATCTACCACTTTCTTTGCCGTGAGCCAGTTATTTTTGGACGTGTGCCTCGTGAGCTCGTCCCTTGTGACTGGTTCCTCTTCATCGCTGTCGCGCAGTATACATTCCGGGAAGTGAGTTCTAAACATCACGCCCAGAGTGTCCCGTCCAGTTTCTGTGAGATACCCATTCTCATCCTTTACAGATGACAGTGGGTTTGTCTTATTCATGGACATTGCTTTGCACAACCTCATTCCATCTGGCAGAGCTTCGATGGAGGTGCAATGCTGTCGCCAATTAGTTCTTTTGGCCTTGCGAACCGCCGTGTTATACCTCGTCAGCATGCTGTGATAGCCAGAAAAGTCTTTCCTGGCTTTTGCATCATTAAAGGCCTGTCGTGTTTCCTGACGTATTTTAGCTAGTTCAGGAGTCCACCATGGTACCTTTTTGCAAAAGGCCTTTTTCTCTGGGCAATTATCTTCCCATGCACCGATGGTGCCCACCTTGATTCTGTCCGCTTCAAATTCTATATCTAGTATGGAATTAAGCTTACCTTTAGGGCTCCCTAGATTTACTTTTAGGTCCCTCCTGTACGAGTCCCAATTTGTATGCCTTGGGTTTCTCCTTCGTCTAGTTTCGGCCTCTCCCGCCGTCCTAAACCTAAAGCATATATAATTATGATCAGACAGAGAGATTTGACCTGGTGAAGGTTGCGGGGATCCGCTGGTTGCGAGATGCACGGGACCGGTCAATGTGGCGACGCTTGGGGGAGGCCTATGTCCAGCAGTGGACGTCTTTCGGCTGATATGATGATGATGATGATGATGAGAGAGATTTCGTCCGATACATGCCAATTTTCAATGTGAGTGCTGGCCCTGTTTGAAGCCAATGTCAGGTCAATAACTTCAGCTCTCGCAGAGGTCCTGAAAGTAGGTTTATTGCCTGCATTAAGGATTTGTAAAGAAGAGCTTACCACAAAGTCCAACAAATCCTCCCCTCGTTTGTTGACATCTGAGCTGTCCCAAACGACATGGTGTGCATTCGCATCGCAGCCAAGTATCAGGTCAAGGTTTTCTTGGTTGCCGTAGTCAACCAGTCTTCTGATTAGTGGTGTTACTGGTTCCTTTTGTTCATATGGGAGATAGGCAGAGGCAAGGATAATTCTCCTCTTCTCTGTTCCCGTCCCCACTTGGATCAAAGTTGTTGTGAGATCCCTGTAACAGAAAGTACGTAAGGGCATTGCCTCTATACCGCCCCTGATATAGATGCAAGTCCTTGCGTCATTAGTTGGACAGTCATAGAGCACCAGGCCCCCTGTCCCACCTAAGCCTTTTATAGTCCCTTTATATAAATAAGGTTCCTGTATCAAGGCAACGTCGTATGTATTAAGCTTCAGTTGCCGAGCCAGAAGGGCAGTAGCGGCTCTGCAATGATGCAAATTGATTTGTACACACCTTAGTCCCTCCATCTTGGATATTTTGATGGGTTTGTGCTGTTGTTGGAGTGCCTCAGTTTTGAGGCTCCTCCTCCATCGCGTCCTCCTCGAGAGCAGTTGGCGACTCAATCTCCAGGGTATCGAGGCCCTCAAGGATGTCATCCTCGAGGTCCGCCTCTGACGCCCCGGTCTGGGTCTCTGCCTCCTGCGCTACGTCGTGAGCAGCGACCTCGTCGATGGCCTCTTCACACTGCGGTGGACCATCTTCGGAGGGCTCCACTCCTGCTTCCGCAGTGGGTGCCTCTCCCTTTTCTTCTTCCAGGAGCTTGAACGAGTATCGTTCAATGCCTCCTGGAAGAGAGTAGCCCTCGGCCTTGATGACCCCAGCGGAAACCCCGTCCATAAGGACGATACGACGGATGCCGGTCTGCTCAGTAAGAACATTCACGACCTTATCAAATCCCTTAACATGTATATAGTGAAAAGATGAAAAAGTACTTTATTCTTTTTATTTCCGGCAAAGCATTTTTTGCAATAAAATCCTGACAGTGCTGGTGATGAATAACATATTTAGCTGGCACCTGAATTAAGGATAGCGTTAAGATCAAGAAAGGTAACGTATCTTAAGGTTGGAAATTTGTTTTGTTTGTAAAATACGTAACAATAACGGTATCCTCAATTTAAATATTCGCTCATTTAATATTCCTTTTCCAAGAAATGAAATAACAAATACAACTAAATTCCTAAAACCCAGTTGCTTTTCCCTGAAGTGAATGCAAGAATCCTTTGTCACAAACAAGGACCCTTTAGAATATACCAGTAATATCTCTTACAAATTAAATTGACTCCATAATTCAAGAACGATTTCCAAGCGAAATCTTTTTTTTATGTTAGCTATCCATTTCAGTTTTTCCATTGTTTTGTGGGTATGACAGGGGTCAAGCGGCCGAGACCTTCGTCAGTTGACGGCAAAAGTGAGGTGAAACTTAAAATGGTTAGAGTTTCCATGGCTGAGTTTGCAAATTCACATAGATGGGATATTTTTTGCAAAATGAATGATATGGGGACTCATAAAGCTGGTAGAACTGTATAGAACGATAGGATTTGATACCAAAATTCACTTTAAACTGTAGGCTGTTACGCTTTTAAAAGCAAATTTGATTCATTGCCGAGTTAATTATAGGTTTCCGTTGAATTTAATGTATAATAGATTGTATTGCAATTGGAATTAGTTGTTTTTTAATTATTAGGTCAATAAAGAGAATCTGCAGGCAATTCTGGCATTTTAAGTGGCTGGGCTATATAACTGTATCCTACTTAAACCATTTGTAATGTGATAAACATTACAAATGTTCTAACCTTATTTTCCGGTTGATGTTTCTGGTAAAATGATTTCCCAGTTGATCCGTGAGCAACCTTGATCCCTGTCCCGCAGTGCTTTTTATTTTAAGCACAATATGTGCTGAATGGAAACAGCTTTATGTAATGAAAGTATGCCTGTTATATAGTGGGATCCCTTCATTTTGCATAATGTTATTTTTTTTTCTAATATCGAATAAAATAAAGTTTACTGTTTCAACAAAATAGTGTTACAGTATTAAGATGTGACACTGGATCCTAAAATAGTATACCCTGTGTACACAGTTTCCATTCCTATATAGTATGCCATATTTTTTTGTTATAATTATTGTTTGCCATAATTGTTTTTTTGCTATACATATTATGTTGACATAATTATCTTTTAGGCTAATTTGTTTTGGCATAATTTTGATTCGCATAATGTTCTAGGAATAATGACTACTAGCCCTAGTAGTATTTAGGCATATTCATCAATTATAGGAATAACGGATATTATAGGAATACGTCAAAATAACAAATTTGAATTATTTTTACGTATTTATTTTGAATTTTCATGCAAAAGATTTATTACGAAACGTAGCCAGGATACAGACGCTTGGAAATCTACATCGGGCCCATGGAGAGCCCGATAGAAGCGTCCGTGTAGTTCCTTGCCTTGCCATACCTCTTTGCGTTCATCATTACTTAGTATTACATGCTTGCGCCAGTTCTCTTTAGCCACGGTCAACTGGGTGAGTCCCTTGTCACTGCAACCACATCCTGATGCATACCCACTTCAGCTTTTAAAAAGTATTCTCGTTTAAAAAGCCTCGACCCCCACATTGCCGCGGGATGTACAGTCTCATCACTGATGATCGTGGGAGATGCATCCAGTTTGCGGTCAGCAGTGTCCGGAACCACTTATCAAGGGCGTCGAGCTCAGTCTGAGTCCATTTGAGTATGATATGTTGTTGTTTTGTTGTACCCATGTTGAAGGCGCGAACTTTATTTCCACCCGACAAAAGGCTATTTAATACCTTTTTCAGGTGGCCAAAGAAACGCTCCTTCAGCAGTTGCTTCATGTCAGTACTGTTAATGCCCAACGCTTCCAACATACCCAAATACTTGAAAGTTTCGGTCGAGGAGAGGTGTCTGAGGTGTATGGAATCAGAGAGTTGAATTCCCTCGGATTCCATAATCTCCCCTTGCTTTACATGCATGACTGCACATTTGTCCACACCTAATTACATCCTGATGGAGTCACTGAAGGTATCAGTTACTTTCAGAAGCTCCGTCAGTTGGAATTTGTTGGGGCAAAAGAGTTTCAGATCATCCATGTAAAGGAGGTGAAATATAACGTGACCACCGCTTCTCCTTTGAATCCGGAATCCTCCAGCAGTGTACTTAGAGGATTCATGGCTAAGCAGAACCATAGTGGACTCAAACTGTCGCCCTGAAATATCCCCCGCTTAATCCATACAGGCTCATCATCCCCCTGAATCGGTCGACATCCTGGATATCGAAGGACCGTCTTTCATTGCCCCATACATGACTCAAGGAAGGTGCGTAGAGTTACATCTATTTTGTACATCTCCAGCACCCTCATGAGCCATGTATGTGGCACAGAGTCGTAGGCCTTCTTGTAGTCTGTACGATCTACACTCTAGTTGGAATATTGGGCTCGCCGTACACGATTTCGATGGCGAGTTCCATTGTCACCACCACCGTCCGTTGCTGAGGAATCAAGAACAGGGCCTGCCGTGCCGCACCGTGGGAGCAACAGCAATACAAGGGAAACAAGTGGACACCTAGACTGCGTGCGCGTCCATGTTCCTCGCAACCCTCGCGTCCATAAAGGAACTTCACCTAAATTAAGTTTATAGAATTAATAGCTCTAAAATTTAATTATCATGTTTTCAAACTTTAAGCAATTTTTGTAAACCTAAATGCACTTCATCTTTCCTATCTCGTCCGGGAATATGTACGATTACATCGCACATTTATTTAGCACGCTAGCATAAGCATTTTTACTTAATTTAAATCGACATTCATATTATTATTGTTGAGTACACTTTCGACCGTTCTATTGTAAACAAGTACAATCAATAAATATTTTATCAAGAAGTCAGCAAGAATAGTTTTCTTCCATCTCAACTTAGCACATGTATTAGCAACCAAGTGCTCGTACATAGTCTATCCAGCACGTCGACCGATCCTTGCGGAATCGACGAACCTGCTGGCTTATGGTCATGTCAATGAGAAGTAGCTCCTTAGTGCCACGGGACCCATTCCTACATCCATTCTGAGAGGCAGACATTATTGAATTTATAATTATTGGTATAGATGGATGTCCGCCGATGATCTTTATTGATGCCGGGCAAAATTTTTCTACTGAAAATTAATTAATCTCATTAAAACTTGCTTCAAGATTTAATATTAGACCCGTTTCTCAGTTAAATCTTATATCAGCCGCGTCAATATCTTAATTAAACCAAACATAACAATATATTCGTTTATTCATGTAAAATATACAAATTACACATACAATTAAAATATACAATGCCAAATAACCAAACATTACATAAAATCAAACAATGAATTAATAAACCGTGATTGCTGCTGCATTTTAAAGTCTGCAAGGACTTGTATAATCCACTGCATGTGACGCCGATGTTACTACGGCGCGGCTGTAGGTTATTAAATATAATCAGATTCTTGGATGCGGAACCTAAGTGGTTTTGATTTCACTGGTTTCAACATGTTTAAGCATTCGCGTGCTGCGTACTCAACGCAGTTTTTTTTTTTTGGGACAATCCTACCGCACTATTTCCAAACCACTACAACTCCTGAAAGCCAGAATCAACAGTGGCGACTACCAGAAAAGCGCCGAGGCAATGAAGCTCGACGAAGTCCCGGAGAATGACACTTCCCTCCATATCAAGCAGGAGACCGAACAAACAAGGCCAATAGGCACAAAGGGTCGTTTACAACTGGGATAAGCCCAGTTGCCTAGCACCACGGATAAAAAATTATCATTAAGACGGTACCCTGACCAAAAAATCGCCATGAGATATGAGCATTCCTATTGGTCTAGCGGCACTGGTGGCGCATGAATTACAGTATACGCCCAGATTTTATACTAAAATCATTATAAAATCGATTTTTGGTCTTTTGAAAAAAAGTTTCTACAAAATTGTTCATTATTAAATTGCCTATCCATTAGTGTTAGTACAAAAAATAATTAATTAATACTTTACGAGGAGATGCATAATATCAATAATTATTTCTCATTTTTATGTTTTTTTGTAAGGAGATTAGTGAAATATATACAATATTTAAAAAAAAAAACGAAATCTACCATTTAAGAATCAATATTATGTAGAAATTTAATGTATTTTTATTAATTGATATTTCTTTTTAAATAACGAATAGATAGCTCCTAAAAACAGCACAAAAAACGGCTTGCGCGGCGTTTTGCTCGGGGTACCGCCTTAATGCATATTAATGGGTCCTTATATTGTGAGCTGTTATATTTGATTCCAATAATAGGAATGGCAAAAACGCTTGAACGCACAGAAATTTGTTCTGGTTTCCACAAAGTCCGTATAGTAAACAACTCCTGATGCAGCCTGTACATTATTCAACATGATATTACGTTCATTCTGCCAAAGAATACACTCCCATAAGATATGATGTGCAGATTATACATATTCGCAGTCAGATGTAGAACACTGACATAAAGGAGAGGCAAACAGCAAGCAGCTTGAAAGACAATAATTTACTTTTAAAGTTACCATGTCAAGTGAGAAATTGGGCAACACAGTGATCCACTTCCAGCCACGTGCTGACCAGCCGCACGCGAACGGATGGAAAGAATTGGTGGAGGTGTCGGCCCTTGATGGAATTATCCCACCTAAATTGCCATTCGGATAAAAGTTCCTCCCAGATGTCAATAGGTTACTCAACGCAGATTAACAAACTTCACATAATTAAACACGAAAGCGCACGAAGCTTCTAGTGGTTCCATTCACGGTGTTATTACCAATTACGATGAACAGCCTGACCAGGAGATTAATTAGTGAACCGGTGTGACCACCTCCAACAACGAACCCTATTCATTTTAATAATGAAAAGAGCTTTCAATAATTTATATACAAAATAACGTTTGCAACAGTAATTTAACTAATTAGAACATAATCACTGTTGGGAAGCCTACCAACCGCAAATTATAAACTGATCAAGAAAATACGACCATTATATATTTTTTATTTACTTTATTTATTTTTATTAAATTAATGAAAAGATTTCCCATAAATTATTCTTAAAGTAATTTAACTAATTAGAACATAATCACTGTTGGTAAGCCTACCAAGCGCAAATTATAAGCTGAACAAGAAATAAGAACATTATATTATTTAACTTCACAATTTAATGTGAAGATTTTCGATAAATTATCCTTAATGTATTTATTACTTAGCCTTTTGTTAATTAGATACGCTCCTTTACATGACAAAAAAAATACTCTTATTATCGGCTTCGTTTACTTCTTATTCATTTAAAATTAATTTCATTTTTTAAACCTACGTTTTACGCATAGGAAGCGTTAGCTCTAGGAAGAAGTTTCGCAAGCGTTTGCTCCTCCTGATGAGGAAAGCTGTTAAGATTCTAATAGAGTTTCTCAAGTTTAAATGCATAGTCAAGCTGGAACATTACTATGAATATTGCAGGTAAATAGTTCCTTACATTTCAGAAAATCATTGCCTTAATTATAATTCTTGTTAAACTGAGAAAAAAGCTCTTCTATAAATCTTGACCTTCATTTAAATTTCGTTGTTTTCATTATTGCATTGAACCTTCAATGAAAAATGAGAATGTATGTCTTATCGACGTTAGGTTTTGGAATAATGCATTGGGAAAATACCACCGAAAAACATTGCGTTCAAAGCTGAAAAGAGATGTGTATGTGCTGTGTTTAAGCTAATAAAGACTGATAGTTGTAGGCCATTATTAATTGAATATAAACTTCTAATTTGCCTTGTATATGCATCTACGAGACAGCAGTATTCGCAAAAACAAACTTGCATCTGTCTCAAACACTGAGATCGAAACGACGCAATAGATATGTGCTATTCCACACAAGTCTATACTGTATAAGCTGCTGTATAATAAGTTACCCATTACAATAAGAGATCTTGACAGCATACACGATTTCAAAAAGGCTCAATTTTTTTTTTGGCGCGAAGGTATACTATGTAGCTAATGAGTACCTGGAAGACAAATTGTAATCTAATGACATTTTATTTATTAATTTTTAATAATGTATTATTTTTACCAATTATTAATTAGAATACTCGTATGCCGTTTACGGCAAGGCATAGCGTTAATTTTATTAATATTGACATATTTTGTTTAACAACGTACTAAAAAAAGAATATTGAATTTTAGTTTTTACGAAACGAACAACGCAAATCATTAAATACACAAATCATGTTATTAAAAACATCGTTAAAGTAAATTTTCAATTTGTCGGCGAACTTTATTCCTGAAGTTATGCCAATCTGCTTGAAAATGGAACGAGTATTAATATAGTTTGAAGCAACTTTACTTTACTTACAAGTTTGAAACGGAAATGTAATAAAAACGTGATAAACACTGTAAATGTAAAAATTTTTCACGTCATCTTTTTGTTTAAATTGGATCTCTCTGAAAGTCTGAACATGGTAAAATACCGTGTAGATCGGAAAATAGCTGAATAATGAGATAATGCAGTCACGAGAGCTAGTCTACGTGATCAAGTGATGGCAAAACTGCAGCGTAGTACGTGATACTGAGGTGAGCATACATAAGATAAAGAGAAACCGGTTACTTGGAACTGCAGCAGTATAGATAAAAAAGAAAAGGTACATTTGGTATGTAATTTAAATTACAACTTTCGTATAGGGATACAGATATGTAAATAATTCTTGCCCATCTCAAAAGAAATCTGACGTTATCCGACGCCACACATACATTTTTTCGGTCCACTAAACTCTGAAACATTCCAACCAGAAGCACAAACCCTGAGAAGTTCGTAAACATTCGAACACACACAACTCGAACATTAATCACAGAGATCCGACGGGATTATCACATGTGAATGCCTACATACCTAGTACGAGCCTCCAACAGATGTTAACAAAGCACAAAATAAATGGTTATAGGTTAATTTTGTGAATTACACAAAATTAACCTATAATCATTTATTTTGTTAAAGTATAAATTTGGTTTGACTTGGTTAGCAATAGACTTTTATTCGAGGATCAGCAAAGTTTATATTGAAGTACTTGATTGATGACATTGTTTCCGGTATCAATCCAACAGCAATAATTACAACGGTCAACAATCGAGCCTCACCGAACCGATGATTATGCAAATTAACGGAATGAATCTGACTGAACACTAATCATGTGGAATGCATTTGCCGCTAATGTGTAGCTAACAGCTCAAGGCATATTGAGAATTTAGCAGTGAAATAAAACGCTATTGAGATATACCTAACGAATTGATACTGATATTCTATTAACCTACCTATTGTTTGATAAAAAAATATCAGCATCAATTTGATATGCAGTATGATGAGTTGGATTTTTTATCATCTTACTGTATAAGAAACGAAATCATTTAAACTTTTTTTCAATCGTGAGAAATTGTAGTCAATTATTGACCGGACCGCAATCTCCATCAGTCTGACCGAAGAAAATGGTGTCCCACGCAAAAAATTCGAAGACTAACCTTAATCTAGACTTCGAATCTCACAAAGGCTTTATAAATATTTGAAAGCATTGAACGTTGACTTTTATCGCAAAACTTTCAACTAAGTTTTTGATTACTTTATTGAATAGCTTGATGAGCCTTCCATCATAAATATTAAGTAAAATTATTGTATTTACGGGTTTCTAAAGACATAAAAAATCTATAAAATAATATACTGAAGTCAATTAGCTGAGTGACAGCATAATGATATTATGAAAGGATCGTTTCGTGGAGCTAGTATATTGATGTTGAGACGATACATCTTGTGTGTGAATGTACAGGATGTAACGGAAACATGCGATCAATTAAAAAAAAACCGGTCAAGAGCGAGTCAGACTCGCCCACCGAGTGTTTCGCACCATCATATATATAAATATTTTGGATGTGTCACTTTACGTACAGTGTACATTTATTCCGTTCTAATACCAACAACTAATACTACTGGTATTTATTTCAACTTATGTTTATTTTCTATTCCGAAAGAATACCATTGTTTAAACGAATACCAAAACAAGTTCAAAGATATAAGGAACAGTCTGTTAAAATCATTTGTATATAATTTAAAGACCGTTAATTGAAAAAAAAATAGTTAGCAAACGTCTATTTCAATCATAATATATGATTAATAATCAACTTTATTATAACTTTAGTCATTGTACCTCTTTGGCTGGCGCCAATGCGTAGTTTATAACTTAGCTTTTTTTGGTTAAGGATTCGTTTCCATCTGAATAAATTTAACTGGTTGCAACTGCGTTGACTATTGGCACGTTTGTTCAGTGTAATACTTTCAAAACTCGTCAAAATTTCATTCCTAAGTTTTTCTTACTAAAGATATAAATTAACCAACTCGATTTTGATAACTGCGGTTTCTCTGTATTTTAATTTCATTTGTAGTGTGTGTTCCTTTTTGGATTCTTGTATATACTTTCAGTGTATTTTCATATTAAAACAAAATTATATGTATTAATGCGGCGTTAAGTGTTTTTTTCCTTTTTTATAACGCTGTAGTAGCTAGATAATATTCACACATGTTAGTCGTAATGTTTCATATAGGTGTATTTACAATTGTACATGAATGACATTATATTAAACGATTAACCTGTAATAATCTTAGCTTATAATATCAGGGCTGGGTTGAAGCTTAATGGAGTTTATCACTGGGTATACAAGTGACTACTATTTTCTGTAACAGTATCAAGAGTATCGCAGCATTGTTCTGCTAGACAGCATAACAGTACGTAACGTTCAATATGGAACTACTGCTACTTAAATTCACGTAGTATAGGGTGTTTAGTAATATTTTTTGTAAGTAAATAGAACACATTTAAAATATCACTACAAAATAACGCTAAAAAGCTACAGCACAAATATGATGAGATAATACAGCCATTACAGAACAAAATACCCCATTACTGCTCACTCGTTATAACTATGGAAACTAGTAAATTTTATGAAAGGATCTCCTAAGAATTAATTTACTTTTAAATAACCAGTCTAGCAGAAACGCAGTAAAGTGCTGAAAATGTCCAAAACTTCGTACATCATACTAACGAGGCCATTGTAACAAGTTACTGTTTTAATCGTTACATTTATTTTTCTGAAGACTTTTAGTGAAACGGCAGTCCCACTTTATAGGGTTGCTTACATTGTCACTTTCAAAACGTACATAAGTTTCTTTTAAAACATTGTAGAACTCTTTACTTCATTATGTTTTGATCGAAATGTTTACCTGATAAGTATAGCGAGTAAGGATCGTAACTTATTGTGTAAGGAGTTCTCATTTGATGTGTTTACCACTAAAAGCTTGTCAGTGCGTAAGCAGCTTAACCTTGACTTTTTCAAAAGTGCATAGTGTGCAATATTGTCCTTTAGCGTTAGTGATTTATTTTTTCTGATTGATGTGCCTGCTGCTAGTGATCCCAAAGATTTCTTAAAAATTAACATATCTCTAGCCGTGAGTACCTGTAATTGGCTTATTGTAACATACTCAATTTGTGTATTTATTTTATGTATAGCTGTTGTTTATCCATCTAATAAATAAATAAATATTCACAATGTCTTGCATCATTGAACAGTTCGCATTGCTTACTATATTGACAAAGCAAGTCATCTAAATTCAAATGATGGTATGCTAGCTTCTGCTAGAAGCTTCGCCCGCGTGAAAGTTTGAAAAAATCTGATTTCTTAGGTCAATAAACTTGAAACTTGACACAAATAATAACCTAAATGAATATTGAAGGTTTTTATTATTATTTTTTGAAACTACCCCAAAAGATGATTAAGGCGATGTTCGCGCCACTTGTAGGTGCGAATATTGTTTAGTTACCCACATTTCTCTTAATATTTTATCTACCCATTCTTGTCAATTTTCGCTGCATTAAATAGTCTACGTTCGGCCCTTGTCGAGGGTAGCCTCACCGCTCGTGATAGTCAACCGTCTGGCTAATCACCCTGATTCCTCACCCGCTCTGAGATCCCACCGCTTTATCACCGCCTTATAAAACCGCATCGTCTGCGATCGACTATCGTCGCCGTCGGATTCGTGGTGATCACCTCTGATCATCACCTTGAGCCAGCATCACGTGGCTCACCGTTCTACCGCACCGCATACAGTCCACTCTCGCGTCAGCAAATTGTGCCAGTACCCAGGGAACTTCAAATCAAGACGTCCAGTGGAACAGAGAAGGAGCGCTGCCAGGATTAACCAGAACGAGAACGAGGAAACCCGCCTTTGAGGTTAGTCGTAGCTTTGTTTAATGCAGCATCTCTCTCAGCATACCGACCCGTCCATTTTCCCTAGGTCTAGGCTTTCTACTTCTTGAACCTAGCGCACCGCACGTGCATTGGCGTGCTCAGTGCTATTACTGCGCTGCCGCGCCGACACAGGCGATGTGAAAGTGTTTTTGAAGAAACCTATTTTTTGGGTTAATAAACTTGAAACTTGACTTAAATACCAACCTAAATAAACAATAAAATTTATCATTATAAGTCTTTTGAAACAACTCCCAAAAGACGATTTGGGGTGTGTTAAAGTGTTTATAAAAATCTTATTTCTTAGGTTAACAAAATTTAAATTTTGACTTAAATACCAACCTAATACCTACCTTATACCTTTTTTAAAGGTGTCATTAATCGTTTTTGAAACGACCCCAAATGACGATATAAAGGGTGTTGAAGTTTGTACGGCAGTATTTTATTTCTTGGGTTGATAAATATGAAACTTGACATAAATACCAACCTCGATAAACAATTAATGTTATCATTATATTTTTTTTGAAACTACCCTCAAAAGACGATTTAGGTGGATCTACTAAACCGATTTAGATGAAATTTGGCATGGATATGTCCATGGATATGTTTGAGATCCTGGGAAAGGCGTAGGATAGTTTGTATTCCATTGGGATGATAAAACACTTTTTACGCGGGTGAAGCCGCGGGTGGAAGCTAGTTGGTTAATAAGGTCTATTTTCTACACAAAACCGCTGGAATTTTCAATGACAAACATTCATTCATTTTTTTTTCATTCGTAGTTTTTTTGGTTTCTTTACTATTCTTTGATACTATTTTTTTATAAATATTGATAGGCTTGAACACTATCTTGCCTCATAGTAAGTAATGATGTGGTCGACGTTGTGGCATACTTGCCTAGAAGTAACCTAGTTGGGTAGTAGTAGCTGGGCGTGGGTTTCAAATTTGACAGCTCAATAAATAATAATACAGTTATGAACTGACGCGGTAACTAACAATTGATTTTATCAATTAAGACATTTTTAGACACACATTGGTGTCGATTTATCTATTTTTTGTCTAATTTTCCTTAACAATTTTACTGTTTAAAATCAAATCAAGTTACATTTATCGCATCCATAATGCTATGTGCATAATAGTGCAATAATAGGTGATAAATATTAATAACATTTATAAATTATTTATTATTTTGCAACATACATCGTTTTTGTGCTCTCGAGAATTAATAATTAATGTTACTGAGGATTCAAATGATGATTCCAGTTTATATGGAGAATAATTATACGATTCATCATAATAAAAAGTATTAAGTATATTATGTGTTTTGTTTGCTGTTTTTCTATATATTTAATCATAAATTACTTTTTTATTTATTTAACCGTCACACTTTTACACTGCGATATATTTAATGCTAAAACTGCGTAAATTCATTTTAACTGTGAATTTTAATTTTTTGTGATCATGGAGCAAATAAGCATGTGGCTTCACTACCGTAAGCGTCCATGAAGTATTGAGTTTGATTGTCCTATTAATAATTATGAAACTTCTTAAGCGTGCATCTGTCAAATGTAAAATAACAGGCTGGATGGAGAATAATCACATGTTATATTCCAATTTCATCTTTAAAAAGACCATCTATGATAGTATTTCCAAATATGTATGTCATGGATTAAGTATTAGTACTAAGTGACACCGCCGAGGTATTATGAATCTCGCCAAATCGGGCAATGTAATGAATACAGATTTAAACTTCTTTATTTATCACATTGGCTGGTTATTATTAATATTGCTACATAACGGTTGGGCAATTCGATCACTATCACCAATGAATTAGTTCAAGAGCGATCGAAAACAGGGAGCTCGGGAGCTTAGGGCACCCTGACATTTATTCTCTAATAGTCTTTTTTGTAGTAAATAATTTATTTTTTATTTATTTATTTATTTATTTACACACATAAGTACAACATCTTACAGTATTCCAAGACGATGTTATACCGAATAAATAATGTTATATACACTATAGTCATATATATACATATAAATTTAACAATAAAAATTAAAATAGAAAAGAAACAATTTAAATTTGTATGCCACCTTCAATGCACCTTTGTGCTCCTGACACAAATTTCGGCAGGCTATGGAACACATCTTCCGATGGCATATTATTTATAATACGCGCGGCCCTTGACAAAGGGGCAAACTTTAATAAATTTGTCCTAGCCCATGGCACATCTAACAAAGTGGGGCGGCGGCGCGCACCCACATACCCGTCTGGGACATGCAGCCGCAGCGCCTCCAGTACATCTGGGTGATGCACCAGCCCGCGCAGCACTCTGGCTACGTATTTTACTAAAGCGACGTCCCTCCTAACCGCCAGCCTAGCGTACCCGACCATGCCCAACACAAACAGACTCGGATACATCAACGGGTAGAATGGGTAAACCCCATATTGCTTCAAATATAAATACCTCGTGAATTTATTTTGAATTTTTTCGACCATAAGACTATATTTGTCCTCATGCGGATTCCATATAATGGCACTTGTCTCGAGATGACTACGAACCAAAGCATTATAAAGTATTTTTACCACTGCTACACTTTTAAAATCCGTACATTGTCGTAATATAAATCCTAAATTTCTAAAAGATTTGCTACACAAATCTATAATGTGGTTGCGAAACATCAGCTCGGCCACCATATTAACCCCAAGATCCCGCATTTGCGTGATACGCGGCATCACTATGCCGTCCATCGCATAGTGATTTTGTAGCGGGACTCGCGCGCGACTGTACGTCATCACACAACATTTGGTCACATTGAAGACCAGTTTGTTTTCCTGGCTCCACTGCACCACCTTATCGAGATCTCGCTGTAGCCGCTCACCATCCGAGGCGCTCGCTACCGAGATAAACACTTTAAAATCATCTGCAAATAGCAAACACCTTGCACTGCTCACGACCTCCGGGAGATCATTAACCATAATAATGAATTCCAGTGTTTGTCACAATAATGATTGCTTTAATCATGTATTACATCATTTTTATGTATCATTAATAGAAAAAATTTTATAGGCTAAATATTGCTACATTGGGTTACATTATTGCAATTTTCATAAGGATTTCTTTTTTTTTTAAATAAATTATAGCTTTTGTTACTCGGGAATAATGTAGCTTTCCATAGGTGAAATATTTTTTAAAACGGTCCAGTAGTTTCGGCGCCTATTTGGTTTAAACAAAAAAACATACAAACAAAATTTCTTTCCTCTTTATAATATTGGTAAAGATATGTTATTTTTAAAAAGGGTCAGGATTAAAAGCATCATTCAAGTGACAATAACCATCTAACATTTCATTAGTTTGTTTAGAATGGTTTAGTTAAACCCGGAGTAAATCGTAACTGAAAACCAATAATATGTAGTATGAGGTTCATAAACAGGAGGTATCTCATAAACAGAAATATGACAGTTAACCCCAAAACACGCATGTCGCCCACAAAAAGGTAGATTTCACAATTTATTAGTTTTGATTGCTGACTACCATAAAGCGAATTTCTAGCTAACCCTTATGTTTTAAACAGACATAAAAGCTCGTACAGGCCGCAGGGTTGTCCTCGAGCCCTAAAATATTCAGACATTCCTAACTGTAAGTATTATTCAGTTATTTACGAGTATTGCGAGCGTCCTTCCATTAGTGAGGTCTCGTTTGCTGCTGGTAAACTAAATCAAGAGATTATTACAGGAGACAAACTACTAGTTGGTAGAATTATGGAATCCATTGAAATTCGTAATAAGTTGGTAGATAACGATGTTTTAACAGCTTGGTTGAAATTAAAACATTATGGAGGAAATATTTACACAAACGAAGAGCGAAGACAACAGGAAAGGTAAGTAAGTAAGTAAAGGTAAGTATTCGCAGCTATATTATTATTTTTGAACACCATCTGTAGATTTACGTCACGATGGTCTGCATATACCTAGCTAATTTTATTAGGTTATAAGTTAAAAAGCAGGAGAAACAAAGCTTTATAAACGAATCTTTTGACGGTATCTTACGGAAACAAATAGTCGGGCTCCTCGCCAAAGGTAGTTAATACTTGTTTGTTTCACTAAAGTATTCCCTGATACAAACACTCGTAGATATATCACAATCCCTGCTACACTTGCTCCGATTCATTATTTACGAGTCTTGTATTTTTTGTAGTGAGCTGAAAATCAGAAGGTACTAGGTACAGGCGCTAGGATTTATTGTGACTCGTAAATCAACAAGGGCAAGAAACTCATTTATTTTGTCCTGAAATCCTTCACAATAATGGTTCGTATTGTTCACAAACTTGAATATGCAGCTGCTGTTGCTATGGTAGTAATAATTCTTAATTCTTGATTGTACACCAAAAACAATATTCAATACAATTTGATAATGAAGTACATGTACAAAGGCGAGCTTAACTCAATGTTGAGTTCTCTTACAGCAAACTCTAGAGAGTGGCAGAGAATGATGACAAAATAGGGTAGGATCCATTGTACAATTTTAAAATAAAATAATTATAATCATAAAAATAAACATAAATAAATATATATATGCATCTACTAACATTGCGTTAAAAGGAAATGCTCTTTAATTTTCCTCTTGAAGACATCGAGAGAAGGGCTATCGCATAGGGAGTGTGAGAGAGAATTCCAGAGGTGCACTGCAGCTACAGAGAAGGAGCTAATAATGTATTTTTTTAAATAAATCCCTTGGACTTAAATGTTTATTGCAACATCACTATCACAACATATTATAAAACAAAGTCTCCCACCTCGTCTCTCTGTCTGTTCGTGATAAACTAAAAAACGACTAAATGGATTTTCATGAGGTTTTCACCAATCAACAGAGTGAATCATGAGGAAGTTTTGTGCAATATGACGATAATTGTTGAAAATGTTGGCAAAAGTCATGCCACCTGGGAATTTTTTTCTAATCCCTTTGAGATATATCAAAACATTGTATATTATTCCACTTTTATAGGTCTACAGAAAAGTCTGCATATATCTATATTTTAAGAATAGCTTACTATACCAATTGTTACTTCTAAAAACATCTTGTTTAATCTAAATTTAGTTTTACTACAGATAAGTAATGCTAGAGATTTAATATTCTAAATTTCAATGAGTGGGTAAGTCAGTATTGAAACTCAAGTAAAATGTTCTTCTAGCCGTTCCTTCAATTTAATTATGCTTGTTCCGTTCAAACACATTTTATTTAATTGAAAGTCCGTTTTCGAAGAAATCGCTTTTTAATTCCATTAAATTGATTAAAAGATGTTTAACATTTTGAAAAAAGTGCCTTTCTTATGCTTCGTGAAAGACCTTCTTTGTCTTGGATCATAGTAAAGATTGGTAAAACGAAAAAGTAGTAATTTGATTTATAAAATCAAGACTTAAGACAAAATATCCTGATTTTAGCAAATTCAACCACATATTCAAGATAAAGCTCCAGTAACGCGGTCGGCCAAAGTACTGTCTGTACATAAACTCCTCGCTGCACAATATCTCCTTTTCATGAACACGTTATTTACCCTCTCTACGTAATATTACTACGTAATATAATACAATTTATTACACGCAGTCATTTACAACAACTGAATATTATTTATGAGTAATAATTAGAAGAGTGAAAGAGAATTGGTTTGATGGTCCCAGGAGATCTTCTTCATGGTCTACAAGTGACAGTGATATATTGAGTTTGTCAGGTGATGTTCTACTTTGGGTCATATTTATTTACTAACTTTAAAAACTGTATTGTAATTTTTAACGGTTGTATTATAACTTTTATTGTTTTATGTTTGTTACCTCAGAACTCCGTCATTTTTTAACCGACTTCAAAAAGGAGGATGTTATCAATTCAACTGTATTTTATTTATGTGTGCTACCTCAGAAGTTTTTACCAAGTGAACCGGTTTTGATGTTCTTTTTTTTTAATTTGGATGCTGGGGTTTCTCATGTGGGCCTAAATAAATTTGGTAAAGATCTGATGATGACCTTTGGATATAGGTATACAACAGAATTATTTTTCAATAAACAACGGAAAAGCTATCGGGATAAAATAACGCAGGTACGCTCTAAAGGGGTACGCTGATGTGTGTTCACCCTGTTACATACATTTCACCGTTTAGGTTCAAGTTTATGTTATTCGTGTAATCTATTCTGGCATAATTATGTGCATTATAGATACCTTACTACAGACCTTGTACATTATGAACCACAACTAAAAAATATTTTTACAAAAAAAAATACAACCGGCTTCCAAAAAAAAACACTAAAGTAAAAAATAACTTTAATCTTAGATGTTGATATTCCTGTTTTTGTATTTTCTTTTTATGACACCAACTTTCGCAATTGAATAAAAATGTTTTTTAGAATGATGAAACGAAAAAACCTGAACTAAACCCTGCTTTTTTTTTTTTTTTTTTTAGCGTGGAGAAATGCTCATGCATACTGCACTACCACGGGGAGATAGCGCAGTTATGTGGGACTCTAACCCACTAAAACTCCACGGTGTCCTCCTGTGCCGCTTATGGCGGGAACACGGGTACGCGTTAGCACTCACCGCGAACCCGCCGCGGCTGTCCGTCAGCGGACCCTCCTCTGGGGAGTACCCCCCATCACCGGCGCACCAGAACACACTGTGCGCTGTGACCACCCCGGGGGCCAAACCAGCACATGGGTACCAGACAACCCCATGTATGGCACCCTTGGTCCCCCTGTGACGGGTCAGGACAGTGGCACCGCCACCTACCACTTTTCGGTCGCAGGGGATTGGGAGAGCGACCAGCGCTATACCGACACTCCTCCTCCCCTGCAGCCCCACCACGTCCGCCATCAGACGGTGGCGACCCCGTGCAGGCCGTGGAGAGTAGGGCGAGCGGCGCACCGTAATACCGGCACTCCTCTCTCGCCGCGGCCTCCAACCCTCAGCCACGATGCCTTCCATACCACATCGCAGCCCGCCTCAGTTGCGATGTCGCTTAGGCAACACCGCAACCTACATGTTGGCCGCTACGTCGTCGGCTTATCGGCAAAAGCCCTGACGAGCGGCCCCCGCTCGGGTTCCTCTTCGCTTCACCGTGGGTGACCAAGCCACGGTTACTGAGCCCCCCCGCATCGACAAAGCGGGAACCCACCGGGGGGGGAACTAAATCCTGCTGCCTGCATAAATTGAATTTGCTGAACCTATTCATATATAATTTCAAGTGTTATCTGGAGCCCAGTCACTAGCCGATTAGTTATTCGTTCACTTGGTGAACATGGCGTGCATTGGCACACATTCCATTTAGTGGATTTTCAGACCACTAGCGACATAAAGCGTGTTCAATACATAGATATCACTAAAGAATTTTGATCAGTCAGCCGTGAGCACACACATACTAGGGCTGCTTCACAAAGATCTGTACTTTATCTGACTATAACTATGAGCCAGTGCCTCCAAAGCCATGACGATGGTGGTTCTAAGCTGCAAAAATTGTACTTATCATGTCACAACACGGTATAAAGTAAGTGCACAAACGAATGATTATAATAATATGTCAGTATTTTTCAACACGTTCCAAGGCAGCCCTACAGCTCATATTGCAGCAACATGGGAGACAATATATTATTATGGCTGTTTTAAATAGTACACGGCTCATCATCATCAAAAATATAAACTTTACTCGTTGTAAATATTAATTTATGACGAGAAATTGTACTTTAACGCTACTTTTGAATAAAAGTCGTCCGACTTTAACGAACAGAATTGTCTAGAACATTGCTCAAGATCCATTGATTAACATCGCTATAGTGTCTAATTAAATTACAATTTATTAGTGATAGAAATGGATGATAAATTAGACAGATGAAGTGCCATTAAATTCTGTGATTTATGTCTACCGAAATAAAACGTGACACTTCGTTAACGAATATCAAATACAGAATTGCCAATGACTCATTTTTAGATTGAAAATAAAACTCCGACGGGTATCATCTAAATCAGCGTGTCACAATTTAGTATTCAAATGTCAGAATGAAAAAAGTTTTATCTCCAATTTCGTATTTTGCCACTCTAAGCGTTCGGGTGGACGACGTAATGCCACAAAAGCCTTTATATTCACATAATGAACATCTATTGTGTAAAATAAATACTAGAATTGACAAATTCCATTGTTCGGATCAGGCAGTCAGTTAAATTATTCATCAGGGCCTGTCATAGGCTCGTATCTGTGATGAAATCTCACAAAAAAAAAATTGTAAAGCCGTTGGCAGAAACTCACTCGTAGTATTTACTTTTATACTAAGAGGGAAGACAAATATTGTATACAGTTTCAGGAAACACACAAGTATATGGACATGAACCCTTTCAATAATCATAAATACCTCTGTTACACATCGTGTATAAATACCAAATCTATAGTAATCGTTTCTGTTTATGTGGGTCAGAGGGACCCCTCACAGAACACATAAATTTTACGATTCTTGGAGTGGCTCCAGCAGATTCTCTTCCGTTGCCAAAGCCTAGATGTTCCACTCTTCATAAAACTGTTGGAGCGATGCAAAAAGTGTTTAAGTGTGAGATTAATATACAGTACAGCGTAATTGTTATGTTCACACTGTTTCACGCATGCGGTGACTAGTGTTTTTAACAAGTTAATTGAGCGTTAACTGTACGGAAAACTTTTATCTGAACACTTCATCAGATTGAGGTTGGTGGTAGAACTTTTCTTTCTGAATAGCGAGTTCTTTTCAAGAATAATATAAATTTTATTTTTTTCATTACATACAATAAACTCACGCCTTTTTCCCATGGGGGTAGGCAAAAACTACAGAACGCCACCAGCTACGATCCTTAGATACTTCTTTTGCTTCATTCATTCATTCATTTTTTTCATTATCGTGGCTATTTAACTTTTTGTCTAACTTAAGTTAACTTATTAAAATAAAAAGTTTATTTATTATATTATAATAGGAATTGTTCATCATGAAGTTAATTTCACTTTTCATGAAATAAAATTTTATGCGATGGATCAACGACTTCATGAACTTCTAGATTGGTCATCGTTAGTTAAAAATTGTTCTAAGCGATGCTTTGAGAAATCTTTACAAGTCTGGTTTCAGCGGCCGTGTGAATACTTTCAGTGGCTTTCAAAAAATAATCACATAGCCTTTGAAACTAGTAAATACGTACCCTGGGGAAAATTGTAAGAAAGAGTTAATTTGGCTTGAGATCACATAAAACAAAACTACCTAAAAAAAATTTTTTTTTTTTTCTTTAATAAAACATTTTTCAAAAGGTAAGATGTCTTTAATTAAAAAGTTTTTTAATTGTTATAGGTGCCCTCTAAGTAACAAAGATATAAGTTCAAATTTTAGTGCATGTCGTTATTAGTTTCAATCTAGTTAATTACTTTAATTTCGTATTTCTAATTACGTATTACCGAACTTAGTCAGAAGTTCAGTAAAATTTTTTAGGCATCCACTGACTGGAACATTGCCAGACAAATATAAGTGTGGGTATCTTTCATTATTACATATTACTTTGCAAAGAGTTCAAACTGTGTTCTCAGTGGTCCGGCAGGTAATTAATATTGACCAACTTATCTTCCATATTCGAAGACATAATCACAAGATTGCTATACATAAAAATAAAGCCATGACCGATAAACAATATTTTCCAGAACCAACATATTTTAATCCTGAACTCAGAACTATGTAAAAATTCAATAAAAAGTACAGAAGTAGACCGATGTACACACAACAGTGTGAAAATTTTATAGATATTAACCAAACACTAACATATAACGTCGTGCTGTCATGCTGCCCTAAAAGTTAAGATTGTACATAGTTTCGGCGAAATGTTTTCACACAGGGTGATTTCAAATTTTCCTTGGCTTTATTCAAGTGCCGCCATAACTACACTATCCATGAAAGGGGTCCTTTTACAAAGTCCCAGTGATCGCTGAAAGGGTTAAAAGCCATCAGTTTTTGCTTTTTTGTTGGATGAATATTCTTTTGAATAAAAAAAACAAAATGATCGAATAATAATATGCACATATGGCAGTGTTGTGTTTTCGTATCTTTTGATTCAGTGGCATGGCTTATGGAAGCGCCAGTAAGTTTTGCAGTTACCAACTTTACTGAAACTTGCAAGAGTTAAGGTTTGGTGATAAAATTGCCAAAATAAAGATGAAAAATCTTGACTTTTAGAAGACATATTAAGTTAATAATTTCACAAAAAACGAGACCCGTGCTATATATATAACCGTTTATTGAAAAATAATGAGGGCATAAAATTGATGCAAAAAGTTGACGACTGAAAGGAAACGTCAAATGTGACCATAAGAACAAAGAATGCAAATGAGACCGGTTATCGTTAGTTGAGTTCGACCTTCCGGTTAGAGTAAGTACTTCGGGGATAAATGGATGGAAATTGGTAAACTACGGTGACTTCAAGCTTAAATTTTCACTGTACATTGAATGTGGACCCTTTTCGAGTCCCTACTCCTATTAAAATTGGTTTTCTCTTAGGTGGAATGCCGCTTGCATTATGGTGGTAGAATATTTTTAATTTATTTACGCACTTAAAAAAAGTTTTATTTGAATTGCGCTTTCTAAAATAAAACACTATGAGTACCCATATCTTATGAATCCCATGCTTCATTAAAATAATATTAAACAAAATAGAGAAGCTTTTTCCATAGTATTTTTTTACCCGACCTCACACTCATCACTCGTCTCGCTCCACATTCTTACTTATTTTAATTAGTGAAGCATTTCTTCCGCGCGGCCTCTTCCGTGGTTCCGCATATAGTATGAATATAATCATTGCACTGAATGAAACTAGGGAGCGACGCAATTGTGACAAAGAAAAATAAAATAAAAAAATAGCTTATTTTATAATCGGCTCACGTTTGACCACTATCTCGCCTGATGTTAAGCGATGTTGTGGTCTACGATGAAGAACGTTTGCCTAGAAGAAACCTATTCACTCTTGACTTAAAGCTCTTACAATGTTGCAGCGAACGTTCGCGGTACTCACAGAAAAATAGATGAGTTGTTGAACTTGGCAGCAGTTCACGTTGCTAAGTGCAGAGTGAGGCTGTAATTTGAATGTAGTTATGTGAGTTACGGCTTGCTCTCAGGGTAACCTCGTAAGCAGTCTCTAATGTAGTATGTTGCTTCTGATTCACGTAATTATGACCACTGTTAGCATCAATTAGCAATGCATGTTTCTGATTGATACTGGTACGCTGTTTTATCATCAAACTAAATATTCACCTCTGAAACTAACAATCAGAGATTGTTTCTACCTTATATAGATTTTCAATTACGATAGGAATAACTCACAAGACGTCGAAGTTTTGCAGATAATATGGAAATTTATAACTCTACCATTTATCAATAAATTGTTCCGCGTTTAAGGTCTTCCATATCGATATTCCTATAACTAACATTGTTTCTTCATTATTTCAACTTTCGCAGAAATACATGAAATTCTAAAGGTCGCTTTCAGCAGCTGAGAAAGTAAAGATTAGTAATTGTGTTTCGCTCACATGTCGCGCAATTGCTCATAACGTTTCCGCGTCGCCTAAGATAAATTATGACAAGAAATACGGTAATACATTATATGTGTATATTTTTTTTCTAAATAAACAAAAGTTCAGGATCACTTTGCAAAGCTGCAAAACAAAAGCTCTTAAATCCCACTCTTCAATAAGTATTGCAATGGTTCAATGGACGTGGTATTATAAGAACATTGTATTTTTTTCCAGTGAAATTTTAGAACAACAGTTGATCCATAAATATAGCCTTAATGATACTTCCTCGGTCCTTAAAATTTAGGTTCGATGGAAGAAAAATGAGCTTTCACGTATTAGCACACAACGAAAATAAAGAACGAGCAATTTTCTAGGCAGCAAACGAGAACCCGGCAAAAATTGGTTCGAAATGGGTGAACAGGTTTTCAAGGTCCGAAGGCGAGAACACCCAATAAAACAAACGCACTGTTGTAGTTAGGACTATTTAATTTTCCAGACGTCGTACACCGACTCCTTTGGAAGTCGCGCCACCCCCGTAAGGGGGTGGGGCGAGCGGTGCCGGAACATTGTTCCCAGCCCGCGGATGCAGTACCGGGGCTCACAACAATGAGCCCGTCGCTGGGTGGTCTCGGACCTAGCTTGTATGCGCGTTGATGTTTTTTGTACTGATGTGTTGAGGCACCAACGCGCACTATGTTTGGCTTGCTGTATGTGACTGTAGGCGCGCCACGGCGGCCGTTATGAACGGTCCGCCGTTTCTTCACGGCCTCCTGGCGGTCCACCTCAGCCGAGTGAGACCCAGGGCGTACCCTGGGAGGCCCAGCTAGGGTGACCAGCGGCAGGAGCGCCGACTTTGACGAACCTACAGTTTAATAATGAAAGCGACTAGCTACTACTAGCGCCGTTTGTGTGTGTGGGAGCGGCAATGACCTGAGTTACACCGCTCATGATAACCGATAGCGCGCGTCGACCGCAGCGCTATTCGGTGCATGTGTACTCGCGTATGTATAGAAATGAGTGTCTGTTTAACGACGTAAAGCTTGCCTATGTTAACTTAGAACAAACTTCACGCCGTTGGTGTCGTGTAGGGTGGGCAGTGTTATTGTTTGAGTAAGTAGCGTGTAGACTGTTGCTACTTACTCAGGCGTCATGTCCGGGAAGTGGATGGGGCTGCACAGTCTGCAGTGATGAGGTTACGTGGTAGACGCTTTTTGTCCGGCGGGCGCGCGTGCCATGGCGCTATATCTTTGATATGCGGCCAGGCAGAAGCGTCGGCCCGCGCGAACATGGATGTTGTGAGGCGTCCTATGAAGTCGTCCAGGCTCTCTATCCCGGTGTCCCGCGTGATGACATCGTTCCTCACGTAGCGAGGAGCGTTCATGACGCGACGCAATGAGATATTTTGTTGCGCGCGGAGCTTCTTCTTGTTTGACTCGCTCGTGAGGGCGAACCAAGCTGGGGATGCATATGTTAGAATGGATCGGATATATGTTTTGTACACGCCCAGCTTGGTGCTGGCGGGGAGGCGGGATAGACGTCGTACAACTCGAGTAATGATCGCTGCGTCCCTACAAAGGGCGCTACGAAGCGGTTTATAGGCATGGCCTTTATACCGCGGTTTCGTTGCGTGCCCGTTACAACGGGCACGAATCAGTTGGGTGTGGCCATCTTGGCACATTGGTATATGGCAGGCGTGTATACACTAACTTGCCATGGGAGTAGATGCATATGTACAGCGGGAGCGCCGCGACGCTGTCTCACAGCGCCGGTTTTTCACATCACCTAGGCGACACATTCCCACACGGTGAGACTAGAGGCGAACCCCTAGAGGCCGCGCAAGTAATAGTCAGCGACTAGATGATGACTATATAGGCGCGCCCGACTGTGGATGTATGGCCCCGCCTGACACGCTTCCAAATCTAGCCAGTTACGTCCCAGGCTAAGGAACCGTTATGTATGTTTGAACGGTATTGTATGTGTAACACCGTTCATGTATATAACGAAGCACGCACCGCGCGCGGCTTATACTTGTTATGTGTGTTTATACGATTGTGGAGTCGTGTATGTATGGCTAGCGATGCACATAGTACCTATATTAACTTAGTACACTATATACACCGTATGTATGTAAATAGTGGAGTATTTTTGTATGAACGAGGCGCGTGTAATGAATGTGCGGCTCGCTCAAGCGTCAATAAAATTGTGTATATGAGGCTGCGGGGGAGGGGTTGGGGGGAGCATGGGCGGGGCCTATGCGTTGCACAAGTCACGTGGTAGGCGTCGAGTGTCCGGCGGGCGTGCGTGCCATGGCGCTATCTGTTTGATATGCGGGTGGGCAGAGGCGTCGGCACGCGCGAACATATTTGTAGTGAGTCGGGCGCAAAAGCTGTCCAGGCTCTCAATCCCTAGATCTCGAGCGATAACATCATTTTTCACGTAGCGAGGTGCACCCGCTATCCAGCGCAGCGTCTGACTTTGCTGCGCACGGATACGTTTCTTGTTAGTCTCGCTAGTGAGGACGTACCATGATGGAGCGGCATATGTAATTACTGGACGTATATAAGTTTTATATACGCCCAGTTTCGTACGTAACGGGAGTCGGGACGAGAGCACCGGTTTGAGCATTGCGCGCACAACTCTTGCCTTAGCGACGACTTGTTTCACATGACCTCCCATGTTGAGTCTTCTATCTATGGTCACCCCCAGGTATTTCGCCCGGGGGGTCCATTCGATATCGACCCCCTGCAGTGTGAGGGGTGGGGGGAGGTGGGCACACCCGACTAGTAGGGCCTGTGTCTTACCCACGTTCACCGATAACCGCCATTTCGACAGCCATTCGGGAAGAAGTTCTAATACGCGCTGCATTTTGACGGCCGCGTGCCGCGCGTTAAGCGAGGTACATAATATATGTACGCGGCGTCGTCTGCATACAGCGCGAGTGTGGATTCCTGCGTCGTGGGAATGTCATCGGTGTAACATGAGTAACACAGTGGCGAGACACAACCGCCCTGCGGTACGCCTGCCGCTATGGGTCGGGCGCTAGATAATACACCGTCGACCACCACCCTGTATTTCCTGTTTTGCAGGAAGGATTGGACCACTTTAATTATGCGACGAGGCGCGTCTGACTTACTCATCTTATAGATAAGGCCTTCGTGCCAGACGCGGTCGAACGCTTTTTCCATATCCAGGAATACTGCGACTGCGTGCTCCTTTTTATTTAGCGTCGCTGTAAGTAGGTGCAGTACCCTGGATAGCTGGAGCGTCGTGGAATGTTCAGAGCGGAACCCGAACTGTTCCGGCCTAGGTGTCAGGTGCGGTGTAAGATGTCGCAGCAGGAGTGCTTCGAACACCTTGGAGATGGTAGAGAGAAGAGTAATGGGCCGATAACTTTCGGGCTTTAGCACATTTTTGTGCGCCTTTGGCAGCATAATGACGCGCCCTTCCTTCCAGCACGAAGGAAAGGATCCAGTGCGCAGTATCCCTGTAAACAGGCGCGCCAACGCTGCTACCATTCGGTAGGGCAGGTGGCGCAGCGCTGTGTTCGTGATACCGTCGGCACCAGGCGCCTTTCTCGGCTTGGTACGGAGTATGGCGCGTCTGACTGCATTAGGCGAGAAGAAAATGGGGTTTTCGTCGACAGCTATCGGGGACTCAAAGTACTCGACAAGGTGCTGCTCGACTGCCGCGACATGTTCTAGGTTATCAGTCGGGTTCGGCTGGAACTGACGCTCCAGGTGGTCAGCGAAGATCTCCGCGCGGTCTGGCGCGGCATATCTAGGCGCCCCGTCGCTGTGAAGGAGTGGGCGTACCGGAGCTGGGGCACTGGACAGTTGCCGGCACAATCTGTGTACGGCCGGCCAGTCCCCCTCAGTAGCATCAATATGTCGCTCCCAGCTCTCGGCATTATGCGCCTGAAGCTTGGCCCGGACCTTTTCCGCATGGCGGTTGAGTTCAGCTTTCATGACTGGACAGCGGGTAACTTGCCAGCGCTTGCGTAGGCGCCTAGTTTGGGCGACTAACTGTTTTAAGTAGCTAGGCAGGGGTTTAAAAACCGACCCCCGCGCCTGCGTACTTTCAGTCGTCGCCTCATTATAGGCGCGTTGTATGCAAGCGGTGACCTCCACTGCCAGTCTGTCCACGTCGACGGCGGTAGTAACGGGCCAAGAGGGAGTGGTGGTCTCAATCACTTCCTGAAATTTGGTCCAGTCCGTTGTACGACGTGGCGCTGGAGGCGAGAGTCGGGTTGGCATCTCAGATAGGACGACGAGTACTGGCTGATGATCTGACAGTAACTCGTCGTCTATAACCTGTTGTGCGATCTGACATTTTAGGCCGCTATGAACAATGATATCTAGCACGTCCGGTGATTGTAAAGAGTTCGCCGGATAGTGCGTGGGCACCTCTGGGCCGGATACCACATATCCATGTGCCTCTGAGTCCGCGAAGAGTCGGTTTCCTCCTGTGTTGCGGGTCAGTGAGTTCCACGCGGGGTGCTTACAATTCATGTCGCCAGCTAGGATTACTGGGTGCGACGAGTTAGTGACTAGGGCCCTCAACTCGCTTATATCGTAGCGGTTTGCGGGCGGGCTGTATGTCGCATAGATGTCTAGGTCCTCGCCGGCGACGTGAACCTGCACTCCCAGCGCGTAGAAGGTACTGACAGGGGGCGGGGGAAGGGGTTGATGTACGACTCTCCGCTTGACTAAAACCGCCAGACCGCGGTATATCGAGCCAGAGGCCGACCTCTCGTCCTTCCTGTAGACGTGATATCCTGGGAACCTGATCTTGTCTGTAGGTCCCAGGAGCGTCTCACTGATAAGCGCCACGTCGATGAGCTGCTCCTTAAGGAGGAGGCGGAGGGGGGCGACCTTATTTCGCAGGCCGCGGGCATTCCAATGAATGATTCTCAGCGAGCTAGCCATGGTACATAGCTAGTAACTCGGCCAGCCCGTCGAGGATCACTATTTCCACGTCTTGGCCTTGCCTGATGGCCTTTATGAGGTCCATCAGGAGCTTAATGGCGCAGGCGGTGAAGTCATGTCTCGGTCTGGAAGTTGGATGCGAGTGTGTGTCCTCTGTGTTGAGGCTCTGTCGCTGCTGAACTGGAGCAGCGAAAGATGTTTTTTTGGGCTGTGTATTACGCCCTGTGGATGCGGCGGTGTTTACCATTTCTGGATTACGCGCCTTGGGTTGGGATCTGGGCTCTTTAGCCCTGGATTCAGCAGCGACAGGGGCGGTCTGAGTCGTCGCCTGCGCCTTGTAAGTGGCGGAGTTTGTCGCCCCTTTTTGATTGGTATCAATAGAGGTAGGGGGTTGGGGTTACGTCGTACAAAAATAATCTAAAACTATATATGGTTTCCTCGGTAACATAACGATAGCGCGATCTATTTTGATCCTAACGCCATCTAGGGAAGCGTTAGGTAAACTTATGCACTATGAAATATTAGACATACCGCCCACCAAGGACATATTTCAGAATGTCCTTCTCTTAATCTAAACCGCCCACCATGCAACATGTCTAATAATATGAGGTGCACAGATACAAAATTTTAATATAATAGTAACATACTATAGAAAAGACAAAAAACATTATGAACTATACATATTCTTAAATTATATCTTACAAACACAAAGTTTAAGTTGCTACAGGAAGAATAGCTAATTTCGTAATAGGTCTCTTTATCTGGGAATTTTTAGTTTTAACAGTAACGACTCGAGTGATTCCGTCGGGCCCAGGATGTTTTAACTCGATCTTCCCCAGCAACCACTTACCAGGAGGTAAATCATCCTCTTTTATCAGAACTATGCCGCCTATGGCTGGTTCTGGATTTGTGTGAGCCCACTTATGGCGTTGTAAGAATTGATTTAAATAATCTTGTGACCACCGCCGCCAATAGTCCCTGACGTTTATCGGGCCAGCGTAATCGACGCCACTGTACAGAAAAGCCTTATTTGGTGTAACACGAGGAGATGGTAACTGCCCCATTAGTTGGCTTCTTGTTTTATTTGTATACCTAATGCAAGTAACGCATTTTCTAAAATAGGCCTTTACTAAAGGTTTAATCCCTACAACCCAATACCGAGATTTCAAGTAAGCGATCATAGCTTGTGGGCCCCCATGCATCGTTTTTTGATGCGCCTCGCTTATGAGAAGCTTCGTGAGGAAGGAATCTCTAGGTATTAGTATTGGATGTTTGCGATCATAAATCAACTGAGACATCTCTAGTCTACCTCCCACTCTAATTACTCCCTTTGAGTCTAAAAACAAGTTTAATGATTTATACTTTCTTCCCTTCTTATCTAAAGATCCCGTCTTCTTAAGTTCTTGTATTTCTTCTTGTAACTCTTCTTCTTGAGCTTTTCTAATACATGTAAGAACGGGCGTACTCAGGATTCTCAAATGATAACGATCAGACATCTTGTATACACTTTTTATTACTCACACCAACAGTAAGTCTCACAACTTAATTTTATAATGATATGAGCACAGTTCAATACAATTCAATACTCAGTTCTTTCGACTAGAACCAGCCTATTTATACGTTTAAACAAATGACAAGACGTCACACAGCAACAACATCCGGTGACATTCGTTTATCAATTAATTATAGATTTAGGTTTGCAAAAATACAGTAATTGTGTACATTATTTGTTTAGTAATTAATAATACTTTTTACAAATATTTTGAACGAATATAGTTACCAATTATTTTATTGAAATAAACTAACAGTCGGTGAATCTACCTTCCATTTTTGACTTTAAAATATTACTCAAATAAAAACAAATCTTTACAATAACAATACATAATTCGTGTTTCCGTTATGTCATCTGCCTTTTTGACGTTTTGATTTCGTCTCTGCTGCTAGTTTCATTTACCAGCGCTATCACGGCCATACTGACGAGCGGGCCTTGCTAGGCCCAGCGAATCTCTGAAAATCATAAAAAAAATTAAAATATGCAAAAACCTTTTAGACCAGACTCAGAGGCAACATTATTGCTTGTTCTGGTGAAACTGTCAAACTCAGAGATCGCAGATCGTGGCTTGTCCATTAAGGTTCAGAGGCCCATCTTTGACTTGTTTTGACTTAAATTTTATTGAATCATCCAACTTAAACCATAGCCATGACCAAGGCCTTTTTACACATCCATTTTGCTAACTCAAATCAAATTCAGAGGTCTCAGATCGTAGCTTGATCATAAAGATTCAGAGGCTAGACTTACGACTTGTTTTGACTGAGTTTTATTTAACTATCAAACTCAGAGGTCGCAGATCGTTGCTTGATCATAAAGATTCAGAGGCCCCGTCTTTGACTTGTTTTGACAGAATTTTATTTAACCAACTAATTCTGAAACTCAGAGGTCTTAGTTCGTTGCTTGATCATAAAGATTCAGAGGCCAGTCTTTGACTTGTTTCGACTAAATTTTATTTAACCAAACAAAACATTCTTTTTTTTTTTTTATCCATAAGTTAAGCTTTTCAATTCTGAATAATGTTATAAAAAGTTTTAACCCCTTTTTTTTTTCATTATTATTTATTCTTGCTATCACGGTCTAGTCGTTCAAAGTTCATTGAGTGACCAAAGTCTTTTTCTAAAACCAAAACCTCTTTTTTTTTTTTTTTTTTTTATTATTATTTTTTTTTTTGCTTCCGTTTCGGCCATTCTATGCTTAGGGTCTAAACGGATATGGTATTTTCAATTGCAGGGGAGGGCTATTTTACCTAGTTAATCAAAAGGGCCATTCAGTAGCCTTAGATTTCGTATATTTTAATGCCAATTACAATTCACCTATTTTATTAACCCAAACCCATTCAGTTTGACTGTTAGCTCTAGATGTACCGCGAGTAATAGCATGATGTACGAAGAAAAAGAAAATAATAATGGCTGTAATCTGTGCCATTGTAGCGGATTCCCCATTTGTAATAATTCTACATGAGGTACCAAAAGATTAATTGAAAAGTTATACTTATTCAATGATCATCAATATAGGGTGAAGTTCGGAACGCAAAAGCTTCTAATCTTCGTGATTACAAAGTCCAAGTACCACTGATAGTCACTAATGTCACATTAAATGAAACAAAAGAAAAAGACACCAGGTATCTTATTCACGACCTTTAGCCATCACATAGCTCTCTTCTCAATTGCTCTACTCGCACATCCCTACGATGTCGAGTCAACTCAACTCTCTGAACTCAGAACCTGTTCACACAGAGATTTAGTCTGTCCTATGTTACGTCTATTCATCATCTACAATCTCAATTGGTACTTCAGCTTTGTATATCTTACTAACACAATCTACGCATAGTAATAAAAATTAGAAAACCAAAATTATTTCAATTTTCGTAACGAAGGCTTGTCGATTCGAACGTCATCAACATTAACATGGTGACCTCACCTCTCGCGTGACTATGCGAGTTTACTTTATTTTAACCTCATAACTCTACAGGAATCCTCTGTAAGGTTCCTTACACAAACGTGTTTATTTTAAACCAACTTACAGGACCACAGTTGCTACAAAGACCTCCAGTTGCCACACTGGCCTACAGTTGCCATAAAGGCCTCCAGTTGGCACACTGGCGTTTAGTTGCCACACAGGCCAACGCACAACGCTCGGCTACTCCTGACCAAACTAGATCATTGGGTTCGTGACAATAGGGAAATTTTAGAACTTTGATCTTTAACTAAATCATTACCCTGGGCCATGTACCACCAGTCGCTCAAATCAAACTTTAAAACTTCTTCTGCAGCGAAAACTGCCAAGCTTACAGAAACCCTCGAGTAAAACCTCTAACGCCACGGCTCTGTAGCCGAACAGCAATTATATTGCTCTCACACAACGGTCTCTCAAGACCCCGACCTCCGCCAGAATCCACTGGTACGGTCAAACATAATACGGCTGATAGACTCAATTACTCGACATTTTGAGCTTGCTCATCATCATTAAAATCCTTTTAACATCAACATCGACTGGTACATGACCCGCTGGCATCTTCCTTAACCTACCGTGTCCATAAGGTTTAAGCGTATCTATTTAAAGCTTTCGGTGTATAACGATCACTATCCTGTCATAATCACCTATCGCGGACTTAATACCGGGCCTCTTCAGTTTTCGTACTAAAGTTTCCCACACAACACTATTCATTAGGAAAAGGTCCTACGATCAACAAGTTAAACTAAACAAAGTAAAGGCAATGCATACTCAACTCATAAACCCACTTTAAAAAAACCCATCGCCACATGGTACGCATGAGGTGCGGTCCAGAATTGGTCTTATGAGTAGACATGTTAATCAGATTCGGTTTCACTAGCACAGTCATCAACTATGACGTCTAATTCTCAAAGAACTTGGCGATCGGGTATCCTTCCAACATGATTCGCATTTTCTACTTAAAGATTTTGGAACATACTGATGGCTTATAAAAGGGAAACAACTAACCCTGATACTATTAAGGAGCTTCACGAATTAACTCTGATCAATATCATAAATATCCGATTATCAACAGTAACCCTTTACTGTCGGTCACTAACTCAGTTTTCATGTAAGAAAAACAATCGCGTGATCTACTGTTATCATAATATTACTTTGAAAGTAAGCAAGTGAATTCAGATCTGAAGACGGTGGTTGTACATCGTTACGCAACAAGATCCGTCCTGAATACACGCAAATGACCAGTACCGTTACTAACTCGATACAATTACGATAGCCCAACGACATTATTAACTCGCTTTGCCACTGAAAACGACTAGTTATTCAGTCATTTTGGATATTTCATCTCCTTCTTATGGGATATCTCATCCTAAAGTTCGTACTGAACCAAATGTTGAAACTAGGAAAGTACTAACAACCCAATAGGTAACTTATTAGCTACTTGCTTTTTACCAGGTGTGTCTTAATTACCTAGTGATAGTGCTAGGTATAACCACTACCAACCAATTCAGTGTTCCAACATGAACACTTAAAACTCGAAATAGCATCTCATCACTAGAGAATATTCGACTTCACTATCAAAATAAAATGGAAGCGACTCACCGAGTATTCCATTCCAAACTTGCGCACGTTCGTACCGTTCGGCTAAGACCAGCGAACTGCTTGCATGCTGTTCTTCTTAACCTCTCAGATGTTGACACGTCAACCTTCGCGCTCAGCATCTGAATCGCTAGCCTTCAGCAGAAGCTTCAGGCTGCGACACAATATGGTATCTGAAACATGAAAAATATTACGAGAGTATAATGTTCACACGGTTATCTTAACCATACACAGCTTTGATGGAAATTAACCTGTGCACCGGTGTAGTAACCTAAACCAATCAATCTGCCTATCTGACCTCCACAACTCAGTAACTGGGTAACACAGTACCCTTTGGCAAGACTGGTGTCTGATCTCAAGCTTCGGACTACCCGTAAAGACTGTCAAAGATCTTCAAATGACAGCCGGGACCAACGGCTTAACGTGCTTTCCGAGGCACGAAGGAAACTCGGTATGTTGAAATGGTCACACATCCACGGACCGACATCGTCAAGCGTTGCTTAACGTAAGTTATTATTTAGCCACGAGCTCCTCTATTAAGGGATATGAAAATAATGGGCATAACCGAAAGTTTTATTTGTATGTGTATCATATTTAGTGGCATCTAATGAAGTATTTTGATATCCAAAGTCAAAGTTTCGCGCAAATCATGTTTGTTTTGTGTTCTTGATGCTTGATCTGAGGGGTTCAGCTTGGTAAAACTATGATTTTATGCCACTGGAGCATTAGGAAAAATACTTGAAAGTAAACTTTATGACTTGGTACCATATTCAAAAAAAGATTTAGCTTGATTTGAAGTCTATTCAATACACACACAATTCCAATACACAATATAATATCTAGTTTAGCTACTTAATATTGTGCTACGAGTGCAAAAGAATGAGCATTAGTGTCTACCAATTGCTTGGCGCGTCTTAGCAAGCATGAAAATCCCTTCATCCTAGCAATAGACTGAACTACCTCGCACGGTGGATAGACAGGTAACTTGTTCACTCAATTGTTATTTTATGCTGGTCAAGATCATAATTAGGTAAATAAATTTTACTTAGCTTGTGGGTATTGGTGTTTTGTTTTTGAAAAACATCCTTTTCTGCAACTTGATCTGGCAACGAAGTAAATTCAGCTCATCCGAATGTCCTGGTCGAGTGGTCGGTAGGCTAGGCAAGGCGACTGTGTTGATGGGTCCAGTTGAGGCTCGGGTTGATCCCCTTCTTCTGATGTAAGAACGGGCGTACTCAGGATTCTCAAATGATAACGATCAGACATCTTGTATACACTTTTTATTACTCACACCAACAGTAAGTCTCACAACTTAATTTTATAATGATATGAGCACAGTTCAATACAATTCAATACTCAGTTCTTTCGACTAGAACCAGCCTATTTATACGTTTAAACAAATGACAAGACGTCACACAGCAACAACATCCGGTGACATTCGTTTATCAATTAATTATAGATTTAGGTTTGCAAAAATACAGTAATTGTGTACATTATTTGTTTAGTAATTAATAATACTTTTTACAAATATTTTGAACGAATATAGTTACCAATTATTTTATTGAAATAAACTAACAGTCGGTGAATCTACCTTCCATTTTTGACTTTAAAATATTACTCAAATAAAAACAAATCTTTACAATAACAATACATAATTCGTGTTTCCGTTATGTCATCTGCCTTTTTGACGTTTTGATTTCGTCTCTGCTGCTAGTTTCATTTACCAGCGCTATCATACATATTTCCATCGCCTCCTCGAGGTCTGTCGAAGACAACTGTTTATTTCTTTCCGTGTTAGCGCAATTGATTCTTAAGCGCAAGAACTTTCTACAGTAGGCTACTACCCTGATCATCCTTGAAAGCGATGAAAATCTGTCCCAAAAGGAAATATCAAGGACACCTGAATGGACTTTCACTTCCTCCAATTTAGTAATCAAGTGTTTAGGTTTTTTATATTCTATCACTAGTTGCCTTAAGAACTCGGGTCCATTGAACCATATCGCAGTATTGCCGAGTTCCCCTGGAGCCACGCCGCGCGAGGCACAATCCGCTGGATTTTGTTTGGATGGAACGTATGACCAATATTGTGTATCCAATGTGTTTAAGATTTCTGGTACGTGATTAGCCACAAACGTTTTCCAACGGCTTGGATGACTACTAAGCCATGCGAGAACAACTTCGGAATCTGTCCAAGCGTGCACATCTGATACATTTACTTCCAGAGTTTTAGTCACGTCCACCATCAACTTAGCTAATAGAACGGCTCCACATAGTTCTAACCTAGGTATTGACACCTGTTTGATGGGAGACACTTTAGTTTTCGAGGTAACTAACACAACCTTTACGTTACCTTCTGCATCTATAACTCTGACGTATACCACTGCAGCGTAGGCCATTTTTGAGGCATCCGAAAAACCATGCAGCTCCGTCTTTACATTGTTGGATTTAGTGTTAAGCCAACGTGGGATTTTAACATTCACTAAAGAAGATAAGTCTTTACGGTAAGCAATCCATTCTTTTAATAAACTTTTGGGCACATCTTCGTCCCAACCTATACCTGCTAACCATAGCTTTTGTATCAAAATTTTAGCTAAAATGATACTAGGTGATAACCAGCCTAGCGGGTCGAAAAGCCTAGAAATATCCGATATAATTTTCCTTTTACTTAAAGGTTCCGTCGGGACAGGCAGTTCTACAGAGTACTGAAAAACATCAGCGCGAGGATCCCAGGTAAGTCCAAGTATTTTTGTAATATCATCAATTTTTATTTTTACTTCTTCAGCCTTACCGCTTTTGCTTTCTGTTATTTTATGTAATAATTCTTCGCTGTTAATTATCCATTTTTGTAATGGAAATCCCCCTTTAGCTAGAATATTTTTTATTTCTGTATGAATTTTATATCCTTCCTCTACACTTTCAGCCCCTGTCATTAAATCGTCCATGTAAAAATCATTAAGAATGATTTTTGCTGCTAATGGATGATCCTTCTCTTCATCAAGGGCAGCCTGATGTAAAGAACGCACTGCTAGAAATGGTGCCGATGAAGTACCAAATGTAACCGTCACTAACTCAAATTCTTCAATTTCCTTTCCAGGACTATCCCTCCAAAGAACCCTTTGAAACATTGTATCATTTCTATTAACAAGAACTTGTCTATACATTTTAATTATATCAGCACCTATACAAATTGGATGTCTTCTCCAACGCATAACCGTATGTCGTAATTCTGCTTGCAATGTCGGGCCAACCATCAAGTCATCGTTTAACGATACCCCATTTGTTCCCTTACAGGAAGCGTCAAATACCACACGCACCTTAGTTGTCTGTCTATCTTCCCGAATTATTGCGTGATGAGGTAAGTACAGCCCCTTATTCTTTTCTTTTGGAGTTACCTTTACCATATGGTTAAGTTTTAGATACTCCTGCATCACCGCAGTATAATCCGCTTTTAATTTGAGATCCTTTGAAAATTTATATTCCAAACTCTTGAACCTTTTTTCGGATATGAACCTAGATTCACCATTCTGACAACTTTGGTTACCATCTCGAAACGGCAACCTTACAATGTAACGTCCGGTTTCGTCTCGTTTTGTGGTATTTGCATAAATATTCTCACATTCCGCTTCCTCTTTACTAAGTATTTTTTCAGTACTCGATGGTTCCGCTTCTAGCTCCCAGAATTTACGTAAGAAGTCATCAGCCTGAACATTGGAATGCATGACAGTGATACAAGGATATGAATTGATGTCGGCGGAATTTTCTTTACCGACAACACCCGACAGAATCCACCCGAATTCTGTTTGTTGTGCTACGAGCGATCCACTGGTACTCTTTTTGATGCCACCTTGGATAATTTGGCTGAATATCTCAGCACCTAACAAAACGTCAATTTTATTAGGCCTGTGATACTCAGGATCTGCCAAATCATCTTCACTCAACCTTACCCATTCTACCCTGGTTGCTGTTACAACTGGGAGAAGGGATGTGATGGACTTCAAAACGTATGCATTTACTTGAACGCTGTAATCTGGATTCACTCGAGAACGTATATCAACAACTACTGAAGAATTAGACATAACTGTTTTATTACCACCTACACCTGTAACCCGGTGTTTTGTTAAAGTTTTCTTTAACCCTAAATATTGAGCCATTGACTCAGTTATAAAGGATCCTTGTGACCCTTGATCTACTAATGCGCGAACTACACGATATGTTCCATCCTTTGACTTGGCCTTTACTAAAGCCGTAGGTATTAAAACCGTATCCTTACAATTTCCTGTCGAAAGGCATGAAACTATTGGCTTAGTAGATCCCTCCGCTTGGACAGCGGTCTTTTGAGTTTCCTCCATTGAGGTACTATTCCTAGTAGCAGCTGCCGCTGCTTCCTTCTGAACAACACCTGAGACCTCACCCACAGACCCAGAACCACCGCTAGGGTGGAGTAAAGTATGGTGGCGTCTTTTACATAAATGGCATTTGACGGTGTTTCTACAAAATCTGGCAGAGTGGTTACTACCCAAACAAATGAAACATAGCCCATTTTTCTGTACGAAATCACGTCGAGTATCGTTACTTTCTTTAGCAAACTCTTTACAAGCAGTTACCTTATGAGCGGCAGAACAAAAAGGACAAGAAAACTCCGGTTTTTCTTTCCCTACCACATGGAACGATTGCGAACTCTTTTGAACATGAGGTTTATTCTCCAAATTTTCTAGACCTCGAAAGCGGCTAGTTAAAAAGTCAGCAAATTGAGTAAAAGTAGGCAAATCATCCGTTGCATCCGAAGCTACCTTTAATTCCCAGGCTTTCCTGGTATCCTTATCCAATTTGGCACTAACAACGTGTATTATCAGGATGTCCCAAGAAGTAACATCTATCCCTAAATTTTTTATTGAACCCAAACAATCAGATGTGGTGCTAAGTAATCTTTTTATATCAGTGGCTGATTCTACTGTTAAACTCTTTTGATTAAACAAACGTTTTAAAATTCCATTCGCTAAAAATCTTTTATTGTTGTACATTGCCTCTAATTTTTCCCAACTAGCCGTATAATTATCTGATGTTACATTAATGTTTCTTAATAGGTTCTCTGCATCTCCGGTTAAGTATCCTTTAAGGTAATATAATTTCTGCGCATCGTCTAGAGTTTTATTATTGTGTATTAACCCTAAAAATAAATCCCTAAACGTCTGCCACTCATTATAATTTCCCGAGAACACAGGTATCTTAACCTCAGGTAACTTAAAGTTTCTAAATCCTGTACTACAGCTAGCTCCTGGACTAACATTACACGTTTCACTAGACATTTTCATATTGTTTAATATTTCTTTCAGCTCGCTTTTAAAATGTATATAAAACTCTTCGACCTCATCATATAAGCCCTTCTTATGATAATTTGAACTAGACAATTCTGACTTTTTTACTTCGCTAATTATTTTTACATGTGTTTTGTAGAATAACTGCCATTGCTGTTCTAAGTTTTCAATCCTAGTTTCTACATAAGAAACAGTTAGGCGCTCTTTAGGACATTTTTTTAAGTTAGATTTTGCTTTGAGCATTTTAGCGTTAATGTCTTCCTGAATGTCGTTAAGCGACTCCATTTTTAATGAAAAACACAAGTAAATTATGACACAAATCTAAAATACACAAATTTCTTGCAACTAGATACCTATAACACTATAAATAAACTTACTGTCCAGTAAACACATTAATAATACCACAAAAAAGTTCTAAGTTTCTTTGACGCACTTCGATATTTTTCTAAGTCTCAGATAACGCTTAAAATTGATAAAGTGTTTTAAACTTGTATTTCTGAGTAAAATCGGACATAGGTTCCCCGTCTGAACCACTTTTTGCTTAAAAATAATACAAGTCCAAACTACTATTACCAAAGACTAAGTAAATTATCTAGCGAATTTAAAGTTCAAATTTCAATGCACTTTCTTGAATTGTTGAAGTTAAATTCTTCTTATTGATAAGGTCGAAAATGTACTCACGATTTATCCACAATACACTCACTGACACTGATACTCGACGTTTCACGCTGCACTTGCACCGCACTGCAGCGCCCCCTGGTGGCTGCTCCACGAACTCCTCCACGCAACGTCACTCCTCCGACATCCAGCTGGATCCTCTGCTTCGATGACGTCACCGCTGACGCCTCGCTGTAGGGATGCTTTGGACAGCAATCCACTGCCCAGTACTGACGTTGCGGGGTGATAATCACCACCACCACAGATGACTACCAAAAAACACCTTCACGCCAATCCGGCTCGAAGGACCATGAACAGGTTTTCAAGGTCCGAAGGCGAGAACACCCAATTAAACAAACGCACTGTTGTAATAAGGACTATTTAATTTTCCAGACGTCGTAAAAAAATAATCTAAAACTATATATGGTTTCCTCGGTAACATAACGATAGCGCGATCTATTTTGATCCTAACGCCATCTAGGGAAGCGTCAGGTAAACTTATGCACTATGAAATATTAGACAATGGGCAAATGCGGCCGAGCCAGACTGAAATCACCTTCTATTGAAATAAACGGCTATAAAATGGCAGGGGGTGACTTACACACTCGGTTAATGGGCCTCCATAAAAGGTCGATATGACTTTAGTGACGTAGCGCCAAGGGGACAACATATCCGGAGGTGCTTGAGGAGTGGAGAGGTATACGGTCAAGATCCCTACCAGCACCTTACTGGGTTAACTTCCTTCCTTCGAGCACGTTTGCTCTTGCGAATCTCCACTCAAGCCAACCAATTACATCAATTACTCTTGTCCCCGTCAGTTTTCACTCCAACCGGCCAATAAAGGCAAACCAGAGATGGAACAAGAATTCTCCCTGAAATCAGTTCCGTGGGTTCGCCACTGCCCACCAGCTCGCCAGAAAGCTGCCCTGCGGATTGTATCTCTCTTAGTCTGGCCCCTCACCCTACGCATGTTGCGGCAAAGCAGAATCTACCGGCACATACCTAGGGATCATTGAATTATTATGTACTTTGTTATAAAATAATGATTTAATAAAACAACATTAATTTTGAAACTTACAAAAATATAATTCCTTTCCATTATGTTTTTCATAAATTAAATTATTTCATAACTCGCGTTTAATTACAACTCTTAAAGTACCTATGTACAAATTGTTCGTTGTTTTTACAAAATTACATTACACAATTGTCCTATCCTAAATTATAAGTATGTACATTGTATACACATTGTACACAATCTCAAGCACAATGTATTGGTACATTTATTACCTCTAAACTTGATATATCACAGCCCTGGTTCTTTGTCGCTAGGTAACCTACACTAATACAGTGATCACGCGGGTGCTATACTAAATGGGCGCTTCTTGAATTTGCTGTGAGCTGTGGTCGGCGGCTCGGCTCGGCGTCCTGTTGAGTAGGAAGTCCAGGTCATGTGATATCTTGTGCAGCACTTTGTCAGTGTGTGTGTACGTGCTGTGAGTTGTTGTTGTGTCGTGTGCGTCTGTGTTGATTAGTTTTATGTGTGAATGGTTGTGCTCGGCTCTGCACTCGCGGTGGATGGACGGCAGCGAGCTGCTGCACGACAACTGCGACGCACGCTTCTTGAGACATGACTTGTGAGGACGCGCTGACACGTCCGGGGTGGACTTGATACAGAGCGTGCAGGTTTCCTGGAGAGAGACGATATTATTAGACGACAAATTAGATATTAATTATGTAATCACTTCTATTAGAACACTTCTCAACAGGATTACCTTGGGAGTATCGGTGTTGTCGACAAAGAAGCGCACGCGTGTGTCTGTGTCGTGCGGCGGCAAAAATCGTAGATCCACACACATGCGCGACACACCTTCACCATATTCTAAAATAATGCCATCAGTTATAAAAGACGTTTACATTTAATAAAAACTAGACACAAGCCGGTGGAGATTTTAAAGTTGTTACGGAACCGAAAACTCATACCTGTGGGTATGAGGTCACAGAGCGCGTGCGGTGACGTGAGCGCTTGCTCGTGGGGCACGCAGCGCACTATGTCGGCCACGCACGCGCCGCGCGACTGTCGCCTGCACAACAAACGAACATGTCAGAGTGATGTACACGTACTACCAGCTCAACAACTAAACTGTACATCGCGATTGAATACTAGTGAGATTGTACCTCAGTCCTCACCTATACATGGTGTTCAGGCTCTCTAACGTCGGCGCTTGCCAGTAGGTGTTAGCGGGAGACACGTGAGACGAGGAGCACTCCACCTCGTGGCCTTGCTTTATGTACACTACAACAATGAGAAGACGACAGCTTACAAGTGAGTACTAAACATTCATGAGAAATAATGATAAGCTAGAGAAATGAGAGGATTGATCTAATGTCCAGACAATAGGGTTTTCTTTGCTATATTTAATGATCGGAACAAAAGACAAAACAATTGAAAGTATTAAGTGTCGAAGTCGTTAGATAAGCTTTTAAAAACTGTAACTGACTGCATAGTTTCACATTTGTTTAGTTGTGACTTTTCAATGTAAAAAAGATAGTTAAATTAGATTTTTTTATTAAGCTGAAATGGCAAATCATAATTTGTACCAATAATGAGAAAAGATAAAATAACTTAAAAAATACCATTCGATATATATTTTGTATTTAAACACTGGTACTCAGCTAAATCCGGTTAGACTGGAAGCCGACCCCAACATAGTTGGGAAAAGGCTAGGCAGATGATGATGATATATTTTGTATTTGAATATAATTGCATTCAGAACTATTTAAAAATACATTCCTCTGAGAAACATTTGAAAACTTTAAACTCACTTAAATCTCGAGGTCTGCTCGAAATCGCAGCAATATATTATGTGGCACAAGCATCTCACTCACGAGTATGTTCAGCGTCTCCCCCCAGTGTAGGCTGCCACTCGCTGTGTGAGGAGAGCGCGAGCAGGCGCCGCGCTGCCTGCAGACACTCCGCGTCCATGATCACGTAGCACAGCAGCATCGCTATACCCTGAGCAAGCAGTAGGAGATGTAGTAGGGGTGTATGATAATAAAAGAAAAAAGAATAAGAAAAGAAATAAGAATGAATGTGTTGGTAGTTGCGCCTCACATTAACCAGCGCGGCCACAGCTAGCAGCACGGCGCGCGTCGCGCTGCTCACCACGGGCTGCACGTACGCCACGCCGGCCGTTTGCGAGGCACACGTAGTGAGCAGCAGCACTAGCGTGTGCCGCACTACTCGTGCTCTCGAGCGCGCGTGTTCGTGTCTCGGCTTGTGCTCTCGTGCTCTGGCTCTGAGAGCGAGCGCAAGTGCAAGCGCGAGTGCGGCTAGTAACCCTTGGCCTGCAGCACACACGGCGTTGGCGGCCGTGCCCAACTGCAGCGGCGCGCCGCCCCATAGTCGAGCTGTCAGCCAGCATAGTGTGCAAACGCCTGCAAACAGTTCACGTGAGTATAGCGACACGCCCAGCCCTACTGTACACCGGACTGTCTGACCTACACGTACCGCACAGTAGACCGACAGAGGGTGCACGCGTGCGCGTGGCAGCCAACTCGGCGTGCAGCAACAGTGGCGCAGCGCACAGCGCGGCACAGGCCGCCGTCCAGCACAGCGCCGCCACCCAGCCCGCGCCACCCGAGCATGCCACTTCCTGCCAGCCATGTTACACATATACCACGGGCAAGCATTGCAACAACCATTCTTATAGAACAGCAAGTTATTGGGACTCACCTGGCTCGTATCACACTCCAGTAGAGCAAACATCGCTGCAGAATGAAAACCCGCAGTGGCTGCTTTGAGCAGCACTGATAGCTTGATCGTACTGCCAGCTACTAAGCTCAGGAGTTGTACTAATGCCGCCACAAGACACATCGCAGCTCCCAGGCTCACTGTGATCTTCACTACGTCTTGTAAGTCATTCTCTGTACCTGTCTGAAGAAAACATTTATGAGTGGTTGTCGTATTAGTAGCGTAATGAACATCACATCACTTCTCTGGTAGTACTCACGATTGCGCCTGTATGTTGTGTGAAGAGCGCGATGGTGGTGGCGGCTGGTCCCCAACAGCGGCACGCGACATGTGTGTGCTGCGTTATGCGCAGCTCACACGCCTGCGTGCTCCACACGCGCGGCGAAGATCGCGACCGACTTCCACACGCGAGCTGAGATGCTGAACACAACATTTACGTCACCTCACTACATTCTTACTGACGACGGAACTGTATGCTGAGCGGTATCTACTCACCGATAGCGCTGTAATTCTTGAAGTGCGTGAGCAGCAGTGTGACAGTGTGAGGGTGCGTGGGATCAACTCCCGTGCCGCTGATAGACACCTGCAACTGTTGTGATGCTACTGTGTACTCTGTCGCTCGGCCAGACCTGGAACAGTTGCCGCTACAACTATCGTGTAGGAGTAAAATAAATAATAGATAAATTAATAAAAGATAATACAACATAAACAGAATAAAAAATAACAAAAACCAAGGAAGAAAAGTATACAACGTTAATACAGCACTTTGTTTCTTTAAATAATAATAATTCTTTTAATTTATTGCTCAACACGCAATCATGAAGAAGGCTCTTACTTATACTCGACAAATCTCCTCAGTGACGGCAGCCTCGCTCCCAAGTCATGATACAGCACGGTGACCACGGAAGCATTGCCAGTTGTATCCGCCAGCTCTACTGCTGCTGAAGTCACGAGCCACTCCTCGCGAGCCACAGGAGCTGGCTGAAGCGAGAAGTGCGCCGTGTTGTCCAACTGTACTGGTGCAGTTGTGACTGTAAACTCGCGGAAGTGCTTGTCAAAGCTACTCCGCAGTCCCGCTGTGTCCACTACCGCGTTTTGGAGTTCGAAGATTTTCTAGTTAGAGATCACGCGATTAATTATTATCCTTTTTTAACTAAATAACAGAAATAAATCTTACCTAGAATTTTATTTCACCTTGACATTAATTATCACTTACCTCCTCATCAAGGAACGCATCAGGATGAGTGAGCAGGTGGTCATAGATGTGCAGCAGATGTTCCGCGCTGTTAAACCTATCGGCTGGCTGAGCTGCAGCAGACATGAGGTAGTGCAGCATGTGTGCTGCATGATTGAGGGGAGGCTCGCCCTCGCCCGGGTGTGTCAGCAGGGAAAGCAGCACTGTGCCGTACTGCCGCGACAAGTGCCACACCGAGCTCCAAGAGTAGCCCAGCGATATCAGACTGAACTGACGAACACATCAATATTTTATCGTAGGTATGTGTAGAGAATTTCGTATCATTTGGTTTCACTTAGCTACCTGTTCATAAATGTCTTTGAGTGAGTCTGCAACACAACCAGAGAAATCCGGTAGCATCCATTTAACACCGTGTTGTCCAGTTTTGGGCTCGCAAAACCTGCAAATAAGTTAGCGACATTAAACTTTTACTGCATGAAGAGATGATACTAAATCAGACGTGGTATCATGCCTTTGTATCACATTTCTACTTACCTAGTGCTCTCCCCGTTGTATCCATGTGGACAGAAGGCAGTCGCGTGTGCTCCGGGAGCGGTCTTCGGCCAGCGCAAGCCGTGGGAAGCCTCACTCTCACACGCTACGTCGTCAGCTCCTAGAGCCCACATGGTCACGCCTTTAGCATTGGTGCCGGCCACTGATGATACTTGACATCGAAACTCGCTGGATTTCTGTTAAAAAAATAATAATTAAAGGCATCTCAAATAGTACGTGAATTTTGGAGGATGATTCAATTCAATGTTATTAACACACCTGTATGTTATAAAGCCTGAGCACGCTCCCCGCGGGGAAAAGATCCTCCCAGACCTCTCTGCCCGGCACCATCCGTAGCAGCGTCCTCTCCCTCGCCCAACTGAACCCAAGCGCGCCGTGCACCCGCCCTGCTCCCGCCAGACATGTTATACTTACGTTGTCGCCCTGACACACATTTATATAAGTTTTTTAGGTATCGCCGCAAACCAAAGTGGTGTGTTTTGATGTATATTACGTTCAGCATGCCACCGCTAGCATCGATTGACTTACCTTATTAACAGTGATAGTGGAAGGTACGAGTCGTATCTCGGGTGGTCTCAGCACCGTCAGCCTCAGCGCTCTACATCGTCTCCTACCAGCATCGTCTGCTGCACAGGACCACTTGCCGCTGTCGGGGCTCTTCGCTTCTGTTATACCTAACACTGACATGCGACGACCAAGCGCGTCTTCTGACACTGTACGCGTCCAAATGTCCCTGAAAAAGAACATTCTCCTAATGGCAAAACAGTTTTTCTATATTAAAAGTCAACAGAATCACTGATTTGATTTGCAGACTAGTTTTTGTCTAAAACCTTAACTATTAAAACCCATCAAGGAGCGAGCATGTTACCGGGTAATCAGTGCGGTTATATAACAGTTGCTTATTTGATGGCGCTACTGCACAGGCGCACACTTGTCAGTCTCGACGACATGCTATTAGCTCGCGTCCACTATGTGCAGACAGTTTACCAGTCTGGTTAGATTTATAAGGTATTTTTTTTTAGTAATCTAGATAATACAATGTCCCTCTCGCGCACACTTGCCATTAACTCACCTCGTCGTTCCATTGAAGTTTATCTTGACACCATCCTTGTACCACGTGAAGGTGATGTCCGGAGATCCATACGCCATACATGTCAGTATGAACTCTGACCCCTCCCATATTTCTGGACGATGGTTCACAACCAGAGTCTGCAGCAGGATACCTTATTTATATCAATATATCCTATCAAACGTTTACTAAAAGCGTATTTGCATGTTGAATTCAAATAGAACTCTGCTCTAACGATGAAAACACAGTTTAAATAAAAAAGATGTGTCGCAATCGAAACATTATGTATTGAAATAACATTATTTCAATTTTTGTTTTTATTTAGCAGAGTTCATTCACGGGAATGAAAATTTCTTCATGCGTTATTTTAATGAATTATACTTTTATTTTTTAACCAAATTTCCAAAAAGAAAAAAAAAGAAGAAAAAAGAAAGAAGAAGAGAGTTGTTCTGTTATAGATTGTATGTATGTTTTTTTTAAATAATTATGTTCACCGATTTCTCTGTCAATTGTGATTTTGGTATTTTCATCTACAATTCAATCATTTCCACTCAGAAAGTATTGTTTGGTGATATAGAACTAATGAAGAAGACCACAGATGGCCATTGGAAATAACCCCTAACTATGTCACTGATATAATATATCGCAAATAGTTAAATGACTAATGAAAAGTATTTAGGGATCAAGTACGTTTTAGAGTATCGCTGCAATTGATAATTATTATACTAACTATTTTGAATCTTGAAATAACTTTCTTTTTCGCCGTCATAAATGAAAAACAATAGGTACCAAATACACCGACTTCTGAAAAGAAAGTTTAAGTAAGAAGTCGGTTTATTTTTTTTGTTAAAAAGCTTTTATTTTATGAATATTTTAGTATTCATTGCACACGTGAAGTGGGCTGCCTTTGTAAATCGACTAAAATGTCACGGTGTATAGCCATATAGCGCACGCATTTCACTAATCAAGCTCGAGCCATTCTTTTCATCAACTATGAGCAGATACTTAGGAAATAAGCTCTTGAGTTAATTTTGCTGCGATGAGCTTGATGGTGTCGTTATGTTCTAAAATCGTGGTAATTTAATTATAGACTTTAGTTAGTAGGGTAAGCTACAAGTTTGCTACAAGTGTTTGTTTGTCAATACCTGAAGATTCGTCTCATCTGAGTTCTGACAGAGGTACCGGTGACTGCAAGTTGTGTGAAAATTGGTATGTGCCATGTGCATGTGATGCAGAATTAAATGAGGAAAATAAATTGAGGATTTTTTTTAGTATCTATGAATATGGTTGGCTATACTTAAATGAGTAGAAGAAGACCAAAGAAACGATGTAAAAATAGACTATGTGAAAAATATGAATAAAAAGAGAATGACTATTGAGTTTACGGCTACTAGAGAAGCATGGAAGACTATGTGCGCTGAATCCAAATTAATTGGGCAGTAGCTAAGAGAATGATGATGATTTGAAGATTTGTCTCATAATCAAGATCCGACGCCAACCAGACTATTATATATAACTCAATAACGAGAGATAAATAATAGATAGGTACTCACGCGCAAGCTTAGTGCAGGTTGCATGTGGAAGTGCGTGTTGTCGGCGCGAAGTGTGCGCATGCGCGCCAGGGCCGCGCGCAGTGCGCCCGCCTCGCGCCGCGTGCCCCACACGCGCGCCCAAAGCCCGCGCGTGCCGCTCTCTCCAGCTGCGCTGATATTATACACACACACAATGTTCACAACACGCTCACCACTACCACCAGCACTCACTACTATAGCAGTACTAACCTTGTGTTTAGAATTTCTATTTCTCCTTCTATTGTAATGTTTGACGCTTTTAAATAGCTTGTTAACTGAAAGAGAGGTAAGATTGTTGTTATTAACATTTTTTCCATTTGAATTATTATTTATCGTCGTATTAGTTGTTACTAAGTACCTGTTTTTTGACTTCTTGTGATATGTTTACACCTGCATGTTCCACTACTTCCAGTCTTGTTTCAAATCGTGCTGATGCTGTAATATACAACGATTAGACAGGCACTATCAATTAGCAGATACTACTTGAATTCATGACCACTACCTGGTTTTGAATATTATTGAAATACTCACAGTCGTCTGTATCCTTCGGGATACAGTCACAAGCTGTTCCTTTCTTACAAACTTCTGCACATTCCTCTATACCGCATTCTTTAACAAAATAAATTATAGTAGCAGATGTTTTCAGTAACAAACTTTTTATATACATAGAAACCGCTGCCTCAGTCTCGCCATGGTTACATACCAGATGATGGTGAGACGTTGTATTGGTGATTATTTTAGTTATTGTTTAATTTAATAAATTTGTTTTGAGTAGATAATGGTTGTATTAAGTAAGTAAATAGTAGTAATAGTAATAGTAAGTAAAATAAGTAAGTAAGTAAATAGTTTGTATTAAGTAGATAATGGCTGAACAGCATTTCATTCCTTAGCAAGCCTAATTCATTTCCTGAAAATAGGCTCGTAATTTACGGCTTCGCAATAATGATGGATCGTGTGATAATAATTGAGGGTGTGACTGTGACATGTTAACATTGACGTAAGAGCATTGTTTATTTGTAAAATTGCTGACAATTTAGTAAACCGAACGAACAAACTCGTAATTAAGATAGGCCAGTCCTATCTAATTTACGAGTTTGTTCGCGATCAAGTTACTTGTTTATGGCGTAAAGAATGCGGATTTCAATGGATAATAGAAAATAGCGGCAACAGTAAAAACCCAATGCGCTGGAATCAGTCCTGTTTTTATCCGACTGCCGAAGGAGGGTAATGTGTTTATTATCAGTCTATGTATGTATGTATGTAAGTATGTATGTATGTGTGTTTGTTTGTTCCTATATGGCGTTCCAGAGACCAGTTAATCGATGCGTCTTAACTCTGCGAGTGTCATAGGGTACATTCAAATTGGATAATAGAAAACCGGCCAAGTGTGAGTCGGACTCGCGCACGAAGGGTTCCGTACTTGGTAAATTTCGGTTTACGATTTATGACGTATTAAAAAAAAACTACTTACTAGATCTCGTTCAAACCAATTTTCGCTGGTAGTTTACATAGTAATGTACATTACATTTTTTTTTTAGTTTTATCATTCTCTTATTTTAGAAGTTACAGGGGGGGGGGGGAACATATTACACCTTTGGCAGAGTCTCTCGCGCAAATTATTCAGTTTAGAAAAAAAAAATATTAGAAACCTCAATTTCATTTTTGAAGACCTATCCATAGATACCCCACACGTATGGGTCTGATGAAAAAAAATATTTTTAGTTTTAGTTTCAAGTATGGGAACCCCTAAAATTTATAGTTTTATTTTTATTTTTGTGTGAAAATCTTAATGCGGTTCACAGAATACATCTACTTACCAAGTTTCAACAGCATAGTTCTTATAGTTTCGGAATAAAGTGGCTGTGACATACGAACGGACAGACAGACAGACAGACAGACAGACATGACGAATCTATAAGGGTTCCGTTTTTTGCCATTTGGCTACGGAACCCTAAAAATGGCGGATTTTGGGTGCCATATTGTGGGGGCCCAAATTTTTTTTTCTTCCAAACCCATCCTGTGGGGTATCAAAATAAAGGGTTTTAAGAGGTGATTTCAAAAATACATAACACTTATATCTTTAAATGTATCTAATTCGAAAAAAACTAACTAAAAAGTTATAAATAAAAAAACTTAATTCAAAAAATCAAAAAAACCCGACTGCTTCAAAAGCGAACTAAAAAGTCGTAAACAAGGAAAAAATCATGATGTGCAGGCGGAGGATACATCAGATTTTGGTCAGCCAGCCCGCGAATATGTATCCTCCGACTGCACAGCATGATTTTTTCCTTGTTTACGACTTTTTAGTTCGCTTTTGAAGCAGTCGGGTTTTTTGATTTTTTGAATTAAGTTTTTTTTTACATAGCTAGAATAAGCAAGAGACTAAGTAATTCCTCACCTGGCGGTGCTAGCTGCGCCTCGCACATGTCCCCCGTGTAGCCCGGCGCGCAGATACAGCTGACGGCGGCCGGACCCATCTGTCTGTCGGAACATGCAGCTTTTGAATGAATAACGTCCAAAGTTTTCGTTTTATAATCTTGTACAAAACGACTAAAGACAAAATTCGTTTAAAGAACTTCTGTCAATAGTAACAATTTACCCGAAGTCCTACAAACCAACATACTATTGACATCGTTGTTCGTTTTTGTGAAACAATTTATCTACGAGACGATGGAAACCAAAATGAGTTTGCTCACCTGCAGGTGCCGCCGTTCTTACACATGTTGGAGGTCTTCGGGCACAGCGGACCCTCTCCACAGTCCGCTCCGGAGTAACCCGGGAAACACGAACAGTAGAACTGCCTGGGAGGTGTAAAATATTCTGAAGTGATCAATAAGTTTTTTTAAATAACCGCGCAGTAAAAAGCCGCGGTTCTAGTACATGCCGGTTTCCTCACGATGATTTCCTTCACCGTTAATAGAGCAGTGGTGATTTAATAATTTACACAAAGTAAAGCGCCTGCATTACTTTGTGTAAACCCACGAACTACGACACGTAAGTCGGGGCCGTTATCACTGGGACATTCACTGTAACTTACTGATAATCGTGTGTGGCGTAGCAGTGTCCCAGCAACCTGCACTCGACGGCGCTGCATGAAGTGGCTCCCGGTGACTGCGCTGCTCCTCGCACCTCATACGTCACGTTGAACCCGTACACGGACAGCAGCCCCAGCGCCCTGAGCTGTGTGCCCTCTAGTCTGTCCAGGGTGAGCTCCACCACCAGCACCGGACTCTGCACCTGGGAACGAAACCACAGTTTTAATTTACCTATATTCATAATTATAAAAAAGTAGGTACCAAGATTACTCGAACATATTTTCAGAAAAGGGTTAGCGTTACAATTCTTGCTTATGCCGCACCCCCATTTTAGGGTCCCGTACCTCAAAAGGAAAAAACGGAACCCATAGAGGATCACTTTGTTGTCCTTCTGTCTGTCTCTCAGTCCGTCTGCCTGTCAAGACCCTTTATCTCGGGCTCCAGTGGGTCAGCGTGATGATGCAGGTTGAGGATTAGGACCAGAAATGCGCGTCTGCTGCATGCTGGTGGTCAGGATACCCTTGTAGATACTGTGGGTTTTGGCTGGCTGATGACTCGCTGCTCAAAAAGCTTGAGGAAGTGATGACGTCTCCGTCACCCCCAATTGTGCCTAATTCTCAGGCTACCTGGTGAGATGTTTCCTCAGATCTGATAGCAATATCGTGTTTCGTCTTAGGATGGCATCTGCATTAATTAGAAACGCGCACGTTAGGTTGTTTGCTGCTCATTGTCTGGAGTTACTGAGAATTCTGCCCTATTGTTTACCCTGTTTCCTTGCCTTAATAAGGTAAGATTCTCTATCTTTTTCTGGCGGGGGTTAATGAGAACCAGCACGTATGTTTTGAACCATTGCTACGGCGTAGGAAGCCTATGCGACCGCTATAAGAGCTACGTCACCGAAGCACAAATCGAAAAATTATATTGTTTATGTTTTACATTTTATTTCTTAAGAGATAAATTAAATCATGTATAAAAAAATATTGGAATCCCTGTAATAGAATTTGTTGTAATAAGCTTGCAAACATTTTTTCATTAGTTATTCGTACGTTGGTTGTTTGAAAATTCCCAGAGTACTTTTCGTTTGAAATCCGGGTAAAACTACCCGACTCTCAAGACATGCATTATGTAACAACAAGCTTATTTAATCTCTTCACTCGCTAATACCTTCCTGTTTCTATAAATAAAAGCGTACGATTTATATAGGTAATGTTATGTTTTTGCACGATCTTTTTTGTGAGGTAGTTTACTCATAAAATTTCAAGAATGTTGAAAGTAGATTGGAATTAGTGTTTCGTATTAGGTCATCGAAAGGATGAACACCCTTTTAGTCCGTACAATTATCTTACTAGTATTATAAATACGAAAGTTTGGATGGATGTGTAGATATTTGTTTATTACTCAATACTGCCTGAACGGCTGAACATCATTAAAATTTGGCACAGAGATAGATTTTCTGCCCGGTATAAAGCTTCCTTGGGATAAGATAACACTTTTCACGCGTGCGAAGTCGCTAGCAGAAGCTAGTTTCAAAATAAATATTTGCCATTCTTCTATAGCGGGACAGAAAATTAAATTTCATCTAGTGATCCATTTATACACACCGAAATTACACAAAGAGGTAATCCCTGTAAATTGTCGAAACCGTTTTTATAACCATTTGCCACAAAACGAGCCATCGAGCGGAACGAATTCCAATTGTAAGCGATTTTTAACTAGAATAATAAAACTGCATCCCAGAATTAATATTTTATTCCCGATTTATGGTTACTAATAACGCATTTCGTGTCATTGGTTTTGATAAACAAACACTATTTGTGATACGGCTGACTAATAGATTTAAAAGCTACACTAACCTGTGGTTTGTCCTTACCTAATAATTTTACTGTGGTCTAAGAAGCAACAAAATTAAAAAAAACAGTTTTGTTGTCGTGATTATTAAAAGTGCTACATTACCTGAAACAAATATGTTGGGTTAATCACTAAACTACTCTCCTAAAAGCTTACCAATTATGATGGAATAAAAAAAAAGTACCTAAAACTTCAACCACAAACTTAAATCATTGCCAGTTAAAGTTTTTAACAGAAACTTTGATGAAGGATTGTATTGTTATTTTCTCACTTTAAAAGGTAAGGCGTGCGCAAACATTACCTACATTTAAAAATATGGTGAAGGAGAATTTCCTTTCTCTGTAACTATTGTTGTGTATTGTTTTTATTATCTCCTCTCTTTCAGTCCATCCAAAGTTTGTCTATAATATATTGCCCAGTGCGATAAGATCACCCATTTTACACTTATCTTTATATATGTTTTGCCCTGTAATATTACATATTATACATATTATTATATTATATTATTACATATATTATTATTATATATGTGGTTTACAATAAATTGTACAATAAATAAAAAACACATTGAAGATAGGTATAGTATAGACAAATAGAATTCGACATTCTATTGCAAAATCAGAATGTTATGAAAACAGGTAAATACTAAATCCAATAGAAGACTTTGAAATCCAATTTCTCGCAATTTATTAGTAAAATACTGTAACAGATACATATGCAATTTACCAAAGGCTCAAGGAGACACTAATTGTTCGAATCTTTGACCATATAAAATGCATGGTTTAGCCAGACCCCCGGAAAAATTAAGTAGTATGCATTACTTATTGTTTTGAAAATTCAACCACCTGAATTTTGGTTTTCAGTTTAAAATTCAACTTTTGTACTCTCCAGAGAGATAGAGCAAACGGCTAACTGAAAAGGATATGAAAAAGTTGAATTTTCGAACCCCAGCTATGAAAACGTGATATTTTTTCAACTCGTTATATTTGAAGTTTACACATTAAGGCTGAGTTATTAATATTACGCTGTATGATTTCAAAATGAGTTTCGGCTTACCTATGTTTCGTTGAAATCAGTGATCGTTCTGGGAAAAGATTTGATTCCAAACTGAAATAATTGAATTTCTAGCTAGATTCATGTCATACCAAAGATTTACTGCCTCAAAGGATTTGAAGGTACAAATTCCTTTTGATGTTTCATTTCGTTTTTGAGCTTGTGTGGCATTATTTTCATGGCTCTTTACCACAAACTGTCAGAGTAAGCTAAGGGAAATAATCAAGACAATCGGAAATTTAAAATTGTGATGCTCATTGTTTAAACTTCCTGTTATTCGAACATAAAGACCGTTAGTATTATGACACGCTTTTATTGTTGACCATCGGTTATAAATTCCGATTATGAAACAAACATTTGTTCATTATATACCTAAAAGTTTGTCTTTCATAACAAACAAACCGTAAACCTGAAAAAATAACAAACAAATATTTCATATCAAATAATGCAAAGCATAAACTTAAAAGCTGGCGTAATTCCGACAAAGAAAATAAAAGCAGCACATCATGACAAAATAACGAAATTATAATATTACAGTCACAGTAACGAGAGGACACGAAAGTTGCACTTACAATAACGAGGGGAGATGTCGAGCTGACAAATAATAAAGACATTATTCATTTAAACGTCTCGCGACAGATTTGTTAAAGAGCAAATGAAATAATAGAACAAACAGGTGACTAGTTATTAGATCACGAAGCCATAAATTGTTGATTTGATTCAATTTACTTCATTTTCCATTGCTGAATATATCTATTTAGATTGATTGGTATGAATCTGAGTGCCACCAAATTATGTTTCCACGTTATTCATCCTACAAAGCTCTTAGCTAAACTGATAAAGTTCAGCATAAAAAAAAGTTTATAAAAAAGATTGATTTTTTCAATCAACATTTTTTTTATAACTTTTCAGTTCAATTTTCTTTTCGAATCATTTACATTAAAACATATAAGTATTATATATTTATGGAATAACCTCTTAAAACTCTTTATTTTGTTTTTTTTTTTCTTCCAATCCCACACGATGTGATTGGATAAAAAAAAAATTGAGCAGCCACAATATGGCGCCTAATTTTAGCGCCGCACCGTTTCTAAATGGTACAAGCGTAATATTTCCAAAATCAGCTAATTTGCATTTTACTTTTGATTTAGGCAAACACTTGTAAATTATAATTACAGTTCGTCGGTGCGTTGTTCAATCAATTGTGCATTGCGTCACAGTGTCCCGCCTCAACCATTCCGCAGCTTGTTAGTTTATACTAAACGCCTACTCCTACATAAAACGAAGATGTCATTGCGTTGGATAAGATCTATGAACAGGCTACCAGTAGCCAATATTGTAGTTTGGCTCATTGAAATGTGTGCTTTACTTACATATAGAATAAAGCTCATTTTACAATGGCAATCCTAGTGAAGTCTATTGGGAGGGCTGAATAATCGATTGCTCTGATGGCATCTATTTAGAGGGGTAGTCAGGGTAGGTAGGCTAGGCTAGCTAGGAAGGGTAGGCTTTACACTGCCGCACTAGTGATGTATGGTGTGGCGGGTGTTCTCCCGGCGGAATAATAGATATTGAATTATTGAGTATTCATAGCTGATGCGTGGATCAAATTTAATAAGCTTGCTAATTATTTTAGTGATTAAACGAGTTCTGTGAAATTTATAACATTTAGGTACTGCCAAATTTCTGAAATTCAATTTAGATTGAAACCACCAAATCGCGTCTGTTTTAAATAGTTATACCTAAGATTGGGATGGCCTTTAAACATAACAATTATATCAGGCACTTCCCGAATTGCTAGGGTGACTGAGCTTTAGGTTAAGCTGATCGTTATTCAATGGTTCAATTTAGACCAAACCAGTAAATTCCAGCGATGCAATGAAATCGGGTCCAAGTGAACTATCCGATGATAAATCTTATCTTTGAAACTTGGCCGTGTCACATTATCGGCACAGAATTTTACACCTTTTTATCAGCCTCTTCAGCTACCTGCTTCAACATAATTATTGACGTTAATAAAATACTATGCCTTTTCAATAAACAAAACGTACTGAAAACGTTTAAATAAAATAAGAATGCCATTTTCTTGACAACGAAATATAAATGAATAAAAACTTTTTTGCAACAAAATACTACCGACTTCCAAATGAAAAACTACAAAGTGAAAAATAACTTTATTTTTGGAAGTCGGTGTCTTTCGTAGATACCAATTATTTGCGATATGGACACCAACTTCCAAAAATAAAGTTATTTTTCACTTTGTAGTTTTTCATTTGGAAGTCGGTAGTATTTTGTTGCAAAAAAGTTTTTATTCATTTATATTTCGTTGTCAGTTTTTATTTAAAAAAGTTTTTATTTTTCCCTTTTTAGTTTTACCTACTTAATAGGCAAGTTGTTTAGTAAGTACCTATTACGCCAGAACAGATTACCCGAAAAACATGAAACTTGAACATAACCGGTGAAATTAGAGTTCTGCGTACCCCTTTCAGTATACTGGCGTGATGTTATGTTATGAAATGGTATAAACAATAAACAGACATGCGATTGAAGTAATCCCGAATGATTTTCCGTTATTTATTGAAGAGTTCTGTTGTATATCTCCGAAGTTCTTCATCAGATCTTCAACAAATTATAATTGGACCAATTTCAGCACATGTTCTTTCAAACAAAAAAAAAATTTTCAAAATTGGTCCACAATTGGCGGAGATATCGGTGAACATTCATAAAAACAAAAAAAAAAAAAAACATACAAGATGTCGAACATAGAACCTCCTCCTTTTTGGTAAGTCGGTTAAAAAGCAAAATTTAATGGCATCTTAATTTTTTTATTCAAAATAGCCAGTCTCTGTGAAATATTATAAGAAAACAAAAGTGGTTGCGAGCGAATATTTTAATCTCTTATGTATACGTTGTTCCGCGATGAATACCTAATCGCCAGTCTAGTTTTATTATTTGACTGTCGTAATAGATATTTCATTGATGTCGATTGTTTCATTCAGAATAACTATTATGGTATAACTTTACCCATATTTTATTTATTACTTGAAACTGGTGACAAAGTTTAAAGCCGACAGCCCTAAAAGGAGAAGGTACTCAATGCGGATGTTTTATTATGTATATTCAGGCAAAACTTCGTCATATGTATACAGATTTGGAAAATTCTTATTTTGTTTGAAAAGGTATACGAGTACTCTCGAGTTGGTCCTTTTGTCACAAATTCAGAGACTGATAATGGGATCCCATGCAAATAGAGGGCATTCCTAAAATATTATAGGCGGACATATAGCGATTTTGGTGTTTCATGACTTCGAAGTCGATTTATTTTATTTTTTTCTCTTTTTAGTGTTAGTTAAATACATAAACTTTGGTAATTTATGTATTTAAAGCCTCAATTTTATATCTTTACTAAATCTCTTGTTTCTCATGAACGCTCTACTGTTCCCTTAACCGTAGCATTTAGGAAGGTTTATGCTAATAGCGTATTCCGGACAGTGCGGCCTGCCGGGAATATGACCATAACGACGGAAGGATATCGTCACTGAACAAAGTGTTTGTGAATGCCTTTTTTGCCCGATGTCCGAATAACAAAATTTGTCCTGCTGCAAAAAAGAATACTTATAAGAGAATTTAACAAGGCATCAAATTACGGAAAAAAAACCTTTTTTTTCCTATTCTTCTCAGCAAACTCTTTCATATGATACCCATATCAGGGCAGTGCACAAAAAATAACTAGTCCGCCATCTTGGGTCGTTCGCCAGATTGGGCCCTCCACCAATATGGTGGAGGGCCTGGATTAGGGGGCCTGGATTGGGAGGATTTAGGATGACGTCACTTACCTAACCATGCATTGTGATCGAAACTAAACGTGTATGCAAAATTTCATCTTAATCGGAGGAGGATAACTGCTTTAAAATTCAGTTACAAGATTTGACCCGAACATATTTACATACATTGCAAGTTAAATAAAAGCTTGTGAAAAATATAAAAAAAATATATTTAAATAGTTACGGGAAATTATAATATTATTATATTTCAGTATATATTAATCTCACGAAAGTTGTTCTTATTTACAAGTTCTTTAAACATGTGTGTCCTTCCGGATCAAATTCGTTTGAAAATTTTATTTAGAATACAATTCTGCTCTGATGTTCGTTGGATATGTCCCGGGAGAATGTTATATAGCTTATTTATTATATATATATTGTGTATACTATAAAAGCCTACTTAGTATGTTCAAATAAAATAGTTTCAGGAAAGCAATGTTTCTTTTCAAATTGAGGAAGTATATTGCAATGCATACCGATACGAATTATTGAAACGATATCGTCTGGAAACTCGCTTTTGTATTTTGTGATTTTATCTTATATGTTAATTTTGGTATAGGAATACTTAAATACAAATAATACGAGGAGATACTGACATTCTCCTATAATTTATAGTCTGAATTAAATATCTCCATAAATCATCTCCTCTGTTACAATTCTGTACGAAAATTTCGCATAATTTGCGTTCAGTTCGCCGCGGTTACTTGATTAAATTCGCATCAAAAGTTCAATGTTCTATTCATTAACTTTATTGATTGTAATCAATCGGGACCGAGCTTTGATATAGACAACTTAAATTCAATGATATTTAAGTATAATAAAATTAAATGAAATGTTGTGTAACGGCTTGGTCTGCGCTAGGTAAGCTGTGCAGGCCGCTAACTGATAGTTAGGAGGTAGTTAGAAAAACAGCTTGTTAATTTAATACATATATTTATGGTTATTTAAAACAGCTAGGTCGTGGGTTCTAGCGCCACTCAGTTCTGAACAAATTCCCTCACGCGGATAAAATAGTAAGAGGGTACCGTCCCTTGGCAGCACGTGGTAGACGCGGGGACCGGTCAGCACCGGCACAGCGATAGGGTCGCCGGAACTGTAGCAGCTAGGGTGCGCAGGGTAGGCTGCGCTGGCACCGGCTCGCGCGACGGCAGGCCGCAGGTAGGCAGGCAAGACCGGGCCACGTGCGTAGGCTGGCACGGCGGTAAGCCGCAGGTGTCATATAAAAGGACCTGGCGGTGGGCGTAGGCAGCGTGCAGGTAGTTGGCAGCGTGCAAGTAGTAGGAGCACGTCAGGCCTCAGCCCGTACAATGAAGCAGCAGCACGTGGCAGACGTGGGGCAGTAGACCGCGGCCGGCTTAGCGGTAGGCCGCAGGGACTGTAGCGGTTAGGGGTGCGCAGGGTAGGCTGCGCACGCCGCTACGTCCTTGGGTAGCGCATAGCCGGACGGTACGCCCGTACGTCGACCCCGTACAATGAGCCCTGAAAGCACCATAGGGTGCGCATGTTAGATGCGGTGCAAAAAGCAGCAAGCCGCATGCGATGTACCAGCTTCGTCCCCATTTTAGGCCAAGGAACGGTATGGGAACATTATAGGTGAAAGCTCAGCACATCGCAGCGGCTTACAGGTAAGAAGCTTGCAAACATAGCAAGCACATTGACAGATGCAAAGTTAGGTTAAGTATGAACACGCTAGCATTTATTAACATAAGTAAACGTGATCACTTACAATAAAACACGGAGACACAATCCAATGCGGTAGAAACACATGCTCATAGCGAATTCCTTTGTCCCAGGCGACCCTTAGCCACGCGTCCAACATGACAGTGCAAAACTGATATTAATTAGGTGATGGAATCGGTATTGGTCGCCTGGCACAAAGAATAAGGTACAATAGTTAAACTAATGAGAAACTCACCCTAAATCGGGGCACACAGAGTCGTGAGGATTGAAAGTAAATTGTCCGCTAAGCCACCGGAATCGAAATGACCGAGTGACAGTAGTCCGGCAAGTTAGAGTTGTGCCGTGTCTTTAGAGATGTGACTATTAACCGACTAATTCTGATATTAGTATCATTCGACTATTTTCAGTTGAGATCTCACAACGCTACAGTTGATAAACCTTGCTTGTAATATATTTCTGCGAGAAATTTTAAAACACATACACACAACACTACATTTTGGTGAGAGATATTATTCATCATCAGTCTTATAATTTTCCCAGTGCTGGGATACAGGCATCCTCTTGTGAGAGAGGTAATGGGACTTAATCCACCACGCGGGCCCAGTGCGGGTTGGTGAATGTCACATGTCTTCGAATATTTGGTTCTAGGACATGCCGGAGATATTATAAACATACATTAATGGAATCAATAGGTTCTCACATAAAAATGAATAAACCTTATTTTACCCGTTTAATATAAATTCGAAAGAAACAACAAATCAATCTACTAACTTTTTCCTATTTCTGAAAAGCTTTTTATTTGTCAAAAACAACGAATGTGTATTCCTCTGCAAAATTGTTCAGTAATGCGCGGAAATGAGTCAGTAATTTTCTTTCTTATTATCCTCTTTATCTTGATTGTGTTGTTGTTTTAATACGTAATAAAAGTCAACAATATTCAAAGCTTAAAAATCCTTTGTTGTCAAATAAAGATAATTGCCTGTGCAATAGAAATAAGAGAAGTTAATTAGGTTAATTGTTTGGATTGCTTTTTTGCCTCAATTGGGCTCGATGTCCAAAAATGAGTTATGAAGCGAATAAAGTGTCATCTGCTTTGCAATTTTAACACAATTCTCCTTAGGCTAAAACATAGCAAGCTTTTTCTATATCTTAAGACTCTTAACTTCTCCTTACAAGTAGTTAGAGAGTTGCAAAGTAGAAATGGAAAGCAGACTTTAAGCCCCTACATAAAAGTCAGCCGTGATAATGGACATCACGAGAACTACAGCGCTCGCATAACTCTGACATAGATAAACTTCCCTCACCGTAAATTAGTTTCCTATAAACGATTTTCCGCTAAGTTAGCTTTCCTAGCCACTGCAATGTTACAACTAATAATTGCATGTTAGTGCTAAGCTACCTATACCGGCAGATAAACTGACTTTACTCTATGTATACTCCTAATATGGACTTTAATAAACAGTTTACAAGGAAACCACTGTTTATTAGTTTCACATACAGAGTTTCTTGACTTAGAAGTTTGGCTCAATAACAAATCAAGGTCTTTGCTTTGCCAGTTGCCTGACTTACATATTAATTATTTATGGGTAATTTTCATGTTATTAAAAAGGTAATTTTGAAGTAAAAAGTACGAAAAGTGGTTAGCATATATAACCGTTGGTTATGTTTACTACGGATCAAAAAACTGGGGCTTAGCCGTGAAGCGTGAAAGACATTTTTATTCTTTTGGCAATCTTTAAAAAGAGCTGTTAATCAAAAACTGAGGACCGCGTTTACTATTATGTTTTATGTGTTAGAAACACTTTGAAGATACATGGTGCTCCCAAGTATCTACTGACTTGGCTATTAAGCCAATGACACAATATAAAATGATCATGAGAACAACATTGCATGGCTGCCCCTTAACTGAAAAAAATACCTGCAATTCATATAATTTGCATTGTAAAAACAAAGGACATGGACAGAAAGTACATTCTATTTACAAATACATAATAATTAACATTGTATAAAAAAAAATGAAAAATGAATTATTACACAGTTTTTTACCTCTCTGAACTTGACGTTTTTATTTCAAAATAAAAAGTAATGCAAGACGAATCAAAGCACCGTGTGTCACTTTCCGCCATAATAGACCATAGAGAAAGATAAACAATATATTATTGGACGTTCCTCACCACGCTCGTAAGTTATTAGACGTGAATTGTACGGCGAGTTCTCTTATAAAGAACATTTTATTCACACGAAACTGTCTCTATTGGTATTGGTTGCATTTGATAAAATGATTTTTTCTTATTTTGATGCGTTAGTTATTTAGTTTTGTTTTATTTCACACAATATAAAATACTTAAAACGGAATGCGACGTGTTTGACAGCCGATGTGTCAGACTTGATGTTTTTGTCTATGTCTTCAAAAACTTCAAAAGCAACGTTCACTTCTTACAGTGACAGTTTGTTTTTGCGATTTAAAAAAATATTTTTATTGCACCTTTAGAAGAAAAGACAAAAAATATTTAAGCAATTTTTTGTTATTAATGCCACATTTTTGAGGCTCAACCAGGCTCAGTTTATAACATGCTAATCATTATACAGCTTAGGAGTCCATTACTTTGTTTAAATGACTAGTAATGAGATTGCCCTGTGCGATAAGACCGCCCATTGTACACTTGCTTTTATGATTGTTTGTCCTGTATATACATTTTTGTGGTGTACTTTAAAGAATATAATAAATATAGAATGCTAAAACCATATCAGATTACTTGATTCTCACAACTGTTTGCTAATTTAAAGCGCCTGGCGTTTTTTTAATAGCGAGATCATTATCTGTACACTTATTGCAACAATCTGAATAATAGGTTTAATGAAACTCTTTTCGTCTAGTCTGTTGTTGTGACGAGTTCTTGAAGTTTTTTAATTATAGAAATTGAATGTGCTCATATTCACGAATATAAAACAGCAAGAACCATTGTTGTAAATTAAATTCGATAACTATGCCGACGCCCATACAAAATCTGTCCATATCCTTTACAGTTCATAATAACGAATAAATGAAACGCGTGGAACTGGCGAGTTTAGATAAAAAACATGAATAATAGATTAAGCGACAATGGGTACACACATAATGTTGTTTTTCACGGAAATAAATTTCTTCTACATTCACTTTTCCCTTAGTTGCATCTGAAGTTTATAATTCGCAAACATTTTCAGTAAAAATAGATTATCCAACTAATAAAGTCATACGCTCGTAATAAGCAGCATGGCGCCGACATTTGTATGACGTCGCATGGTGTGAAACGCTCCAGACAGCCGCTTAGTATTATTTTTAAACAACGCTACGCATGTCGTTTGTTACTATTCCTTTTTAACCCCTGACGAAAAAAGAGGGGTTTTTAACCCCCGACGGAAAAAGAGAGGTTTTATAATAAGTTTCACGTGTGTTGCTATGTGTCTGTGTATCTGTCTGTATGTGACATCATAGCTACTAAACGGATGAACCTGTTTTATTTAGTTTTTTAGTTTGAAAGGTCACTTTGTCGAGAGTGTTCTTAGGTATGTTTAATTGAAATCGGTTCTACCGTACAAAATAAATTTGCATTTTACTCTTTGAATCTGAGTTTTTCCGCAAGATATCATTTCACAATTACGTGTTTCGATAGATTGTCGATTAAAGCGTGTGAATAAAAATTAAAAAAACCTCTAAAAAGCAAAAATTAAGCGTCACACTCGCGTCGGAAACCGCCAACGTTTACAGCAGTTTATTTTAGTTACTTAGTGGCTCCCCGCCGCGAGTACGATGCTTATTTTTTGATTTTTTGAGGTTTTTATGTCGGTATTTTTTTTAATTTTTAGTTTTATTTTTTCCTTATTTTTCCAGCAGTGATTTTCTGTCTTCTGTCTCAAAGAAACAGAATCACAATGAAAAGTCGTATTTATCTAAAACGAGACAAAGACCTTATTAATCACAAGCTTACATTTTGCACAACTTTACGCTTATGTATATATGTCTTTGTAAATAGATTCTTTACTTTCTTAGGTCCATTTCTGTACAATAGATTAAATAGAAAATTAAATATGTATAAATTAAATTATTTTAGCTGTAAAAAGACTATCCTTGAACATCTACTTGGCATCTCTTACGGAGAGACAGAAGATCTCCTGGCTGTAACAAAATAATAATTTTGATGTGTCTTTAATTTAAGTATTCATATACTATACCTATTGTTAATTTATTATTATTTACTATAAGTTTTAAGCACTTTATACCCTGAAACACAGGTTCAACCTAGTTCAGGCAAATAAGAAACTGTCTTCTTTTATATGTTTAAGATATTGTATTGTAAAATGTGCCTTTATATTATAAATAAACGATATATTATATTATATTATTATTTCCTTTATTTCATTATTGTACATAGTTTTTACATTTTTAAATATTATCTTATAAAAATAAAATAAAAAAAACATTTAAAAATATAAAAATTAGTAGCCCACCGGTATCGGGAACAAGGTCCAAGCTACCGGTGGTTAGGGCTGCTGAGAGAGGAACCTCCTAACGATACGCGCCGTGTCCAGGAGTACCGCTTTCTGGATCACGCCCTTGATCCAGCTGCCCAACGAGAGCCTCCTCAGATGTTCATCGAGACTCTTAGCTATTATGCCATTGGCCGTCACGACTATCGGCACAATGACTGCTGTATTCACATCCCACATGTCGACAACCTCGCGAGCTAGATCAAGATACTTACTTTTCTTATCTCTCTCAGCCTTCACGAGGTTCTCGTCATGGGGGACCGCTATATCAACAATCATTGCGCGACGCTCTAATCGGTCTATCACCACTATGTCAGGCTTATTGGCAACAATAGTCCTGTCAGTGATGATAGACCGATCCCAATACAACGTGACATTGCCATTTTCGAGAACTGGGTCGGGCACGTACTTATAGTAAGGCACTTCCGATTCCACAAGATTGTATTTAAGAGCAAGTTGCTGGTGGATAATCCTGGCTACAAGGTTGTGTCTATGCAAATAGTCTCCGTTAGCCAGACTAGAACAACCGGAAATAATGTGTCGGATTGATTCTCCCGGCCGGTGACATGCCCGACAGATGTCAACCGTGCCGTCCTTCACAATGTATTTCCGGTAGTTGTTCGTCATCATAACTTCGTCCATAATCGCAAAGACAAAACCTTCGGTTTCCCCGAAAAGGTCACCAAATCGCAGCCAGGCCACGGACGCTAAAAGATCTACATCGGGCCCATATAGGACCCGGTAGAAGCGTCCGTGAAGTTCCTTGCTCTGCCATACCTCCCTGCGGTCATTAGTATCTAATACTATAGGTTTGCGCCAGTTCTCGTTAGCCAAGGAGAGCGGGGTAAGGCCCTTGTCCACCGCTACCACATCTCGATGCATACCCACGTCGGCAGCCTGGAAATATTCCCTAAGACTGCATACCTCGCGGTTGTGCAGGGTTTTAGCATTTAAAAAGCCACGACCTCCGCACTTCCGCGGGATATACAGTCTCATAACCGATGATCGTGGGTGATGCATACGATTTGCGGTAAGCAATGTGCGGACTCTCCTATCCAAGGCGTCAAGTTCTGTCTGAGTCCATTTGAGTATGCCGAAAGAGTACATCAAGACCGGCATGACCCAGCCGTTGAAGGCGCGCACCTTGTTCCCACCTGATAAAAGACTATTTAGTACTTTTTTCAGGCGGCCAAAGAAGCGCTCCTTCAACGATTGTTTCACTTCAGTAGCATTGATGCCTAGTGCTTCCGACATACCCAAATACTTGTAAGTTTCGGTTGAGGAAAGGGATCGAAGGTGTATGGAATCCGAGAGTTGTATTCCCACGGATTCCATAATCTCCCCTCGCTTTACATGCATGGCTGCACATTTGTCCACACCAAATTCCATCCTGATGGCGTCACTGAAGGTTTCTGTTACCTTCAGTAGCTTCATCAGTTGCAAGTTGTTGGGTGCAAAGAGCTTCAGATCATCCATGTAAAGGAGGTGTGATAGGACCTGACCACCTCTTCTCAACCGATAGCCCAGGCCCGAACCCTCCAGCAGTGTACTGAGAGGGTTCAGGGCTAAACAAAACCACAGAGGACTCAGACTGTCGCCCTGAAATATGCCGCGCTCGATCCTTATAGGTTCGCTGTTTTCCTGAATCTGTCGACATCCTGGATAGTGAAGGACCGTCCTCCACTGCCCCATACATGACGTCAGGAAGGCGCACAGAGTTGCATCAATTTTATACAACTCCAGCACCCTCATGAGCCATGTATGTGGCACTGAGTCATAGGCCTTCTTGTAATCTATCCAACATGTCGCCAGATCCTTGCGGGAACGGCGAACCTGTTGGCTAATGGCAATGTATTATTATTATTATTATATGATCTGACACTAGATTTGATAGTTTGCTACAAGAGAATGTGTCTAGAATGTCGAGTAAATTTTCTGTTAAATTTACAAAATACATACCTAAGAGTCCAAAGTAATGTAAAATGTATACCTATTGTGGAGAAAATGAACTTGATTTATTTATTTAACTTATCAAGAGTTCTTTAAAAGATTAGAGGAAAAAAAATCTTGTTGTGATAATATTTCAAAGTTTCAACCGTAAATTATTATGTTTATGAAAACCAACAAATTCCATTATTATTTCAACATCTCTGTTTCTGATTTCATCCTCCATTGACTTGAAAAAGTCCATTCGTGCTGAAATGCTTTTGAATACTAATTCTGTCAAATTTTATAATCAACATTCAGTCTCGGACTCCCGAGATATTTAATTACACAATGCTAACTCGAGGTATTCACATTTTGCTTTTCGTTTTACAAACATTTATAGAAGAAAGAACGCGGAATAAATAAATGAGGAATTAATTATTCAACGGGTGGGTGAAGGGGAGGGAGAAACTTTAACAATTTGCGTTTATGTGGTTCGTTGTGGTCTCGCTCATTCCAAGTTGGATTAGTGTTGTGTATATTGTTCAGTTGTTTCAATTGCTTTTGCTATCGATTTAACGTTTCTTAATGGTTATAATTAGTTTAACAATGAAACAAACTCATTGTGGAGATGTATTGTGACGTCAGACATCGTGATTCATTCAAAAGGCTAGAGCATTATCATGCTTATGATGATTGTAATGAAAACCAACTGGAAAACCAACTTGTGAGTATAGGTACGAAAAGAATGAGGTGCACAAAGTTAAGAATGAAACCTACCTGTAGCCACTTGATCCTGGTGATGTTGTCTTCGGTGACGGTGAGCGCTCTCCTCTCGCCCAACTTGTAAGACTCGTCATAATACATGTACTCAGTGAACGTCAAGCCACTGGTAGTGTACTGCTGAGTAAAGTATATCGATATAGTCCCATTTACTATGTCGTGTTCTATTATCCATTTACACTTGATCGGGACGGGGAAAGGGTTTGGGAAGTTTGGCGTCGTGATCGTGCCCACGTGTCGCTTCAAGTGTCCACCGCAGGTTTGAGGTCCCTGGTGCTCCCTGTGTTCGGCGGCCACGCTGAGCAGCGTGAGCGTGAGCAGACTCCAAACCAGCCTGGAACAAAAAAATTCAAAGTTTAACATTATCAAATATTTCTGTTATTACGCAGTGACCAAAACTCATTATTTTTTCAAGTTAATCTAAACTGAAATTTTTCAACCACTCCGAGTACTTTTGATTACTCTTCACTAATCTTCAATTGAAATCTTTTTGAACCGCCTCGATGTTTATTTAGAAATTCTAGCTAATGAACAATTCCGATTAAAAAAACTATAATTTCTCTTATGGCAAAAGTAAATGGAAAGAGAACAGAGACTTTATTACTTTAACTGGCCACTTCGTGATTAATGTTCGCCTCATTTTTCGTTTTGGAATCCTTTAATCCTAATCATTAACCCTCGTCATTGCTCCGGCGGTAAGTTTAATAGGCTCATTTCGATTCGTCTTTTTATCGTATAAACTTTTAAATAAGCTTCAACTTACAAGTTAACAAAGGGAAATGTTTGTATCAAATTAATTTGGCAACGATGTGACAAAGTTCAGAAGTACATGGAGGGATTTTAGATTGGCTGACAAAGTTATAACAGCGCAAGTTTTTTTGAGCTTTTTCTTAACTTTAAACTTAATTATTTCTTGGACAATATTGTGTTAGAGGTTTGTTAAAAGACCTCAAGTTTGTAGCTATCAGGAAACAAAGACCAAACCTAGAGTCTTTGTTTCCTGATAGCTACAACCCTTAGGGTCTTTAAGTCAAGAGTTAATAGGTCACTACTAGGCAAGCCTGCTTCACTGTAGGCCACATCATCGCTTACCATCAGGCGAGGTAGGTAGTGGTCAAACGCGAGCCGATATCGATAACAAAAAAAAAAAAGATTTTCCCTTTTGAGAACTTATGCCTTATATTGTTAACAAACATTGTTATATAAGGATTTAAAAAATCTACTTGGCTGTTGTTCAATTCCAATGTTCTATTTTTGAACAATACATATCATTTAAACACATTTCGTATGAGTATGTGTAAAATATCTCAGTCTGCGAAACACGTCAGTGAAAGGTCTGATATATTGCAGCGTTACGTTGGCTCGAGCACTGCGGTGAATGTAAAATATTTTCATCTAGAATGACAGACGAAGAATTTGATTCCAGTTCCAAGAATGAACGAAGCCGTTTTTCGATGTTACGTTTTCCTTTCTTGTAAGCCACTGTCATAGTATTGGATTCTATCTAGCTAGATCAGCATTTTTAGCACTCTTAAAAGTATTGTGTATATCATCTCTTCCTGTGACATAAGAAAAACACAGGAATATACGTTTTAATTGAAATATCTAACAGAGATAAGACCAAATTAAGTGCCAACGAAAAGTGAAAAAGGACAAACAAAATGCTAGAAACTTTCATAAATTGAAGCAAAAGAACAATCAAAACTTTGAAGGGCAGGTTTATGAGGCAGACCCTTTCGTTATTAGGGTTTTTTGTATTTTATCAACATTCAAAAACAGTTTTGTACTGTACAGCCGTATTCAGTGACATTTTGATGTGAAACTTGAGCACATTTGTCTCAGCTGCGTTACCCGAATAAACTCATACTGTGAAGTAAATGGAACAGAAAATCTGTTTGTAGAATATAATTCATATTTAGATCAGAATTGTAACTGAGAGCTATAACAATTTTTTTACCTTGGCAAGTCATGACGTGTCTTAATATATAACGTGTCTTCATGAAAATTGCAGATAGGTAACATGGGAAAAATCTGAAACGATTTAAAAGAGTTAAGAGTTAGAATACCTTGGAGTATAAATAAGAAATTACTAAGTAGCACTCGTAGTCATGGTATAGTCAACAGCACGTCGCATCGGTGGTAAACACTATGAATGCTCTGTTCCACCGCAGTAGGGAGTGTCAGTAGAATAACCCGATAATCAAATTATATTATTATTCCATTCGTCCCAAAATAAAAATTGACTTCCAATGAACCTAGCGAGCCAAAAATAAATGCTACCAAATTAATTTCAGGAAATTCCTAAATTATTTTCTCCCTCTTCTTGATTTTCGGCACGAGGCAAATTATTCAAAATTGTTCAATAGTTATTAAATTAAATTATTTTTTTATATATTACGCTCCCTGCTTCTTTTATAACTCGATAATATTTACAAAGCCAGAAATAATCAGTCTGAATCAGAACATGACTTCTTATAATATATTATGTTATTACTGGCGAACATTGTAGTCCAAGTTAGGTTAGACCTTATAAGGTTCTTTGCCAATGTTATAAAAAAATTAATTGAAGATATTTTGAAGTTTGCTTTTTTCACAGCTCCAAGGCGTAGCAGACCTGAGAACTATGATTTTAATTTCAACTTGATACCATCAGGCATTCTAGAGAAAAAGGTCTTGAAACACGGACAGAAAACGAAGTGATCCTGTAGGGGTCCCATTTTTTTCCTTTTGAGGAACGGAACCTTAAATATAAAACTCTAATCGTTACTTCACTTCCCAAAGAGAAATGTAAATTCATGTCGATATTCAAAGCTCTCACGTGATCGTGAGACTTTACATTTTACCATATCTAAAACTTTCACGCGTCCTTGTATATATCATCTGCGGTAAGAATTTGAGTGAATATGTAAATGTGGGTGCGCCACTTAACTGTGACGTCATCCCGCAGTTTATGTGATGTCTCGTATTTGTATGTGACAGGCTCATTTGTTGTATTGTATATAATAATTTATTGAATTTATAATGAAAGTATTTCAACATTAAAATGTAGATTACTGAAGTGAAACATTAATATCTTGATCCTTTTATGCTATTCCAATATGTTTATGTTTAACATTAAATTGGCATACCTCACACTGGCTGTTATGTTATTTAATGAAACTAAATATTTTTATATTAGTACAGTTAATATCGCCGTGTCACTTCTTTAGACCCACCCAAATGATATGTATGACTTAGGGAATACTTTAACTATATCTCTTACAAAGAAAAGAAAAACAAAAAGATCGCACGATATTATTTCCAACCACAAACAAGAATCTGGCAACTTAATTTATCTACTGCTCGTATTGCATACAAGAACAATACAAAAGTAGCTCAACAGGAGATTGTTCAAATAAATGATTTGTTGTTATATAGAAAACAAAAGCTAATATAGTCAGATGTAGTCGGAAACATAAGTTTAAGAAACTTATCTCAGATACCAAGGAAAACAGTGGGAATGTACTTGACTGTTTCTGGATAAAGAAAACGGAAAAATATACCGAAATTAGAATTAAAAACTTATAGTTATCTAATTAATAAGAAGCTGGTAAAAGCAACCATTTTATAAAATCAATGTGCATGCATTACAAAGGAAAAACTTCTAGATTTCCTATAATCTTATTTGTGCCGAGTACTGAACAACTAAACTAAAGCCACAACAGCAAAACACTTCGAAAATACTATTGACGCTTTGAAGCTAAAACATTACCCTAACGTTATTTGTTCAAGCGCGCTGTTTCCTGCAATGAATATTGAAATTCCGACGAGAGTTGTGAATTTTATTATCGAAATGAAAATTTACGGGTCCGTCAAAAGGTAGGAATTTTCGATATCCTTATTCAAAATTCGTAGCATTCATTCATCATAGTGAATGAGAAATATGCTTATTCTTTAAAATCTATACGTGTGAAATACTTCGCACAAATTCGACCACTTCACATACAAATACAATTGATTTTGATACCCATTTTGCCGTAACCAATAAAAATATACGATTCCCCTCGGATTCCATCTTTAACATAAATCGAGGTGATGATCAAACTGAATCAATAAGTTATTTCACAAGTCAATTGTTGAATTTATATTAAAAGCTTTTGCTATTTTTACCCGACTGCCGAAGGAGGGTAATGTGTTTATCAGTCTATGTATGTATGTATGTTTGTTCCTATGTGGCGTTCCAGAGACCAAACGCGTTGGCCGATTTTGATGATTCATACGTCAAACGATGCGTCTTAATCCTGCGAGTGTCATAGGCTACATTAAAATTGGATAATAGAAAAATGGCGGCTTTTGGGTGCCATATTGTGGGGGCCCAAATTTTTTTTTTCTTCCAAACCCATCGTGTGGGGTATCAAAATAAAGGGTTTTAAGAGGTGATTTCAAAAATATATAACACTTATATGTTTAAAAGTATCTAATTCGAAAAAAACAAACTAAAAAGTTATAAATAAGAAAACTTAATTCAAAAAATCAAAAAACCCGACTGCTTCAAAAGCGAACTAAAAAGTCCTAAACAAGGAAAAAATCATGCTGTGCAGGCGGAGGATACACCAGATTTTGGTCAGCCAGCCCGCGAATATGTATCCTCCCACTGCACAGCATGATTTTTTCCTTGTTTACGACTTTTTAGTTCGTTTTTGAAGCAGTCGGGTTTTTTGATTTTTTGAATTAATTATGTAACTACTTAGTGTATTACATTAAAATAGGCCTCTCACTAGGTGGACCGATGACGTGGTTAAGGTTGCGGGAATGCGCTTGATGCGAGACGTACGGGATCGGTCAATGTGGCGATGTCTGGGGGAGGATTATGTCCAGCAATGGACGTCTTTTGGCTGAAATGATGATGATTACTTAGTGTATTTCATCCTCGACTCCTAACTATATTATTATTTACTTGTTTTTTTCTTACGTAGATAAAATGATATGAAGCTTAATTTACCAGAGTACGGAACAAAACCTCGTATTGTTTTTTTTTGTTTAACTTTGTTCGACACACATCAATGGCCCAAAATTAAAGAACTCATGTTCATTGATTGACTTAAAAAGGATGCTAAAGACATGTGTGTCTTACAACACAGTAAATTGAGAACGGCTCTCTGACAGAAGTTAAGCAGACACAACACATTGTTTTGTTTGAAGTTTCCGTTTCCGTTTCAGATATAGTACCTATATCTGTTAATTTTGTAGAAACAACAAATAATTTCAGTAAGTTTAGTATTGCGTTTAGTCTGAATACCTGATATCGGAAAAAAAACCAACAAAAATGTCTTCTTTCATACACAAAAGGATTATTTGAAAAAAAAAACTCATTTCACTCAGTGGGCAGGCCACATTGCTCGCAGAACGGATGGCCGATGGGGCCGAAAAGTTCTGGAATGGCGACCGCGAACCGGAAGACGATACGTTGGAAGGCCTCCCACTAGGTAGACCGATGACCTGGTTAAGGTTGCGGGAAGGTGCTGGATGCTTGACGCACGGGATCGGTCAATGTGGCGACGCCTGGGGGAGGCCTATGTCCAGCAGTGGACGTCTTTCGGCTGATATGATGATGATGATGACTCATTAAAACTTTTTGTAATGTTGGTAACATACCTACCAATTTAACTACATAAGTACTTGGGCAACCGAGCTCTGCTCGGATGAAAAAAGAGAAAACGACGTTATCTAAAAAATAAACCTAGCTAGATCGATGTATCGCCCCCAGAATAATAATGAAAATGCTGGGGTGCATACTTGATTTCATGAAAATCGTTGGAGCCGTTTCCGAGATTCAGATTAAATATACAAGAACTCCTCGTTTATTTAACAACATAAATTTGTTAACCCGATTACTTTTCTCTGTATTCTCATCAGGTAGCATACTCTGAAACTTAAAGTAATCAATTCTACTACCATCTCTAGATTATTTTTTTACACTTGTCGAGATGTTTATATTCACTGCATTTTAATAAAACAGAGAGTTTAGCGTATATTCAACATAATCTTCAACACGATATACAATGTAGTGACATGGCATGTTTTCCTTATTTGTATTTAATCACGGTTTTCATAAAATGCTTACTAAAACCTAATCTAACATTAAATATCAACTGGTGTTTTATTGCACTTAACTTTTATATTTTAGTAATTGTGTTACTTCCTAACTTTAAGCATCCATCCATTGCCCATTCGAAATCCGTCGAGAGATTCAATAAAACATCGTTCTGTTCGCGTACGCTTGATTTACCTAATCCACAAAGGTCGCCATTGTGCATTGAACGTGTGGAAATCCTCTCAGAATACATATAAGCGCTACAGAATTCCTGATATTTTTCTATTTCAGGGAAAATATTTTTTTGACATTGTATTTTCTGCTGCTAAACGCTCAAAGTAAGAGAATCTACTTATTTAACATTCTTGTGACACCCAAATTAAGGTTTCTACATAAAGATACCTCTGCATAGTGAGAATAGCGTATGACGTCACTCGACACGATGTACGACAATAATAATGCGTCTGTGGAAACTAAGCTTTTTATACTTAACACAAAAGTAAAAAATCCGATCCATAGAAAAACCATGCTTTTAAAAATATGTTTACGGATAATTTATGGCATTATAAATGGCTATGGGTGAAACGCATTGACCCAGAGCATAATAAATTTTTAGTGTGATGAGAGGGTAGAACCCAACTCAAGAGCAGGAACAAGTTGCAAAAAGAAGTTGATATTCATTTTTTTAGATGAAGTTCTGAATACAGGAACAGGGCAACCTGCTGTATGTTCAGTTTGTATTAAGAAGCCTCGTAAATTTTTTTTGGCAGTTTCTTGGCCAAAGCGCGTGTTGACTCGACTTTGCAGTGCTCGTAATCTAAAACTATTCAAATTACAACAAAAAAAGGCTATTACATCAGTTATATGTAATTTTTTTTAATTTACAGCTAGTTTCATCGTAAAACGAGATATTGTCATAAAAATGATTTAAGCCACCATTTTTCCATTATGGCACCGCAAGCAGCAAAGATGGGCTCCGGAAAGAGCACGTCGAAAGATATAAAATCACCAATTTTCAAAACGCCCGGTAATCTTACCAGGTTACCTATTTTAGGAGCACCAAATGACTATAACCTTTTCTTGTGTGAGGATATAGCAATCTCTGTTGTCAGAATTAATTAAGCCATCTCTGGGAATCCCATAGGCCCCTGACTATTTCAGACTTACATTAACTATATCAGTCCAGGTTTCCACACGTTTTATTATTTTTTCATATGGCTCCTACTAAGTTAACTTAGTAGGAGCCATATGAAAAAAGCTTAAGCTCTCACTCTTGACTTGAAGACCCCTTGGTTGTAGCTATCAGGAAACAAAGACGCCAAGATGGAATTCCACGCCTTAGCTGTACGCACAATGAAAGTATTTTTAAAACTCTTTGTACGTATGTGTGGGATATCCACCTTGTACTGATGGCGTATTGCCGAACATCTTGTAGTCCGATGATGGAAAGGGCTAGGCGGAATCAATTTGTGCAGTTCCATCGCACTTTCCCCGAAATGTATCCGATAGAAAACCGACAGGCTGGGAACTCGTCGTCGGTGGTCAGCTTTGAGTCAACCAGTGCATCGTTGCCGATCAGTCTCTTGACCCGTCTGTCAATCGACTCAAGTGTATCAAGTTAGTATTTAGCAGATCCTTCCCAGAGGTGAGAGCAGTACTCCATGCATGACGAACTTGCGTTTTATATAAGTTGAGCAGCTGTTATGGTGTGAAGTACCGTCTCACCTTTGCAAGTATCTCCAACTTGTTTACAGCCAACTGAACCTATGCTTCAATAAATGGACCAAAACTGAGGGTCAAAGTAACACCAAGAAGGTCGAAGTGGTCCTTTATCGGCACGGTTACACCACGGAAAGATGGAGCTGGGTGGAATTGGCTCTTGTTTGCGGAGCTTATTATTCAATACACATTCCATACTCTTACAGAGTATGGACTTTACTGAGATAGGTCTGTTATTGGCTGGGTCAGCTCGACAACCTTTCTTGGGCACGGGCTGAACGTTAGCTAGCTTCCAAGCCTTCGGCACTTTTCCAGTCACTTTCGAAAGAAGATATAGGCGTGTCCAGATCGGAGACAATTCTGGCGTACAAAATTTAAGTACAATTGCTGTAATCCCGTCCGGGCCACTAGCCTTGTTCACGTCAAGGTTACGCAGCACCCTACATACCGGATATCGTATGTCGGACATTCGCATCCATCAGAGGGATCTGATGGATGCGAATGTCCGACATACTTGTCTCACATCCAACAACAGAAGGCCCCTCCTTCTGTTGTTGGATGTGTTTGTTTGTTATTTTTGTCATATTTATTTGTTCACAATTTAATAAGAAGACTTTTTTTTCTTTTTTCTTTTTTAATTAGATAATAGATTTATTTACATCACAACATAAATACTCCTATCATCGGCTTCGTTTAATCTTTATTAATTTAAATTTTTCATAATGTAAACCTACGTTTTAGGCACAGGCAGCGTTAGCTAGGAGGAAATTCCAGAAGCTTATGCTCAATCTGCTGAGAAAAGCTGTTAAGAATGGAGTTTCTCAAGTTTTAATGCATTTTCAAGCTGAAATATATGTTGTGTGAATAGAGCAGTTTAATAGTTCCTTATATTCCAGATATACTATATCTAGATATACTTTTTCATATTGTACTTATCAATTTCTTTTTCTTTTAACGAAATGAACAACGCAAAAACATTAAAAAGGTATCGTGTTAATACAATAATATCATTGCTAAAGCAAATTTTCACTTTTTCTAAGAACTTTATTCATTCAAGGAAATGCTACATTCAGACAGACCAGTTTTTCTATCTTGTATAGTTGTCATGTTCAGGTCCAAGTGAAAATACCTAATCTAATTATAGTACATTACGGTATTGGTGCGTTATAACCAATACGCACGTATATCGTACGACGTTTTTAACACATTTGCGAAAACAGAAAAAAAAAACATTTTATATTTTGTTCATTTCTAATTATTGAAACAGTGAAATTACAATTATTAAAATGATACGTAGTTGTAGTTGGTTTTTTTATTATGTTTTTATTATTATTATTACTATTCATAATGTCATTGTTTTGTGTTAGGGTAAATGTTGGAGAAGACGAAACTTCTTGAAAGGCGGCAGAAGAGCATTGTAATTCGTCATTAGTTGTAAATTAGAAAATATCCTCAGTAGAAATAGATGGGCGCGGCTCAGGGAAAAACTTCTTCGTTTGTGGCTCCAAATTTATTGCCTGGATTATTTTGGCACTTATATTTGCTTTGTTTTGGATAGAATCATCTACATAAGATTCTGCTACTGCGTTAGAACGCCACCCGCCATGCCGCTTTAAAGTCAATATATCAGCTCCCGAATCAGCAAGTAATGTAGCTGACGTTCTTCTGAAACTGTGCCCTGTATAACAATCAGCGTCCGGCAATCCTAAAAACTTGGCGACTTCCTTTGGTATGGCACCGAATTTATTTATGCCAATAGGTTGCGCAGTATATTTACCTTTTTGGTAATTCTGAAAGAAATGATTATTTTTTGCCTTAGTCGTATGCAGAGCTTCATATTTTTTGACCACGTCATAAAATGGGCCGTTGATAATAAAAGATCGGGGTATTTTGTTTTTAGTGTTTGGGATTTTAATTAAAAGAATTTTGCCTTGATTTTCAATGTCATTTGTGGTAATATTGTGAAGCTCTTGCCGTCTACATGCACCATTAATACCAAATATTAACGCAACCTGAAAAGAAATAAAAATGTGTAAGATAAGGTATAGGTACTTAGCTTACAGACGGTCGTTAAAAAATATGTAAAAGAGTATGTACAGTAGGTAGATCAACACATAAAATAAGGAGGCAAACTGACCTTAGTTGCCAGGTACTGGCTATCTGGGGCATCTCGTAGAAACTTTTCGACGTCATTTGATGACAGTACCTTAGATTTTTTCTTTATAAAACCATCAGAGCGTCTCTTTATAAATGCAATGAGATTTGAATATAAACTAATATTGACACCATTTTTCATCTTGAGGGTACATTTCAGTATCGAATATGTTGTCCACAACGAGCTAGGCTTATATTTACTAGCTAGTTCATTAAAATACGCCAAAACTACATTTTCGGAAAATGACTTGGCATTTTTCATGTTTTTCCACTTCAAAAAATTTTCATACGTGGTTATGTATCTGTCTTTGGATATTGACGGCAGCAAGCTGTCGCATGCGGTTCGCGCTTCTGTTAGTATATCCGGTGGAGTTGAAGTAACATATGGCTCTTCTTCATTATTGAAAGTTGTCATATTTCAATTTTCACAATACAAGTACAAAGAAAAGAAAATTTGAGAAAAATGGCGCGAGGATTATTTTCTGCCGTAGCTGCGTGAAAATGTTGGCAAAGACGTTAGAGCATGCAGCCAAGTTTTTAAATTACCGAATAAACTGTTTTTTTAATTTAAATAAACTGAATCTGTGAATGCACACTGTTGCTTTCCCGCCATTTTAACAGCGCGCTAGCGCTGCCTACAGACTGGCGCCGCGCGGCGATTAGTTCGAAATTTGAATAGCAACAGCGCGCGAAATGGCAAATAATACTGTTATGGAATTTGTATGGACTATAACTTAACTATTTGCTTTGGTAACACACGCGTTTTTTATGACCCGCTTAACATATTTAAAACCGGTGGAATTACATATGCTTTACGAGCAACGGTGTTAAAAATAAATTAACGCTTGCTTCAGATCCCTTTATATTTTGCTGCTTCTAGAGGCGGGAAAATAATCTAAGCTGCAAATTATTTTGTTAGTGTAGGTATGTAGGTTCTTTTTTTGGCAGTGGATTTGCAATGGCTAGATAAAAAAAAACCCAGTTCTTATGTTTTTAGGATAAAAAACTAATAAATAAATCGCTCCAAAATCACTTCACAATGAATATCTAATTTGTAGATCTGTGCGTTATTGTGCTCGTCATTAATTACTCTCAGTAGAAACTCAAACACAAAGTAACGTAACTGAAACGGCTCCGGGTCGAAGTTGATAAAGTTCTCGTTGATAAACTTGCAAAGGAACAGTACATACCACTGACGTTTAATTGCTTTTTATTTACATAATTAATTCATGTCTTTACTGAATAACAATTTCCATTAAAACATTGTAAAAACTTCATCCCATTCATTTTTATACTCAAATTTAATTACAAAAGAGTACATACCTGAAACAACTAAATTATTACATTAATTATAAGAAAATATTTATTAAATTCACGAACCGTTTTTTGAAGACTTGAAAATAGATATGACAAGAATTAAGATTCATTTTGGTTAACCCGATCAAAATTTCTAAGAAAAAGTTTAAAGAGATTTATTTAAGACTATATATTCTGTCCGAGCAAAACAATTTAAAAGATTTTCAAGATGCAAGTTGTTGGAGATGTTACAGAATTAGCACTGGTTGACATAAACTACCACGATATGAACTTACCAAGAGCATAAACTAAGACATCTTAGCAAAACTGTGACTCGCTTGAATCTTATAGTGTTAAGTCCATTTGTGTAATCGGTTGTCCGATTAAGTTGAAGTTTTGCATATTATACCCTTAGTTAGCTAATAGCTTGATATTAAAAACTTTTTTAAATGAATAATTGATTTAGTTACCCAAAAGACATGTTTTATGAAATAAAGTCTTGTAGATCCCAAGATGCAACGCCGTAGCACAGCGAGCATTTTACGCCGTAGCAAAGCTACATTATCTATCTACATGCGTATCTACTAAACTTGTGGCCCGAACAAATGAATCTCATCGACCGTGAATCATGATGTGCGAACCACAAGTTGCGGGTAGTCATTAAATGCGGGGCAATTGGCCAGCAGGATATTGAATCCACGCTTGACCGCACAGAGAAGAAGCGTTGAACAACCTGGTCTGGGGATGTCTATAGAGAAACATGCTAAGTGATGAATCTTGAATGAATTAGACCTTTCCTTTCGGGTCGAAGAAATTAGGACTTCAGCAGATTCTTTCATAACTTGGCCAAAGCGATTTCTTGGGGATTAGCGGCATGAAAGTTGCTTAATTTTTCGGTTCTCGGGCATCGTTTGCCTGTTTTTTACCCGACTGCCGAAGGAGGGTAATGTGTTTATCAGTCTATGTATGTATGTATGTATGTATGTATGTATGTAAAAAATCATGCTGTGCAGGCGGAGGATACACCAGATTTTGGTCAGCCAGCCGGCGAATATGTATCCTCCGACTGCACAGCATGATTTTTTCCTTGTTTACGACTTTTTAGTTCGCTTTTGAAGCAGTCGGGTTTTTTGATTTTTTTAATTAAGTTTTTTTATTTATAACTTTTTAGTTAGTTTTTTTTAGCTACATTATCTGTCTACATGCGTATCGCGCCGCTGCACCTGCTACGAAGGCGCAGATTTCCATTTATTCTAAAGTTACGTGGCGTACTATTTACCCTATACTTTGCTTTAAACTATTGTAGATATTGACAAAACAAATTGAATTTATTACTTAGTTGGCCCTGTTGAGAGCAGTGGTGCCTCAGTGGTAACGGCCGCGACTTACAAGTTGTAAGTCGTGGGTTCGAATCGCGCATTACTTTGTATAAATTATTTCATTACCACTGCTCTCAAAACGGTAAAGGAAAACATCGTGAGGAAACCGGCATGCCTTAGAACTAAAAATTCGAAGACATGTGACAGCTCTGGGCTAAATAATAACAGCAGCACGGGTTGATCTTCAAGGTTAAGCATCGTTTGCCGAGGTCGGTCCGTGGATTGGTTGACCATCTTTACATAGCGAGTTTCTTTCGTGCATCGAAAAGCACATTAAGCCGTTGGTTCCAGCTGTCATTAGAAGTTTTTAGACAGTCGTAACGGGCAGTCAGAAGCCAGAGATCTGACATCAGTCTAGCCAAGAGGCTGTTACGTATGTTACCCAGTTACTGGGTTGTGGAGGTCAGATAGGCAGTCGCTCCATGTAAAACACGGGTCCTCCGCTAAATCCGGTTAGACTGGAAGCCGACCCCAATAAAGTTAGGAAAAAAGTGTAGGCAGATGATGATGACTTAAATGGCCCAAAAACTGAAATGATTGCTAAAATCCATGAATTTATTGTAGCACAAGTTGTAGTAAAAATAATTAGTAGACGTCTTAATGAAAAGCGACAATCTTCAACCTTTTATTGATATTCAAACTCGAGCATCACTAACCAACTCCACCAAGTTGCCAGTTTAATGATATTCAAACTTGAAGTCACACATGGTTAGGTTCTCACGCATATTGCAAGGAAATCGTGTTATCAGCTCTCAAAGTGTGGTACTTCTTGTGAAACAGACAGATCTCCTTGAAGGATTAATGTAAACTTGGGAAGTTAATATCGAGCCTCAATCTCAGTATCAAATCCTATTTCTGTGAAGATACCGAATGTAATGTGACGAAGGTAGGTAACATAAACGTGAGAGAATTAACGCAAAGTAATGAACGCAGAAATATTATTTGTTTGAATACTACTACGTCTCTAAAGTCTTGTATTAAATGTAGATTAATGTTGCTTTCATTCGTCATGTAACGATGGTAAAATTTCTGTACCGTATCAAATTCAAAGGGATGCTAAACACCTAAACGGTTTCATGGTTGTGTGAGTGCGATATTTGTTTTGTTCGAGGATTTTCTCTAACGTGAAAGTTAAACGTAACACTACATTGTGAGTATCCGTGAGCTGAATTTAAAAAATCTCATCAACCACAGGTGCCAAATATTCAAAGCGGTATGATCAATTTGGCTTTGCATATGAACTGAAGCCAGCGCTACCGGATAGGTCGGTGAATTAAATTATTTTCACAGTCTATTTCACCACCTTTTTTAATTTATTTGGCAAATCGGATATATTGCAATTTTTTTCATAAACCAAAATGTTACTCTATTACCTTACCTGATTGAAGTAAATTAATTTTTATGTGTTCATGTTTTTACAACGAAGGTTCTTACTAAAAATATATTTCGTTTTAAATCCAATCAATCATACAGCAAATTGTATAAAGCTTGAAACTAAACTTGTGTCCCGAATCTCATCGACCATGAATCATGACGCATTTAATAACTACCCGCAACTTGTAGGCAATTAGCCAGCAGGAGATTAAATCCACGCTTGACCGCACAGAGAGGAAGCGTTTAATAACTCGGGCTGGGGATGTCTATAGAGAAACATGCCAAGTGATGAATCTTGAATGAATAAGACCTTTCCTAAATGAAAATTTCGGGCACATTCTTGTTTGTTTACAGTGGTTTGGGTTGATGAAATTAGGACTTCAGCAGAGTCTTCCATAACTACACATACAAAGGGATTTCTTGGGGATTAGCGGCATTAAACTTGCTTAATTTATCGGATCTATTGCTAGACATAATTTGCCTGTTTTACTTCGTCTCGTTAGTTCTGAAGAGCCTCTTATTAGTTCAAGCACTTGCCTTGTTTGCTTTCTACTAGTTTGATTATGTACATAATTATTACGGTTATGTCATCAATGTTGCTTACCAAAGTGTCTGCATAACTCATAGATTATGTTGTTACAGAGAATAGTAAACACGGGTAGCATAAACGTGTAGATCTGCGTCTGTTTGTTGCTAATCCAATAACATTCACATACATAATAAACGCTTCAGCTAGCTTTCTCCTTGGAGGTGGTCAAATTTAATTGTTAGCCTACCGACCCTGCCTACACTGCTTACCCTGCCTACCCTGCTTACCCTGCCTACCCTGCCTACTCTACCTCCCTGCCTACCCTGCCTACTCTGCCTACCCTGCCTACTCTGCCTACACTGCGTACCCTGCCTACCCTGCCTACCCTGCCTACTCTGCCTACCCTGCCTACCCTGCCTACCCTGCCTACTCTGCCTACCCTGCCTACCCTGCTTACCCTGCCTACACAGCCTACCCTGCCTTCCCTGCCTTACCTGCCTACTAAGCCTACCCTGCCTGCCCTGCCTACCCTGCCTACCCTGACTACCCTGCCAATCCTGCCAAACCTGCCTACCATGCCTACTCTACCTACCCTGCCTACCCTGCCTACCCTGCTTACCCTGCCTACACAGCCTACCCTGCCTTCCCTGCCTTCCCTGCCTACCAAGCCTACCCTGCCTACCCTGCCTACCCTGCTTACCCTGCCTACCCTGCCTACCCTGCCTACCCTGCTTACCCTGCCTACCCTGCCTACTCTGCCTACCCTGCCTACCCTGCCTACCCTGCCTACCCTGCCTACCCTGCCTTACCTGCCTACCAAGCCTACCCTGCCTACCCTGCCTACCCTGCTTACCCTGCCTACTCTGCCTACCCTGTTTACTCTGCCTACTCTGCCTACCCTGCCTACTCTGCCTACCCTGCCTACCCTGCCTACCCTGCCTACCCTGCCTACCCTGCCTACCCAGCCTACCCTGCCTACCCTGCCTACCCTGCCTACACTGCCCACCCTGCCTACCCTGCCTACTCTGCCTACCCTGCCTACTCTGCCTACCCTGCCTGCCCTGCCTACCCTGCCTACTCTGCCTACCCTGCCTACCCTGCCTACCCTGCTTACCCTGCCTACACAGCCTACCCTGCCTTCCCTGCCTACCCTGCTTACCCTGCCTACCCTGCTTACACTGCCTACCCTGCCCAACCTTTCTACCCTGCCTTCCCTGCCTACCCAGCCTAATCTGGCTACCCTGCTTACCCAGCCTACCCTGGCTACCCTGCCTACACAGCCTACCCAGCCTACCCAGCTTACCCTGCCTTCCCTGCCTTCTCTGCCTTCCCTGCCTTCCCTACCTTCCCTGCCTACACTACCCTACCTACCTACCTAATATTTTTTATGTATCATCTATAGTTTTCTTAGCGCACGCCAAAGAATGAATTTTACAGCCCACATTTTGCTACTTTGGGTTACATTATTGCAATTTCCATTAGGATCTCTATTTTTTTTTATATATATTAAAGGCTAAGACACTCAGGAATAATGTAGCTTTCTACTGGTGAAATAATTTTCAAAATCGTTTCAGTAGATCCAAAGATTACCCCATACAACGTCACAAACTCACAAACTACTTCTCTATAATATTAGTAAAGATGTTTAAAATCATAGTTAACTAAGTATTTTATACACTGTGTTCATTAACTCAGAAAACACATTCAAGTGATGCTATTGACTTGATGGTGTTACTTATAAAGTGTATTGTTATTCAATGTTCAAAGAGTAATACAGAGATGATTTTTTACACACCTTCAGCACTAACAAAATTAATTGCTACACAGTAAATTATTGGAAGAATATTTATCTTAGCAAGCTAATAAATCAGGGTCAGATAACGGCAAACTTCGGGTTCTAATTAAGCAACCTCAAGGAGAATGGCTGTCAACAGTCACCTTGACTTTGCTCTATATATTGCGAACTTTTGTAACTGTAATTAAGAAACCTACAATTTTGACGACAATTAAGATTCACGGCTAAAACTTTGTATTTTGGCAAGAGTTTCTAAACTTTAACGCAATTTTAAGTACTTATGATTACTATTCAGCGATTCTTTATTAATTTGACGTAATCATTCATATTTATTCAAAGCAATATGTCAATGAACAAATAGGTAGAAAGTTAATGACTGATATTGATTTGTTTAAATAATACTTTACACATTAACGAGTGCTCGTGATGAATGAAACCTTGTCATTAATGACACAATGATGAACCTTTTATATTACCATGCAGAATAAGAGAACTTTTTTACAAACGAGTCCCTTTTGTTGTAAATTGTATACGAAGATACGTATTTTTTTATATAAAATTTCCGAATTAAGTAAAATTAAACCAATGGGTGCCTGTGGAGATAACAATTAGGTAATGATTGTGTGATTTAGGAACGTAAATGTGAAAACCTTAGCTAAACATAACTTACATAGGTTATCAAAATTCTAAATGTACTTACAAAGTTTCCCAACCTTGTTATACTTGACACGTAATATATCAGAAGTGCCTTTGAGAGCCAACTTATCAAACATGTATGAAATAGCTGAAGTGAACTTCGACTTGGACTTGGACTCAGGTCATGTTCTTCTATCTGTTATGTTCGTAAAGTTGGTCAGGCGAGCTGGCGAATCCTGCTCCAAAGTACCTGAGCATAAATTATTTGAGTGGAGACTGTAGATAAGAAGTTTGTTTATAGTTCACAGCCTCACTTCGGACGACAGCGGACTGTCGCGTGGAGATAAGCTTGTAGCAGTTGTGAACTTGCTGTCCGATAAAGTTAAATTTCAGTGATTTTGGATGAAGTTTAGATTGTACCTGTATGTAAATTCTTTAGAAGATCTAATGCTCTTACAAACGAAGGGTAATTTTAAAAATGATAGCAGTACAAGTTCCAAATGTTAAGTTGGCTAAAAGTTCTAAAGGGTCAAAACTAAGTTTCCTTAGAAGCCGTTTTCACAGACCTGTCTTCCCATACTAACTTTGTTAGCATAATTCTGTCAGAACTACTGGACTTTAAGTATTTATTATTGTATTTATATTTATTTTATTTGTAAAGATTATGTCTCCACCTGCACATCTCGGGGGAGTTCTAACAATCGTCAGGATTACAGCTGCGTGTGCCCGACTATTTGTTTAACCCGAAAATGTTGTTCCATTCACAGTTTACCTGATGTTTGTATGCAAACGTACCTTTTTAGGGATATCTTTTTTATTAAGTTCGTAAATAGGATGTTCAAGTCTAAACATTCCTCTGTCTAAAGTAAAACAAGCGGCAACTTAAAGGAAATCCGACTCGAACTTTACTCGTGGTGTAATTACATTCCAAAATCGCAAGACCGTCGCGGGCCATTTGTATTTAAAATGCCTCTTTAAAAATGGGAACGTGACAGGCGTACACAATCAAATTCAGGTCAGTCAATTTGTTCTTAATAAATAAAAGTTCTAGTGTTCAATACATATCTATGAACATAATTTGTTGTAAAATTATTTAGTTGCTAACTGGTTGGTTTCTTGTTTTGGTGAACATAAAAGTATATTTTTTTATCTATTTAGAATAATGTTATGACTAAGCTGAAGCAGTTATGATTAGTATTCATAACAACAACCAGTTCGGAACAAAGCCTTTTATCGGGCCAGCCAACGTCGTTACAGCGAAGTTAGTTTTGTTACAATTATTGTGAACAAACAATTTTCGTAAAGTTTAGTCACGGAACGTGTAAAACTATGCAGCTGAATATTTAAATTATTTTGAAAGTTTTAGAGTTTTATTAAAGCAACGATTTAGTTGTTTCTCTACTTTTGTATTGTGAACAAACATGATTATTGAAAGGATTTTTTGTTTTTAGCCTACACGGCCATGCAATAAAATAAATCGGTACCCTATTCTTAATAACATAACAGGTGCTCGTGCGGAACTCCAACTTTCAGACAAGTAACGTAATTGAAACTAAAACTGTCGGAAAATAACTAAACTGTCAAAATTACAAAAATTTTGTCCCGAACCCTAATAATACCTTCTACTAATTGGGACTGAGAGTGAGAGGAAACATAATACGATTTTTAACAAAGTTGATTTATGTGAAAGACAAACTTCGTAACAAAGATAAAACTGTATTTTCAGCGCAATTTTTCAGAGAGATTAAAATGCATTTAAAAGACTCGAACAAAATGTAAGTTGATGATGCTCATGGTCTGTAAATGGAATTGTGTTTAAAAGTTTACGTTAAATGGTAAAAAACTTGCGACGATAAACGTCGTACCATCATTCAACAACTCGGGTGTAAAAATAATTGGTTTTAATATTTTTAATGTATTATCATAATTTAAGTATATCTAGATTTCTACAGAAATAGATTTGATTGAATCAAATAATTATAATACACAATAAACAGCAAGAAATAAATGTTACAAAATTCAAACTGAAAACACCGTTAGTTCAACACAAAGAAATAAACTTTTATATTATGTCTGAACATAATATTGAGCTCGTTTATCGAATAAACATCAACTTGCTGATAACACATAATTGGCAGTAATTGACGATATGTAAACTTATAACGCTGATTAGATATAACTTAATCTAATCATCGTTAAAGTTTATAGTAATAAGGCTACTAATTACATATTAATGTTATTTAACTACATCTATTTCAAGCTTACCGGTAAATTGAGTAGGACAGATTCCAAAAGATGAATTGATTTAGCCAAAATGATATAATTTCTAGCAAAATTTTAACAATAATATCAGGTTTTCATTGCTGAATATTGAAAATGCCTTTGGTAAATGTAAATTCATAAAACAATTTCCGAAGCTTCATCTCAAGCAGCTCTTGAGTAAATAAACATCTTTATTTACTTCCCAAAGATAAGGAAATCTTGTGAAAAATTCAGATATTCAGCGTTTGAACAAATTGCGGTCGCCGTTCTGTCAAAGAATTCTTACAGAGAGGTTGAGATATAAACTTTAAGTAAAGGGATGTTTATCAAGCCTCTTGTCACTTGAAAGATGTCCCGTGTGACGACCACGAGCTGTTTTACGGAACATGCCCGAAATTCAAACTGCGAGTGATGTTTTTGTTTAAGAATTTACAGCTTGTACAGCTAGTTAGTCACGTTCTAGTTGGCAGGCGCTGAGTTGTAGCTGATATTTGCACTAGGTATATAATTTCCACAAAATTAAAAATTCTTAAAGTTATAACCAAACTTTGATTGCTTTTTAGTTTAGCTTTATAGAGATTAGTGGCCAGTAGAATGATGTGCAGGTATTATTTTATTATGAACCGCTTTTTAACATGCACAAGTTACGGTAATCAAGTGAAGTGATAGGTCACCATCGTGTAGTCAAGTGTAGCGACGTAAACAGGTCAATATAATAAGCTCTCAAGTTTTCATTTGGCTGCTATAACAAATTTTTATCTAGGTTATTTCCTAAGCAATTTGTTACATATGTGATGCGATGATAACTAAATGTATGGTTTGTATGATACACCAATTAATCTCACGGCAGGAGAGCTAGTAACTTTAGTCAGAGATTACAGTATATGTGATGTTAATTCCTGCATCCAATATTTTTCTGCAGTTGGTAACAATCTAACTACAACTTTCGCAGAGGATGACCGTCTCAATGTTTACGATACAACTTTACGAGAAATGGATGAGGTCACTCTAAATCTGTTACATAGTTCTGCGAGACATTTAATAGCTCAGCAAAACTAAAGCTTAGGTCAGTGACCGACTCATTCACGGCAGCTTAGCTTACGACTTGGTCTAGATTCCTATTGGTATAACTTATCATTCAGACTATTTCCAAATATGTTAGTCGTTCCTCTAATCTTTGATGAGATATATCTGAACTGTGTTGGATTTGGATTAATACTGTGCCCATGTTATCAGGTCATTTACCGATCTACATATAATAGCATAGTACATATCTATTTTAGGATTAAGAGGTTTCTAGCCTATCTGTACTTGAAATGTTACTGCCAATTTTTGTAGTATATCAAAAAAAGCCCAACATAATATAATCTTTTATTACGCTGTTTTAAATAAAATCCCAGATAAAATTAAGCAGCATGTCATGTTGTACGTGAAGATGTAGACTTAACACGATATTATAGAGCTGCAGTTTTGTTACAAACAAACTATTAGAGGCACATTTATTTCATCATATATCAGCCGAAAGACGTCCACTGCTGGACATAGGCCTCCCCCAAGCGTCGCCACATTGACCGGTCCCGTGCATCTCGTAACCAGCGGATCCCCGCAACCTTAAAAAGGTCAACGGTCCACATCGTACGAGGCCATCCAACGCATCGTCTTCCGGTTCGCGGTCGCCATTCATGAGTTTTTCTGCTCCATCGGCCATTCGTTCTGTGTGCAATGTAACTTGCCGACCGCTACTTAAGTTTCACAATTCTTCGGGCTATGTCGGTAGCTTTGGTTCTCCTGCAGATATCCTCATTTCTGATGCGATCACACAAGGAAACTCCGAGCATAGCCCTCTCCATTGCCCTTTGGGTGAATTTAATCTTTCTGATGGGGCCCATTGTGAGCGGGCACGTCTCGGTCCCATTGATTATCACTGGCAACACACACTGGTCATAGACTTTTGTCTTGAGACACTGCTGTAAATTGGACGAGAAGCTACCGTGCAACTTCCCAGTAGACACCCAGCCGAGTCGGCTTCGACGGTTTGACCTCTTTCTCGAAGTTGAGCTTCAATAATTCAAATGAATAACAATTTGTACCCGTCGTATGCAGGATTCCTTTTTTGTCGACTTCTGTGTGTTTGAATATACGAAAAGCGCCTTTTTTAGACGAAAAGCGAAGGGCTTTTCGTCTAAAAAAGGGCACATTCTAGCTGCACAAAGTGCCACAGTTTCACTGAACCCAAATTTTGTGGGCTCGATTGTTAAAATATATGATGTCGATGAATTAGACTAACATGGAAAAATAAAACTTTACAAAGGTGTTTCAGAAATCAAAAATTAGGAAAGTAACCGATCTCGATAGAATCACTATCAGGTAAAAATTAACCGCACAACAGACTATTAATAAAACCGCGTCAGCAGTAGATACGAGAACAAAAACCTACCAATTATTTTTAAAGTAAGTGGCAGAATGAAATATTGACCTAAAAACACAATTAATTAAAATTTAACATCTCAGTTAAGTAACATCACTAACACAATACATGATAAGGGCCATTTCTTCAAAATAAATAAACTGTTATTATAATGATGGGGAACTCTCGCAAGTTGCATTATTACTATGCATTATTAGTGCACTCTTATAGGTTACAAACGTTGCTTTTCATACAGAAACTGAGACAGTGCGTCACCCACTTTATACCCCTTTTGCGGTCGTTTACGTGGAAACCCTCGCTTTTAATTAGCTGCCTGTATGCAACCTTGTTTACCCACTTTTGACTTGTGTGACCTCGTTTATGGCGTGGCTTTAGCAGTGAATTGCGTGTTCCAGGAACCTAGAAAGTGAGCTAGATCTTAAGGAACTTAAGTGGCTTCACCTGTTGTGAAATAGAAAGTTCACACTTATGCTGAATTTGATGTATTTTATTATATGATCTACTCTACGCAAAGTCACAATCAACAAAATTACGGTAGGTCACATAACTATCACAACTTATGTTCGTACACATCTCATTGCCAAAAAAATCAATGCGATAGTTTGCAAAGCAAAGTTGCACTTACGTCAGCTAAAAACAGTTCTATGCGAATTCGAGAGTCTTTGAGAAATTTTAGGCTGGTGCGAGCGTACTTTTGGGGACTTTAAAAACTTGAAATAATCCTTTAAAGTTGGTTATCTTGTAATCTAGGGTTTGATATTATGTACATAGCTTCGAAATAAGCTTTGTTTGGCAATACCTTTGTATCGATTCTTTTACCGATTGTTTTGTGATTGTGTGAACATTGTAGGCCGTCTAGATTTCTAGATGCTTGTTAACATTTGTTTACTTGTTTTTCTTGTTAACATTTGTTAACTTGTTTTTCTCTTTCGTTTTTAATCCCCGCCGGAAAAAGAGAAGTGTTATAAGTTTCACGTGTGTTGCTGTGTATCTGTGTGTCTGTCTGTGGCATCATAGCGCCTAAACCGATATAGATATTCTTTGTTCTTGTTTGAAAGGTGATTTTGTCGAGAGTGTTCTTAGCTATCTTTGAATAAAATCGGTTTAGCCGTTCAAAAGTTATGGGCGTTTTACTGTTTCAATCGGGGTGTTTTCGCAAGATAAATGTGTCGGGGTTTTTTTTTTAATTCTGAAATTTTACTTGTTTTCTTTTGTTTACATAATATATAATCTTTTTTTTTAGTTTCTTACGACTTATTGTCGGGGTTAAGTTATCCCCCATATCTAGGTACGAATGCTGTAATATGGAAATATTGTAAAACCAAACCAGTTTTTAAAAGAGTAACCGTGCAGTTTCATGCCAGTTCTTCTCCATTGGAAACGACCAACCCGAACCGTGCACCTTATTTCAACGTTTTATAAGCGCCCATGTAGGCCTATGTGCAATAAAAAAAAATAGATTGATTGAATAAGATACCCACATACATATATAACCACCTACATAGGGACTACTTTCAATATGATAACTCTATCGTATTATGCTAAAGTAAGTATTACGTTGAAAGTTCCATTTTCATTTCTTGAGCCGGGCAAGGCATTCGATATTAACCTAATAACATAATGCCAAACTTTGCCAGACATTCAGTTGAACATTTTCAATTAGGTACAGCCACAGACTGGAATATTTCCAGACGAGAAGTAGTGGTATCTTTCAAAATATGTATAACATTGTAATGCGGTCAAATACCAGGCCCCTCAGAAAGTATTGCGAAAAAAAGTTTTTATATATGGGAGACTGGCCAGTTATGTTTTTCGAAAATATGATTATTTATAAGTAAAAATAAGTAAGTTCCAATTTCAAAATTTCCCTCCACATTTTTTGCGAGTTAATTCAAAGTATTGTGTCTCACTGAAATATGGATCTGCGCCGGGAACATTTTAGAGCTATGATTTTATACGATTTCAAGTGTCGCCTGAAACCGGATGAATCGTACGATGGACTTCAAATGGCATTCATGGATGAAGGCCCTTCCAAGGCAACCGTGTATCGTTGGTATAACGAATTCAAGCGCGGTCGACCAACTTTGGGGGATGACGAAAGAAGCGGTCGCCCTTTGACGGCTGTTACCGAAGAAAACGTGCTAGCAGTGAAAAATTTAATCCAAGACAATAGGCGAATTACATATCAGGAGATTCAACACATGTTGAAGATTGGATCGGGAAGCGTTCACGAGATTCTACACAGCCATCTTCGCGTGAGGAGGATAGTATCACGCTGGGTGCCGCACAACCTCACCGATGCTCAGAAGCAGGCCCGGGTGGAATGGTGCCGTGATATGCTTAACAAATTTGAAGCAGGCTCGTCTCGGCGTGTTTACGACATCGTTACAGGTGATGAGTCCTGGATTTATCAATACGACCCAGAAACCAAGCGCCAGTCGACTGTTTGGGTGTTTCAAAATGAGCCAACGCCTACCAAAGTGAAGCGATCTAGAAGCGGGGGTAAGATTTTGATCGCTAGCTTTTTTAATTTGACTGGCCACTTGGTATCAATTCCCTTACGGGATCAAAGAAGCATTAATGCCGAATGGTATACTACCAAATGTTTGCCAGAAGTTTTCTCTGTTATAAGCAACAAGCGACCAAACACAGGGCTCCGCGGGCTACTGCTCCACCACGACAATGCACCTGCGCACACCGCACTCAAAACGAGGGACTTCCTGGACAGCACGCCAGTCAAACTCCTGGGTCACCCTCCTTACAGCCCTGATCTAGCACCGTGTGACTTCTTTTTATTCCCAAAAATAAAAAATCAGCTCAAAGGGATACAATTTTCGTCGCCGGAAGATGCGCTGGCTGCGTTCGAGCAGGCTGTAAACGAGGTGTCTGCGGCGGACTGGAAAAAGTGTTTTGAAAACTGGTTTAGGCGCATGAATCTTTGTATAGAGGCTGGTGGAAAGTACTTTGAAAAGATTTAATAAAAATATATGTACGTATAGAACAATTTTTTTTAGTTTCGCAAAACTTTCTGAGTGTCCCACGTATGTTACTATCTGTGTCTCAACAACAAGATATAACATTAATTATATTTACCAACTTCTCTGGTGCGTTCCATGAAATTGATTGGTACATGGCAACATAGTGATTCCCAAAATATAATACTTCCTGGTACTGATATAATGTAGTGTCAGTTCACAAACCTATGAAAAGCAAAAATAAAAAGAACAGAGGTTTACCGATGTGGGTCGCAAAAAGTTTAAAACAATCACTAACCATTCCGGTACCATGCCACCCGAAATAGTTATCTGAAATAGTTTTCAGCAGTAACCCAGAGGCACAAAAACGGAACAACATTTTACAACGAACACAACAACAACTTTCACATTGATTTTCTCAGATGTTTTGTATGCAAACTGTTATTAAAGCATTCTGAAATTGCGAGTCGCGTTGTATTTTACCAAATAAGAATGCTTAAAATTTTTGAAAACATACGAATTATTTGTAAAATAGAAAAAAGAAGGCGATTTCTATTTTCCTTGAAACTGAGTCAAAAGAAACGAGAGAGGGGTGAATAGAAAAAAAAAACAAATACAAGACCAAAGCCAATGAGGATAGAAAATATCAAAATTTAACATTTTATTTGAAAATCGCTTAAAACACTTTACATTTTCTAAATTAGTCCGCGATTGACAATCCTGAAAATTATGTTTCTATAGACCCCTTTCTCGTTTTTATTAACCCCTCACTCGTATCTATTTACCCCTTTCTTCGTGTCTATTGACCCTAAAGGCGTTTCCATTAACCCCCCACGCGTATCTTTACCTCGAATACAGGCAAAAAGTACAAGTGTCCTGATTTTACCAGAAATACGAACAAAAGCACTAAATATTTATACTTTCTTTAATATCCAATTATATAAATTTTGAAGGAGATAAAACTGAAGAATGATATGTTTGGCAAAAGTTTTAGACAGCCTATATTCACTAGCACACACAGACGTTACTTTAACCATTTTTTTCTTTATATCAATAAAAGTACTGTAATTTGGGTTTAGCCAGTATAATGGAAAAATATTGCCGTTTAATAAATTGTACACCCAAACAAAATATTCGATCTTGTACCCGAATTCAGTCACACAGGTTTTAAATTGGAAACTAATTAAGTCAAGAAATTTATGCAAAAAGTCTAAGAACGAAATGAAACTTCAACTGTAACCATAAGTACAAAGAATGCAAATGAAAGCGGTTCTCATTAGTCGAGTTCTAACCTCCGGCACAGTGTACTCCAAGGCGCCATTTCGAGGAAAATTGGTAGGGTGTGGTGACTTCAGGCTTTAATTTTCGCTGTGCATTGAATGTGAACGTTTTCCGTATTGAAATTTGTTTATAATTTGAAGTGCTGCCTGCATCGTGATGATGCTGGCGGAATATTTTTATGATACCTAATTATTTACTGGTTGCTTAAACAAGAAATATTTCGTTTTAATTTCACTCAATGTAGTCCAAATTTCAATAAAAACGTATAAAAAAAGATGAAAACTTCAATAGCATTGTCACCAACCGACCTCTTTCATCTCGCTCCACAGGAATACTGCCAGTTTTTTTAATTAGTGAAGCACTTCTTCAGCGCGGCCTTTTCCGTGCTTATGCATATTGTATGAATATCATGATAAATGCGCTGCATGAGACGAGGGAGCGATAGTATAAAAGATTGTATGCAACAGTGCCATATTCAAACTGTAGGTACATACATGAAATGATCTTAAAATGTTTGCAAATGAAGTGGAGAGTCATCGCAGCACTCGTAGCTAAATACAAAGATGAGTCGTTGAACTCGGCAGCAGTTCCCGTTAGTAAGTACAGATGTGAATCTGTAATTAAAATGTAGTTATATGGGTAACTAGCTTCTGCCAGCGGTTTCAACCCCGCGAAAGCCAAAAATTAGCCCCAAGGAACACATTCCCGGGATAAGAAATCATAAGTGCTACCGAGTATTTCTGACTACCTAACTAAACCCTACTGTCCAAATTTCATTCAGAAATATTCAGCCGTTTGGGCGTGATTGACTAACAAACACACATCCACACATACATCCAATCAAACTTTCACAGGTATAATATTAGTAGGATTGCTTGTTCTTAGATAACGCAACAGTCTCCAGTGTGATGTGCTAACGTCTAATTAAGGAACTAATTAAACCTGCCAGCATCAATCAGCGACGAAACTAACAACAGAGTAGTTTCCTGGTTGTTATCGGCTGAGGTGACGACTCTGTTAAAATCTATTATTAACGAACTATCAATTTACAAAACGAGTAAGCAAATTTAGTTCTTTTTTTTCAGTTTATGAGACTACGCTATAGTTCTCTTAATATATCACAAGACATCGAAGTTTGCAAACAACATGTTAATTGCTAGCTCTCCTCATCTATCTTGTTTAAGTTTTCAGCGTTGAAAGTCTTCCATATCAATTTTCCCATAAGTCATATTGTGTCTTTACAACTTAATTTTTTGCAGAAATGCGTGATATATTTTTTGTAAAATTGGACGACAGCCGCCGAGAAAGTAATGATGACAAATTGTGTTTAACCCAGATGTTGATTAATGCGTCTCAAGACTTTCCCGCGTTGCTATAACTCTTGTTTTAAACATCGGTAGTGTTACACATAATTTCCAAAAATCTTGCTAAAAACTTCACAAGTGACTCTTAAAAAACTGAAAGTTAATCACAAAGTTCACACAAACCACTGTTGAACATGGGAAAATATTTATCAACTCAGAACAGATTTTGCTTGCTCAGGAAACTTTTCAAATACGACAGGATTAGTCACACACCTAATAACAATGTAGTTAATAACATTAAACCCGATTTAATCCTCTCACAACTTACGTAGTGTTTTAGGCAACTGGGCTTATCCCAGTTGTAAACGACCATTTGTTCCTATTAGCCTTATTTGTTCTGTCACCTGCTTGATATTAAAGGAAGTGAAAATTTGTATTTTCCCACTCCTCCGTTATTCTTTTCTGATTAATTTCGTTGCGGGATCCAAGACAGTTAAATTCATTCCACGGGACTTCGTCGAGCTTCATGGCCTCGGCGCTTTTCTTGCGGTCGCCACTGTTGATTAAGGCTTTCAGGAGTTGCAGTGGTTTGGGAACAGTGCGGTGGGATTGTCACATAGTGTTTTTGTGGTAATATAGGTAAATACCGATAATCAAGCGGATCAGCATTAATTTACAAATAATTTTGTAAATGATTGGTTTTGTTCTTGGTTTCAGTAGATTAAACGACTCAAAGGAATGTAAAAAGACAGAAGTAGAAATATACAGGCAAACATTTATATTTTTAATAAAATAAATGCAAATTCTTGTTTCGATAAAATGCTTTCCATTAATTCGAAAGTGTTATGATTTACGAGTATTAAAAAGTATTAACCCAAACAATTGCCTTTAAGTGGTTTGATCTTTATTGGTTATTGTATCACTTTTTTATTATTTAAACAATAAAAAGTGGAACAAAAACCGCTCAACAATCACCGAAAGATTCACAACTTTCAACCGAGGATCGTTTAACTTGGAATAAATATGAATATAATTTTATAACAAACTCAATTTTAAACTTTGATCAATTTAATCCGATACTCTTCCGCTTCCAGAACCATTTCTTACTCCACAATTTAATTTGGGGAACGCAAAATCTATGTAATTAATGTTAATGAAGAGGCAATGTTGATATCAGAAAATTATAAGTACCTGTGCGGAAGGGTTATTTTTCGTGGGAATCGAAAGAAAGTCGAAAAGTAGCATTACATTATTAACACCATTCATATTTAGTATACAGCTAAAGCATATACTAGTGTAGAGGTTGCGTAATTACTTTTGTTCGCCATCTCATTTTGCTAAACAAACGTACAATTGCAGGCTTCTGCAAAGATCCTGCAAAAGGTATGAAATTTTAATGAAGAAATAGACACAGTGAATTAAACTTCGCTTGTTAACTGTACGTACCTCTGCCTCGGGGACTAATAGCGTTTCGTTGGAGACACAGAATTGTACTTTGAATTTATTCTACGCTATTTCTTTAAGGTTTAACTAGTCGACGGCACGAACTATTTTGTGCGCGGGGTTAAAATGCATGATATCTTATCCAACAACACTTGCGAAAGAAATAGAAGCTGTGATGAGCAGTAAGAAGCTAGTTCGTGTAGGAATTAGCACTTTTGCAAGTTTGTAGCGAAATGGATGATGATTTAGGACGAAAACGAAAGTGCGATTTTTATAAACATACCTTTCGGAGTCTAGATATCAAGAAAAAATTACTAAATGTATATTTTCAAAATAAAACTATTTGCATTGTTGAATTACTAATCTATCTCTGTATGGAGGCCGTTTTGCAATTTTCCTTCTTCTTATGGTATTTATTTCCGCCCAAAGATGCGTTAAAATTAGTGTTGAAATATGGAACTTTCGACGCTCATAACTTTCAAATATATTATTTTTTTAGATTTTTGTTTCCATACAGGACTAGATAATGATGAGACAAATTGATATAATTTATTATTTTGAACGTACATCGTCAAACAGTGGAGATCTATAGACTACGTTTGTATGAAAGAATTTTCGACTAGTGTAACCTTAAGTGGTATTTATACACAATCGATAGACTACATTGAGTCATAATTGGCCTTAAATTAAATTATTACTTAATAGAACCAACACAACTACTACTACTACTATTGATTATAAAACGGAATCATAAAGAAAGCAAGATTTAACAGAAAATTCCACGTTATTTATACACTTCTAAAATACCAAAGCAATTACTTTAACAATTTGTCACGAAGATCAATTAATTAGAAAATACACGTTAAACAGTACGACATGAACACGACGAGGTTAATTTCATGTATTCATTAGCAGGAGGCAGTGGTACGATACGATTCTCCAGACGGGGTGGCTTGACGACGACACAGCGAAGCTTGTGTTGGTATTACAGCCTTAATTTTGTTTCGGGAAAATTAGATAGCTTGGGGTAAAGACCGTGCAAGGTGTTGATGACGGGAATTTTGGTCCGTGGTATAAAATGAAATAATTAAAGGTAAATGGGCAGATGGTGTGTTTTAATTATAGAAATCAAATGGCTTCGTCACGAATAATAAATGTAAAGGTGCGATCATATTTTAAAAACTGCTATGGATGTCATAGTTAATTCCCGGCAAAGCTGTCGTCAGCTGTTTTTTTTTTCATACGCTTTCGCCTGACCACTATCTCACCAGATGGTAAGTAATGATGTGGTGGACGGTAAACCACGCTTGCCTAGAAGTAACCTATACACTCTTGACTTAAAGACCCCTAGATTGTAGCTATCGGGAAACACAGACTCTGGCTGGGAATTTTACTCCTTATTTGTATGGGAGCTACATTTTCTTTTTTGAGAATTTATTTTGACTCTCTTGGACAAAGCTGTTATACATGAGCAGAAGCAGTAATTAAAATATGATCGTTCGTTGCGGGTTTAATTAATTCGTTTTCGCGTATTCGAATGCAAATTTGATTACATTGAAATTGAGCATACACGTGGAGTTTAAACAGATATTTCTCTCGAAATTCGAGTTCATGAATAAATTAATATAGGGACTGGAATAATTAAACTTGAATAAAAATACGTCTAGTGCCTTTGTATCTTATTAAAAATATATTTATTTGATTTAAAAAAAATGTGTAAATGAAACACACAGTTTTGTACAGCATACATTTAAAAAAAAAAAAACAACAAAGGTATTATTTAAGGGTTAATTAGAATATTTACATAGTTTATTTTTTGTTGATTAACATTACGAAAAATTAATCTGAAAATACAACTGTAGAACAAATTTTATCAATTTATTAAAAAAAAAAATAAGAATAAAAATAAATAAATAAATATGTTATAATAAAAAAAAATACCTAGTTAATATTTTTTTCTTCTTTCCTTTCTGGATGTCTTCTAATCTAAATTATTAGAGAAGTTAAAGCTACTACGAAGAACTACGTATAAAATTATCATCTATGACTTTTCATGACTGATGACATACTAATTTATTATCATATCGTTCACGTAACTGAACTGAAGTTATTCTTACAGATTTCCCTGAAGTATTGGGCAAGTCCAACGAATTTTTTAAATGTCACTGTAATAATTTAACAATGAATTTCTTAACTACCACTGTTATAATTAAAAAATAACAAATTCACGTTGTTCTTGGGACTTAGTATATTGAAGTTGAATTGATTTTTAGCATTTTTATTTTCGTTAACGAAGGTTTCTTAGCCTACGAAGAACATACTCAAGAGTACGGACTTTTGCAAATGTAAAGAAACTGATAATTTAAGTTATCATTTATTAGCGCATAACATGTATTGTGTATTTTCACCCAAGACACCTTTGTGGAAGAGAAATAAATACTTATGTTATGTTATTCAACACATAGCTTGTGCCGTAAATCCTACACGTGGATGAGCAAAAAAGCAATTGACACTTACCGCGTCCCGTTTATGGGCACTGAGTCCCAGCAGTGCGATATAAACAGCGCACATTCTGTTGACCTCGCCACTCGGTGACCAGCGTACTGGTCATGAGGACCAGCTACAATTTGCATATCGTTCCAAAACCCCCACATTTGAATTTTATTGATACCGCGCTGTATGTTATATTTTACCGTAGATAGCTACGTTGTGTGGAAACGTTTTAAGGCTTTTGCATGGGACTCACATTCTGCAATGTTACCAGAATGGTAATTTGTCAACGTGATTTAATTTGCATTCATTTTTTGTTAACAATAGTAAATTAAACGCGATCAAAACCACGTGTACTAAAATAGTATCTCTACAAATATTGTACGTCTGGCGTCCATCCAATCTGCAATGTGACGTCACCGCGGTTGTGTTACGACGATGAGATACACCGCTGCCTGTGATGACGACCAGTCTGTATTGTGTGATACAAAATACAGACTGAGGAGGCTGTTCGTAAAAACAGAGCTTTGTCAATGAGTATGTAAAAGTAATGAAAATGCACTGGATGTTTCTGAAAAGCTTATTTAGCAAAAAAAATACAAATACTAAACGGCAAACTCTCTGCAAACAATTCCACTATTTTACATGTTATATAAGTCGTTTAAAGTTATCGAAACTAGTACAAATTTAGTTCGAGAAACGATAGTTAAAAGTTCCGCTACACAATAACTCCGTCGAACCAACTTTGTTCTGCATTTTGCAATGATCGCCACCTCACCATAGATTTGCATTAACTTCTCGAAGGGAGGTAATAAATAGAGGTAAAATAGCTGTAACTATGTCCTACAGTAGTACCGCGCTGCTAATAGAATGAGTGAACAAAGACAGGCTCCAGATACAACGTTCAGCAGACTTTTTCTCACGGTTCATCTTAATAGAAAAACTTTCTCGTAAGAAACTTCAGTTACCTTTAATATTGTCAGCGCTACATTCTGTGCAAGTCTTTTACAAACTTTAATGGGGTTGGCTTCCAGTCAAACCGGATTCAGCTGAGTATCTGTATTTTTACATGGAGCGACTACCTTTCCGACATCGACAACGCAGTCTTCTTTCTTTTTGTGTGAGGATGTGGCCACCTCGGCTTTCAGAATTAATTAAGCCACCTCTGGTAACCCCAAGGCCTTTGACTTGGCTATTTCAGAGTTAGATTAACTATATAAGTCCAGGTTTCCTCACGATGTTTTCCTTCACCGATGCCTGTGGTGTCCAAGACAAGCTTAGTAACTAACTGCATATGAATTTTAAAAAGTCACTAGTACTTGCCCTGATTTGAACCTACGACCTCAAGACCCTAATGGGCCACACCGACATCTACACAGCCCAGTACCTATTGTAGCGTGATCGCTACAAGACGCTTTGCTTTAGCCTTTTTTAATTTGTCAAAGCAGGCAGGTTACATTTATTAAAATTTTCATATTTCGTTTGTCAAGAAAACAGAAGACAATTTTTCTGAGACGGACAGATGGGTTTTTTATAGAAAATGTTTGGCTTTGAAATCTTCTACTAAATTAATATTTTATAGTAACTGTTTAAAACGACCTGTAACAGTATGACCATGGATATGTCAATTCTTGTGCGGGGATGGCACATTCCTCGTCGTTAGGCCGAGGGTACGTTTTTTACAAGTCCACGAGCGCGCCGGAACTCGCGGACCGCATGTCTCTGCAACTGAGCTCTGTCAGAGATACCAACTATCATTTCGCTACCAGGGTATGCCTCATAGTCGCCGAGCTGGACGACTGGAGGACTGGTCGGTCCTGCCAAGACTGGTGACAAGCTTATCATAAGAAATCTTGTCGCTGACATGAGTTTATGCGTCATGAATCAAAACTGATATCAGTTCAGGCGACTTCGGCTTTCTACCCCCGGGACAGAACGAATGACCCCTGGAGTAGCTGCCCGGCGAGCATGGCAAACCCAAGACGTTTGTGACAAGACATGATAAAATTTGTCCATGTCTTAGAATTTGTCATTTATGCTAGCACGGGTCAACCATGTGACATATTTTAAAGGCGTGACATGCCTTTTTTGTTGCTTCCCGGCGAGCACGGCCTACTGTGCCATGGCTTGAGTCACACATTTCATCGCAATTTGGGCGATAAAGTCATTTTGTCTTAAATACTAGTACCGGCGGCGTGAGAAAATTTCGTGACGTTTATTTGGGACTCATCGGGTCTTAATTGCTAATACGGGCGCACCCATTTTGTCACAAATGTCAAAGTTTTGACAGATGATTGAGAAAAATGTATCACTTTCGTTCGGAGGTGGTGATAAAATTGTACAGTTAAAAAAATAATATTTTCCTTCTAATTACTGCACCAAATGGCAATAAATTTATTTTGTGTGTGGTGATCAATGCTTATTAATTAATTGAAATGTTATAGGATCTACAATTAATTTTATATTATTCTTATTTTTATTTTGATTATTATTATTTTCTTTTATACCATATTCTTCTTACTTTCTACATTTTTAAATGTTTCTTAAATAAAATCCCCAAAAATCATATAAAATATAAAAAATAGGGGCCTAGCTATTGGTCCAAGCTATTATATTTTTTAGTAAATCTTTCTAACAAACACTTAATATGTTATCAAACAAACAAAGAAAAATAAAGTGTGCATAAGTCTATGGTCGTGGGTCAAATATTAATTTATTCCCAACAAAATTAAAAAGTTGTTTGACTGTATGAACGGCATACTTTTTTACGTATTATTTTATTTGGTCGTCTATTCAAATTATGTCGCACTGTGAAGTCAACAACAAGAAAAGCAAGTCGCGACTGCACACTATGTCACATGGTTGTCCCGTGCTAGCATTTAAGACAAATTGTAAGACATGACATATTCTATCATAACTTGTCATGACCGTAGTTCAAGTCGAAAACCAAGCAATGTAAAAAAAAAAAAACTTATAATTCATGTTGGGATGCTGCTAACATGGGGGTAGCAAAGGGGGGGCTAAATTTTGGTTATTTTTTGCTTAGGACATACCGTTTTCGAGATATCATTTTAGAAATATAGAGCGTTTTATGCAAAATAAAATAAGATCGGAGGCCCATAATTCGGAAACAGTGCGTCGTAGGGCTATGCTTCTCAGAACATAAATGGTTTTTATGGCCAAGGTTAAACCGAAACTGCAATAAAATTGGAAAATTTCCGAAAAAGAAAAAAATAAACGTCAAGAAGTTATGCCACAAGTCAAGAAAATATCTCACGCCGCCGTGGTAGCATTTATGACAAAATGAGTTTATCGCCCAAACTGTGATTAAAAGTGTGACTTAAGCGATGTCACAGTAGGCCATGCTCGCCGAGCTGCAGTCTTCGGGATTCTGAACATATTTGAACGGGCTCCGTACATATTTTATTGTGTTTGGAGAGGAACTACCAAAGACGCTTTTTCCAGCGGGGATTCCCGATGAATAGCTGTTATCATTCTTTTAATTTTCTTTCTTTTATTTTTTTAACTTAGCTTACCTTTTAAGTTTCCGTAGTTAAATTTTTACTACTTTGTTTATATCGTGTTATGGTATCATACTTAACTTGTATGCTTATGCCATCATTAAACCGGTTGCAACTGCGTTGAAAATTAGGCATGTGAATTCATCTTTTAACTTTAAACCTTTTTCTAAATTCCACTTTTAAGTTTTATGTTTACTTAACATTTAAAAATAATTAATACTATATTGACTATTGCGGTTCTTCTTTTTTTGAAAAGAATGTGTTTTGCTTTTTACTTTTTTTTTATTTTCGGTGTATTTATTTTTAAAATTATACGTTATCGTTGCGTTAAAAATTTTTTTTTTTTTTTTAAAACGCTACACTATGCAATACAATTTGCCTTGGCATGACTGGTCACATTTTCTGGCTTCTAATTATCCGTGACGACATGTTTGTGAAACATCTGTTAGAAAACAAAGAAATATCGTTCTAAGGATTCAAATAAAAACAGTTTATTACCCGACTGCCGATTATCCTTAACTTTGTTTACTGAAAGGTGTTTTATTTAACTTATATGAGACGTATAGTCTTTACAAAGTCTAACGGGATCAGTACAAAGACCAACCAGGAATTTTATTCGAGTATTGTTAAAGACAGTGTTAAAGTAGGATAGATTTGTTGATGTTAAACTCCAACATCAACCTCATAAAATATTTGGGCTTTTTTTTCATAGCTGGAAAAATGGAAACCGTACTACAAACAAATTAGCGATGGTTATGAAACACACCAGATGAGTTACCACTTATTTATGCATTTCATAAAAAAATATAACACAAACTAACTCATATCCAAGCTAGCCGGTTATAGTCAAGATCATAATTTAGTAGGTACACGTTATTTAACCTAAAACCGTAAAATTCATCCTACCTTAATTAGGATTACGTAGGAACACGCTAAATCTGTTTGGATTAATGTGATTACATAAAGCATCACCCGGTGAGAGGACAGCAGGGTACTCGAGCCGTCAACCGTCGTCATCAGCCAGAGGGTCAGGCGAACGTTATGTGTGAGGAGCAGTGTGAACGTCTTATGTAAATGTGCAAATAGGTGAAACTTTTGAACGTCACCCAATTATCTAAGTACTTGGAAAATCCACGAGGTTGATTCCCTTGACGCAATATAAAATCTATAGACAATAGACGCCTCAATTTGTTTTAATACCTAAGTTACCATACAGAGACAATTTGCACTCTTTTCCTAAAAGCATAGAGTGAATTTTCAACTCGTGATAGTTGCCAAGATTGAATTCCGCAAGGGAACACATTCAGCGACATCTCGAATTCTGATGCGGGTAGATATGGTAATGACACGGATTCGATGTACACGATCTGTGTCAGTTGTCACAACTGCGTGTCTCTCTCTGCTGTTAGTGTTCGGTACCTACTTGATGACGTCATTACATGTGTTTTGAACGTATATGTCACGTCGAAGTACCTATGAATCATAGGACCACCATCATTAACCCCATTGCCTAGAGGCAATTCCTTTATTCTTGATAGGAACGGGTGAACTTGAATAACACACAACACTGGATTGAAATTCAAGAGTGTTTATTTGACTTAGTTATAGGCACTTTGAGTTTTCAAATGAACTTGAAGCTAAAACCACATCGTGTCGTGCGTCTTGCTAGATCGCAAAACCTTCGTCGATCGCTGGAGAAGATCTAGCCAGAAACTCCAGGATACTCTTTTAAATGTTTTTATACATTACACAATCACTTAAGACAATTAACGTTACATGTTTATTAGGTTTTCAAACATCTATTCAATTACATTTATTAATCAGTTATTTTTCACACACAGTCCGCGCGATCCGCGTTCTAAGTGGGCGGGACTTCCATATTGTTTCTGTTTAGACACTAATTACTTGGATAGTTGAGTAAAGCTAGCATACAATACTAAAATGCTGATCAGTTAATTATTTTAACATTAAACAACCCCAATACTCACAAATACAAAGTTGTTTGTAGTTTATTATTGAAATAGTCATCTAATAACAAAACTATTCAAGTTTCCGGTGATCTGACAATCTTACTAATTAGAAAGTTTCTCTTTATTACATAGCTGTGTAAAATAGTCTTATGACTTTTTAGTATTTAATCATTTACTCAAATTTGTTTAGTTCTCGTATTAAAATATTAAATCTGGTTATTGGTCATAGAAATTATAACATCCGCCATTGTTTGACAACTTAATAAGAATAACATAATCAAACACATTTACTTCGTCAAATGTGCAATAGTTAAGATGAGAACAAATCTAAAAGTCCTACATTAAGTGTTCCTGTTTTATTTAAACATCTCGTATTAATTAAACATTGAAATAAGCATAACAAATGATCTTAATTCGAACAAATTAAGAACTGATTCCACAGTGAGCCAATAGATGGCGCTGTACTCAAAACCCAACTTAAATAGACATTGACACTTAAAATGATTAATTAGGATAATAAATTAGCAAATTCACGCCTACGCGGCGACATATACAATATTAGATTCTCTTGGCCTATAATGTGATAAGTTTGAATCTTATTTAACCTAACATGAGCACAACACTTCAGATCTTATAAAATATCTGGAATCTATTTAAATGGATTCTAATCACGTTAATGTTGTTCACTTCAGCTTGAAAAGAAAACAAACAAATATTGTCATAGTAAAACGAAACACTGTGCTAAGAGTATTTATTTCCAACTACGATAAGGTAAATTTTGAGAAATTTTGCATCTCATTTTTCAAAATGCGATTATGATAGTTAAATCGGGAACTATTGTTAAAACTTACCAACAACTGTAAAACTATGCGGGATGCCATTTTATGTGGTGTTTATTTGTAAGATGCTAGCAATGGATAGTTGTCAAAATATATATATTTAGTCCGCCAGTTAGATAACCTTAAAATATTGGACACGTATATTTTCTATTGCCACGTAAACAAAAAATTACGACGATACAGTGCGTTGCATTATCGTGTGACGTCACGGTGTGCTACACTTTATACTGATAAAGTGACGTCACAAGCCCCCACTCCCGAACTTTGATGCGCTTTATCTTTGTCAATTTGTATTCATTTAATAAAGCAAAAAATACGGGTCCAATATTATTTGATAATCTCACTGACGGAATAAATAGAATTATCATTTTTCTACCGAGGAAACACCCCAATTGAGATGCTAACTTCACAAACGTGCTAATCTGAGCGCGTCAGAAGCAATGTGTAAATTCATTTATAATTGGAAAATATTGAAATAATATTAAAAACATTTTACTTATTTATTGAAAAGTTAACAAAATTATTTGTTTTGTTTCGTGAAAAATAAAATGATATTGATTGCTGCCATCAATTCGATGTGCTCGTAGAAATTTTTTATCAGTAGTTTATGAACCAAATTCACTCTTAACTTAAACACCCCCAGTTAGCTATCGGGGAACATAGACACGTATCCCTGTACTTTTCACATGATGGCGTCCTAAACAAGGTTTACTTGTGCCTCGCGAGCAGCAGCATTTAATTCTCACTGCATAATATATGCCGTCGCCTGAAGCCTTCGGTCCTAGCTCCACCGCACAAATCTCGTCTTGTACCAGCTGTTTACATTACCGTTTTTCTAAATTAGCAAAGTGTGTTGAATTTTTTGTTTAATGGTTAGCATGTTACCTATTTAACGAGATTTTCTTTTTACGTTCCAAAATCACAATAATGCATAACAAGGCCATTTGTTGTTCGAGATCCATTTCATAGAATTACGATCATTTATCGCAGATAACCGGCTTATTCTGCGTTTGCAAGGATTTAATTGTTTCGTTGGAATAATATGCAATCCAATGATAATTTCGTTTGCATTCTGCTTCTGTAAATGGTTATCGAAAACAAACAGAGCTTTTTACGTCCTTTGAGGAAAATTCTTTCAGAACGGGTAATCGGAGTTATTGATATGGGCATGACTGATTCCGTCATCTGTAGTTACCTATACGTGGGACACTCAGAAAGTTTTGCGAAACTAAAAAAAAATGTTCTATACGTACATATATTTTTATTAAATCTTTTCAAAGTACTTTCCACCAGCCTCTATACAAAGATTCATGCGCCTAAACCAGTTTTCAAAACACTTTTTCCAGTCCGCCGCAGACACCTCGTTTACAGCCTGCTCGAACGCAGCCAGCGCATCTTCCGGCGACGAAAATTGTATCCCTTTGAGCTGATTTTTTATTTTTGGGAATAAAAAGAAGTCACACGGTGCTAGATCAGGGCTGTAAGGAGGGTGACCCAGGAGTTTGACTGGCGTGCTGTCCAGGAAGTCCCTAGTTTTGAGTGCGGTGTGCGCAGGTGCATTGTCGTGGTGGAGCAGTAGCCCGCGGAGCCCTGTGTTTGGTCGCTTGTTGCTTATAACAGAGAAAACTTCTGGCAAACATTTGGTAGTATACCATTCGGCATTAATGCTTCTTTGATCCCGTAAGGGAATTGATACCAAGTGGCCAGTCAAATTAAAAAAGCTAGCGATCAAAATCTTACCCCCGCTTCTAGATCGCTTCACTTTGGTAGGCGTTGGCTCATTTTGAAACACCCAAACAGTCGACTGGCGCTTGGTTTCTGGGTCGTATTGATAAATCCAGGACTCATCACCTGTAACGATGTCGTAAACACGCCGAGACGAGCCTGCTTCAAATTTGTTAAGCATATCACGGCACCATTCCACCCGGGCCTGCTTCTGAGCATCGGTGAGGTTGTGCGGCACCCAGCGTGATACTATCCTCCTCACGCGAAGATGGCTGTGTAGAATCTCGTGAACGCTTCCCGATCCAATCTTCAATATGTGTTGAATCTCCTGATATGTAATTCGCCTATTGTCTTGGATTAAATTTTTCACTGCTAGCACGTTTTCTTCGGTAACAGCCGTCAAAGGGCGACCGCTTCTTTCGTCATCCCCCAAAGTTGGTCGACCGCGCTTGAATTCGTTATACCAACGATACACGGTTGCCTTGGAAGGGCCTTCATCCATGAATGCCATTTGAAGTCTATCGTACGATTCATCCGGTTTCAGGCGACACTTGAAATCGTATAAAATCATAGCTCTAAAATGTTCCCGGCGCAGATCCATATTTCAGTGAGACACAATACTTTGAATTAACTCGCAAAAAATGTGGAGGGAAATTTTGAAATTGGAACTTACTTATTTTTACTTATAAATAATCATATTTTCGAAAAACATTATAACTGGCCAGTCTCCCATATATAAAAACTTTTTTTCGCAATACTTTCTGAGGGGCCTGGTATGTATAGGTAATAGTAACTATTATCTAAACATATGACTCACTGTTTTTGTAAAAACTAAACTCTATAAACAAGCAGGAGTCCTGCCAGGTGGCGATGTAAATATTAAAAGAATAATTAATGAAACACCTCGCTCATAAAAAAAACAAAACATTGTTAAAACGGTCATCATGTTTACGCCAACTTGTCTCATTATAATAATGTCTCGCTGAATAATACAATAGGAACGTATTACCATCACATCGTTCGTTCTTATAAACGTGCTATGTACGTAGATAGCCACGGTAGAATTTGCAAGTACCTACGTAGATATTAAGCACATAAATTTCTGCCTCAAAAAAAAAACCTTAACAAATATGCAGCGTTTATTTACGATCCTGAGTATTTCCCTAAGGACCAATGTTCACATACCTATATAAATATTTTGAGTTTATTACGACTGATAATGCCTGTTATGTAATGGTAATTGTATGTCTATGTATTCAGAGGATCAAAGTAATGTGAATGTATAGTTCTCGCCAACCTTCTTGGCCACCCTGAAGTTGGCTACAAAGGCTGCGCAGTAGGAAATATCATACTAAAACAGCACCGTTTCGTGCCTCGCGCATCCGGTAAACCAAATTCAGGGCAGCCAAGAAGTTTGGCGAAGGCTATACATCTATTGTCTCGCAATCTCCAGCAAAGTACTGTGTTACAAACAACTACAATCCAGTCTTGTCTAGATTGCGGTTTTCGGATACAATCGAAACTGAAATAGCATTAGACCCGTATTGGGGAAACGGATACCGAACATACAATACCATCCGTACGAACTGGTAAACTGAAAATGCTCAATAATACACAAAACAACGGAGGATCCCTACTGGTAACGGGTTATAACATTGAAAGATTTATGGCCAATAACATCATTTTGCTGACTACTGAAGCAAAACATTTCTGAAAACATACATATTTTTTCGCCGATATAATATTATATCGCTTCCAAACACGTACAGTTTGACAATCAGGTTTTAACAGTGTCAGTGAAAAGTCTGGAACACACTTTCAGAATAACTTGTTAAGCAGTGGACTGTGATACAAATAAATAATTCATACCTATTGCTACAACCGTATACCATTTCCAGTACCGAATAAAACGTCGGTCAAGGTGAAAACAGTAGTAATGTTTATAAATACTGCAACACGTGTATGCAACAATTACTCTCATATTTCTCAAACAAACTCCCTGGTAGGCTCATTTATTAAACAAGATCAAGTTACTGAAATCTGACCTTATTAACTAAATTGGCACCCCACGTTAGTCTAGACCGTAGTTAACCTTCGGGTGGCCATGAGAGAATGTCCAGAGGAAATTAGTTCGCGGTGACCCGAGAAAATACAAGCTTCCTAACGGCTTTTATATAAGTCGGGGTCAAATGGCTTCGGGTCGCAGGGGAAATGTTGTAGGTGTTACGTATCCGAACTTACAAAATAATATATTATGTATCTATGGTTCACTGTTCCTTCCGTTGTTGCCTTCCACCCGCTCGTCATGAATACACGTATAATTTAATACCAGAATTCAGTCGTCTTATTTCAAGTATAAACCCGTCCACGCACCATAACATGGTGTCAGAAGTATTCAGCAGTAGTATTCAGAAGTCAATGCCAGAAAGAACACAAAATCCAATAAGTCGCAAAGAAAATTTTCACCTGTAACGTCGCCGCGTGCTCCAGTCCTAAGATGGCCGAAAATGCAAGTACAAATCGTCCCCTGCCGCCGAGTAATTTCTACCTTAATATCAACGCATCGAACATGCCACTGGCTTGGCGAAATTTTAAAACCAGTCTTGGCATTTATATGATCGCTAACAGTTTGGAGAACGAATCCGACAACAGAAAGGTAGCCATTTTATTACAAACAATGGGTCCGGACGCTCTTCAGATATTTTACTCGTTCAATACGGATATGGAGAAGATCACCTATAAGAATCTACTCGCCAAATTTGAAGATTATTTTACGCCACGTGTTAATATTTCCGTCGAAAGGCATAAGCTGTTCAACAGAAAACAAGGTCCAGATGAAGAAATTGAGACGTATGCCACCGATCTCAAGAATTTAAGTATCCAATGCAATTTCGAAGGTCTTGCCGATGACATAGTAAAGGACATATTTTCATGGAACTTAAATTTAACTTGCTCGTACATCAGAGAACGTATCCTGATCGAGAAACCAACTTCATTCGATGCCGCCGTCAGTCTCGCTAAAACACTGAGAAACACAAGGTTAGAGGCTAGAGCGATAGCAAGCCACGAAGTAAGTGTTGTCGCCAGTCAATCGCGTCGTAGTCACCAAACAAACAGTCGTCAAAGAAGTCACAGTCGTCCAAGAAGTCATAGTCGTCAAGGAAGTCAAAGTCAGCAGTCTCAAGGAAGTCAAAATCGTCAGTCACAAGAAAGTCAACATCGTCGAACAAACAAAACGTCGTCCAGTCAAGAACCTCAACAGTCAACCAAGATCTGCTCAAGATGCGGTCAAGTTCACCGATCAAAATGTCCAGCCATAGGTGTCATCTGTAACAACTGCCACAAGCCGAACCACTTTGCCAAATGTTGCCGTAGCATGCAACTGAGATTCGTAGAAGAAGAAAGTAAGGGTAATCCATCTGATACATATTTTTTAAATAGTCTTTTCATGAATGAGATTTCTGTCAGCCAAAGAAACCCATTTAATGCAACTTTATTCATAAATGGTAAGAATGTAGACTTTTTACTTGATACAGGTGCAGACACTAACATTTTATCATTCAATACATACAATAAACTTAATTTGCCATTGAGTAGTATAGTGAAAAGTAGTCACAAACTCTCAACATTTAGTGGTGAAATACTACCTACTGTAGGTCAATGCATTCTGTCAGTCAACCATAACAACATAGCATACAAGGTCAATTTTCATGTTGTAGATTTACCTTGTAGAAATATTATGGGTCGTAACAGTTGTGAGATTTTAAAATTAGTTAAAAGAGTCCATAATGTCCAATTTCATGAGTCAGTCAATGTATCACAGATTGTTGAATACAAAGATCTCTTCACAGGAATAGGTTGTCTTAAAGATTATGAATGTCATTTGTCAATGAAGCCTGATGCTATTCCATCTGTTGATGCCTGCCGTAGAATTCCATTCAGTCTATTAGAACAATTAAAAGAAGAATTAGCTATGTTAGAAAAGGATCAAATTATAGTCAAAGTCGAGGAACCAACAGAATGGGTAAGTTCTATTGTGATTGCATCAAAGAAAAATGGTAAACTACGCCTGTGTATAGATCCAAGAAAACTTAATAAAGCAATTATGCGTCCTCATTATCAATTTCCAACGATAGATGAAATTAAATGCAGCCTCTCTGGTGCACAGTATTTTACTACCCTTGATGCAAACAAAGGATTTTATATGCTCAAGTTAGATGAGGCTTCTTCAAAGCTATGTACATTTATCACACCTCAAGGTAGATATAGATTCCTAAGACTTCCCTTTGGTATAAATGCAGCCCCAGAACTGTTTCATTCCATTATGACAAAGAAATTCTCTGATATCTCAGGAATTAAAATCATGATGGATGATTTTTTAATTTATGGTAAAACAAAAGAAGAACATGATTTTAGGTTAAAACAAGTCTTAGAAAAAGCTAGGGAAATAGGCATAAAATTTAATAAAGAAAAGTCTAACTTATGTAAAAGTGAAGTCAAATATTTAGGACACATCTTTTCTAAAGATGGTGTAAGAGTTGATGAAAACAAAGTCAAAGCCATTTGCAGTATCCATTCCACCCCCTACAAATGTCACAGAATTACAACGTTTCTTAGGTATGGTCACATATTTAGGCTCATACATAGAGAATCTATCAGAAAAAACTTCAAATTTAAGAACACTTCTGTCTAAAGATAATGATTGGTCTTGGCAAGATAGACATAATGTAGAATTTAATACATTAAAGGAATGTATAACTAAAGCCCCTGTCTTGATATATTATGATCAAAATAAACCAATTACACTGTCTGTCGATTCGTCTAAAGATGCCATGGGTGCAGTGATTTGTCATGACAAACACCCCATCGCATATGCTTCAGCTTCATTAAGCTCATGTCAACAGTCATACTCTCAGATTGAGAAAGAGCTCTTAGCTATCTTATTTGGTTGTACAAAGTTTCACCAATATATCTATGGTCGCCACACCTTAGTTGAAACAGACCACAAACCAATAGTTTCACTGTATAAGAAACCAATTTATAACATTCCACCCCGTCTTCAAAGAATAATGCTGAGATTACAACCATATGACCTGAATGTAACTTACAAACCAGGCAAATATCTTTTTGTAGCTGATACTCTGTCTAGAGCAGCGTTACCAGAACAGTCATTACAAGATCTAGATTCAGACCTAGATTTGCATGTCAATTTAGTTATTAAATCACTGTCAGTTAGTCCAAATAAACTTAAATTAATTCAAGAACAGACTTTCCAAGATAAGGAATTGTCATTTTTAAGTAAATATTGCATATCAGGATGGCCTGAACATAAAAAATTACTTCCAGACATCCTTAGGACATATTTTCCTTTAAAAACAGATATACACATTATTAATGGTATTATCTTTAAAAATAATAGTATTATTATACCAGTAGCTATGAGGAATGACATATTGAAACAGATCCATGAAGGTCACCAGGGTATTCACAGTTGCCAAAGATTAGCTAGAAACCTAGTATACTGGCCCAATATGTACTCTGATATAGAAAGGTATGTTAATAATTCATATCTGTCTGACCAACAGACGCAGCAATTCCAAAGAGCCACTACAGCCACATGAAGTGAAACCAATCCCTTGGAATAAAGTCGGTGTTGATCTATTTGATCTCAATTCAGACAAGTACATCATAGTCGTTGATTATTATTCACAGTACGTCGAGATTTGTAAGCTAGTAGGTGGATCCACTAGTAAAATTGTCATTAGTCATTTAAAGTCAATTTTTTCCAGACATGGAATTCCCAATACTCTAATTTCAGATAATGGTCCCCCATTTAACTCAAAAGAGTTTCATAATTTTGCTTTAGATTGGCAAATACAACATGTCACATCAAGTCCCTATCTTCCACGGTCTAATGGTCTTGTAGAAAGAACCATAGGCACGGTTAAGAACATATTAAAAAAATGTCTTAGTGATAGTTCAGACCCTCATTTAGCATTATTACAGTACAGGAATACACCTAAAGAAGGCATGTATTCACCTGCACAATTACTTATGTCCAGGGCACTTAGAACTAAACTTCCAGTCTTAGAACAGACTCTGAAACCTAAATTACCTAACTACAGGTCTGTAACAAATAAAATTCAAATAAAAGATAAAAAATCACAGATTTATTATAATCAACATACAAAACCATTGTCTTCGTTAAACATAGGTGATAAAATATACTTTAAGAAACAGCCAGATAGTATATGGACACCAGGTACTATATCAGACATAGGTCCACAGCCCAGATCTTATAGTATAGTTTCCCCAGAAGGTACTTTCCGTCGTAATCGCCAACATATCTTCAAACCAAAACTTTCAGCCACTTTCTCTGCTCCAAATAGTAGTCCACTACAATTCCCATCAGTTCCACTTGATACAAGTTCACCGCCGTCTTCCAGTACACAGCCGTCATCAACATCCAACCGTCAATCCCCTTGTTCAGCTAGTCCCGTCCAACAACCTGAAACAAAAACAAACACATTACATATACAGACACCAAATAGTCATACAAACCGTTCAGCAGTAACATATTCTTCATTCGGCAGAGCTATAATAAAGCCCCGAAGATTCTGTTAGTCATAAGTCTAGATTAAGTTCTTAATGTACTTAAGTTTAGTTTAAAACTATAGTTATTGTGTTAATGTTCAAACAAAGAAAAATCATTGATGATTTCTAACCTCATTTTGTTTGTTATTAGCTGTCAATGTCAAGTTGATTTGTCAGACGTCACTGTCATAGAACTGTCAATTGAAAATGTCAGTCAAGTCAACTTGATAAACGTTCCGTTTCATTCATAATATAAGTTGAAATTTGTTAATTATAAAAAAAAAAAAAAAAAAAAGTGTATACTTACAATTTGCGTACATTTTCCGCTTCAAGCAATGTTTTCTTTTAATAAGGGAGATGTTACGTATCCGAACTTACAAAATAATATATTATGTATCTATGGTTCACTGTTCCTTCCGTTGTTGCCTTCCACCCGCTCGTCATGAATACACGTATAATTTAATACCAGAATCCAGTCGTCTTATTTCAAGTATAAACCCGTCCACACACCATAACAGTAGGCACCTTCACACTTTAGTTGAACTTGATCACAAGGACGATTAACTAGTTAAGGATTACGTTACTAAACATATTCTATGTAGATAACCTTCTCCAGAAACCTTTCTAAAACCACCGACGTGTTCCAACTACACGTGTGTCTAATATCTAACAGAGAGCTGTCAGCTATTTGAATCTTGAAGCAACTTCTGTGGCGTGATTAGTCTATTTAAACACTAAGTAATTAGTTTCCGCGTAGGTGGCTAATGTTTGCGCCTGATGTGCTATCGGCACATAATTTGCGCCTACTAATAACAGCGACGTAGTAATAATTTCAGATCTCAATTAACAATTCTAAGAGAATAGTTCGTATGAAATGTGTTTTCTATAGGCAAATATGTGCACTAATTTGCAAGTATGCCAATCTTTTTTTTTCTTCGTAGGTTTGTGCAAAAATCTAAACATCTAAGCGAAATAGCTAAAGTCGGATTTTAAGCTGTCGAGCTTAAAAGCCGACTTTAGCTATTCCGCTCGTATTTTCTATATTAACCAATTAATGTTTTGCTCTCTGGCCAAAACCGACTGAATCTAAAAACGTAGATTAGTTCAACAATCATAATGGATGCCCGAACACATAGAGATTCCGATTGTAATATAATACTTTTCATTTTGCTGAATAAATTGGCGACAGACATTTTGAGTTTACTGTATGATATTTTGTTTAAAAACCTAATTTATTAAATACAATCGCCACTAATGCTATTCTTGGTTATAAATTTTATGGATTTGAATTCCTATACAAAGCCAACCTCAACAAATATGGCGTAGCTATCTTATATTTATACAATCTTTAATCCTGCGAACGAATAACTACATAAAACAGCGTTAGATTGTCTGTGAAACACGGAGTTACTACAGCAATGGAGAGTGACCACTAAACTATTCTACGAGAACTCTTCTATGTCTGGGGAAGATTTAAAAAGTGTCATGATGCGTTCTGACTGATAAAAAGTTGAAGATGTTTGTTCTACATAGTTCAGCCGCACATTAGCACTTCGTTTGTTTATTACTCCGTGGTGCACCCACACGTTTGTATAAATCTGCACGTAAACGCAAATATATTCCAAAATCTAATTATCATCATGTGACACTCATGTTCACACGACGCGGTGACTCTAACTGTGAGAGCTTGACTGTAGATAATTATATCATTCAAATTGTAATTGGATGGACAAACTAAATCAAATTAGATGGTGACTCTCACTATTTAATTTGCTTGGGTTACTTATTCTTTAGATTTCTTAATAAATACACATAACATTTTCGAACTTGGAGCACCAGTAACTACCGAACTTGTCTCATTACTGGAAGACAATCGTAACACAAACACATAAAGGAAAGTCGTTCACCTAAAGATTTTCTTACTTTCTTTAGTTTGCCTTTTTCTTTAGCTTAACATACCTTACCCTACCCAAACAGGTATATTTAGGAACTATAAATGTGTAAATACATACATACCGAGTGTAACAAACTCTCTTGGCAAGTGCCAGGCTTGTGTGTGAGTGTTTCCGGTAATTTGGAGATTACAATCAACAAAATGAACAAACTACCGCATGAAAAACTACAGCAAAACATAAATTACACGTTGGTGATTACTATCAATAATTAATGTAAATAGTGTAATCAACGTCAAACGTAAACAAATGACTCATGAGTTTAATTTGTATATAAACGACATAGTAGTGTATAGTAGTAGAACCACTTTCGACAATGTATTGAAATTTTAGTGTATTATTGAACAGTTAGATATCACAACATTCGTGTAAGCGATTGAATAAGATTCCAGATATTATTTGAAATTCCTCAATGTCTACATTTAGTACCAACTGCCACATATATCTTAATTCTAGGTCAAGCTGTCAAATTATGAAAGCACTAGCGGACACCTCGCGGTTTCACCTGCGTAGTTTCCCTTCCTGTGGGAATACAGGGATAAAAAGCCACATATCACCCGGGGATGGTTTAGCTACAAAACGGTGACATAATTTTTGAAATCAGTCTAGTAGTTTTAAAGTTTATTAGTTACACACAAAAATACAAAACTTCCCTCTTTTTAATATTAGTGTAGATGATGATACTTCAAACCCAAAATTCGCGATAAAAAAACCAATACAATCATACCTGCATAATTGGTACCTTTTCAATACGTCAATGACGACTGGAACCTTGCATATCTTGTTTTGTTGGCAGTAATGTGGTGATGCAGCGCAACCAGTCAGCCTTACTATCACACACATCTGTTATTGAGATTTTCAGTAATTACTTTACGTGATTGGAAAAGACTGATTATGTTCACTACCCAATTATTAACATTATCATCATCATTTGAGCTGAAATACGTCCACTGCCGAACATAAACCTCACCTAAGTGTCGTCTCGCATCCACACACACACAACATCAATTTTAAAATCATGTTGTAGTGTTATTTGAATTTATTTACATAGATACAAGTATATACAGTGTATAAAATACTTAGATAACTAATACTACAAATATATACACTTTAACCAAAAACTACTCACTAGCTAAACCTAAAAAAAAAACTAACCTACCTGTTGTAGTCATCTAAACCTAGCTCAAGCACAGAATCCCTGTGTATTTATAACAATCAATATACTTACCGAACCATTCACATCACACATCATCAGCCTATTAATGTTCCCACTGCTGGGACACAGGCATCCTCTCTGTGAGAGGGAATGGGCCGTAATCCACCACGCGGGCCCTGTGCGGATTGGTGGATGTCACATGTCCACCGAACCATTACCAAGGGATTAATAACCACAAACGGGTGAGAGGTCGAGCTGTTAATCTAACACTCTTCCCCAATAATGTAGTACACTCATGGGGATCCGAAAACGTGATAAATGTGTATTTGTTTATACTACTAACCCTGACTGAACAAGTTCGAGGTGTACAGTTTTCCCTTCAAAATTTACTTTGTGTAGAGTGCTATCTGTAGGAAAGACTGTGTTCAACTTTTTATTGACGATGTTGACTACTTTGTTTCTCTAGTGGTAGCGCAAGCGCTACTGCTGAGCAAGCAAACAAAATAATAACAAATAGGATAGGATCCGCTGGATGCACGGGACTGATCAATGTGGCGACGCTTGAGAGAGGCCTATGTCCAGCAGTGAACGTCTTTCGGCTGATATGATGATAAATATATATTTGAATTTGAATTTTGAAGCCCTGGATTTGAATCCCGGTTCGGGAACAAACAAACTTGAGGCTGGATTTGTGTGCTGTTGATGGCAAGGTAATAGATTCGCCCACTATTACATGGGTCTTTAACATACCTAAATCATAAGTACTAAAATAACATAACACCAACATTGTACACTTGGTTCGCAATAAACATTTTGACTTTTACATAACTGCCGAAATGTCCGTGTAATACAATACACGTCTGCCCAACGCTTTCGGGGACCCAAAAAGATACGGTTATTACATAAATTAATTTTCCAATAAGTTTTGGCAGAAGCGTACAGTTCACCCACTTGTAACCAGTATTACGTTACGACGACAATGTTAATTCGTGTGGAAAACATGACATAAACAGTTCACATCAGTTCGACTTGTACAATAATAACAAATTATACTCACGCAGTAGACAGACCAACAAACCAAAGATCGTCATACCTGTCGGAGTAGGTAAACATACCTCTGAAACTTACAAAAAGCACCGGTTTATGTTTTGCAATATCGAGCCTAATTTGTGTAAAGTGCTTAATTATATTGCAAGTAATACAATTTGCCACAACAGCATGTTCAAAATGGTAGTGTTGAGCAAAATATTTTGATGAGCCTATTTCGTCGCAAATGTTCAAAGGAGGCATTTCTGCTTACATTAGGTAATCTAGACCTAAACGAAATTTTCATGCAAATTAAATAAAGTATTTTCTGAGATAACGAGACAATTTGCTGTCTTATCTTCATACCCGCGAGTCGCGGTGAACTTCTGCAGGCAAAATATAAAATTGGGTTTGCAAATTAAAACGCCGAAATTTATTTTCTTCACGCTTCTTTTAAGCGTTTTCAATGTTGATGCGATATCTTTCTGTGAAGTGTGTTATTTCACGGGCTCAAGCATTAATAATGAAGAATGATAAATAATTAATCATTCTTCACTATTGATAGATAGAGAATACAGACACATAGCGAACTTACACTTACGAATTGATTGATTCATCGACATTTCAAACAAAATTCAAATTCAAATTCTTCTTGATAAGCTCGAACGTCTGCAGAATTTGTGCATCCGTTTCATATTTGGCCTCCGAAAATATGACCATGAGTCGGAATTTCGGAAGCGGTTGAAATGGCTGCCTATTCGACAGCGCCGAGATGCCCACACTCTTTCATTACTCTTTTCTGTACTTCATTAATCCTAAGTCTCCTTTGTATCTTCGAGAACGCTTTGAGTATCTTGTTCCGAGAGGAAAACCTTGTCGTCTGTCATCATCTCTTCTCCTTCGTTTTCCTTCCCACTCTTCAAGTCGTTACGGTGGATCCTTTACTGTTCGCGCTGTGCGCCTCTGGAATACTCTTCCACACTCTATACGAGATAGCCCTTCATTGCAGGTTTTCAGGAGACGAATTAGGGAATATTTCCTCTCAACATAACTCATTTATTTATGTATTTACGATTGTAATATTTTAGTTTTATATTGTATAGATATGTATTATGTTTATGCATTGTGTGTTGCACACGTATTTGTTTAGTTTATTTAGTGAGTAAGTATTTAATATTGTTAAGATTTTTTTTAATAAGATTTTGTTGTGCACATGAATGTACTATCCTCAAATGAAAATGTTTCTACGAAACTGAGGTTTGCTGTTAGAGAACCCAACTATGGGTTAAGCTCGCCTTTGTACATAAATTGTCCTATTGTATTTGTATGTTTTATGTTTTTTTGTACAATAAAGAATAAGAATAAGAATAAAATTATAAAAGTATCAGTAATTTATCTTCTATTATATTTTATTAGTTATCAATATCAGTAATTATAAATAAATAAATAATTTATTTATTTATAATTACTTTACGATATCTTCAAAAAAAGTATCGCATAAATTTCAAAAATAATACTAAAACGAAACTTACAAGAATTAGACAGAATAAAATATATCTTTATACAAATAAAAATAATAAAAAAAAAAAAAAACACGAGATAACAAAACATAGAAGAAAAATACAAATAAAACAGAAAATAACAACAACAAAAAAATACTTACATGATAGATGTACAAAGAATATACAATTATAATCTATCTTTCATCCATCTTCGCACAAAACCTTAAACATTCACGACACAAATCTGTCTATCTCCCAGCAATCAGGTGCTGTTTTACTACTGCGCAGCAATTGTAGCCAATTCAGGGTGGCCAAGAAGTTTAGCGAGAACAATAATGATAATTGCCATTAATCTTCTCAATTGAGCTAGTCTATAGTTGAGGTAGTTAACAATCACTAAATGTGGCATTTCATTGCGCGATATATGGTTTATGTGAGGTAATGCTAGATGTATAGCAAGTAATGAATTGCAAAGCACTAGATGACTTGACAAAGTCGTCCTTACAGTAAGTCTTATGACGCTATACGAATACTTCATAGATTGATAAGTACAATCCACTTACTAACCTACCTACGCTCACGACAATGCCGTTCTACAACTGTATAATAATATCAACATCATTCAGCACGAATGATCAATCATCTGTTGTACATAAATAGTGTCGTTTGTTCGGTACCATGGCACTGTCTTAATCACACGACTGCTCTGTTCGAAACTGTAACAACAATAAGCTAACTAAACAAGCATTATACGCGTTCCAACTCGACAGATGTGTTGTGTCCAGAGCTGCTAACACTTTGTCAAGGTTCGCAGGCTATTAATACTCGTATCTAGTGTCTGTTCATGGTAAACAAAGGCCATTGCAAATGTGTCTGTTTATACCACTGTAATCTAGAAACCTAAATCATTTAACCAGTTTTCATTTCTGATAATATAATGTGACTGAGACTTACTGCCTTTGTTCAAATATTTAATCGTACGATAGATACTGCGCATCAATTTATATTCAGCGATATTTCATTCAAATGTATTCAATATATGGAATGAATTGAAAAGGTTTCCTAGAATATATCATGCTTCTGGGAACATATCCAATACAATCAACGGTACTATTATTATTTCATTGGCGAGGCCGAAGCATATACCGTGGAACTTGCATCAGAAAATAAATCTCTACTATTGATAGATCTAAAACACTTCGAGTTCCACCAAGTACGAGTTATAACGATAACAATTGTCAAAAAGTGCTAAATGTAATGGTATTGACACTAAAATGTATAGGGGTCAATCTCAAACATTTTGGCATTTTTTACTATAGATATTGCTAATAGAATGTCAGTGGCTGGACCTCTTGTACGATGTATTCATTCAAACAAATCATAAATAGTGATGTAGTTGTAGTTACTTGAATACGTTGATTTACTAAATTTATTTTGAAATAAAAGTATAAAGTTAAACATAACATAAATACCTACTTATATACAAACGCGTATAAAAAGAAGATGGTTGAATGGGCGTCAAAACATTCGTCCAAGAACGTGAAGAATACGTTTGATTTTTTTACACGCGTGTTGAGCTTTCGCTTAATAAATAAATCATTCACTTTTGTCATGTTTTTAATCATGTGAACAATATATAATAATATACTAATTGTAAAGATTTTGAATATTGATTTTTTTTAATTATCTTCTTGTTCGGTAGATTGTGAATAAACACGGACTCGGTTACGCACTAAATCCGTTCCGTGTCCGTGATTTAAGTTCCGAGTTTAAAATTTTCTGATTTATGACAGATTATGATTTGAATTTTGATAGAGTTTGGATGTAGTGCGTAAGCTTTCCTACAAGAATTACTACGGCTACTTTGGAACCGAAATTTAACGGACACGCGTCAATTTTATGGAAGTTGTAAAGTAGCATGGCAAATGTATTTGCATCATAAAACATTTAGAATTGGAAAATTAACAAATGAGACTCGGGCGTCATTTATAAAAATCTTCAAGTTGTTTAGGAACTGAAACTGAAAATTTGACTAAAGAAGGTGCTAAGCAATCGCTAAACAGTGCCGTGGTTTTAATAAATAAGGATCTACCCAGTGCTGGGTAAAGATCTTTTCCATATTTTGCCGCTATCTTTGGCTTCGGCCCATCGTGGAAATATTTTTTTAATTACTAATTTCAGGCTAAAAGTTAGTTTGCCAGTTCAAAACATGACATTTCATGCTTTCATGTTTAAAAAGTAATAAGCTAATAATTTATTTTTTAAAAGGATTATTGTTTCCTCCTGGGCTTTTTTTTTTCTTTCCGATGCGATTAATGTTGTTTATTTATTTTAGAATCCCCAATGTCCATATTTAAGTTTTATACTAAATATCTTCTTCACCTCTTGTATTAGTCCTGACGTAGATTTTTTTTTTCTTCCTCCCTTAAAGAAAGAAAAGAAATAGAGGCAGACAAACCAAAAGATGGGAGGATGACCTCAAGAAAATAGCTGGTCCGATGTGGACCCGTTCAGCAAGAGACAGGAGTAGGTGGAAATCTTTAGAGGAGGCCTTTGTCGATAGACAAGCTGTTTCACATAAACTCCCAGTTGCCGATCACGCAAATGCAAGTTAGAATATATTAAATCAATTTAGTTTTAATAAGTAGGCATGTAATAATTAATTGTAAGAAAGAAACAGCATTAAAGGCTATTTTATTTTATTTATTGTTTTAGTAGTGCATAAGTGTTTTCATTAAAAAATGGGTATGGCTATTACACATAATAAAGACTATCCTTCAAACTACGAAAATCCTGTATCATGGAGAACATAATTGACTTACATTTTAATCGCCAGTGATGTTTACTCCTGATGAACAAAGAACATTCCAGTGTATCACTCACTACACTTTATTTCCGCACATTAACACTCGACATCGCATACGCACTTGAGATCACGAGAACAACTGACACAGACTACACAGAGCACACGTCCACTCACTACAGCAGCGGCCGGAGTACTAAAGCTTTGATGCTGTGAAAGTGGAAATCAGGGCGGGTTTTCCCTCCCCCATGCGTCCCGATACTTAGCGCTCGCAACTTAACGCGCTGACACTTGAAGCGATCATTTATTCTTTTCAAGGCACTCATCGCTGCACGATTTATTCTAATTTTCAAGAGCATCTGGGTACTATCAACCTATCGCAAGTTCATTGCCACTCAAACTGATATAGTCGTGGGTAAAGGAGTCGTATAAAAAAAACTTAGCTCGCCCAAACTCGTGCAAATAGCGTGCGCTTGACCTGAGGCCTTGACGATGAACATCAACGTATTGTTCAAGTTTGAACAAATATGAGTCTTATAAAATCGTTTTTATAAATACGCATCGCTGCTGTATTAAATGGTTGATACAGCTTGACTTGAGGTAGGTAGGAACCAAGTTCTAAAGAGTAAATTGAAAATGTTGATTTGCAAAATTTCATTAGTAATACGCATGTGTACCATACAGTAAAAAGTTATAATGATATCGAACCTCTGAATCAAACCCTATATTGAGTCATGTAACGAGCCCCTATAGGGTACGGAGGATCCTGCACGAGTAGTTACACGTAGCAACCCAAACAATAAATTACACAACACAATACAACATAGTTACAATGTGAGAGCTATAATATTGTAGTAGTGAGCTAATATGTGATGCTTTTCATAACTATAGGCTGACGAAAACATTGCCTCTGACAATGTTGTACTCATCAATCTTAATAAAAATATATGCGTTGATGAAGAAGTAACCTTTAAGCTACTGGAAACGTTAGATACTCGTACATGAAATGGAATAGTAGATTTGCGGCTCGGGACAATAAATCTTATTAAAAGCAATGTGAATATATTTCTTAATACTATGACTATATACCGTTTTTTTCTTTTTACAAAACGTTGTTTCCGTGAAATCGTTGATTTATTAGGTACATATTAAAAGTACATAAAATCCATCCAAGAGCCAACTATTAAAATTGAATTTCATCGTCACCTCGCGCCGCCTCTGTAGTTACGAAGTTACTGAACCAAATTGAAAAGCTAACAAACTGAGCAAAATAAAAGTTATTACAGTTGACTGAAAAAAAAACTTTTTGCCTAACACTTTACTATTTCATGCCATATTATAATAAGTTTTCACTGCTATGCCCTCATTTTCAGGCAGCCAATAACTTTGGCCAACTATAATTTTTCACTAACAATTTTATTTCACACAATTTCTGAAGTTGTAGCTACATTGCCGAAAAAAACATCTAGGCCGAGTTTCTCACCTATAAATTATCGCGGAATTAATGTGACAAATTGTCAAGCACGCGTTATCTGCTGTGATTGGCTGTTGAAAATTCATTCAACCAATCACTGCAGATAACGCGTGCTTGGCAATTTGTCACATTATTTCTGCGATAATTTAGGGGTGAGAATCTTGGCCCTAGATTAGCACACTATCCAAATAAAAAAGACAATATATTATTAAACAACGAAAATGCTGCCAACTTTTTGAGGGTTCTGACCTTGAAGCTACAGCGAAAAGTGTTCTTACAAAGGAAATCTCTACCAGTCAACCAAGGGTGGTGAGGAGACAATGTGGCAGGTGCATTGTTAAATATTAAAAAAAACAGTTATTAACACACTAAAATAGTTAAATTAACGTACATATATATTGAATACAATAAATTTTAGAAAATAAAGAAAAGAAGAAATAAGAAATTGGTCTGATCTATTGGTAAACAGCACAAGAAACAACAATGCCTACTTACCTACTACTACTAAAATAGTAGAGACAGTAGATATAAATTTAATATTTTTCGATTTGAAATCAAGATCAAACTTACAAGCGCGCTGGTATTATAAATTCTATATCTGAAAATAAAAGCGAACAAACGGACAAATTGCTAAAGGCCAGAGGCTATGAATTCGAAAATAATTCGATTTCACATCACGTCTTCCAGTGAATCCCTAATAATTACGGACCGGCAAATAAACCAGCAATAAGGGAACGCAATAAACAGAGCTTTTCCTGCAATGCTTGCTTTCTCCACAGGCAGAATAGCTAGTTGATAATAAAAAAATAAAAAAAAATAAAAAAAAAAAAAACGGCCTCTTTATTCCTTATTAATTAAAATAACAATTGTTTTTCTTAATATTAACATGCATAATAATTATTTACGATTAACATGCATCATCACTTTATAATAGTTTATTAGTGTTAGCTAATAAGGACCTCTCAACGAGTAAAGGCCTCCTCCATTTCTCTCCACACGGTTCTGTCCTTCGCTATTTCCATCCAGTCTAGTCCTGCAGTCTTCTGTATCTCATCGAGCCATCTATCTGCTGGTCTACCTCTTGACCTCTTGCCTGTTGGGCCATTCCATGTTGTTATCCGTTTTGTCCATTTATCATCACACATGCGTGCAATATGGCCTGCCCATTTCCATTTGAGTTTTTTGCAGTGTTCTAGAGCGTCAATTGCTTTGGTTGTTTCCCTTATGTCTTTATTTCTTTTTCGGTCTTTTAATTTCAGGTTCAGTATGCTGCGCTCCATGGATCTTTGAGTTGTTAGTATCTTATTCTTAGTGTGTTTGTTATAAATCCAGGTTTGTGATGTATATGAGAGACATGGTAAGATACATGAATCTAAAACTTTTTTCTTCATGCTGACAGGGAGATTTGATTTTAGAACTTCCTTGTAACTCCAGAACTTGTTCCAGGTTAGGTTCACACGTCTAGTTACTTCGTCTCGTTGTCTGGATTTTTTGAATGAAATTTGTTTGCCCAGATAAGTGTACTCCTGAACATATTCCAACCGAGCATTTTTGATGCATATGGGGATGTTTATGCTGTTTGTCATAACTTTGGTTTTTGTTATGTTTAATTGCAAACCGATATCATAGCTGACTGCGCTTAACTCATTTACCATGGATTCTAATTGTGATGCACTTTCTGAAAAGAGCACTATGTCGTCAGCAAATCTGAGATTTCTTAGATATTTACCTTGAATCTATATACCTTTGCTTTCCCATTTTAGAGTTTTCATTATGCTTTGCAATACAGTGATAAAAATTCTTGGTGATAAAGGGTCCCCCTGGCGAACGCCTCTACATATATTTATTACGGATCCCCTTTTTTCTAATCGCACTCTGCTTATGCTTTTCTTATAAATGTCTTTAATAAGTTCTATGGTTTCAGTCGGTACTTCGCATTCTTTCAGAGCTCTCCACATGCTGTCATGAGAAATTGAGTCGAACGCCTTTGCATAATCAATAAATGCTAAGTAAAGCGGGCGTTTCATTTCTTCATACTTCTCAATGATTTGTTCTAAAGAGTGGATGTGATCTACAGTTGAGTATTTTTTTCTAAAGCCTGCCTGCTCAACCGGCTGGTGGTTCTCCGTGTATTTTGCAAGGCGTTCTTCCAAACATGAGGCGAACAGCTTATACAAATTTAACTGCAAGCTAATAGGTCGATAGTTGCCTATGTCTGTAGGGTTTCCTTTCTTATATAAAAGAACTACATCTGATTCCGCCCATTCGCTAGGAATTGTCTTGTCTTCTAATATTTTATTAAATAAGTCTGTTAACGGACGTAATAATAGTAGGTCTCCTGCCATGATAGCCTCATTTGACACACCATCAGGTCCGCTACTTTTATCTTTCTTCACGGATTTCATTTTAGTATGTATGTCTTGAATAGAGAATCTTTTTAGGGTGGTATTGTATTGCATTTGTGTTTGACTTTGGCTTTCTTCTCTTAATGATGTTTGTGAGGCATAGAGATTTTTAAAAAAAATTGTGGCTACCCTTATTATTCCTGACCTAGAAAAGGTGTTCCTGATTTTTGTAGAGCTCTCATTTAGGCATGGAATCCATTTCTTCGTAGTTGTTAGTTCCTTCCAAGCTTTTTTCTTCCAGTCTTATTTAGGTGCTTTTCAAATGTTTTTATTCTATGTTCCTGATGTTCATTTTTAATAAGTCTGTGAATGGCTTTATATAATCTACATTTCTCCAGCTTTTCTTCATTTGATAGATGTTTTCTAGTTGTAAGTTCGTTTCTTCTATTTATAAGGTTTTTTGTACTATCTGAAATGGTGAATTTTTGTTTCTTCGTTGCATTCTTGCTTTGCACCAAATGTAAGCTTTCATCAATCGCTTTCTTGATTTTTCTATAGTATGTCTCCACATCATCGTTTTCTTCTAATTTTATGTTTGCGGTATAAGTTTTCAAAGTTTCTTTAAACTGCACCTGTTCTTCTTCTGTTTTTAATGTTGAGTTGTTTTTTCTGTATTTGACTCTAGATTTTTTAGTTGTAGTTAGCAAGAAAGTACTTCTTAGAAGCCTGTGGTCGCTGTTAAATGAAAGTTGCTTTATTATTTCAAAGTTTTTAACTTTTTCTTTGATGTTCGACAATATGTAGTCTATTTGGCTTTTGCTTCTCTTAGGCGAGAGCCATGTCCATAGGTTCTTAGTGTTCTTTTTAAACAAACTATTTATTATGAACAGGTTATTTTCCCAACAGAACTGTAGTAGAGCTTCACCCCTTTTGCCTCTTTTTCTATAACAAGAGGTACCCAGTACCCTGGCTTCGCCCTTCAGTTTCTGGCCTACTCGGGCATTGAAGTCACCCAAAATTATAAGATTTTTTGAGCACTGTTTAAGGGACTGGTGGATTTTATCATAAAATTCACTTATTTCCAGCTCATTTGCGTCAATGGTGGGTGCATGTACTTGAATGATAGAGAGGTTTGTATGATCAAACTTCATATGTAAAATGCAAATTCGTTCATTAATTGCAATAAAACTCTCTATATTTCCTTTAAGGTACTTCCTGATGAGGAAACCTACACCATATTGGCCTTTTGTTTCCCCAAAATGACAAAATATATGGTCTTCGTCTTCAATTATGTTGTATCCTGTTCGTCTAATTTCTGCTAGGCCAATAACATCATATTTAATTGTTGTTATAGCGTGTTTGAATTCTAGAAGCCTTTCGTGTGATAGAAGTGATCGAGCATTGTAGGTACATATATATAGTGGGTGGAGTGGAGGGTTTTGGTCGCTGACCCCACGGTGACCAGCCGGTTTGGGGAGAAATTTATTATTAGCTTGTTTGTTATTTGTTTGTGTTTTTCTTCCGTTGCCGATGCATGCTACTTCCTATGCTGTCTTTTGACTTGTTGTTTTTGCAGTATGAGAGTTGGATCTGGATCTCATATATGCAAATGCGTCCACTTTATGTAATTTCGCTGGAGCTAATATATTTTTTCCACCCTCTTGTTGAGAGAGTGACTGTGGTGATGTTGAATTGTCTCTTTTTCTTTTCTCTGTTTCCTTGGGTTTTGTAATAATTTTGTTGTTTCTAATAAATGCTATATTTCCTTTGTCTCTTTCCTGTTTAAGTTCCTGTTGTAGTTCTCTGCGTTTTTGCAGTGTTTCTTTACAGAAGTCTTCAGTAATGTATATATTTTCGGGTATTTTTTTTATTTTTGAGTATTTCAATCTTTTTGTTATATGTAGTAAGAGATAAAAGTATTGGTCTTACTTTTCCTGAAACCACAGGTCCAATTCTTCTTAATTTGTTGATATCCAATTCCTCAACTTTCACATTTAGTTCCTGAATAATTTGTATAACACTGTTATAAAGCTCCGAATAGCTTTTTTCCGTTTCGTTGACACCATGCATTATAATATTATTTTTCCGGTTAATGTTTTCCAGCATATTTATTTTCATATTAAGAGTTTCAATTTCTAACTTAAGGGTTTTTGTTTCTTCTACTATTGGTTTTAATTTTTCCTCTATTTGTCCCATGAGTCTTTCTGTTATATTACTAGTTATTAGAGCAGTTTGTTTTTCCATTTCCTGTTTCATCAAAGCAAACAACATTGACATCTCTTCTGTCATTTTCGCAGTCATTGTGACAGTGCAGAAACGACGTTTTACGGAACGTAGGTTCGGTGTCTGTGTACTTGATAAAGGGCAGTAACGACACATTCTCACGAACCGTAATTTATTTTTAGTCGATTAATCGATTCCTTGTCTGTGGTTTTTTTTTAAGTTTTGCTAAGTTGTCGACACTGTCAGAATGAATGATCTCGACGGCGATGACCGGCGAATGTTTGAGGGAAAAAAAATGGACGCCGCTTACGATGAATCTCAAAATTACTTCGATATCCACGATGATATTTTCGTCTAAAGCCGGCAGAAAAGCTGGTTTCTCGCCTTAAAACTCCTTCGAATGTTCTTCTTCTTTGTTTGTGAGTTGATTGTGGCCTTGATATAGATGGTAACTTCACTTTTGACTTTTATTTTTAATTAAAACTCGGGAGCGTTTGACAATACGTGTTAGCGTCTAGTACACCGGAAGCGACTCACTAGTTAATACCTAGCTATATTTGTTGCCATCCGTAGAGCACGAAGGGTACCAAGATAGGATCCGTACTATAGATAATATATTTATATTTAACCTTATTTTTTATCACTTGCACGTGCAAGTTGCTTGTGTCTCAAATGTCGCTCGTGTTCTATATATCACAAGTATTGCAAGTAACACGCATGTCGCACGTATTACACATGTCACATGTGTCGCACATATCGCACGGGCCGGTGTTCGCAATTTCAAGTCAAAGAGCGTATTTTGGTAAACGTTGCACGTGTCGGACGAGGCGATTTTATAATTTACCTAAGCTAAAAAACGTATGTATTTGTATATTGTGTAGCATCTCTGTTGTAAACAAGACTGAAGAATTTAAAGTACAAAGTTATCTGTCTGGCCTCAAAATCACAGATAAATAATACAAGCTAGAAATAGATTATAATCAATTGGTAAGAGAGTTGAATCCACTAAATCATTCCTGCCTTTATCTACAGGCTGAATAATAACAAATATACCTGTCAGTATATAGCGGTTGTTTAAATAGTAACTCAATAAATGTCTCGCCCTCACAGCTTACCCTAGGATTCGCGGTGGCTTGCTAAAAGTTATTCCTTTAATCGAAAACGAAGATCTTTGCACTTTGCTTTGATTTATATTCACTATTTCGACTGTGAGCAACATTTAATTTATTAGCATATTTTTAGGGAATGCACGCGTAAAATTAAGGATTTATTCGCCGTTTGCCACGCTTGAAATGTTGCCAACATATCGATCCCCGTAAAGGTGATTTAAGAAGATCTATATAAAAATATTCTGCGTTATTTGCGTTGCTGCGCTTGGTATCGTAAATATGCTGTCCTTCCAAAGGTCTTTGCTTGATATCTATGTTTATATAGGGAATGTTTATATCTTTTCAATGTACGTATATATAGCTCAATTTGTTTTGTTTTTGTAGTGTTCTAGATTTAGGTCTACTGGACACCATTCATTTTTCTTTGTCCTTAATATTCATTGCGTCAATGTCATGCATACCTGTTATTTGCATGGTTACTCAAATGCCGATATTAGATGTTATTTATTTGATTTGTAAGTGAAAGTGCTGTTGGTGTGTTTATTATAAATAAATAAATACATACCTATCAAAGCATTTTAAATAGATGCTTATTTCCAAAAAATACCAAGGATGTTAAACGATAATCAACAGATCCGATTTTCACCATTTAATTTTGTCTGATCACGTAAAAAGTAAAATACAAATGTAGATAAACTGTTCTAAAAAATGTTTCGGTAAATCTGAGTACTGACTTGTTTTGATTTCATTGCGATTGGTTCATTCTATCAAAAATATATGAATTTAAAGTGATAAAGAAGAATTTAAAATATATCATAATGTGATGTTGGATACACTTAGCGACATCTATTGATATGGAATTGTACTAAATTCACTCACTTTAGAGCTTTTGGCCCGCGATAACCATCCATCCTAATAATAATACATATTTGTAAGTTGTGAAAATCTAAATGTTTGGTTATTTGTTAACCAATGACGTCTAAACGGATTTTGATAAAACCTGGCACACGGGTAGACCATGGACATTAACAGTAGGTACGTGCCCTTGGGATTATTTACGACATTAACGCGGGCGAGGCTGCTGAAAAAGCTAGTGATAATTATAATATTATTATATGGGTTTGAAGTTATATGTTAAGACTCGGATATTTTTTTTATAATGGGCGTCTCGCAGTTCAATCAGAGTGATTAAATATTGCTTAACCAGGCGATCCTGTGGAGACTAAACTATATAGCCTCCAGCCAGGCACAAATTTCTAAACCTAAGCGAACAAGCTGAGGGCTATCCCCTGTGGGATACGAACCTCGGCTCAGGGCGTCGCTGGGGAACTGCTGTGGCTGGATCTTGATAAGTGATTTTACCATCCGTTCTGAGACTTGGACAATTCCTTAGCCTTACTGATCTACAACATTTTATCTATTACAAATTTATGAAGTTAAGCCAAATAAACTTAATTTATGATATAATGAAAATATCCAACTCAACGAACTCTCCGAAGGCTTATAAAAGTATAATAGAACAGGGAATGTCGAGTATATTTCAGCGTAATATATTTAATTGAAAGGCCCTATACAAGATTCGGGTGGGTCGACGACGTTGCCAATATTAATATTCTGAAATATATTTCTCCATATGGGTGAATTCTGGAAATATAATATGAAGCATCTAATTCAATTTTGATCAGCAATAATGTGGAATAGCATTGGAATAATTTATTGTTCGTTTACTCTTCTAATTCCCCATGGGACATGGTTGCGTTTCGTACGACATCGTTTAAAAATGTAAAAGAAAATGTCCCAAATCTTCCGCTGTGAAAGGGAAACGTTTACGGTCACAAGCTAAGACTTGAAAGTTGAAAATGTTGAAATGTCTCCAAGAAACTAGGGCTCGCAGAATGCAGTCCTCACCATCCATAGGCATCACTTGACCTGCTAAACTAGGAGCATTCAATGTGCAGCTTTCAGAACCGAGGTTAACCCTACAGGGATACCAACAGCTATTAAAACTTCATGAAAAGACTAGAGATGGAACGCGTATCTTTTTAAAAATCACCTCAGTGTTGACATTCCTGTCCTTAATATAAATAAGACGCAAAATGCAACGCTCTTTACAGGATATTCAACTTTATCACTGATGACTTGGAAGCTGATAATCGTATATCTGCTCTGAAATCATAGGTTTCGTTTTTCAGTATAACGTAGGCATCCGGGGCGGGAATGAAAAGCGTCGCTCTTTTGATGAGGACCGCGATGAAATCATTTCTAGCGCGATAATTGCGAATGGAAACCGGCAGCTGTATAATTTTATACGTACTTTAATATTTTTAACAGATTTCACGTAAAAACCGTTGGTTTTTTCAGTCAATGCATTTCCAGCGTAGTAATTGCCAAACGAATTAAGTGGGGTTTTGCCATAGTTTTTTTAGAAGTGTTTTTGGATAATGGAACTGGAAACTTTACTCATAGAACACCTTAAGAAATAATAAAGACAAAAAGCAAATGAAATGAATTGAACTTATTGAAATTATGAACTTACGTCCAAGAGAAGGTCGAGGTGTTTGGTACGTGTGTCCGATATAAAAGAGAACTTGACAGAAATATATATGTACAATATTAGATGGCAGTCATATATTGGTTTGTGGCGTCACGTACTGTGCAATAGAGTTTTTTTTTAATTGGGACAATCACACCGAACTGTTCCCAAACCACTACAACTCCTGAATGCCAGAATCAACAGTGGCGACTACCAGAAAAGGGCCGAGGCAATGAAGCTATTTTATTGGTATGGTATTTTATAACCTGTATTCTGTGATGACAACAAATTAAAATACCATCAACCTACAGCTATAGGACTTTCACTTCATTCAACCTTACCTCAAAGAGACGCACAAAGGGGACCGGTTGAATATCTATCACCTGTGTCCCTAAAAGTTATCCATTATTGATGACTGCCTCGTTGGTCTGGGATCTAGATAGTCACAACCAAAACTGCTGCGCGTGAGGTGGTTTCTATTTCTAGGTCGGGCAAAGTTGATTTTTTCAGCACTTAAGATGACGACTAACGCTAACGACCTTGAGGGAACAAAATGCGAACTCGTTTCACACCCGGTGACCCAAAATTCAGTAGTTTTTTTGTGGACCTTTCCTTATTATTCTACGACTATAACAAAAAAAGCCTCAAATCAAAATGTAGATAATAAAATTTTCTTTGAGATGGTGTCGATTTCATTAAAATACGCCCAGCGGTTTTGGTGCGATTGTCGTGTTTTTATCCGTTTTAGACATAAGTTTACAAATAAATTACACTATGTTACACGAATAAAACTGGAAATGTTCTTAGATTCAATTATTTAGAAAATGGTCTAATGTAACATATATTTTTCCAAAAAAATACGACTAGCCGTTTAGACGTAATTCTCATTTTAAAATCAGCTACTCATGGGAATCAGCACCTTAAATATGAATTTCGCACAGCTTGAAGAATGGATTTGCGCCCGTCTGATGGCCAATAGCAATAGCTTCATCCCCTCTATAAGGTACCTACTGTAATGGGTATATATTTATACATCTTGGGCAGATGTATAAATATATACCAATTACAGTAGGTAGTACCCTACGGGGAAAACAAGCGTGATTATATGCTATGTAGATAACTTGTCATCGCAATTTATTTTACGCACAAATACTTTAATCAAAGAAAAACATACAAAACAAACCCAAGCCATACGAACAGTCCATCAATTTTATTTGCATACCATTATTTCGCCACGAGATCCTTGTCTGGGTGAGTTGTTTTGTAACATTGAGCAAATCATTAACATCACTCACAGGGCGTAGTCAGGAGGAGGTTTTTGGGGCTTCAAACCCCGCTCCGAAAAGTTAGCAAAAGTAGTAACATTCATCATCATTAATTTTTTCATTAATTTTGTATTTTTTAAGATGGGACGGCCAAAGAAAAGAGGGATGGCGTGTGTGAGGAGTGATATGAAAGAAAGGGAGACAGTGATGGCGTGATGGAGGACAGGATGGTATGGAAGAAGAAAACGTATTGCGCCGACCCCAAGTAACATGGGACAAGGGCAGGAAGATGATGATGATGAAGTATTAACATTAATAAAATTAAAATAAGCGGCATAACTAATTACTAATTATTACACTAATATGTATTTTGGATTCCCTCTCTTCCACCCGCCACCGCCGCCGTCGATTATCCGATCGCATTCGGTAACCTTCGTAAAAGTATTTTCGTGCCGTATCGTATACCACCTGCACTCGTTGCGTTTATAAAAGTGTGAGTGATAACTAGTGACTAGTGACTGATTAATCTCTCACTTGCTTCTGCCAGCGGCTTCTCCCGCGTGATGTATAGAAATAGGTAGGAATTCTTAATACTAACGTCACCAATTTTTTTTTTCGTATTTGAGTTGGATCAGTTTCCGGATTAAGCAAACCAACTCTTTAAAATTAATGCAGTTTTTCTAACTTCTGAACTAGTCGAATTTTTCCTTTGAGTAAAAATAAACATTGACATTATAAAGTAAGGTACCTAACTACCTCTTCTCCTGGCTTATATTTTTCGCCCTTTATATAGGTATACCTGTTAATTAAAATCAGCCCTTTATGAAAGTATTTTTTTATTTATAATAGAAAAATGTATTTACTTAAATTGCTACTCCACCATAGTTTCTCAATAAAATTTGCATGAATAAAAAATAATGATGTTGCATTTTAAATTCAATGCGGAATTTGCTAAGTATGAATGTTTGCACTTTGAATTATTTCTTCTTGCTAAGTAAAAAAAGGGTGAGGATTTTGCAGTTTTGTTTGATATGGTAATGGTGGTGCTCATTCAACTCTGAAAACTTAATCTTATTTTTCTTTGTGTTTTTTATTAGAAAGGGCTGATGATACCTAGTCCCCGTTGCAAATTATTCTTAGGTGGCCCCTACAATAGACATCATAAAAGTGTTCAATTAAAATATAATTGATTTTGAGTGACTAGACAGCAATTTGTATTTTTGAATTTTCTATGACTAAGCAGATTGAGGAAAAGCCATTACGATAACCAACCTTTCTAATATATTTTTTCTCACTAAGTAGCAATAAAACAGCTCGTTTCAAAACAGTAATGTATTGATTTATTGCATTTATGGAGACATTACATAATAAATCAGGAAATGAAGAGAGCCTTTGGTGGCAAATGAATTGGCCTGGTACATCTTTGTGGTAGATCATGCATGAAAATCGATTTTACCCTTGGGCGACTTTACGAGACACTCTTCCGGCTCGTTATTCTATGAGGGTAGATAAAGAAGAGATCAGCAAGGTCTATGAACCGTGTATAATCATTATAGATATGATAAAACTCATTAAAGCTTATGATGTTGTTTTGATACCAAGACAAATTCACGCTCAGGCATGTCCTTGCTCAGGCATGACTAATAATGTACTACGTCGGCTGTATAATGTCCTACGAACAGCGAAGTACTAAATGACCTGAGACAGAATAGATGATTACCTAGTAACAGAGACCTTTCAGATGTACTGATAAGTTGAGTACTGTTAAGTGAAAAAGACATCCTGATTCCATCCCGTGTTGTTGTGAAGTATAAATATGTCAGCAAATAATTTAATCTTTACCAAACTGAAATACAGAATATATGATCTTAAGTAATACAATACCCTGGCAGATGTACCTAGTAAGTCAGTAACAGACCAAGTTCTTTCCACTTTGCTGAGTTTTCTCCTACAAAGTTAAACTTTCTATTAGCTATTCTCTTAGCTGTAAAACTTATTCTATTTTCATGACAATTAACAAAATACTTGTCTTCATTATATGTCTTTATTCTGTCTTTGCCTTTTAAAATCGCATTACAGAGAGGTGATTACAGAAAAGTGTTTTAAAGGTACTTCATTGCGTTAAAGACTCGAATCTTATTGAATTAATTCAGAAGTTGCTCGAGAGGAATTTCATTTACGCCAACTGTTGACTACCGAAGCTTTGTGTATCCTGGAGGACGATCATTAAGTATTAAATAATAAATACTGACTTGTGCATGCTAACATTAAGATTTTTATGATGATATTTTATTTTATTTTATTTTTATTTTATTAGTTTTAAGAAGGCTTACAGTCTTATTACAAATAATAATAGATAACTAAAACACATTATCAAGGCGCTAATAACAAGCCTCCACAGATTTAAAGCATAATTGGAAATAAGTGATTTCAATATTACGATTAATAATTAACAACTGAGTGACTTCCACGCCACGCAAGAAGTTCCACAATTCATTTCTAACAGGGTTTAAACTTCAGTCTGGCAGTTCTATAGAACTCAACGACCTGGAATTGATTGTGTCCACACTCTTTGATGTTGGTTCGTGAAAAATAAAATAGGAAGTACGACTCTGAAATCGTTTCCGGCGTACTGGCGATACATACTACGAAGCATTCTTCTTCATTTTCCTTTAATTCCATTGAATGTCTTCCCTTACTCATTCTAGCCGTACAACATTACATATTAACGGACCCATCCTCAACGTTTGCGGGCTTTATTGCAAGATTATTAATTACTGCCCTTGCCTACGTTATTTAAGCGACGGCGAAAAAAGTCAGTGGTGGTATGCAAAGTTACGTGTGTGTTACCAGTTGGACATGGGCCAAACACATTGCTTATATCGAGGATCGAACTACGAACCACGTCAACTGCTAAAGCATTTAGTTTTCTTTCAACAATGACTTCGGAGCGGTTTTAGTTCGATGCAGAGTATCAGCAGGAAATTGGGGGAAAACTTATTACTTATAACCGTAAAATCGACTAACCAAATCCATTCTTATATCTATATAGCTAAGAAAACTTACAATGAGATTTTACTTTTGACCTACAATCCTAGAAATGAAGCATAGATTGGTACGAAATGGTGTTGACAAAAAAAAGTATACTACTGAGCTTATGAGGAAACTTTCAATATAAGTACATATTTATAATATATCGTCGTGTCGACAAAGTTTCGAAGTCGGTTTTTTTTTTACTTTTATGATGGCTGAAATGCCATCAAAAAAGTAAAAAAAACCGACTAAGTCCGTGTCGAACTTTGCACATTTAGGGTTCCGTACCAAACTGAAAAAACAAGTTGGTTTTAATAGGGATTATGACTGCTGTGTAGAATATAGCAGCTCTAGGTCAGTGCCATCTCTTGACTGATAGTGGAACGAATGTATATTTTTTGATAATTTCCAAAAAAGTGCGCTATTTAGAGGCATCGTTTTATTTTTACTTTATTCTTTACATAAACTTCTATGACATAGAATCATTTTAAATGTTTCTCTATGCTAACTTCTGAGATAAGGGCGGGAGAAAGGTGAAAACGGGAAAACAACGGGGACTAAAAAAAAATTGAGAATTTGCAAATTGCGCTCTTGCATACGACACCCCCATTGCCATAGTAGCCCTAGGACCACGTAGATATTATCCTAGTTTTATTACATGTCGCATAAACGAGAGTTCATAACTAGGCTATAAAATGAGATCAAAGCTAATAAACTGACCCCCACAAATAACACGCAGACTGTACCCGTACAATAATTCAGTACACTTTGTGGTCCATCGCGTTGATTAGAATGTCGATGCTTGTAATAAATCGTGTTCTGCCAGAATAACTATGTGGTAACTAAACCGCAGTGCGGAACATTCGAGGGAATGTATTGTGCAAACAATAATGCTAAAATTATAACAAATTCGTTATTTTCTCACGATGTAAGCCGATAATAATTGCCGATCGTTCGCCAAGCCTGAGTCTTTATATGCTTCCAGACCAATCAGGAGATGATAGATGATAATGGTCGATTCTACGCTTTTGGCTGCGTGAGTCCATCTGATGGCAACGCCGCCTCGGAGAGATGCGATCTTTGGCGAGAGAAGTTCAAGCCTCCTGACTACTTCATCGAGCCATTGGAGACTCTCCCGCCTGGACATGCGTTGCCATGGCCGAATTGGAAAACTCTTAATAGACTCCGCACGCAGGTCGGCCGCACCAAAGACAACCTCCACAGATGGGGATTCTCGGATGGCTCCAACCTTCAGTGTTTGTGCGGCGTCTTCGCGCAGACCATGGTCCACCTTTAGTCTTGCGCGGCCTGCCCTGTCACCTGTGCATATGAAGACCTTAAGGCTCCGTCACCGGCTAAATTGCCGTGGCAGAATTCTGGGCCAAACATAATATTTAGAGACTATTTTACATGCTAAGAAGAAGATGATAAAGCGTGGTGGATTAAGGCCCATTACCTCTCTCACGGAGAGGATGCCTGTGTCTCAGCAGTGGGAACATTATAAGGCTAATGATGAATGAATTGGAGATGTTTTTGATTGCTTTTGGCACAGTTATATCGTAATATTTATTTTTTCAACAAAAGCGTGTGTAACAATTTCATTCAACTTTATTATAAAAGGTTTAAAAATATAGGTAATTTTTAAAATACTGTGACTCCTAAACGAGGTGTATGACATTCCGGTGTCTGAGGAGTCAGAAGACTTAGTCGTATTACCACACAACACTTAACCTAGAGCAAAATCAAGAAAAAAAATTTTTAATGTGATTCTCTTTCATGGAGTTTTAGTTTTTCAATTATTTTAGTGACAGAATAAGGAGAGGTCAACTTTTTGATGAGGCTTTATTAAGGCAAACAACTTACCTATTTGAAGTTGTCGTTTCAAACTTAAAACACAAACTAAAATTCGGTTCAGTTTTAATGCAGTTTTTGTTAAGTACACAGGAAGTTCTTACGAATTAAGGGTGGGTCCTTAGTTTGTGTTTTAAGTTTGGAAAATTTATGACTGAGTTATTCATGACATCGCTTGCAGACAATATTTTATAGTTCAAGCTTACTGATGAAGGTAAAATATCCTGAAGTTTATATGCTTGAGGTATTTGAGAATGTAGCTATGACAGAGAGTGTAAAGAACAGAGTTATAATTAAAATAAGCTATACCTATCAATTTAAATTTCATCATGTCGTCAGAAAGATCCCTTACAATGTCATGAATAATATCTAGATCATTCTTTTATTTCTTTCATTTTACAGAATAATGATCCAACGGCCTTTCAATTCACTCTAATAAAGAAATGAATATGCCTAAAGTACATTTATTCTGGAGAAGTTTTCATTAACTCAGAGATCTGACACTGTCCTTCATTATGGAGTAAGGCCGTAATCTCAATAAACTGTCAAAACATTTTTAACGATATGAGTCTAAATGTTTGAGTTTTGTAAAGTTTGCAGTGCTGAATTTTAATATTTCCCAAGTGACTCGTGGCCTTATTACGACGCCTACGAGGCCTTATTTTAAAGAAGTAATTTAGATTAAACTTACTTCTTTTAGCTAAAGATTTGCAGTTTCTTGAGTGTCACCAGGCATAATGTATGTTGCATTTCAGTGAAGCGAGTGTCTCTGCTTCTGAGTCGCTCGAGGCTGTGGTGATCAAAGAGACCTCACTCGCTACGGAATAGCTTTTATAACAACATGTTTGTCAGTTTGATTGAACTACTAAAGTTATAGTAAACATAAATGCTACTTTAAAAGTAATTGAGGTCAGTGCACGGGGAAGATAAAAGGGAGTGTTTGGTACATAATTCGGCCTATGTATGTATTCTTATACTCGTAGTCAGGCAAGATAGGTAAGTCTCAAAGAGCCAATTCTCATAAATAACCTTAATAATGTATCACACGGCAGCACACTACTAAAACGGTGGAACCTAATTTAATAACATGGGTACCCTCAGAGGAATACACACATTACTATGTACATAAATAAAGGGAGAACATTTGAAACATTAAGTAACGAGCCGGCAGGTTGAAATGACGAGTTTATAGCCTACCAAGTTGCCTAAGTGCTAATGTTGTAAATTATGTAATTTAAATGAGAACCTACACTTATGTGTTGATCCATTGCTAAGGCGTAGTAAGCCAATGCGGCCGCTACGAAGCTACGTCGTCGTGACACACATCTAAATATAATACTGTTTAAGTTTTACCTTGAATTTCTTAACAGTTCCTATAAATCTAGTATCAAACATTATTTTAAAAATATCCGTTTTCTTAGGATTAATAGGATCCATTATCGCGGCGTGCCGTGGGAAACAATTTAAAGACTGACACGATATTGTCGACTCTTGCAGGTTCGTACAGTTTTGAAAAGCAGAACCAAACAAGGAGAATGTCACTATTACAAATATGCAAACACACACATTAAATCTAGGTTTAGTTTTGTCAAATACCGAAATTCGTGCCTATTGCCAAATCATAATTTTATGTAAACAGAAAATTGTTTTACCAAACACAAAAATGATAACAATTTATTAAACAAACACTTCAACAAATAGCACCAATCAAGTCTAGTAACATAAATTGGGCTTCCAAATACAACCTACATAACACTCACTGCTAAACGCAAAGCGTTATAAAATGTATCTGATTTCAGAATAACATACCGTTTGGTAGTGATAATAATGCAAATTATTTTCACAACAATAATAATAATTAGTAGGACAATAATAATAAAAAATATGAATTGTTTTTACTGATGCTTTTGATCTGTAACGCAAGCAAGTAGTTGTTTGTTTTATTCCAAGTTTTCTAAGAGCATGATTCAACAGAATATGTACGAAAGACAATCGTCGCTTTTATGATCAAATACGTGTTATTCTGAACACAAGGTATGTGTATGTACGTGGGACACTCAGAAAGTTTTGCGAAACTAAAAAAAATTGTTCTATACGTACATATATTTTTATTAAATCTTTTCAAAGTACTTTCCACCAGCCTCTATACAAAGATTCATGCGCCTAAACCAGTTTTCAAAACACTTTTTCCAGTCCGCCGCAGACACCTCGTTTACAGCCTGCTCGAACGCAGCCAGCGCATCTTCCGGCGACGAAAATTGTATCCCTTTGAGCTGATTTTTTATTTTTGGGAATAAAAAGAAGTCACACGGTGCTAGATCAGGGCTGTAAGGAGGGTGACCCAGGAGTTTGACTGGCGTGCTGTCCAGGAAGTCCCTCGTTTTGAGTGCGGTGTGCGCAGGTGCATTGTCGTGGTGGAGCAGTAGCCCGCGGAGCCCTGTGTTTGGTCGCTTGTTGCTTATAACAGAGAAAACTTCTGGCAAACATTTGGTAGTATACCATTCGGCATTAATGCTTCTTTGATCCCGTAAGGGAACTGATACCAAGTGGCCAGTCAAATTAAAAAAGCTAGCGATCAAAATCTTACCCCCGCTTCTAGATCGCTTCACTTTGGTAGGCGTTGGCTCATTTTGAAACACCCAAACAGTCGACTGGCGCTTGGTTTCTGGGTCGTATTGATAAATCCAGGACTCATCACCTGTAACGATGTCGTAAACACGCCGAGACGAGCCTGCTTCAAATTTGTTAAGCATATCACGGCACCATTCCACCCGGGCCTGCTTCTGAGCATCGGTGAGGTTGTGCGGCACCCAGCGTGATACTATCCTCCTCACGCGAAGATGGCTGTGTAGAATCTCGTGAACGCTTCCCGATCCAATCTTCAATATGTGTTGAATCTCCTGATATGTAATTCGCCTATTGTCTTGGATTAAATTTTTCACTGCTAGCACGTTTTCTTCGGTAACAGCCGTCAAAGGGCGACCGCTTCTTTCGTCATCCCCCAAAGTTGGTCGACCGCGCTTGAATTCGTTATACCAACGATACACGGTTGCCTTGGAAGGGCCTTCATCCATGAATGCCATTTGAAGTCTATCGTACGATTCATCCGGTTTCAGGCGACACTTGAAATCGTATAAAATCATAGCTCTAAAATGTTCCCGGCGCAGATCCATATTTCAGTGAGACACAATACTTTGAATTAACTCGCAAAAAATGTGGAGGGAAATTTTGAAATTGGAACTTACTTATTTTTACTTATAAATAATCATATTTTCGAAAAACATTATAACTGGCCAGTCTCCCATATATAAAAACTTTTTTTCGCAATTCTTTCTGAGGGGCCTGGTATGAGTATTTTATACGTTCTGATTGATTGTTTATCGCCTCTATAAAATACCTATTATTTGAGATTGTCTCCAAGATATCCCTACTTTTGGGTTACTTTGGCACGTTGGGTGACATGAATTTCACTAGAACTGTCATATTTGAAGACAATTAACACTGTTGTAATGCTTAAATCGGGTCACGTAAATCGAAGAAAAATTATTGTGTCTGTCGAAACGAAAACACTTTTTTTCTTTAAGAAAACTGACTTCAAAAAAGGAGGAGGTTTCTCAATTCGACCGTATATATGTTTTTTTATGTGTGTTCGCGGATAACTTGGTCGTTTATGACCCGATTTTGATGATTATTTTTTTGTTGCAAAGGAGATATTTCAAGGGTAGTACCATGATAAGGAAAATAGGATCTGATGATGGCATCCCAGAGAAATCGAGGGCACTCCTCAAATATTATAGGCATACATATATCGATTTTGGTATTTTTATCAACAATGTGATCATTTACACCCAGAAAGTGTCATTTAGTGAAATGAAACTGATGAAAAAGACCACAGATGGGCACTGGAACTCCTTAATGCTAATAATGTCACGGGTATAAGATATATTGAATAGGTAACCGACTATGACGAAGCAAATACTTATAAATAAATGGTTCTGATGAAAATGGTAACATCGAACTGATCTGATGATGAAGCCGCAAATTAGGCGCTAGAACTCCGAAATAAAACAATGGATCCGAGTCATGTTTGGGCTTATTGGAATAGTCATGAGATTTACTTTGGCGAAAAATGATTTTCATGGTATTAGGAGGTACCTACCAAAACAAAAAAGAGATAAATAAAAAACTTTCCATAATTCGGTTAACATTTGATATTTTTAACGTTATTCAAAATACCTCTATAGTAGATTAATACCTACTATAGAGATATACTTCATCTACTGGAATCAGTAGATGTAGTATAATACAATGAGGTTGGCAGTCCGAACTTACATTTGAAAGAGTGAAAGAGAAAACTGGAACTCACTACCTGTGTCTGTGTTTCCGAACGCATTCAACCCAAATCTCTTTAAAGTTAGAGTGAACAGGCTTTTTCAGGGTAAGTTCACTCCATCATGGACTTCAGACATAATTGCCGCGATATATGCTGATGTTTGTTACTCTGATCTATCCCAAGAACTTCTTAACAAAATGGATCGACTTCTTAACAACTGTATTCGCTTTATTTTCGGGCTTCGTAAATATGATCACATTTCTTCCTTCCGTTCTCAGCTTAAATGGCTGCCTATCCGTCAGAGGAGATCCCTCAGATCCCTCTGCATGCTCTTCAACATCATGAACGATCCTCGTACTCCTGATTATTTAAAACAATACTTTAAAGTGTTGGGCAGTTCTCACGATCTTAACCTTCGAGCTTCCAAAAACTTACTTCTCCATATTCCTTCTCACCGCACTGGGTTTGTATCGAATTCTTACACTGTCTCTACTATAAAACTCTGGAACGGGCTTCCCCTTGGCATAAAAAAAGCTGAGAGTAAATTTTCATTTAAGCGTAAAATCCGGAACTATTACTTGTCCTCTCTTACATAGCTCGGTCTTCGTCATATATATTATATTTAAATTTCTGTTTCATTTAGAATATAGTATTTATTATAATATTTATTAGTCTATTGGTTTAGAAATTATTTATGTATTTTATTAGTTAGATAGTTTATTATCCAATTTTAATTATTGTTCATTTTTTATTTTGATTTTGGACTCCTACCACTGTTGTGTTCTTTTTAACCCAAAGGTTGACTGGTAGAGAATGCCTTGCTGCATTAAGTCCGCCTATGTATCACCATTGTACATGAAGTTTAAATAAATAAATATTCATTCCAGAAGCATAGGTTTAGCTGCTTAGGTTCAGCGTGAAATACGAAGAGTTTCACTTGTATAATTTTAGCGCTGCACCGTTTCTTAGTGCTACAAACATTATGTTATCAAAAGCAGCTAATTAGCACTGCACTAGTAATTTAGGCAAATGTTTTTACTGTGGAAATGATACAGGTGTTCAAACAACGTTTGTTAGTAAACTTAGTCGGTGCATTGCCTCAGTATCCCACCTCAACGTTTCTGCAACTTGTTAGTCTGTGTGCACATACGAAGGGGGTCAGCCGGTGGCGATATCAGCAAAGTTGTTAAAAGGAAAAGATTTCTATTTGTACTGAAAACTATTAGGAAAACTGCTCTGATCTTCCTAAAACTCGTTGCGTCAAACACACAAATACTTGAAACTAAAGTCTTCGTTGTAGTGGATAAGATCCCTGAACCGGCTGCCAGAGTAATATTGCAGCTTCATTCATCATTGAAATTTGTACTCTATGTGTAACAAATAAAGCTTATTTTATTATGGAAGTGTTAGACTATTGAGACAGCTGAATAATCGATTGCTCTGATGACATATTTTGACATGGTACGCTTTAGCGCGCCACTGCTGACATATAATACTTTGTGGCTTTACACTGCCGCACTAGTGTTGCATGTTATCGATCAACTGCCAGAATAATTGATATCTGTGGATCATTGATATTATATTTTGCATTTTAAGGTCAAAAGTCAAGAGTGAATAGGTTTCTTCTAGGTAAGCGTGCTACATCGTCGACCACATCATCGCTTACGATCAGGTGAGATGGTGGTCAAGCGCGAACCTACCAATAATAAAAAAATAAAAAATAAATCAGTTGCGTGTCTCCTTCCGTTATATCAACCAAACTTGTTAGTTTTTCTGACTCCATGAGTTCTGTTGGATTTACAATATTTTTTGGCAAATTTCGGTGATCCAATTCACATTGAAATCATTAAATAGTCTCTTATTTCAATAGTTTAACGATTGGAAGGGCATTTATAGAATACTAATAGACTTCATTCGAATTATTCTATGAAGGCCTTCTCCGCAAAGTAATATAAAAAAAACTGGAAAAGTGCGAATCGGACTCGCGCATGAATGGTTCCGTACCATTATCGCAAAAAAACGGCAAAAAAAACACGTTCGTTGTAAAACAAAATCTTAAATATTTGTTGTATTCTATTTATATATATATTGTTGTTAAAGCGGCAGAAAAAATACATTATCTGTGAAAATTTCAACTATCAAGCTATCACGGTTCATGAGATACAGTCTGGTGACAGACAGACAGACGGACAGTGAAGTCTTAGTTATATGGTCCCGTTTTTACCCTTTGGGTACGGAACCCTAAAAATTACCGAGTTCGAGGGTACAATGTAGAACAAATCGAAGTGAATGCCATAAATTCAAGCGTTGCATTAGAATCGGTTATATCCAAGTGAAGTGTCCGATAAATCTTATCTTTGCATTTTGCTCATGTTACATTGTCACTTGGCACAGAAATCTCGATGCTAAACTGCTTTAACAGCGTCTTCGACTACTTTAACTGTCATGACCACGTAAAGTTTGTTATTGAGAAGAGATTATCTGAGATCTTCTGGAATAACCACCAGTTATATTTTATGGTTTTAAAAGTAACTGTTTTAATAGATTTTGATGTCGATTGTTTCATTTAGAATAATTTAATGTTATGTCTTCACTTAATCTCTTGTCTCATGATAGCTCGACTGCTCCCTTAACCGTCACATTTGGATGGTTTATGTTAATAGCGTATTCCGGACAGTGCAGCCTTCCGGGAACATGACCATAACGACATAAGGATATCGTCACTGAATCGCCGCCATGGGTTCTTTGCCCGATTTTTGAGTACAAAAGCTTTTCTTGCCTTGGAACGGAATGTATGTGAAAAATTTAAACCTATAGCATCTCTAATCACTTCAAAAATATATTTAACTGCGTACAAACAAATTTTAAAAGCTGTCACAGTTACTTATTTTACACATATTACTTACAGCAGCGAAACGTTTTCTTTAATGGGAGTCGTTCGTCCTGCAGATATAAAATTTAAGCGGCTTTTTCTCTTGTTTATATCAAATGTACGGCATGTCAAAGTATAAATTCTTTATTTCAATTAGGCCACTAAGCGGCAATTTTGATCGTCAAAAATTTTAATTTACAAGTAATAATAATTAATTTTACCGTCCATTCAGAAAAGTAGCTTGTTATGGATCAGATCGGATAACATGTAACGGAATAAACTCCAAATTTACTCTTTAAAACAAGGGAGTGTTTTTTAATATTTAAATACTAAGATTAATTCATCCAGATACGAAAGAAAATATTTACGCAAATGATTACAATAACTTGAATGACACGATAATTTTAAACGTAAGTCCACCACTATTCCTCTCTTTCAACCTTTGAAGTTGTAAGAAAATCATGGTTAATTAGTACAAGCATGGTTTACTTGTATTATTACGGTTGCCCTTTTGAACTTTATACCATTGATTAATTCCTCACGGTGTTCTTGTTAAATAGGACGTAGTTTTTTCCTGAAACAAACAAACGTTTTACTTTCGACCGATTGTTTTACGTTTTAGCAGTACCGATAAAAAACATATATCACAATCCCTACTACATTTTTTTCCGATTTATTATTTACGAATCTACTATCTTTTGTAGTGTGTTGAACATCCTCTGAAGGAACTAACACGGGTTTGGCTTAATTGTGAGTCGTAAATAAATAAGGGCCCCATGTTACACCCACTCCTCTCAAGGTTGGAGACTCTACACTCGAAGTTGTGGAAGATTATGTCTACCTGGGACAAACGATCCAGTTGGGTAGGGTCAACTTCGAGAAAGAGGTTAACCGTCGAATCCGACTCGGCTGGGCAGCGTTCGGGAAATTGCGCGGTGTCTTCTCGTCCAACTTACCACAGTGTCTCAAGACGAAGGTCTATGACCAGGGTGTGTTGCCAGTGATGACCTATGGCTCTGAGACGTGGTCGCTCACAATGGGCCTCATCAGAAAGCTTACAGTCACGCAAAGGGCAATGGAGAGGGCTATGCTCGGAGTATCCTTGCGTGATCGAATCAGAAATGTAGAGATCTGCAAGAGAACCAGGGTTACTGACATAGCCCGAAGAATTGCCAAACTTAAGTGGCAGTGGGCAGGGCACATTGCTCGCAGAACGGATGGCCGATGGGGCAGAAAAGTTCTGGAGTGGCGACCGCGAACCGGAAGACGATGCGTTGGAAGGCCTCCCACCAGGTGGACCGATGACCTGGTGAAGGTTGTGGGGATTCGCTGGATGCGGGACGCACGGGACCGGTCAATGTGGCGACGCTTGGGGGAGGCCTATGTCCAGCAGTGGACGTCTTTCGGCTGATATGATGATGAAGATGATGAAATAAATAAGGGTAAGAAAGCATTTTATATTTCATGAAATTTTAACATATGAAATGGTTTGTAAAGTTCACAAAACATAACATATCCTGTAGCTATTATTGTTATAATTTTTCATAAATCTGTAATTTTCTCAATTTGTGGCTACGTCTCAACTTTCTACTAGTTTGTATTCATTATGTTTTAGTGGAGATTTATGATAAGGTGCCTGCCGTGAGAGGAGCCGAAAACAGAGTGGCCTGAAATCAGGTCGTCAACGAATCCATACAAGCTTTCTAGGACGGGCACGACCTTCAGCTATGAAGAACTCGAATCATATCTCATTGATGGAGAAATTATATTTGTCAACTTTAGCAATCTATTAAATACTAATATATGAGTTTTGATTCCTCAGGTAATTTCTTTAAAACACACGGCATTACTTTGACAGATGGCAGCACGCACGCTACACATTCAACATAAAAAGTTCAATTGGTGTGTATCGCTAAGCAAATATTCCATGTTACCTATACATGCAATAGTTTCTTAGCGATACACACCAATTGAACTTTTGCTTGTTCTTGAATCTTAAAAAAATTACATCCGACTTCCAAACAAAAACACTACAAAGTGAAAAATAACTTCAATTTCGGAAGTCTTTGTGCACGCCATTATGTGCACCCGCCTTTAACACAAAAAAACCGTACTGCGTGCGACGACGCGCGCGGCACACCACTATCTGCGGGGGCGCGGGGCGCCATCGACGCGAGCGACGGAGCCGCGCCACACGCCGACACTTCGCTGCAATCATCGAGCAAGCGACCACGCACGACGCCTAAATGTACGCGTCTCAAAAACCCTATAAATGTTAACCCTTGTAAATGCAAGAAATATAATTTCATTGATTCAAAGAAGAGGAGTTCATTTCAATCCCCTTCATGTGGCGACCGTGAACAATAGAAGCTGAAACTGCTACAAGAACAACCCAGATTGCTGTCGTCAATCGGAAGGATTCAATGTAACGAAGATGGCGGCGGCTTCTCAACAGCTATAAAAAGGAAGTAAGCCCGTTCCTTGTTCTATCCCTATCCCTATTTCCCAGCTTTTGGTTGCGTGTTAATGCCGAGCTAATTTGAAGCTGTGGGGAGAGGTGCCTAGCGGCGTGTTTTAAAGCCTGGCTATCGCTATACGCACGCCATAATTCTATGCACTAAGTGTGAGCACGTGGCACTAGAATACCTACTCATATTTTTAACGAACAATTGATCTGTTTGTTTTTTGGTTCCTAGGTAAAAGAAAATTATATTTGTTAGTTGTAAACAGTTATTTGCCGAACATTCCAGCCGATCCTGAGTCGGTACGCGGCGGGTCGTAGCGTGCTCGGCATCGGGGCCGGCAGCGGCGCCCTACGGGTACTGTCCGTGCGGTTGGCGAGCTCGGTGGCAGCTGCGAGGTTTGAGCTGGTTTGACTGCTGGATTTTTCGGTTAGAGTGAACATTTTTTATTTAACTTTACCATTCTCATTGTTGGAATTAGTGTTAAATTCGTGGAATTCGTAGAACAAAACAAAATGTCGGACAGTGAACAAGCTCACGATAGTTCAAATTCCATTTTATCGAAATTAATTCGAAAGCGAGCGGGCATACGCAGTCGCGTGACGTATTTTAAAAACTTTAGTTCAAAGTTTCAAATAGACAAGTTGGATAGCGTAACTAGTGTTGAGGTTAGAGAATTATCGGTAAAGTTAGCACAATTACAAGAATTGGTTTCAAAATTTGATGAGGTTCAAACTGAAATTGAAGAACTCTCTGTAAATGCAGAGAAAGAATATTCAGAAAGAGATGTAACTGAAAGTGAATTTAGTGCCCAAATTGCTTTAGCGCAAGAAATAATAGATTTGTTTTCAATTAAAAACAAAAATTCGACCAATAATGAGTCAATAAAATCCAGTTGTGGAGTAAATGCTTCCATAAAATTGCCTACTATTAATCTACCAACTTTTGATGGGAACTTTGTAAAATGGTTGGAGTTTCGAGACACGTTCCAATCTCTTATAGATGACAATGACTCTATACCAATAATAAATAAATACCATTATTTGAGAAATTCGTTGGTAGGTAGCGCTAAGATTGCTATTAGTTCAACAAATTTTGCGGCTAAGGATTACAAAAACGCATGGCAGGCTTTATGTAAGAGATATGATAATCCAAATATTCTTATGAACTATCACTTTAATGCATTAATAAATATTGCTCCTATTCAAAAGGAAACCTTCACTGCGTTAAGGGATTTAAGTGATATCATTTTTAAAAATTTAAGTGCGTTAAATACCTTAGAGATTTGTACAGATGGTTGGGATCCTTTAATAATACATTTGGTGGCTGCAAAGTTAGATCCCAGGACTAGGAATAAGTGGGAAGATCATAAAGCTAGTCTATTATCCCGTCCTACACTTGATGAGTTTCAGGATTTTTTAATACAAAGAGCTAACGTTCTGCAAACAGCTTATCATAGTCATGGAAATAATGATGGTAAAAATTCTTCTAAAGAAAATAGATTTGTGAAGTCATTCGCTACCATTACAGATAATACGCATAATAAGGCATGTGTTGTGTGTGATAAAAACCATTATATACATCAGTGTTTTAAATTCAAAGGAATGAAATTAAATGATAGGCATTCCTTAGTTAACAAACAAAAGCTGTGTATCAACTGTCTCCGCAGTGGTCACACACATGCAGAATGCACTTTAAAAGGTTTGTGCAGGAAATGTTCAGAGAAACATAATAGTTTACTACATAAAACGGTTATAAATGTAGCTACTGAAAATACTGAGCCTTCAGCTACTAGCGTTCCTGTTAGTTTATCTGCAGTCTCACTAGGACAAGTTTTATTGTGCACTGCACAGGTTGAAGTGGTTAATATTGAAACAAATTGTACTTACCTAGCTCGTGCATTGCTGGATACGGGCAGCCAGTCTTCATTTATGACTGGTAACCTGAAAGAAAAGCTAGGACTACGGACTGAAAAGCTAAATGCCTTTAATGTAACGGGCATAAACAATGTAGCATGTGAAATTACAGAACGGTGCAAAATTAAATTAAAATCAAGAATAGGTATGTTTAGTGCACATGTCAGCTGTTTTATTCTTCCAAAGATTACTGGAAATTTACCTAACATTCAAATTAATGTAGAAAGGTTAGGTTTACCAGAAAATATTCAATTGGCTGATCCCTTGTTTTACCATCCATCTGAGATAGATATTTTGTTGGGTGCAGATCATTTCTTTAATATTATATTACCAAATAAAATAAGTTTAGGCACCAACAGACCTGTCTTACAAGATAGCATGCTAGGTTGGATAGTGGCCGGCCCCACAGGGCAGAGCCAAAATAATAAGAAAATACATTGCAATTTTGTTCAAAATGGTTTAAATATTCAGCAAGATTTAAATGATTCTTTAATTAAATTCTGGGAGGTTGAAGATGTACCTTCAGAAGCTAATATTTATTCTGCAGATGAACAGTTTTGCGAATCTCATTTCAATAAAAATACTTGTCGCTTACCTGATGGTAGATTTTCAGTTATGATGCCGTTGAAAGAGGTTCCTGAGCAGGCACTGGGCAATTCATTTCCTTTAGCTTTCAAGCGTTTTCTTAATTTAGAAACTAAATTAAATAAAGATCATAAATTAAAAGAACAGTATGCCAATTTTATAAGTGAATATGCTAAATTAAAACACCTGGTTGAAATTAATAGGCCAGAGTTTGGATGTTTCTTACCGCACCATTGTGTTATTCGTGAACAACATGAAACAACAAAACTTCGGGTGGTATTTGATGCTTCTGCCAAAACAAGATCAGGCAAATCTCTCAATGACATCCAGGCAGTCGGTCCCGTTATGCAAAATGATTTGTTTTTGATACTTATCCAGTTTAGATTACATAAATGTGTATTAACAGCGGACGTGGAAAAAATGTATCGTCAAATCGAATTAGATGAATCGCAACGGCATCTACAGCTGATATTGTGGAGAGACCAACCATCGGAGCCTATTAAAATTCTGCAACTAAAAACCTTAACATATGGAATGGCCTCTGCTCCATTTTTGAGTACCAGGTGTCTATTTGAGCTTGGGAGCAAATGTAGTGATAAGGTTATTGCTGAGATAATTAAGAATAATTTTTATATGGACGATCTAATAACGGGTGCCTCTTCTGAGGACGAATTAAAGCACATATATCTAGGTGTATCACAAGTTTTGAATACAGCTTGTTTTCCGTTAAGAAAGTTTAAAACAAATTGTCCTAAAATACTCAATGATAATTCAGAGTCTAATAATTGCCTTGCCTTTCATGATGAAGCCACTGTTTTAGGGTTGAAATGGTCACCTTTGTCAGACAAATTGCAGTTTCCTAGTGGCATTGAAATTCCTAATAAGGCTACAAAAAGAATAATTATTTCAACTACATGTAAGCTATTTGATCCATTGGGATTGGTTAGTTGTTGTATAATCAAAGCTAAAATATTATTACAAAATTTATGGGCTCTCAAATTGGATTGGGATGACCCGGTACCCGAACATTATGTTAAAAAATGGTTTAGTTTTATAAAAAAATTACATTTATTGTCTGATATTGTATTACCACGCTATGTTTTGGGTGACAATTTAGATGTTCAATCTGTGGAGATGCACTGCTTTGTTGATGCATCACAACAAGCTTATGGAGCATGTGTCTATATGTGCTCTAATAATAATAAGGATAATACAGTTACTGTTCGGCTACTGTGCGCTAAAACAAGAGTAGCACCAATTAAAACCCTTACTATTCCACGATTAGAGTTGTGTGCTGCCTTAATAGGATCTGAATTGTGTGTTAAAGTATTAAAGTCAATTCCATGCAATGTTAGAAAAATATACATGTGGACTGACTCCACGGTGGTACTTGGATGGTTAAAAACACAAAATAAGGCCTTACAAGCATTTGTTCGTAACCGTGTAAATAAAATAAATCAACTTACAAAAGAATGTGAATGGAAACATGTTCCAACAAAATTTAACCCTGCAGACTTAGCATCCAGGGGTATTGATCCACAGCATGTGCAGGCATCAGTGTTGTGGTGGGAGGGACCTTCATTCCTAAAGGAAGGTAAATCTAAATGGCCTACCCAGCCACAGCTTAGCCTTAATAATTTACCCGAAACAAAAGTATTAATTTCAGTTGATGAAACATTAGATAATATTAATTCATTTATCCAATTTGATAGGTTTTCTAGTTATTTAAAAATAAAAAGATGTTTTGCGTATGTACTACGTTTTGTACATAATTGTAAAAAGAATACTGTTAAAGTATTAGGACCTTTGCAAACTGAGGAACTTGATCACTCATTAACATTATTATTAAAGTTCAGTCAGCTAGAGTCATTTGCAAAGGAGATTAAAATAATAAAGGATGGTAAAGCTTTACATCATAAAAGTAAATTGTTGCCCTTAAATCCATTTTGTGATGATAATGGTTTAATTAGAGTAGGAGGTAGGTTAGATAAGTCTGATTGTAAATATGATAAGAAACATCCAATTCTATTAGATGCTAAGCAACATTTAACTAGGTTAATACTGCACTGTGAACATTCTAGATTATTTCACGCAGGTCCCCAGTTACTTCTGTCCTCTGTTCGCGAGAATTTTTTGCCATTGGGTGGCAGAAACTTAGCTCGCACTATTGTTAAGACTTGTGTAGTTTGTACTCGATTTCGAGGTCAGCCGATACAGCCTTTAATGGGGGACTTGCCTAGCGTAAGAGTTAATCCAGGTTTCCCGTTCAGTACATGTGGGATCGACTTCGCGGGACCATTTATGATATCCTCTAAAAAAGGTCGAGGTAACCGCGTCACTAAAGCCTACCTCTGCGTTTTTGTATGCCTAGCCACTAAAGCTCTACATCTTGAAGTTGTCAGTGACTTAACCACTGAAGCTTTTGTATCTTGTTTACGTAGGTTTGTTTCACGTCGCGGCAAGCCTCACGCGATTTATTGCGACAATGGGAAAAACTTCGTAGGGGCCAACAATGAGTTGGGGAGAGTTATAAAGGCCAGCCGTCAATCAGTCTCAGATTTCGCGTCAAATGAGGAAATTAAATTCATGTTTTGTCCAGCCTACTCACCACACTTCGGTGGAATATGGGAGGCTGGCGTTAAATCCGCTAAATATCATTTAAAACGCGTTGCTGGCAGTGCTTCCCTTACATTTGAAGAATTAGCGACGCTATTTGCGCAAATAGAAGCGATCCTTAACTCCCGCCCCATTTCTCCTCTCTCTTCTGATCCAACTGACCTAAATCCATTGACCCCTGGGCACTTCCTTATAGGCCGCCCGTTGATGTCTGTGCCGTCGTTACCGGCTAACTGCATTAGACCCAACAGATACCAGCGCATCGAGCAGATCCGACAGCAATTTTGGGCACGATGGCGCAGGGAGTTCATGGCAGAGCTGCAGAACAGAACCAAATGGAGGAGAGATCAGCCATCACTTCAAGTCGGCGACTTGGTCGTGCTACGAGAGGACAACCTGATGCCTCTCGACTGGCGCATGGGGCGCGTTATGAAGATATACCCGGGCAAAGATGGGATCGTTCGGGTTGCGGACGTCCATACCAACAAAGGCCTTATAAAAAGGGCCGTCCAAAAAATGTGTCTATTACCCACGACACCATAGCTGTTGAATTAGCTTCAACGCCGCGGAGTATGTGCACGCCATTATGTGCACCCGCCTTTAACACAAAAAAACCGTACTGCGTGCGACGACGCGCGCGGCACACCACTATCTGCGGGGGCGCGGGGCGCCATCGACGCGAGCGACGGAGCCGCGCCACACGCCGACACTTCGCTGCAATCATCGAGCAAGCGACCACGCACGACGCCTAAATGTACGCGTCTCAAAAACCCTATAAATGTTAACCCTTGTAAATGCAAGAAATATAATTTCATTGATTCAAAGAAGAGGAGTTCATTTCAATCCCCTTCAGTCTTAGTTCCTGTTTTTTTTTTCTTCGTTTTTTGACACCGACTGCCGAAATTGAAGTAATTTTTCACTTTGTAGTGTTTTTGTTTCTTATCTTATGGAGGGGCCGAGAAGCAACTCGGACACTTCGACCCATTGGGATCTATTGTGGTCCCCTAGATAACTTATTCCTCCCCAATCTCGTTGAAAACTCTTTTCATGAGTCTTACAACGAGACTGGGAGATATGAGCCTATAGTCTTCTGGTTTAGGATATCCAACCCCTAGTAGACTCATTCGCTTACCAGCCAGTGCATCGCATGTGCACAGGAGATGCTCCATGCGTTCCGTATGTTCCCCACACAACCTGCACACGGGTGTCGCGGTTAGACCCATCTTCATGAGCATGTCGTTGGTTCCAAAGTGCCCAGTAAAGGCCCCAAGCAGGTAGCGGATTTGCCCCCTGCTCATATTCCAGATGCATTCCCGGGCTTTGAACGTAGAGCCTAGGAATTTCTTGGAGTGTTGTAGACCAGTAGTAGACAACCAGTGTGTTTGTTGTCTGTGATCTGCAAACTCCTTAAATGTGGCTTTTACGAGACACGTCGAAATGCCTACACATGGTTCTGGACCCACAAAATCATTTGCTGAGCCCTCTCTTGCCAGTTCATCTGCCATTTCATTACCATGGATTCCTTTGTGTCCAGGGACCCACATCAGTCTCACCCTGTTATGCCTCCCAAGCCTGTTTAGGACCTGGATGGCATCCAGAATAAGTTTGGAATCCACTTTGTAGGATGCCATGGCTTTGATTGCAGCCTGACTGTCACTAAGAATATATATGGATTTACCTCTGGTTCCTCTATCTATATTCTCTTGAGCACAGGTTATTATGGCATATGTTTCTGCTTGGAATACAGTTGCCATCTTCCCTAAGCTTTTGCTACATTTGTAACCTTTTGCGTATATTCCCGCTCCTGTACCTGATTCCATTTTGGATCCGTCAGTGTACCACACCAGACTATCTTGTTCTGGTGGATCGAGTCCCTTCGTCCAGTCCTCTATTGAAGGGATTTGGACCTTAAAAGACCTTTCAAACACAAAAGTAGTTTGCATTTTATCGGATATCATGCTAGTAATCCGATCCAGGCTTTCATTGCGATCAAACTTTGTATGGTTAGTCTTTGGCCTAGAGGCATTCCATAGTCCAGCAACAGCAAGACGATGTAATGTCTTCCTTGCCTCGAATTCAACCATCATATGCAGAGGAGGGATATTGAGGTATCTCTCAATCGCTGCCGTAGGTGTTGTCCTGAAAGCGCCCGTGATGCCGAGACACACTGTTCTTTGTAACCTGGTGAGTGGCGCTTTGCACGAGGCAAGCTTTGTTCTTGGCCACCACACTATGCTGCCGTATGTGATAATAGGTATTATCATTGTTCGGTACAGCCATCGTATCACTTTGGGCTTTAATCCCCAAGTTTTACCGTAGGTGGAACGACACATGCCGAACACTCGTAAGGCCTTTGTCGTAATATTTTCCACATGAGTTTTCCACCTGAGTTCTTTATCAAGCGTCACACCCAGATATTTAACTTCGGTGGACCAGGGCAGCTTTATTCCATTGAGGGAGGGCTCTCCTAGGTTTCCTAGTTTTCTCTTCCTCGTGAATGGAATAATGACTGCTTTACTTGGGTTGATAGAGAGGTGGTTCTTTGTACACCATTCCTCTGTCATCCTCAATGCCTTTTGTAACAATCCAGAGACTACGTTCGGAAATTTACCATTAACCATTATAGCTATGTCATCTGCATAGCCTACTGTGTAGAATGGTCCGGTGTTGAGTTTGGTAAGCAGCGAGTCTACTACCAAGCACCATAATAATGGTGACAGCACTCCGCCTTGCGGACAACCTCTTGTTGTTTTTGCGCTAAGTCTGTCTCCCATCAGTTCTGATCTGACTATTCTGCTTCTCAGCATATAGTCAATCCAGTTGCACGTGGTATCATTGATGCCATGTTCCTTTGCAGCAATGCGTATAGACTCAAATGTTGTCTTGTCAAAGGCTCCCTCTATGTCGAGGAAAGCCCCGACACAAATCTCTTGTCCTTCTAGCGCAGCCTCGGCTCGCAACATAGTGCAATGCCGTTTCCGTAGATTTTCCAGGGCTGTAGGCGCACTGTAGTTTATGTAGAGGGAATACTTTAAGTGGTCCCTCTCTTAGGTACCTGTCTACCATTTTCTCCAGAGCTTTTAAGAGAAAGGATGATAGACTGATGGGCCTATAAGCTTTAGCTTCTTCGTAAGTCGGTCTGCCCACCTTCGGTATAAAGGTGACTTTGACCTCCCTCCATGCCTTAGGTACATACCCAAAGGCTATGCAGGCTCTGTAGAGTTTACTCAAATGTGGTATCAAAACAGATGCCCCTTCTTGCAAAAGTATTGGGTAGATGCCATCCGGACCAGGGGATTTGAAAGGCTGGAAGCCTGCTAAGGCAAGCTTCAGTTTATTTTCATCTACCACTTTCTTTGCCGTGAGCCAGTTATTTTTGGACGTGTGCCTCGTGAGCTCGTCCCTTGTGACTGGTTCCTCTTCATCGCTGTCGCGCAGTATACATTCCGGGAAGTGAGTTCTAAACATCACGCCCAGAGTGTCCCGTCCAGTTTCTGTGAGATACCCATTCTCATCCTTTACAGATGACAGTGGGTTTGTCTTATTCATGGACATTGCTTTGCACAACCTCATTCCATTTGGCAGAGCTTCGATGGAGGTGCAATGCTGTCGCCAATTAGTTCTTTTGGCCTTGCGAACCGCCGTGTTATACCTCGTCAGCATGCTGTGATAGCCAGAAAAGTCTTTCCTGGCATTTGCATCATTAAAGGCCTGTCGTGTTTCCTGACGTATTTTAGCTAGTTCAGGAGTCCACCATGGTACCTTTTTGCAAAAGGCCTTTTTCTCTGGGCAATTATCTTCCCATGCACCGATGGTGCCCACCTTGATTCTGTCCGCTTCAAATTCTATATCTAGTATGGAATTAAGCTTACCTTTAGGGCTCCCTAGATTTACTTTTAGGTCCCTCCTGTACGAGTCCCAATTTGTATGCCTTGGGTTTCTCCTTCGTCTAGTTTCGGCCTCTCCCGCCGTCCTAAACCTAAAGCATATATAATTATGATCAGACAGAGAGATTTCGTCCGATACATGCCAATTTTCAATGTGAGTGCTGGCCCTGTTTGAAGCCAATGTCAGGTCAATAACTTCAGATCTCGCAGAGGTCCTGAAAGTAGGTTTATTGCCTGCATTAAGGATTTGTAAAGAAGAGCTTACCACAAAGTCCAACAAATCCTCCCCTCGTTTGTTGACATCTGAGCTGCCCCAAACGACATGGTGTGCATTCGCATCGCAGCCAAGTATCAGGTCAAGGTTTTCTTGGTTGCCGTAGTCAACCAGTCTTCTGATTAGTGGTGTTACTGGTTCCTTTTGTTCATATGGGAGATAAGCAGAGGCAAGGATAATTCTCCTCTTCTCTGTTCCCGTCCCCACTTGGATCAGAGTTGTTGTGAGATCCCTGTAACAGAAAGTACGTAAGGGCATTGCCTCTATACCGCCCCTGATATAGATGCAAGTCCTTGCGTCATTAGTTGGACAGTCATAGAGCACCAGGCCCCCTGTCCCACCTAAGCCTTTTATAGTCCCTTTGTATAAATAAGGTTCCTGTATCAAGGCAACGTCGTATGTATTAAGCTTCAGTTGCCGAGCCAGAAGGGCAGTAGCGGCTCTGCAATGATGCAAATTGATTTGTACACACCTTAGTCCCTCCATCTTGGATATTTTGATGGGTTTGTGCTGTTGTTAGAGTGCCTCAGTTTTGAGGCTCCTCCTTCATCGCGTCCTCCTCGAGAGCAGTTGGCGACTCAATCTCCAGGGTATCGAGGCCCTCAAGGATGTCATCCTCGAGGTCCGCCTCTGACGCCCCGGTCTGGGTCTCTGCCTCCTGCGCTACGTCGTGAGCAGCGACCTCGTCGATGGCCTCTTCACACTGCGGTGGACCATCTTCGGAGGGCTCCACTCCTGCTTCCGCAGTGGGTGCCTTTCCCTTTTCTTCTTCCAAGAGCTTGAACGAGTATCGTTCAATTCCTCCTGGAAGAGAGTAGCCCGCGGCCTTGATGACCCCAGCGGAAACCCCGTCCATAAGGACGATACGACGGATGCCGGTCTGCTCAGTAAGAACATTCACGACCTTCCAGTCGTCCGTCCTCAAGGCAGGGTTAAGCCGCTGAAGCAACCTAATGGCCCGAGCCGAGTCTTGCAGCGCCAAGTTACGACTCTTCCATGCCATTTTAACTGGCTTTGGAAGGTCCTTGGTGTTGACGACCTTGAGCTTCATGGAGCCAAGTTCCACGTTGTGGATGGCACCCTGAAGCCAGCAAGCTGCGTCAGAGTTGTCGCAGGATACATGCACTGCACCCGCGACAACTCCGGGAGCAACCGTGAATACCGGTAAAGGATCCGGTGCTTCCTCCAGTTTCTCAATTATGAGTTCCTGGATTGGCATCAGATCCTCCGCCTTCAAGTACTCCTCCGGGTACCTGACTGAGACAATGGCGAGTTTCACAGCCGCCACCGCATCCCTAAAGGATCCGGTTGAGGACGATTGACCTTGGGTCTTTACCCTCTTGGCTGCCATGTCCCCGCTGTCACTGCTGAGAACAGCACGCGGCCTCTTTGACGGTCTTCCCGTAGGAGTCCCTTCTAGAGCCGCCTGCTGTTTCAGCTTTTGGCGCTTTTTCCTTTGCGCCCCAGATCGTCCAACCCGGCGCCAGCCTGATTCCTGCCGGCCGCCGGGTGACGAAGAAGTGCTGACCTCGCCGGTAGCGTCCAAGGCCGTAAGGTCCGAGGTCGTTCGACCTCTAACACAAGGCTCTCGTGCCGCGCCAGCTTTGGCAGTACCCTTATGCCCAGTGAGCTTAATTGCAGTACCGCCCAACGGTGGTCCCGCAGCAGTGCCAACCCTCGACAGTGCCGCAGCAGTCCCGTCTTTTGACAGTCCCGCCACAGCCCCACCTCGAGACGATCCCACTGCAGTCCCAGCTCTGGTCGGTCCCGCTTGAGGTTTTGCAGTGCCCCTCAAAGGCGGTCCCGCAGCAGTGCCGTCCCCCGACAGTGCCGCAGCAGTACCGTCTTTTGACAGTCCCGCCGTAGCCCCGCCTTGACACGACCCCGCCACAGTCCCGCCTCTGGGTGGCCCTGCTAGAGGTGATGCAGTCCCGGCTTGCGCCAGTCCCGCCGTTTGATGTGCAGTCCCGGCTTGCGCCGGTCCCGCCTTCTGGTGTGCAGTCCCAGCTTTCGCCGGTCCCGCCTTTTGGATCGCAGTCCCAGCTTTCGCCGGTCCCGCCTTGTGGTTTTTTTTATTTTTAAAATCCATTAAGATTCCCGAGTAATTTTTCATCCCTCAACTATCCCCACCCGCCATGGAGTGCTCAAGTGGCGATGCTACGGTAGCACCAGGGATTAGTCGAGGGATATAGTCCCCCCCCATTAGTTGCCCCCGAGACCGCACAGCACTAACCCACACCGCTACCACTAGCGATGCGAGCGAGCGCTGCCGTCTGCAAGCCCCCAATGGGAGTGAACTCGCCTGGGGGCCGTCTGACCGGACCCCGCAGCCGATTGACCGCAGCGGGCTAAGCTGCGGCCTCCCGTGTTAGAAGAAATCCGGGCCAAAGTGGAGTGTTGCCTCAGAGACGTTAAACCGCCTACGCTCGTCGGCTCAGCCACCAGGATCCCTTCATCCTCCCGTTACGGGTCCCCGCGCACGGCACAAACACGCGGGAGGTCATTGCTATCCATCATTGTTCTTGTTCAATGGTGGACACCCAGGGGCATGACCTCGCCACCCCTGTGATAATTCGCCCGGTGATTTCTGTTACGTCTATTTCATAGGGAATTAGACCAAAAACAGGGCGGCAACCACGAGAAGGAAAATCACCGCACTTGCCTTGAGGATCTACACGACCGTAGCGCTCTCCCTCAAGACCACGCCACCTTGCCGTCTCTGAAGGAGCCAGGCAAGGTAGGACTGCATCGACAAAGCCAAGCCCTACAAGGCTTGTCGCTGACTGCTCAAAGCGTGAGTTTGCTAACACAGCCCAGCCCCAGTGTTTTTGTTTGGAATTCGGTTGTAATTTTTGTAAAAAAAGATTTTTATTTTTCACTTTTTAGTTGTGGTACATACTGGACCAGTTCTATAGGCAAGGTACCTATAATGCCCAAAGTGAAGCCAGAATAGATTAACCCAAAAGCATGAAACTTAAAAAAAAAAACCGGTGGGGTGAGAGTATACCAGGGCACACTGTTCACACCTGCGTACTCCTTTAGAGCGTAACACAGTGTGATGTTATGTCATGAAATGGTGCAAACAATAAACAGACATGCGATTGCAGCTATCCAGAGTGAATTGCCGTCATTTATTGAAGAGTTCTTATAGATATCTCCAAAGATTTTCATTAGATCTTGATGAAAATTAAATGGGACCACATGACAACCACTAGCTTTCCAATAAAAAAACAATCATCAAAATCCGTACACCCAATAAAAAGTTCTGAGTTAAAACACATAAAAAAAACAGTCGAATTGATAACCTCCTCCTTTTTGCGAAGTCGGTTAAAAATCGACGGAAAGGTATTAGAGAAAATCTATGCAGATGTGATTTGCTGCCGCCTTTGCGCCTCGGTGAGAATAATCTCGTTTGTAGATAAAGTAATTACAGTGCGTTAAAAAAGTATGCCTTCGTATGACTTATTTTTATTTCGTGATAACAATGTGCTTATGCGCCTTGTGTATGAATGAAATCAGCCATATTGCAATATCATAGTCGTAATTTACTCATTTCCCGTAGGTACCTCAGGTAGAGGCGCCCTTTAACGAATTTAGCAAATGATGACAGTGTCTTGACGTGACATTGGCTTATCCTTATCCTTATTATAATAACGTCCGGCAAATTCTCGAAGAGGCACGACATATCTACATCTCCTGATGATCGCCGCTTCAGTCAGTACAGTGAAATTGTGCAAATTTATACATCATTTATTTATCGCTGTATAGGTTCATAAATATCGTGAAGTATTCGCGGTGATATGTTACCGTGTTAAGAGTTTTAAACATCCATTATTGAAATACGTAAATTTTTAGAAGGTACTTAATAAGCAGTTCGTGTATACACTTCTTTTTTTTCTCTTTTTTTATTAGGGTTTTTATACAAATGTATCATCAGACCTTATAACGTAAAACGTAATAACACAAACTTAATTAAACTGAGAAAAATGCAGCACCAGAGTTAGGTGTCGATAAAATATAATTATACATACCAACATCGTACATATTTGTCTCAAATGAAACATACAAACTTATGATTATGCCTAAGAAATAAGAAAATAAAGAAGATCATAAGCTTACAAGTCAGTGTCGGCAATCACACGCAAATAAAATGTACTTTTAAAAGCCATTTACTTTAATTTAATTAAGTGGTTGTTAAATGTCATTGAATGGAGATCCATTCCATTTACTATAATTTATTCTATAACGTGATAAATTGGATTAAAAAGGGACAAGATTATGATCTAAGAAGTAAATATGTAGTAAAATAATTACTTTTTAAGACTATTTTTACAAAATATCTTCATATTTATTAACCAGTTTTTAGTTTGATTTTATGTCTCCTGCGACGCAGCCAATACAATGAATCTTGCCACCTACATATACACTTCAGTACACAATATCTCTTTTTCAAGCACATGTAAAGCTATATTAGCTAGCTTTAGACTCTATTCCTCTACGTATGAACTGACTCACTTGATACATGTACGTGACAGTTTCTCACACGCAGCCATTTAAAACTACTGAACATTATTTATCAGCAACTTTTATTAAATAACAGGAAGAGAATCGGCAAATACTCGAAATTAGTTAGTCTTTCACTTAATGAATCGACCCGGAAAATGGCGTATATTGGCGCAAACTTCATTTAGAGGATTTTCAAGGATCACTAGCGAGGAAAAGCCAGCGCAATCCATATCACTAAAGACTTTAGGTCAGTCCACCGTGAGTGCACACACACTAGGGCTGCTACACGAATATCTGTCCTATTTCTGACAAATACTATAAGCTCATTACATTGTCTTGGAAAGATTTCAAAGACATGATTATTAATTAAGTTCAGTAATTATTATTTGTATATCAGTACCTATTCCTGGACGCGATTCAAGGCCGCCCTGCAGCCGTGTATTGCAGTAACATGGGAGTGCAATATAATTGTATAACAATTTTAAAGAAAGAAAAAATGCGTTAAAAAAAATAAAAACTTATACGTGTACGTATTTTTTTAACGCATTTGCAGTCATAAAGTTTTATTTCGATTTCGTGAAAGACGTTTTAACAAGTGTTTTCTGTTAGCCTACCGATGATTCTTTACAGATATTTCGAGTACTTAGTAGTAAGCGTTAGTTAGTTTGTCCGTTTGATAGTTTGACTCAGGCCAAAGATCGCCGCTCGTAGGCCCATTCTTATGGTGGCCGGCAGGCTTATTACGTATCTTTTGCAAGAAGAAAACGATAGCGATTTTTGCGCAATAATGGCTCTTCAATACAGAAGTTTTATAGTTTTTTTTTAAATAAGTGCATTTGACAGCAAGCGATTAGAAAACGATTGTGTAGGACCTACAATACCTACACTGTAGGTATTTCGACTTATATGACATAAAGCGTTTGATTATGCGATGATTTCTGACTGCTGTTTCTTACGTAAGACGCCTGCCAAAAGCGACCTTCGACGTCTGGCCGCTCTTCTGATGCAGGTAAAGTGAAAGTTATATGCTCACTCGCCCTCTCAGCCGCCTCCTTTGCAAGCATCACCTCCTCGCAAAAAGAAATAACAGCATCCCACTTATTCTCGCCTCCGACCATGGACTGAACAACGACCGGAATCGAGAGATAGCCCGCACCAATTGTCACGACGATCACCACGTATAACCTCCGGCAGGAGCCGTTAGGCCTCCTAAATCGGGTAGCAATCGCGCAAGAGCCGCCGCCACGCCTATGCTGTATGCTGCCTAGTTTTCTAGCTTCTGACTTGTGTGACCTCATTTAAGACGAGATTGTGTCGGTGATCAATTTTCCTGTATTCCAGAAACTGAACTATACCTGTACACTATTTAAGTAGCTGCAACTATTGTTGTGATCTATCTCACAGTGTATTATCCGGTTAATTAGATATACCACATATGAGTCATTCCTTAGGGACAGTTTATACAATGCATAATTTGGCTTTATTATTGGTAGATAATTGGAGAAGGCATAATGAATTTCTTGTTTTTCTTTTGCCAAAGTTGCACTTGAGTTAGAAACTGTTCCTTAGCAATAACCCGAGTTTTTGAGAAATCTTCACAAGTCTTGTTTCTACTGCGTGCATACTACGCAGGTTTGGTCACCTACAAAAAACTTTACAAAGCCTTTGAAACTGGTAAGCTCGTACCCTGGGGAAATATGTAAGAAAGGGTTACTTTGTTTTGAGATTAGTTTTCTGAAACAAAACTTGGATACAAAAGTTATTCTTTAATTCACAAGGCACAAGCCGTAGCTTGCATATACTTTGCATAATAATGTATTACTCGTAAGTATATACATTAATGGGTATTAGTAGATTATGCACCAAGGTGGTGAATCAGTGTCTTACGTCGTGGGTGGCATATTGAACTAACCCTGATCATAACGAGGGACTCTAGAGTTTCCTCGCGAGCGAAGCGACCTAAGTCCTGAATGAAGCGAGTGGTTCAAGCTGCACAAAACGAAGACAGACTATAGTCTGGGATAAATTCCAGAGTAGCATACTCTACTTTTCACACCTGCAAGACAATAAAAACCGGGCTCCATAGATTAAGTATTTATTTTGTAATTTATATAAATCAAAAGATAATATTGATGATGGACACATTAGTCAAGTTATGGAAGGATGGAGCTACATTTTTGGTCGGTAGATTAATGGTGTGGTGGAGTTTTTTTCAGTACCTACTCAAAAGTGTAAAATCTTGTGTTTGGGTGTCACACTAGTCACTTTACTCCCTTGGGAGTTTCATACAACTTTACCTTTCTTTGCTTTACGTTAAGATTGCATGACATATGATTAGACATTGTCGAGCAGGTGGTGCGAAAAAAAATATTTTCGTCCGTTTTTCTATGGAATACTTTTCAACGCTTAAGGATTAATCGTACTTATAAAAACTTCTCGCATCACTCGTGGTGTTCCGTTTTAATAAAAACTTCTAAAGTCTTTTACGCGCATATTCTGCGGTAGTCATCTAATGATTGAAAGATAATAATAGATAATCTGTTTCCCAATTTCTACCGCTGTAAATTGTAGATCCTCTGTGGTATCAATGTATTACGGAAGTCGTAATATACAATATGTAATGAATTTCAACGTAAATTCTTGTTTGGATAAAGCATTGGATTGGTAATCATTAATTCGAAAGGTTCCGATCATACATTATTAGCATTCAATCAAAAAATTGCTTTCAAGTGATTTGATCTTTAGGTATTATTAATTCTCAATGTTAAGTAAAAAAAACACTCAACAATTACTAACAGATTTAACTTAAAATAAACCTGAATATAATTTTACAACAAACTCTCAAACTAAATTATTTTTAACCCAGAAAACTGAGACAGGCCGTATCACTCTAGAAGTTTTGAAATATCGGAAATAAAGATGCCACCAACTAAACACAAAATAATATCATCAATTCTATTTGGCTTTCACACATCAATGGATTACGGAAATAATGTGTATATGTAATGAATTTCAACGAAAATTCTTGTTTGGATAAAGCATTGGATTGGTAATCATTAATTCGAAAGGTTCCGATCATACATTATTTGCATTCAATCAAAAAATTGCTTTCAAGTGTTCTGATATTTAGGTATTAATAATTTTCAATGTACAGTAAAAAAAAACTCATCAATTACCAACAGATTTAACTTTAAATAAACTTGAATATAATTTTACAACAAACTCTCAAACTAAATTATTTTTAACCCAAACAACTGAGACAGGCCGTATCACTCTAGAAGTTTTGAAATATCTGAAATAAAGATGCCACCAACTAAACACAAAATAATATCATCAATTCTATTTGGCTTTCACACTAAAACTGTGGCCTTATAATTGATACAATAAATTCATCGTACTTCACCTCGTCGCTTCACTATTTAAGTTAACCTCGATTTGGAAGCGAGAACAGTTCCCGCTAGATTACTCAAGGTGTTCAGGGTTTATTTGTTCTGTTCAACTCGACTACAGCATTCAGTTTGGTGCACCTCGAGATTAGTTTAGCTCACTCGCTTTGAGCAGACTGTTAATAGTTAGTTGCAATTTGTGTTTAGTTGGTTTCATTTAAAGTCAGCAAATACTTGAACATTTATATGCAGAAAATACCATCAGAGTTTTAAAATAACGTAAATCTATCACCAGTTTACTTTGTGATAAATACTTCTTGAACAGGTCGAAAACAAATCCATTTGATTTCAAAAGAATCTAGCGTAGTTACTATTTTATGAAATAACAAGATTTGTACGATAAAATCCTTTCGTCTTTTTAATCTCCATTTGGTACTAAACCTCATATTTCCGTTTTTCAGACTATAGATATTTCATCTTTCAAGGTGTCACAGTTTTCCAGAGCAGAGACTATTCGTCTTTCCATTCGCTTCCTTTATTTTTAATAAAGGAAGAATTCAGAATCAATGATAAAATGAAGAAAGGATATCTTAGCAACAGGAATTTATCTAGAAAAGAAAACACATTTTTGTCCGTTCTGCGGACCAACGCATCCATAATCATAACTTTGCGAGGAGTAAACCAAGTTAATTTTCGCAAAACAAACAATACCAACACGCGCGCTGGCGACGTCAATCCACACTGCCGCGCGCCTTCTGGAGAATAACACCTTGTAATAAATAAATAATAAAAAAACATTTTTGCAAAAAAATACTACCGACTTCCAAATAAAAAACTACAAAGTAACGAATAACTTTAATTTTGGAAGTCGGTGTCTTTGTTTTTTCCCATTTTGTTTGCGATATGGACACCGACTTCCAAAATTAAAGTTATTTTTCACTTTGTAGTTTATTATTTGGAAGTCGGTAGTATTTTTTTTGCAAAAAAGATTTTTTATTTTTCCCTTTTTAGTTGTACCTACCTAAAATAGACAAGTTGTTTAGTAAGGTACCTACTTAAAACGCCAGAATTGATTACCCGACTAACATGAAACTTGAACATCACCGGTGAAATGAGAGATCTGCGTACCCCTTTAGTGCTTACTGGCGTGATGTTATGTTATGAAATGGTATATACAATAAACAGACATGCGATTGCAGCAGTCCCGAATGACTTGCCGTTATTTTTGAAGGGTTCTGTTGTATACCTCCGAAGTTCTTCATCAGATCTTCACCAAATTAAAATGGGACCAATTTCGAAACACACTCTTTAAAAAAAAAAAAAAAAAAACATACCAGAAGTCGAACATAGAACCTCCTCCTTTTTGTTAAGTCGGTTAAAAATTAAACCTCGTCGTGTTCTTGTACATTTAACGTGGATTTACTAATTAATAATGGATCTTAGTGACAAAACGTTCATAATAATATGACTCGAATGTCATGACTTTAATGTAGGCTGTACACGTAGGCAGTACTCTCAAACAAATAATAATATACATTACATAATTTAATACATTACTTTGAACAGTAATTGCCGCATGTTCACGTTATATTTTTTTATTGTCTATAGGTTCGTGCTTGACCACTATCTCACCTGATGGAAAGCGATGATGTAGTCGACGGTGAAGCACGCTTGAGTAGAAATAACCTATTCACTTTTGACTTAAAGAGCCCTCGATTGTAGATATCGGGAAACACAAACTCCGGTAGGGAATTCCACTCCTTAGCTGTACGCATAATAAAAGTGTTTTGTGCGTATGGGTGGGATATCCCATGTACCGATGGCGCATCGCCGTACGTCTGATAGTCCGATGATAAAATGGGCTAGGTGGAATTATTCCATCGCACGCTCCCCAAAATGCAAAAGATAAAAAAACCGACAAGCTCGCAACCGACAAGTTTTGACTTGATCAGTGCCTCATTGCCGATGAGCCTCTTGGCTCAATTAGACCTATCGTACTGTATGGATCAGAATGTTGGGCTGTGAAAAAGATGGATGATAAGAGATGACAATGTCGAGATGGATGTGCGGAGTGACGAGAATGGATAAAGTGAGAAATGAGTATATTAGAAGAAGTTTGAAAGTGGCGCCAGTGACAGGAAAGTTGAAAGGAAACCGTTTGTCGGAGGGATGAAACGAATGTTAATAAAAAGTTAAGAACATAAATGTAGATGGAAGGGGAGGGACGGAAAGGCCAAAAAAAGATGGATGGTCTGTGAGGAGTGACAGAAAGAGAGACATGAAAGAAAAGGGAGTAAGTGATAACGTGACGGGCAACAGGACGGTACGGAAAAATAAAACGTGTTTCGCCGCCCCCAGGTAACAAAGGATAAGCGCAGGAAGAAGAAGATAAATAAATGGCTTTACAGAAAAGATTTTAAATTTCTTCTTCCCGTCTAGCGATGAAACCTACATTATCTGTTTTTGACTTGAAAAATAAAAGCTCGATCCCTCCACTTTATGTCAGATAATCCTTGTAACGTTCTTTAAGAACTGCATCTGCAAATTGCCAACAGAATTGGATTTATTTTCCATCCGCCTTTTATAATAGAAACAAGGGAACCAACGTTTTGCCAAGTATGCAGTAAAAAACAGCAGTGGTGGCCCAGTGGTATCGGCCGCGACTTATAAGTTGAAGGTTGTGGGTTCGAGCCCAAGCAGGCGCTTTACTTTGTGTAAATTATTTCTTCACCACTGCTCTCAAAACGATGAAGGAAAACATCGTGAGGAAACCGGCATGTCCTAGAACCAAAAATTCGAAGATACGTGACATCCACCAACCCACACTGGGCTTGCGTGGTGGATACGGCCCATTCCCCTCTCACAGAGAGGAGGCCTGTGTCTCAGCAGTGAAAATGAAAACATTAATAGGCTGATGATGATGCATCAGTAAAAAACTGTTTCAAATTTATGGAGTCTGTTCTTTGTAAAAATAAAAGATCTGTTTGTATTGTTACGGGTACTTTGTTTTCAATTTACATACAAAAGTTTTAGATTAAAGAGGAAAGTCAGTCCTTCATTTTAACTTCCGACTGAAAAAGAGGGGTGTTATAATTTTGACGTGTGTAACTGTGTGTTTGTGTATTTGTGTATAGATGTCTGTGGCATCATAGCTCCTAAACGGATGAACCGATTTTGGATTCGTTTTTAGGGTTCCGTAGCCAAATAGCAAAAAACGGAACTCTTATGGATTCGTCATGTCAGTCTGTCATGACTTTGACTTATTCTGTGAACCGCTTTAAGATTTTTACACAAAAATAGAAAAAAAAACAATAAATTTTGGAGGTTTCCCCATACTTAGAACTGAAACTCAAATTTGTTTTTTTCATCTAACCCGTACGTGTCTATGGATAGGTTTTCAAAAATGATATTGAGGCTTCCAAAATTTTTTTTTCTATACGGAATAGTTTGCGCGAGATTTGCCACATTGCCACTTCCAAAGTGGCAAAATGTATGTCGCCCCCCTATAACTTCTAAAATAAGAGAATTATAAAACAAAAAAAAAATATGATGTTCATTACCATACAATCCTTCCACCGAAAATTGGTTTGAACGAGATCTAGTAAGTAGTTTTTTTTAAAACGTCATAAATCGTGAACCGCAATTTACGGAACCCTTCGTGCGCGAGTCCGACTCGCACTTGGCCGGTTTTTTTATGTTTGAAATGTGATTTTATCGAAAAGTTATGATAGATGAAAATCGGTTCAGCCGTTCTAATGTTACGGGCGTTTTAATGTTTGAATTGAGGTATTTTTGCAAGATATCGTGTAATAATTATGTGTGCAATATTATTGTCGATTGATGCGTGTCTACTTCTAAATAAATTTGTAGCATGAAATAAAAATGTGTCAGGGTTTTTTTAAATTTTACTTGTTCAGTAAGGTAACATCACACAACAATTTATATAAAAGAGGCAGTTTAATCCTTCTTTTTAACCGACTACTCAAAAAGGAGCTTTTATGTTCGACTGTATGAATTTTTTTTATGTAAGTTCACCTATTTCTCCAACAGTTGATAGACAAATCGGTGGACCGTTTTATACAATTATTTTTGTGTTTATACACCCAAAATAGTCCCGTTATCACCAAGTCAGAATCTGACGATGGAATCCCATGGAAATCGAAGGTACTCTTAACGGTATAAATATTATTCTAAGATTACCTTGAAACCGGAAACTTATAGTAAATATTAGTTTGAAATTGCCAACCCGTCTTGAGCATGTTCTGCCCTGCAGTGGGACAGTTACAGGCTGGTTTTATTATATTGCACTTCATGCGTGTCCGAAATATACATACATACATAAACTCACGCCTTTTCCCATGGGGGTAGGCAGAAACTACAGAACGCCACCTGCTACGATCCTTACATACTTCTTTTGCTTCACACAAATTCATACATCTAGTCATACACACACGCTGGTTATGGATACTGCGCACTTGGCCTTTCTGAAGAACATCATCTATAAGGTCTATGTATGTCTTTCTAGGCCTTCCCCTCCCGGTGTTTTCAATTTAAGTCACTACATCTTCTTTTAAACCACAACGTTGTCTTATTACCTCATTCCCCAATCTATCAGTTAAAGTTATACCACACGCACTCCGCAAGGAGCGCATTTCTACTGCATTAATCCTACTTTCATATCTTTGTTTTTTTTGTTGTGTCCGAAATATTTTAGAATAACATGGCTTTAAGGAAATTTGGTTAACGGTCGTGAGGGAATACAAAACAATTTATTATCTACAACAACCTTAGCAAACGGGGCAATGCATCTGCTATGTTATCTTCAAGTAAGAAAATTTGTAGACCTAGCCTCTTAGTATCACTACTGTCGAAATAATTTGAGTAGCTATTCGTGTACAAATAAGGAAAGTCTCAGTAGTTCACGTTGCTCTCAATTCCCTCGAAGGTTTTCCGCAAAATTATCCTGGTCAGGTGATCAAAGGCCATAGATCCTCTCCTATTCAAAGAACAGGCTGGTTTCCACGCGACCCACTCGTACATGGATCAGGTCAACACTCTCCGTATCATTTTAGAATTTCATCAGAATGGCTAGATCTATCTCACCTTTGTCGATTAAGAAATGGCATTTGATATGCTGGAATGGTCCAGCATCTGGTCCTACCTACTGGACATTGGAGTGCCACCGAGGAGAGTTTCTTGGAGGGTTTTTACAAGAATTATCCCTGTAAGGTAACTCATGATGGCCTCATCTCAGATAACATAGCAGTATACGCAGGTGTCCACCAATGTGTCTCTTTTCACCACTCCTCTATCTAGTCGTTATTGACGGGATTTCGCCTCGCATTTTCTACAACTAGCGCTGCGTGATAGAGTGGAGCTTATCCAACGTCTCCAAAGATTTGGATTACGCCGATGACCTATGCCTGCTGAGTCAAACCGACGCTGACATGCAAGGAAAATTGTAAGATTTAAGTCAGAAAGCGGCAGAAACGGGACTAAAAATAAACATCCGACAAAAGACCCAAGAGATGAGATCTGCACCTGTAGCCAAGTTGTCAATCTACAATTGATAACGCTAGTCGAAAACGAATCAATGTATGGGAATGACACATCCAAACGGGAAGTCACGTGGTCCGACCATCAAATAGAAGGCGTTAACGATGGTAGAAAAAGATTCGATAAGAAAGGTTTGTAACTTGGCTAGGGGGGCTGGTGAAAAGAATACTTCACCGTTGCTGATTTGCACAAAGGCATTGGAGCGCGTCCACAAGTTAACTTACCTCGGGAGCGTCGTGTCGGAAACTGGAGGTAGTGAAGAGATCCCAGATCCCAGTGATTGTCAATCGTCTTCGTCGCTTACTCGGCATTAACTGGCCCGAGACCATCACCAACGTAGAAATGCCACGAGAACCTGATCGACCGCCAAATCAAGCGTTGCAAATGACGTTGGATTGACCACACGCTGCGAAGGAAGGGATTCTGATCATATAACGAAGCAAGCGCTGGATTGGAATCCCCAAGGCAAAAGAAAGCGTGGCCGTCCCCGTCAAACCTGGCGTCGCACCGGGTTGGCAGAAGCAACAAGCATCGGTATGACATGGAGCGGGGTGAAGCGTGAAGCTCAAGACTGATCGCGATTGATGACAAAATTTTACGCCCTGTGCCCCATCCAGGGACATAGAACATTAATTCAAGTAAGTCAGTAGATCATGGTATCTGTTCACCACAAGTTATGCACGAACTCAACTCGAGCCTCGGTCGTTGTTTTATTTTCTTCGTTGCACATGGAACATGTTTTATGACATGTTCATGATGCTACCTATATTCACAATTCCGGCCGTCCATTTGTGTCTGTAAATATAGGTAGCATCAGGCTTTCAAACGATTATGCTCCTCTGCACTATAAAATCCTTGAATGATGCTTAAACTGCTGGATGATATTGTCGTTCGTTTAATAACTTTGGTTTATTAAAGGATTTGATTAAGTCCCAAAAATCTGAAAAGTGCTATAGGAAAAATTGTTTTTGCCGCCTGGTGCGGATGTATGTAGATGAAAATTTTCGATTGATCAACCCCTCTAATATTTATAAGCACCGGATTCACAAGGTGGTTTTATTCATGAGTGACCTTAGCTTTAACCATCTCGGGAATGAAACAGATTCGTTGTTTCAATTATCGTGATAAAACATCTTACGAAATATTTTTACATCAAAGGTTCTCCAGAATCCTAGGATTGAATACGTTTGAATGTTGATTTGCTACAGACTCGTACTAATTGATTCGATAGGATCGAGAGCCAAGCACACTAGTTTGGTCTCAACCTGTAATCGAAATTCTGATGTTAATTATTCATGTCGTTCATTGTCGACATTACAAGGTTTCTTACTAATTTCTCCGCAAGTAATATACCTTCTGATGTTAGTGATTCAATTGCATATCAATGGTAACAAAATTATGCTGCCGTTTTTATTATTTTCTTCCCAGTTGTTATTGTATATGCATAAGTACTGCAATTACATTATTTGGCTTAGGTATGTAATCTGTCGGAATTACGTGTAAACAAACTTTTTTCATCATCGGTAGAAAATTAATCTTTTGATGCACGGAGTATGTATAATAAATTATTACGCTGATTCTCATTACTTAGAGTCTTCATAATTAATTGGATCGTTTTTCTTCCTTGTTCATACATTTTCCTCAATTATCCGGCAGGCTGCTGACCGAGCTGTACGTTCTTGTCTCTTGACGTCACTGAGCTAATCAAATTGTTGTAGCGGAGCCTTAATCAGAGAGGCGGTGCAGATAACTCAGAGTCCCTTATTTAATATGGTTTGTCACCGTAGATGCGAGGTAGCGGCAATTTATTAATTCTGAAGATAAATGGCTCCTTAGCTTTTTGAAGACGGCAGCTCTCTTAATTCTTCATTGAACACCAAACAACATGTAGAACACAATTAAAATATGGATCATTTGCAAGCGAACTACACACAATGATGGTATTCGCCCACCCAAATTTTAATACATACTGTTTGACGGACAATATTTAATGGTATATTAAGTTTTAGTGTGGTGGTGGTATGGTATTACTGTGTTTACTGAACGCGTGCAAGTTCTGATGCATGAATTAGGGAAAATTTAAATTCTTGACCATGTGAATTCATCAGGCATCAAGAATTTAAATTTTATTTTCAAGTAAATCTAGCGACCATAAAATTGCTTCGAATAAAACACGGGCTATTAAACAATGAGCAATATGGCTCTTGAAAATAAATTAAAACAACCACGAAATCAGACAATATGTCGACGTCTGCTAATTTTAACTTACAGATAGCAAAAGCTGAGCTATGCATGTAGTAGTTTCCTCCACCATAACGCACAGTTTTTACAAATAGGTCTCTTTTCTGATGAATACGACTCACTGTCACAAAATTCATGAACACTACACAGATACTACATGAACACTACTATGCATGTAATAGTTTCTTCCACCATAACTCACAGTAAGCAACAGAAGAGAAATACATTTTTTTTAATAAAAAAAAACAAGTTCCAAGATAAGGCAGAAGAAGTCGATTTCAGAGTATTAAGTATTAATGCGTGAATTGGAGCTAGGAGCACCAATCGACGATTTGTAAGCGAAATCCCCCGTAAAAAAGATTTACGAGGCTTCTGCTTGATACGAACTGAATATTCAGCAGGTTGCTCTCTCTTCTTTTAAATTGGAACTTCAACTAAAGACATTTTGGTTAATAAATTGCATAAGCGATCTACGTGCTCTTGAGAACCTAAGGGTTTTACCCTAACATCACGTTACTAATTTATTATGTTCCGGGTAAATACGGGCACCCATAGCCATATAAAATAGCATAAAGTTTCGTACTTTTTTCTTTTATGTGGTGTAAATTTTTTTTGCCGCAAGAATGTTAAATGAGTGGATTATTTTGTTTGATTTGATGTAAAAAATTATACAGCCGCCGATTTCCATCCGCAATTATCGCGCTAGAAATGATTTCATCGCGAACCTCATCAAAAGAGCGACGCTTTTCATGCCCGCCCCGGATGCCTACGTTATATTGAAAAACTTAAACTATGATTTCAAAGCAGATAGATATACGATTATCAGCTTCCAAGTCATCAGTGATAAAGTTGAATATCATGTAAAGAGCGTTGCATTTTGCGTCTTATTTATATTAAGGACAGGAATGTCAACACTGAGGTGATTTTTAAAAAGATACGCGTTTCATCTCTAGTCTTTTCATGAAGTTTTAATAGCTGTTGGTATCCCTGTGGGGTTAACCTCGGTTCTGAAAGCTGCACATTGAATGCTCCTAGTTCAGTGGGTCAAGTGATGACTATGGATGGTGAGGACTGGATTCTGCGAGTCCTAGTTTCTTGGAGACATTTCCTATAGGAACTAGGTAAACTTTCTAGTCTTAGCGCGTGCCCTCAAACGTTTTCCTGTCACTGCGAAAGATATGGGACATTTTCTTTTAAATTTTTAAACGATGTCGTACGAAATTCAAACATGTCCCATGGGGAATTAGAAGAGTAAACAAACAATATTTTTTTCCAATACCATTCCACATTATTGTTGATCAAAATTGAATTAGGTGCCTTCATATTATATTTCCAGAATTTGCCCAAAGGGAGAAGTATATTTCAGAATATTAATATTGGCAACGTCGTCGACCCACCCAATCTTGTATAGGGACTTTCAATAAAATATATTACGCTGAAATATACTCGACATTCCCTGTTCTATTATACTTTTAGAAGCCTTCGGAGAGTTCGTTGCATTGGATATTTTCATTATTATCTGATTAAGTCTATTTGGCTTGGTTTCATAAATTTGTAAAGTATCGTAGATAAAATAAGGCTAAGGAAGGTGTGAATGTCCGAGGCTTAATATATAACTTTAAACCCACATAATTATATTATAACTTTCACTAGCTTTTTCCTGCGGCCTCACCCGCGTTAATGTCGGAAATTATCCCAAAGGGACGTATCTACTGTAACTGTCTATAATCTACCCGTATGCCAAGTTTAATCCAAATCCGTTTAGGCGTGATTTATTAACAAATAACTGAACATTTAAAATGTCACAACTCATAAATATGTGTCATGATTAGGAAGGATGGTTATCGCGTACCAAATGCTGCAACGTGAAGGAATTTAGTACCGGTTCATGTCAATAGATGTCGCTAAGTGTATCCAACATTGCGTTATGATTTATTTTTAATTCTTCTTTATCACTTTAAATTAATATATTTTTGATAGAGTGAACCAATCGTAATCAAATAAAAACTAGTTAGTACTCAGTTTTACCCAAACATGGTTTTTGAACAGTGTATCTACATTAGTATTTTACTTTTTACGTAATCAGACAATGGTGAAAATCGGATCTTTTGATTATTGTTTAACATCCTTGGTATTTTTGTGGAAATAAGCACCTATTTAAAATGTACTGAAAGGTATTTATTTATAATAAGCACATCAACAGGGGGGTGACCACAAGCTCTTAGAGTAAGGTTATTTTGAGTGTGTGTAAGGGACAGATGTATATGACGTGTATACATCTGTCACTTACTCGATCTCAAAATAACCTTACTCTAAGAGCGTGTGGTCAGCCCCCAGCACCGTCACTTACAATTCAAATAAAATAACATCTAATAACGGCATTTCAGTAACCATGCAAATAACAGGTATGCATGACATTGACACAATGAATATTAGAGACAAAGAAAAATAAAAAGAATGTCCAGTAGACCTAAATCTAGAACACTACAAAAACCAAACAAATTGAGCTATATAGACGTACATTGTTCCCACTGTTTATTTATGGAACGTTTATATCTCTACATATTTTGTTATATATACCTAGATACATAGATATCAAGCAACGTACCTTGAAAGGACAGCAGATTTAGAATACCCACGCAATAACGCAAATAACGAAGAATGATTTTATAAGAAGATCTTCTTAAATCACCTTTACAGGGATCTAAATGTAGGCAACGTTTCAAACGTGGCAAACGGCGAATAAATCCTTAATTTTACGCGTATATTCCCCAAAAATATGCAAATTCAATATTGCTCACAGTGAAAATAGGGAATATAAATCAAAGCGAAGTGCGAAGATCTTCGTTTTCGATTAAAGGAATAACTTTTGGCAAGCCACCGCGGAGCCTCGGGTAAGCTGAGAGGGCGAGACATTTAGTTATTATTTAAACACCCGCTATATACTGGCAGGTTATTTATTATTATTCAGCCCTTGGATAAAGGCGTGAATGATTTATTTGATTCAACTCTCTTACCAATGGATTTTTATCTATTTCTAGCATATATTATTTATCTGTGACTGTGAGATCAGACAAGTAACTTTGTACTTTAAGTTCTTTAGTTTTGTTTACAAATGAGATGCTACATTAATACATACGTTTTTTAGCTTAGGTAAATGCTGTAAACTTATTTGTGTAAGGTGAAAAATCGCCTTGACTGACACGTGCAACATTTAATAAAAAACGCAATTGAACTTGGAATTGCGGATACTGGCCCGTTATATACGTGCCATACTTGTGATATGTGTAATACGTGCGACATACGTCTTATTTGTAATACGTGCGACATGTGGAACACGAGCGATATTTGAGACACAAGCAACTTGCACGTGCAATAGTGATAAAAAATCAGGTTGAATATGTATGTTATCTCTAGTACGGATACTATCTTAGTACCCTTCATGCTCTACGTGCGGTTACAAACATAGCTAGGTATCTATCAGCTAGCTACCCTGCCTGTCGAGAAACTAATTATTGCAGGAAAAGCTCTGTTTACTGCGTTCTCTTATTGCTGGTTTATTTGCCGGTCCGTAATTACGCGGGATTCTCTCTGCAGACGTGATTTTAAATCGAATTATTTTCGAATTCGTAGCCTCTGGGCTGTCCTTTAGCAATTTTTCCGTTTGTCCGCTTTGATTTTCAGACATAGAATGTATAGGTACATACAGCACGCGAGTAGCTTGTAAATTTGATCTTGATTTCACATCGCAAGAATATCGAGGTTATATCTTCTTTTTCTACTATTTTATCAGGTTTTGTGTGGTTATAAACATTATTTACGAGTAGGCATTGTTATTCTGTCTACCAATAGACCAGACCAATTTCTTTTAACAGATAATAAATTGCCAATAACAATACCGACACGAAAAGATCAATTTTAAAGCGCACTCGCAATAATTGGCCCATGGTTGGTACCAACGGGATCATTTTGTTGACGACTCATCATCCGTAGCAACAACTGAACGTGACCGGAGAGATCTGATACCTATGTACGTAAAAAACTAATCGATTAGCGAGACTTTATTGAAAAATCGCGTTAAATCATCGTGCTTAAAAAAACAAGTAGGTAAATTCAAAAGTGTCATAAAAAATCTAAGTTAAGCTTATTCTCTGACAACTATTTATGGTCTTGTGAGTTAAGTGCCCACTAGTAACACTCAAGGAATAAAAGTTAGTCCAATATCAATTCAGTTCCAATAATCTTCAAATATCTATGCAAACATCACATTTTCCACAACCATGGAGCTGTTTCCATAAATAAAAAGTGCGAAAATCAAAGAGTACCTAATTTTATTGAAAGAGATGCATGTCGTTTATCACAATTGCTATATAAATGGAGAACTAAGGGCAGTTGATTGATACGTAGGTAATGAATAACCAAGAAACGGCATACCATGAATGAACATAGCCTTGAGATAAGCGTCAGACAAACTAGGATAGGCTTAATCGTTTTAAGAGCTACAGCAAAAAGTGTTCTTATAAATATTTCGATTTCCTTTCAAGGTCAGAACCCTCAAAAACGTATTCTGAAAAAAGTTAACAATGTTTTCGTTGCTTAGTGATAAATGATATTTTTTTTTGGATTACGTGCTAATCTAGATGTTTTATGAGTAAAAGTAGCAACAACTTTAGAAGACTGTGTGAGGAATAAAATTGTTAGTGATAAATTATACCAGGCCCCTCAGAAAGTATTGCGAAAAAAAGTTTTTATATATGGGAGACTGGCCAGTTATAATGTTTTTCGAAAATATGATTATTTATAAGTAAAAATAAGTAAGTTCCAATTTCAAAATTTCCCTCCACATTTTTTGCGAGTTAATTCAAAGTATTGTGTCTCACTGAAATATGGATCTGCGCCGGGAACATTTTAGAGCTATGATTTTATACGATTTCAAGTGTCGCCTGAAACCGGATGAATCGTACGATAGACTTCAAATGGCATTCATGGATGAAGGCCCTTCCAAGGCAACCGTGTATCGTTGGTATAACGAATTCAAGCGCGGTCGACCAACTTTGGGGGATGACGAAAGAAGCGGTCGCCCTTTGACGGCTGTTACCGAAGAAAACGTGCTAGCAGTGAAAAATTTAATCCAAGACAATAGGCGAATTACATATCAGGAGATTCAACACATATTGAAGATTGGATCGGGAAGCGTTCACGAGATTCTACACAGCCATCTTCGCGTGAGGAGGATAGTATCACGCTGGGTGCCGCACAACCTCACCGATGCTCAGAAGCAGGCCCGGGTGGAATGGTGCCGTGATATGCTTAACAAATTTGAAGCAGGCTCGTCTCGGCGTGTTTACGACATCGTTACAGGTGATGAGTCCTGGATTTATCAATACGACCCAGAAACCAAGCGCCAGTCGACTGTTTGGGTGTTTCAAAATGAGCCAACGCCTACCAAAGTGAAGCGATCTAGAAGCGGGGGTAAGATTTTGATCGCTAGCTTTTTTAATTTGACTGGCCACTTGGTATCAATTCCCTTACGGGATCAAAGAAGCATTAATGCCGAATGGTATACTACCAAATGTTTGCCAGAAGTTTTCTCTGTTATAAGCAACAAGCGACCAAACACAGGGCTCCGCGGGCTACTGCTCCACCACGACAATGCACCTGCGCACACCGCACTCAAAACGAGGGACTTCCTGGACAGCACGCCAGTCAAACTCCTGGGTCACCCTCCTTACAGCCCTGATCTAGCACCGTGTGACTTCTTTTTATTCCCAAAAATAAAAAATCTGCTCAAAGGGATACAATTTTCGTCGCCGGAAGATGCGCTGGCTGCGTTCGAGCAGGCTGTAAACGAGGTGTCTGCGGCGGACTGGAAAAAGTGTTTTGAAAACTGGTTTAGGCGCATGAATCTTTGTATAGAGGCTGGTGGAAAGTACTTTGAAAAGATTTAATAAAAATATATGTACGTATAGAACAATTTTTTTTAGTTTCGCAAAACTTTCTGAGTGTCCCACGTAACAGGCTGTAACAACTTTTCGTTTGCTCAGTAAGCAGTTTGTGAGCTTTCCAATTTGGTTCAGTAAGTTCGTAAACACAGAGGCGTCACGAGGTGACGATGAAATTCAATTTTAATGATTTGATCTTGGATGTTTACCTGATTATTTTATGTACTTTTATTACTAGAGCATGTTCATAGTCTTCCGCTCACAGACAAGCCAGACAACGTAAAGGAAATAACGAGTCGACAATAAGAAAAATATAAACATGTGTAAGTACCTATAGTATTAACTAGCTGTCCTACGCGGCTTCGCTCCCGTCCACTGGCTACCTACCTACCCTATCATGTACATGAATGTTGCGTAACTCAGCGCACGCAACGGAAGCTCTCAAAAAGGAATAATGTTCCCCATTATTGCAACATTTTTCATTTATGTTCTGCTCCTATTGGTCGTAGCGTAATGTTGTATAGCCTATAACCTTCCACGATAAATGGGTTATCCAACATAAAAATATTTTTCAATTCCGACCCGTAGTTCCTGAGATTAGCGCGTTCAAACAAACAAACAAACTCTTCAGCTTTATAATATTACTAGCTGACCCAGCAAACTTTGTTTTGCCATAAAAAGACCAAACATTTATCTACCCTACCCTACCCTACACTACCCTACCTACCCTACCCTACACTACCCTACCCTACCCTACCCTACCCTACCCTACCCGACCCTACACTACCCTACCCTACCCTACCCTACCCTACCCTACCTTACACTACCCTACCCTACACTACCCTACCCTACACTACCCTACCCTACCCGACCCTACACTACCCTACCCTACCCTACCCTACCCACCCTACCTACCCTACACTACCCTACCCTACCCGACCCTACACTACCCTACACTACCCTACCCTACACTACCCTACCCTACACTACCCTACCCTACACTACCCTACCCTACCCTACACTACCCTACACTACCCTACACTACCCTACCCTACACTACCCTACCCTACCCTACCCTACACTACCCTACCCTACCCTACCCTACCTACCAAAATACAACTATACGAATGTAACCAACTTTTGTTTCTACCGGCAGCGGCGATCTAATTAAAATTTAAAACATAAAAGTTGCTATTGTGAGTCAATCTTAAAAGATAGACATATGCTGTCGCGGACTTTTTTGTAGAACTTTTAAAGAGGAACATTTCCGTCATACATGATATTTGCGTAACTTAAACCGTTTACGCAGCGCACGCAATGGAAGCTCTCAAAAAGGAATATCTTTGCCCGTTTTTGCAATATTTTTCATTTATGCTCGGCTCCTATTGGTCGTAGCGTGATATTATATAGCCTATAACCTTCCTCGATAAATGGAATATCCAACACAAAAAGATTTTTTCAAATCCAACCAGTAGTTCCTGAGATTAGCGCGTTCAAACAAACAAACAAACTCTTCAGCTTTATTTTAATTGGTAAAAAATAGTGATTGTCAAGTCATTAATTAAAAAAAAAAACAATATAATAATGGCGTGGGACGTAATTTTTGATCTTGGAGAAATAAAATATTCCCATTGCTTTAAATAGGGTTTATTGTCCCAAGCCTGAAATCGGCTATCTGCTACTCCACCTCCCCTTACATGAAAGAGTATCTAACGCTTCCATTAACTGGTTGTGGAAAGGTCACTTCTTCATCAACGTATGCCTTTTTATCAAGACTGATGAAGACAACATTGTCAGTGACCAGTCTATAGTTAATATAGCTATGCAAAGCATCACATATTATTATTAGCTCACTACTGCAACATAATAGCTTACATTGTAACTATGTTGTATTGTTTTATTTTGTATTGTATGGTTTGCTCTTAATCCGTGTAACTCGTGTAACTACTCGTGCGGGATGCTCCGTGCCCAAAAGGGCCTTATGACATTATACAACAAAGACTTTGATTTATTGATTTAGAGGTTCGATGTCATTCTGAATAACGTTTTCACTGTCCGTTACACATGCGCAATATCAATCAAATTTAGATAATTAACATTTTCATTTTCATTTTTGAAGTTGGTAGGTCAAGCGGTCAACCGTCAACCTGTACGAGTATCAACTGTTTACCACAGCTGCGATGCATATTTATATCATTTTTTTTTTATAAAATTCGAATTTATCCAAACTTGAACAATACTATAAGGTTCATTGCCAAGGACTCAGGGTAAAGCGCACGCTATTTGCAAGAGTTCTGGCGACCTTAGTTTTTTATACGACTCTTTAACCCACGAGTTTATATCAGTTTGAGTGGCAATAAAACTTGCAATAGGTTGATAGTACCCAGATGCTTTTGGAATTTATACTAAATTGTGCGGCGATGAGCGCCTTATAAAGAACAAATGCTCGCTTCAAGTGTCAGCGCGTTAAGTTGCGAGCGCTAAGTGTCGGTACGCATGTGGGAGGGAAAACCCGCCCTGATTTCCACTTTCACAGCATCAAAGCTTCAGTACTCCGGCCGCTGCCGTAGTGAGTGGACGTGTGCTCTGTGTCAGTTGTTCTCGTGATCTCAAGTGCGCATGCGATGTCGAGTGTTAATGTGCGGCAATAAAGTGTAGAGTGAGTGATACACTGGAATGTTCTTTGTTCATCAGGAGTAAACATCACTGGCGATTAAAATGTAAGTCAATTTGTTCTTCAAGATACAGAATTTTCCTAGTTTGAAGGACAGGGAAATTAATTATGTATAAAAGTCATGCCCATTTTTGTAAAGAAAACACTAATGTATCCTTTTGAAAGTTCATATTTTGAACTGGCAAAGTACTTTGTAGCCTGAAAACATAAATTAAACAAATATGCCCACGATTGGCCGAAGAAAAAGACATATAAAGAGAACGGCAAAATATGGGCAAGATCTTTACTTAGCACTGGAAAATAAAGGTAAAATAAGAATATGTTCACTTACCTATGAAACTATATCCTTAATTACTAAAATCTTGATACTGTTTAGCAATTGCTTAGCACCTTCTTTAGTCAAATTTTCAATTTCAGTTCCTAAACAACTTGAAGATTTTTATAAATGAGGCCCAAGTCTCTGTTGGTAATTTGCCGATTCTAAATATTTTATGATGCAAAGAAATTTGCCCCGCTTTACAACTCCGGTAAAATTAATCCGTGTCCGTAAAATTTAGGTTTCAAAGTAGCCGTAGTAATTCTTGTAGGGAAGCTTGCGCACTACATCCGAACTCTTATCAAAATTCAAATCATAATCTGTTATAATTCAGAACATTTTGATCTCGGAACTCAAATCACGGACACGGATCGGATGAAGTGCGTAACTAAGTCCGTGTTAATCACAATCTACCTACCAAGAAAATAACAAAAAAATAATATTCAAAACCTAAACAATTAGTAAATATTTATATGTTGTATAATGTTCACATGATTAAAAACATAACGAAAGTCAGTGATTTATTTGTTTATGAAGCGAAAGGACGACTCAAAACGTGTGTAAAAACATAAAACGTATTCACTTTCGTGGACGAATTTTTTGACGCCCAATCAACTATCTTCTTTTAATACGCGTTTGTATATAACTATAAAGTAAACCTTTGTTATGTTTTACTTTCAATTCAAAATAATATATCTAAATCAACGTATTCAAGTTACTATAACTACATACCTCTTTATGATTTGTTTGAATGAATACAATAGCGTATATAATAGAGGAGCTCGTGGCTAAATAATAACAGACGCACGGGTCGATCTACAATGTTAAGCAACGCTTGACGGGGTCAGTCCGTGGATGGGTGACCATTTCAACATACCGAGTTTACTCCGTGCCTCGAAAAACACGTAAAGCCTTTGGTCCCGGCTGTCATTTGAAGATCTTTGACAGTCGTTACAGAAGCCTGAGATCTGACACCAGACTTGCCAAGGGGTACCGTGTTACCCAGTTACTGGGTTGTGGAGGTTAGATAGGCAGTCGCTCCATGTAAAACAATGGTACTCAGCTGAATCCGGTAAGACTGGAAGCCGACCCCAACATAATTGGGAAAAAGGCTAGGCAGATGAGGCCGATGATGAATACAATAGCGTACAAGAGGTCCAGCCATTGATATTCTACGAGCAATATCTATAGTCAAAAATGTCAAAATGTTTGCGATTGACCCCTATACATTTTGGTGTCACCATTACATTTAGGACGTTTTGACAATTGTTATCGTAATAGCTCGTACTTGGTGTAACCCGAAGTGTTTCAGATCTATCAATAGTAAAGAGTAATCTTAAGTTCAAATTTATTTTCCGATGCAAGTTCCACAGATTCTGCTTGGGTCACTCCAGTGAAATAATAATAGTACAACAAGTTGATTGTATTGGATATGTGCCCAGAAGCATGATAGATTATTCTAGAAAACCTGTTCAATTATACATTAAATACCTTTTATTGCGCAGAATATAAATTGATGCGCAGCATATATCATACGATTAAATATTTGATCAAAGGCGGTAAGTATCTGTCACATTATTTTATCAGAAATGAAAACTGGTGAAATGCTTTCGTTTTCTAGATTACAGTGGTATAAACAGACGCATTTGCAATGGCCTTTGTTTACCATGAACAGATACTAGATACGAGTAGGTATTAATAGCCTGCGAACCTTGACAATGTATTATCAGCTCTGGACAAAAAACATCTATCGAGTTGGAACGCGTACAATGCTTGTTTCGTTAGCTAACTGATGTTATTGTTCCAAACAGAGCAGTCGTGTGATGAAGACAGTGCTATGTTACCGAACAAGCTACTCTATTTATGTACAACAGATGATTGATCATTCGTGCTGAATGATGTTGATATTATTATACAGTTGTAGAATGGCATTGTCGTAAGCGTAGGTAGGTTGGTAAGTGGATTGTACTCATAAATGTATAAAGTATCCGTATAGTGTCATGACACTTACTGCAAGGACGACTCTGTCGAGTCATCGAGTGCTTTGCAAGTCATTACTAGCTATACATCTAGCATTACCTCACATAAATCATGTATCGCGCAATGAATTGCCTCATTTAATGATTGTTAACTACCTCAACTATAGACTAGCTCAATTGAGAATATTGGTGGCAATTATCATCATTGTTCTTGCTAAACTTCTTGGCCGCCCTGAAGTTGGCTACAATTGCTGCGCAGTAGTAAAACAGCGCCTGCCTTGCTAGGGGATGGATAGATGTGTGTCGTGAATGTTTAAGGTTTTGTGAGAAGATGAATGAATTGATATTTTTACTTCTGAAAGTATTTATTTTTTGTTGTTATTTTCTATGTTTTGTTTTCTAGTGTTAAATTTTTAATAATTTTTTCATCGTATATAGATATATTTTATTCTGTCTAATTCTTGTAAGTTTCGTTGTAGTGTTACGCCTTATAACGCCTCAGGTGTGACCTGTAAAATTATACATGTACATTTAAATAAATTAATAAATCGAAATGCCAACGTCAGAGTGGCACAGAAGTTTGGCGAGAACTATAAGCGATACTTTGTTTGAAGATACTTTTAAAATTTCGTTTGAAATGCCGTTGAATCAATCAATTCGTAAGTGCAGGTTCGAAATAGGCTCGCTATGTGCCTGTAGTATCTATCTATCAATAGTGATGAATTATTTAAGGCTCAATCCCGTGAAATAACACGCTTCACAGAAAGATATCGCATCAATATTGAAAACGCTTAAAATAGGCGTGAAGAAAATAAGTTTCAGCGTTTTATCGCGTATTTCGGGTTTAAAGTATCATTATGATTTTATAATTTGACAGCTTGACCCAGAAGTAAGATATAGGTGCACTTGAGGTAGGCATTGAGAAATTTCAAATAACATCTGGCATCTTATTCAATCGCCTACATGAATGTCAATAGCAAACTGTTCAATAATACACTAACATTTCAACACATCGTTGGAGGTGGTTTTACTGCACCTGGGGGGTGACCATAAGCTCTAAGAGTAAGATTATTTTGAGCGTGTTTAAGGGACCGATGTATATGACGTGTATACATCTGTCACTTACTCGATCTCAAAATAAAATTACTCTAAGAGCTTATAATCATCCTTCCTGATTATAATACACTACTACGTCGTCGTTTAAATACAAATTAATGTCATGAGTCTTTTGTTTACTTTTGACATTGATTACACTATTAACATTAATTAATGGTAGTAATCACCCACGTGTAATTTATGTTTTGCTGTAGTTTGTTATGCGGTAGTTTGTTTATTTTGTTGATTGCAATCTTAAAATTACCGGAAACCGACACACAATCCTGGCACTTGCCAAGTGAGTTTGTTATACTAATGTACTATGTATTTACATATTTATAGTTCCTAAATATACCTTTGTGGGTAGGTAAGGTATGTTAAGCTAAAAAAAAGTCAAACTAAAAAAAGTAAGAAAGAAAATCTCCGGTGGATGGCTTTCCATTATGTGTTTGTGTTACGATTGTCTTCCAGTAATGAGACAAGTTCAGTAGTTACTGGTGCTCCAAGTTTTTAATGTTATGTGTCTTTATTAAGAAATTTATAGAATAAATAAGCCAAACAAATTCAATAGTGACAGTCACCATCTAATTTGACTTAGTTTGTCTACAAACATTGACAATCCAAATACAATTTGAATGATATAATTATCTACAATCAAATAAGTCTGATTGAATTCTCACAGTTAGAGTAACCGCGTCGTGTGAACATGAGTGTCACATGATGATAATTGGATTTTGGAATATATTTGCGTTTACGTGCAAATCTACACAAACGTGTGGGTGCACTACGGAGTAATAAACAAACGAAGAGCTAATGTGCGGCTGAACTAAGTATAACAATTATCTCTTTCTCAGTCAGAACGCATCATCATGACACGTTTTAAATCTTCTCCAGACATAGAAGTGTTCTCGTAGAATAGTTTAGTGGTCGCACTCCATTGCTGTAGTAACTCCGTGTTTCACAGACAATCTAACGCTGTTTTATGTAGCTGTGATTCGTTCGCAGAATTAAGGATTGTATGAATATAAAATAACTACGACATATTTGTTGAGGTTGGCTTTGTATAAGAATTAAAATCCATAAAGTTTATAGCCGAGAATAGCGTTAGCGAAGCTTTTGTATTAAATAAATTAGGTATTTAAACACATTTTCATACAGTACATTCAAAATGTCTGTCGCCAATTAATTTAGCAAAATGAAACGTGTTGTATTACAATCAGAATCTATATTTGTTTAGGCATCCATTATGATTGTTGAACCAATACGTTACGTTCTCGCATTCAGTCGGTTTTGGTCAAAGAGCAAAACATTAATTGGTTACGATAGCAAATACGAGCGGAATTGCTAAAGTCGGTTTTTAAGCTTTCGAAGCGTTTAGGTTTTTGCACAAACCTACGAAATGAAAAAAAAGATTGGATCGCTTGCTAATTAGTGTACGTCAGTTTGCCTATCGAAAACACATCGTGTACGAACTATTCTCTAAGAATTGTTTTTTGTGATCTGAAATTATTACTTCGCTGGGCGCAAATTATGTGCCGAGAGCACATCAGGCGCAATCATTAGTCATCTACGCGGCAATCAATTAATAAGTGTTTAAGTAAATTAATCACGGCACAGAAGTGGCTTCAGAATTCAAACAGCTGACAGATGTCGTGTTAGATATTAGACACAGTGTAGTTGGAACACGTCGGTGGTTTGAGAAAGTTTTCTGAAGTTTATCTACATAGAATATGTTTTGTAATCCTTAACTAGTTAATCGTCCATGTGATAAATATAATAGATTTTAACTCGAAGGTTCAACTAAAGCATGAAGGTGCCTACAACATTTTTCTTGCGACCTGAAGCCATTTAATCTCGACATCTATAAAAGCCGTTAGGACGCTTGTATTTTCTCGGCTCACCGCGAACTAATTTCCTCTGGACATTCTCTCACGGCCACCTGAAGGTTAACTACGGTCAAGCTAGCTAGACTCACGTAGGGTGCCAATGTAATTAATAAGATCAGACTTCACTAACTTGACCTTGTTTAATAAATGAGCCTATCAGGGACTTTGTTTGCGAAATATCTGAAGTAACTTTATGCCCACGTAATAAAATCAAAACAATCAACACTTCGAAAGAAAGTTTATTGAAATGATAACATGCAAATATAATAAAAACTAACAATTTCGGAAATCTTAATTTATAATCTCATTTAAAACAACGGATATTGGATCTTATCTTAAATGCAAAAGTACTGAGAACTGCTTTCAGCTACGTAAAGTCTATTCTGTATAATAATGCAGTAATTGAATAAAGATAAATGAGCCATCGAAGCAAACAGGTAAATGAATGAATGTATGAAATAGCTATTTAATCTACACAATTATTTGGTCTTAAACGTCAGTGTTTCACGTGAAGCTGATGACATGATTGTACTCGTATAATACTTATGACAGTGTATGTAGGTAGGTATAAATCTTCTATTTTATTTTACGATTCGTTCACAAAGTTCTTTAGAACATAAAACAGCGGTCACGGTTCGTGCTCTGAATGTAATTGTTGCATACACGTGTTGCAGTATTTATAATCATTACTACTGTTTTCACCTTGAGCGACATATCAGTGGGTACTGGAAATAGTATACGGTTGTAGCAATAGATATGAATTATTTATTTGTATCACAGTCCACTGCTTCACAAATTCTTTTATGTGATCTTAATTAGGTGTTTAATATCTCTACTACCTCATCACATAGTGTCGTGTGTTAGATACTGAAAATATGTTCTGGACTTTTCACTGACTGTAATTTATGCTGGATCTATGGTCATATAGCTAGGTTTGCAAACTGTACCGTGTTTGGAAGCCACATATAACATAATATTATTATATTGACGAAAAAATAAAGGCGTTCTAAAACCTGCTTTTCAAATTATATGTGTTTGGAAGCGACATAATATTATATCGCCGAAAAATAAAGGCGTTAAAAAATAACCTGCTGGCAAGTTCATTTTTATTTATGTTACCAGAAATGTTTTGTTTCATAAGTCAGCAAAATGATGTTACTGGCCATAAATCTTTCAATATTATAAGCCCTTATTTGTAGGGATCGTCTTTTGTTTTGTGTATTATTGGATATTTTCAGTTTATCAGTTCGTACGGACGGTATGATTGTATGCTCGGTATCCATTTCCCCATACATAACCACAATCTAGAGAAGACGGGATTGTGGTTGTTTGTAACACAGGACTCCGCCGGAGATTGCGAGACAATAGATGTACATTCACATTACTTTGATCCTCTGAGTACATAGACATACAATCACCGTTATAGAACAGGGATTATCAGTTGTAATAAACTCAAAATATTTATATAGGTATGTGAACATTGGTTCTTAGGAAAGTACTTAGAATAGCAAATAAACTCCGCATATTTGTTTAGGTGGTTTATCGAGGCAGAAACTTATGTGTTTAATATCTACGTAGGTACTTGCACATTCTGCCGTGGCTATGTACTATCTACTTTGTTAGTATGTTTATAAGAACGAACGGTGTGATGGGAATACGTAGCTATTGTATTATTCAGCGGGACATTATTATAATGAGACAAGTTGGCGTAAACATGATGACCGTTATTACAATGTTTTGTTTTTTATGAGCGAGGTGTTTCATGAATTATTCTGTTATTATTTACATCGCCACCTGCCAGGATTCTTGCTCGTTTATAGAGTTAAGTCTTTACAAAAACAGTGTGTCATATGTTTAGATATTAGTTACTATTACCTATACATATAGGTCACTACAGATGACAGAATCAGTCATGCACATATCAATAACTCCGACTACCATTTCTAAAGGATTTTCCTCAAAGGACGTAAACAGCTCTGTTTGTTTTCGATAACCATTTACTGAAACAGAATGCAATCGAAATTATCATTGGATTGTTTATTGTTCCAACGAAACAATTAAATCCTTACAAACGCAGAATAAGCCGGTAATCTGCGATATATTGAACGTAATTCCATGAAATAAGGCTTGTTCGAGCCCTATTTTATGGCATTACGTTGGCACACAGGGCCATGATTTGCATTATTGTGATTTTGGGACATAAACAGAAAATCTCGTTAAATAGGTAACATGCTAACCACGAAAAAAAAATCAACACTCGTAGCTAATTTAGAAAAACGGTAATGTAAACAGCTGGTACAAGACGACATTGGTGCGGCGGAGCTCGGACCAAAGGCTTCAGGCGACGGAATACATTATGCAGCGAGCGTTAAGTGCTGCTGCTCGCGAGGAACAAGTAAACGTTATTTAGTACGCCATCATGTGAATAGTGCAGGGATAAATGTCTGTGTTCCCCGATAGCTACAACCTAGGGGTCTTTAAGTCAAGAGTGAATTGGGTTTCTTCTAGGCAAGCGTGCTTCACCTTCGATAATCATCGACATCATCGCTTACAATCAGGTGGAAAAAAGTGATCAAAAACTACAGATGAAAAATATCTACGAGCACACCGAATTGATGGCAGCAATCAATGTAATTTTATTTTTCGCAAAACAAAAAAAAAATTGTTAACTTTTCATTAAGTAAATAAAATGTATTTAATATTGTTTAAATATATGCCAATAATAAATGAATCTACAGTCATGTTTTCTTCTGACGCGCTCAGCTTAGCACTTGTTTGAAGTAAGCATCTCTTTGACAAATAAACACCACATATTATTATAATGACATCCAGGATAGTTCTACAGTCCTTGAGAAGATTTCGCAATAGTTCCGTCAATTTTACTATTAAAACCGCATTTGGAAAAAATTAGATGTTAACTTCGCAAAACATAACATCTCATCGAATTGCTCAAAATTTTCTTTATTGGAGTAGAAAGCAAAATAGTCTTAGCACAGTGTTTCGTTTTATTAAAACAATATTTGTTTGTTTTATTTTCAAGTTGATGTAAACAACTTGAACTTATTTGGAATCTATTTAAATAGAATCCAGATATTTTATAAGATCTGAAGTGTTCCTTCTCAGGATAATATTTCTATGAAATTAGTTTGTAAACCCTGTTACAAACTAATTTCATTTTGTTCAAAATATAAATTGTATCTAACTTTTTTAGTAAGATTCAATTCTTATCACGTTATAGGCCTATAGAATGTAATATTTTATGCGTTCAAAACACGTGTAATGACATTAACTTTAAAACTTTCGCGTTTCGTAATTGAAAAACAATATGCATGGCATGTAATGACGTCATCAAGTAGGTAACGATCACTAACAGTAGAGGCAGACACTCAGTTGTGACAACTGACACAGATCGTGTACATTGAATCCGTGTCATTATTATATCTACCCGCATTTGAACATCGAGAATTCGAGAGGTCGCTGAATGTGTTCCCTTGCGGAATTCACAATTTTGGCAACTAGAGTTGAAAAATCAATCTATGTTTTTAGGCAAAGAGTGCAAATTGTCTCTGTATGGTAATTCAGGTACGTAAAGATGTTGAGGTATGTCTATTGTCTATAGATTTTATATTGCGTCAAGGGAATCAACCTCGTGGATTTTCCAAGTACTTATATAATTGGGTGACGTCCAAAAGTTTCTACTATTTGCACATTTACATATGACGTTCACACGGCTCCTCACAGTTTCCGTTCGTCTGACCCTCTGGCTGATGACGACGGTTGACGGCTCGAGTACCCTGCTAGACGTATGCGCCGCGCCGGCGCGCCGCCGCCGCCGACATTTTTTCGACGCCGCCGCCGCCGATCGGCGTATCGGCGTAAAATCGGCGCGGGTTCTAAATGTCAATTGTATCAAAGAAATAGTAATAGCGAGTGAACTAGAGACTCAAGCCGCTGCAGTACATCAAAATGTACGTGACACTGACACTAGTTCTTTTCTCATCATGCTGGTTGAAAATTATGCGGCTGCATTTGCAACGATAGACAAGAGTTTATTGGAAAGTTTCCGTCATCATCATTTCAGCCGAAAGACTCAACACACTGTTGGACAAAGGCCTTCCCTAAGTGTCGTCTCATCGACCTGTTCTGTGCGTCTTGAATCCAGCGGATTGCCGCAACCTTAACCAGGTCATCGGTCAACGTTTTTTTTTTTTTTCTGGTGAAGATAATGCCTAACGTATACCGCGCCGCCCGGGGAGACGACGTGGTTATGTGGGGCTTGCACCCACTAAAAACTTCGCCTGTGCACCTCCTTTCGCCTTGATGGGTGGGCCGCGAGAACTGCTACGCATGTCATACGCGACCCATCCAGCGTGGCCCACTTCTGGGCTCCTTCTTCTTTGCCCGCTTCCGGGCTCCCTTCTCCTTCGGCGATGTCCGGGTGCACTGGGATATCACCACAACTCCAGGGGCCGTGCAGCATGAACAATAGAGTCCCCGATCTATCGTCCGCTGACCCCTGTTATGGCGGCATCAGGTCGGCGTTTTGCCGCCTGCGCCGTCCTGCCCTTCTGCGACGAATCGGTTCAGCGAGAGAGTCTGCCTCCCTGATCCGCTCCGCCGCTTCCTTCTGCGAGATAACTTCCTCGCAGAAAGATGTAACCACCTCCCATGCCCTTTCACTGCCGACCATTGCCCTAACAATGGCCGACAGTGACAAGTCTTGCCCAATTTCTGCCACCATAACGCGGCGCTGCGCCTCCCAGGCGGGGCACTGCTCGAGAGTGTGCAGAGCCGTGTCCTGGTTGCAACCGCACTGGTGACACATGGGGGTCGCCTCCCGTCTTGCCACTGAGTGCAGGTATTTGCCAAAACAGCCATGGCCCGATAATACCTGCACTAAACGGAAGGACAGGTCATCGGTCAACCTAGTGTAAGGCCTTCCAACATGTGTGTGTGTCTTCCAGTACGTGGTCGCCCTTCCAGAATTTATTGGCCCCATTGACCATCCGTTCAGCGAGCAAAGTCGCTGCTCACTTCCACATAAGTTTCCAATTCTTCGGGCTATGTCGGTAAATTTGGTTCTCCTGGAGATATTCTTTTCTTATTCTTGATGCGATCACGCAAGGAAACGCCGAGCTTAGTCCTCTCCATTGCTCTTTAGGTGATTATAAGTCTCCTGATGAGGCCCATTGCAAGCGACCACGTCTCAGTTCTATAAGTCATCACTGGCAGCACAAACTGGTCATAGATTTTCGTCTTGAGCCACTATGGTATGTTAGACCAGAAGATACTGCGCAACTTCCCGAACGGGCAGCATTCAGACCGAGCCGAGTCGGATTCGATGGTTGACCTCTTTGTCGAAGTTAGACCTACCTAACTGGACCGTTTGTCCCAGGTAAACGTAATCGTAATCCACAGGTTTGAGTGTAGTGTCCGATCTTGATAGAAGTGGGTTTTACATAGGCATTTAACATGACCTTTTTTGTCCATGCTAAATTTAAGACACACTCTTTCGACTGCTCTTCTGAGGTCATCCAGCATTGCACTGAGGTCCTCCATGGACTTCAAGCCGTGACCACTATACTGTGTTGGTAAACCGAAGGTGAGTGATGTACTAGCCATTGACGTCGATGCCTACCCCTCTCCAGTCCAGAATTTTGAATACATCCTCTAGTGAAGCAGTGATCAGTTTCGGAGAGATGACGTTTCTCTGTCTCACACCCCGCTGAAGAAGAATAGGTGCGAAGGTCTGGTCCTGAAGTCGGACTGGCATGGTAGAATTTTCGTACAAACGCTTCTGCACCTCGATGTACTGGTAATCACCTTGAGGAGCTGAGCCATGATTCATCACCCAGCGCTGTTTTCTTCCTGTTCATGAATCATGACTGTTAAAGTCGTTGCATGGCAGCTGTTAATTAAAAATCCTTTGCAGTTTTTTGATCATTGTTGGTTCAGATGTTTTTTTTATAAAAATAATTCTACAAGATAGATAGTTTTAAATTCAAATAATGTTTAGTATTTATTTCTGTACAAGTGATTTGTAATCTTTAGAAATAAATGAATTCAAACCGTAACCGTAAAATCCTCCGCGCCGATATCACGCCGAAAACACGCCGCCGCCGCCGACTTTTTTACCGGCGCCCGCCGCAGGTGATTTTAGCATCGGCGCACACGTCTATACCCTGCTGTCCTCTCACCGGGTGATGCTTTATGTAATCACGTTAATCCAAACAGATTTAACTTTGTTCCTACGTAATCCTAATTAAGGTAGGACGAATTTTACGGTTTTAGGTTAAATAACGTGTAACTACTAAATTATGATCTATGATTGATTGATATGATTGATATGATGACTAAATTGCTTCGTCGAACTATTTTTATGAATTACATAAATAAGTGGAAACCCAGCTTGCGTGTTTTACAAGCGTCGCTAATTTGTTTGCAGTATGGTTTAAATTTTGCCAGCTTTAAAAAAAAAGCCCAAATATGTTATGAGTATGATGTTGTTGGAGTTTAACAAAAACAAATCTATCCTATTTCAACACTGTCTTTGACAACATTTGGAATAAAATTCCTAGTTGGTATTTGTACTGTATCCCGTTAGAATTCGTAAGGACCACACGTCTCATATAAGTTTAGGGAAACACACCTTCCAGTATACAAAACATATTTTTTTTAAAACCTTAAAACGATCTTCCTTTGTTCTCTAACAAATGTTTCACAAACATGGTCGTGGGTTCAAATCCGGGCAAGTACCGATGTGCCTTTTCAAATTCATATGTATGTACTTTCTAAGTTTATCTTGGACATCACAGGCAACGGTGAAGGAAAACATCGTGAGGAAACCTGGACTTATATAGTTAGTGGCCTCTAGTCTTCTCGATCGTTTCGTATGGCACTGAGATTTGGACACTGAAAGCTGCAGACCGCAAACGCATCGACAGCTTTGAGATGTTGTGCTGGAGAAAGATGCTTCGTATCCCCTGGACAGCATTTCGAACTAACGTCTCATTATTGCTAGAACTCAAAATCTCCTCGTGGCTGTCATCCGAGTGTCTGCACAGAGTTTTAGAATACTTCGGCAACTTTGCAATGAAATACGGTGGACTCTAGAGGCTCATCGTGACCGGCAAAATAGATGGGAAAAGGCCTCAGACACAGCCCAATACGTTGGTCTGACCTGATCCGCACCGCTCTTGATTCTACAGTTTACAACGCCCTCCACAACGCCAGAGACTGACACGGATGGAGAAAGATCGTTCGAGAGAAGGTGATGCAGAAGTCACGACTCTCAATATTGAGAAATACGAAGCAAGGAGGAGGTAAGTCTGAAATAGCCAAGTCAGAGGCCTGTGGTGTTACCAGAGGCGGCTTTAGCTCTGAAACCAGAGATGGCCAGTGGCCACATCCTCACACGAAAACGAAAGAAGGCTGGGTTGTGGATGTCGGATAGACAGTCGCTTCATGTTAAATTTTGGTACTCAGCTGAATCCGGTTTGACTGGAAGCCGACTCCAATAAAGTTGGGAAAAGGCTTGCACAAAATGTAGCGCTGACAAAATTAAAGGTAACTTAAGTTTCTTACGAGAAAGTTAATCTACTAAGATGTACCGTGAGAAAAAGTCTGCTAAACGTTGTAACTCGAGCCTGTCTTTGTTCACCCATTCTATTAGCAGGGCGGTACTACTGTTGGAAATAATCACATATATTTTGCCTCTATTTATTACCTCCCGTCGAGAACATTATGCAAATCTATGGCGAGGTGGTGATCATTGCAAAATGCAGAACAAAGTTGGTTCGACGGAGTTTTTGTATGGCGGAACTTTTAACTATCGTTTCTGGAACTATATTTGTACTAGTTTTAATAACTTTAAACGGCTTATATAACATGTAAAATAGTGGAATTGTTTGCTGAGAGTTTGCCGTTTAGTATTTGTATTTTATTCGCTAAATAAACTTTTCAGAAACATCCAGTGCATTTTCATTACTTTTACATACTCAATGACAAAGCTCTGTTTTTACAAACAGCCTCCATCACACAATACAGACTGGTCGTCATCACAGGCAGCGGTGTATCTCATCGTCGTAACACAACCGCGGTGACGTCACATTGCAGATTGGACGGACGCCAGGCGTACAATATTTATAGAGATACTATTTTAGTACACGTGGTTTTGATCGCGTTTAATTTACTATTGTAAACAAAGAATGAATGCAAATTAAATCATGTTGACAAATTACCATTCTGGTAACATTGCAGAATGTGAGTCCCATGCAAAAGCCCTAAAACGTTTCCACACAACTTAGCTATCTACGGTAAAATATGACATACAGCGCCATTACACGGTATCAATAAAATTCAAATGTGCGGGTTTTGTAACGATATGCAAATTGTAGCTTGTGCTCGTGACCAGTACGCCGGTCACCGAGTGGCGAGGTCAGCAGAATGTGCGCTGTTTATATCGCACTGCTGGGACTCAGTGCCCATAAACGGGACGCGGTGAGTGTCAATTGCTTTTTTGCTCATCCACGTGTAGGATTTACGGCACAAGCTATGTGTTGAATTTCATAACATAAGTATTTATTTCTCTTCCACAAAGGTGTCTTGGGTGAATATACACAATACATGTTATGCGCTAATAAATGATAACTTAAATTATCAGTTTCTTTACATTTGCAAAAGTCCGTACTCTTGAGTATGTTCTTCGTAGGCTAAGAAACCTTCGTAAACGAAAATAAAAATGCTAAAAATCAATTCAACTTCAATATACTAAGTCCCAAGAACAACGTGACTTTGTTATTTTTAAATTATAACAGTGGTAGTTAAGAAATTCATTGTAAAATTATTACAGTGACATTTAAAAATTCGTCGGACTTTCCCAATACTTCAGGGAAATCTGTAAGCATAACTTCAGTTCAGTTACGTGAACGATATGATAATAAATTAGTATGTCATCAGTCATGGAAAGTCAGAGATGATAATTGTATACGTAGTTCTATATAAATATAAAATATAAAAAGCTTTTATTAATTCCTTACGAATAACAAAGGTTTAAATTGTATCACTATTAGACAAAAAATTCGCTTTAATTACATTATTGTGTTAGTCAAAAGTAATAAAAAAACTTAGCTTAGAATTTGTTAGTGTTGTGTGTTAGTATATACGTTTTCTGTCTCTATCTCAGTGTAAGGACCGCCTGAGGCGGTAAAAGTCTCCTCCAAATGCTTCCATTTGTCTCTTTCTTCTTCTTTTATCTTCGTTCTAGTCCTGTCTGACAAGTTCTTATCTTAATTTGTTGTCTTATTGTTGGCAAGGTATTAAGCAGGTACTCGCTTATTACCTTGTATTCTACTCGCTCGTATAGCTTTTGTTTTCAGCCTAGGTGGCAACGAACTTTTAAAAATTTCTTTCATTGCCCAGTATTTGTTCCATGTACTTTTTATTCTAGTATTTACTTCTTTTTCGCTACAATCATTAAACGATATGACATGGCCGAGGTAGGTGTAGTCTTCCACGTACTGAACTGGTATTGAGTTGATCACAATAGGAACACGTTCTTTATTTGTCATAACTTTCGTTTTTAACCGACTTACCAAAAAGGAGGAGGTTCTATGTTCGACTTCTTGTATGTTTTTTTTTTTTTGTCTATGTTAATCTCGAGTCCAATATTTTCACTATGCGTATACGTTGTTCTACTGAGCTTTAACTTCTCTAATAATTTAGATTAGAAGACATCCAGAAAGGAAAGGAGAAAAAAAAAAATATTAGGTATTTTTTTTTATTATAACATATTTATTTATTTATTTTTATTCTTATTTTTTTTTAATAAATTGATAAAATTTGTTCTACAGTGAATGCAGATCTAATCGAATCAAGTTGAAAGTAATATATACAACTGAATATTTCTAATCTTATGACTAATAACAAAACAAAGTTACATACAAACAGGGAGAAGGAAAAGGGCTCATTGCGCATCAAAAATTTCGAGAGAAATATCTGTTTAAACTCCACGTGTATGCTCAATTTCAATGTAATCAAATTTGCATCCGAATACGTGAAAACGAATTAATTAAACCCGCAACGAACGATCATATTTTAATTACTGCTTCTGCTCATGTATAACAGCTTTGTCCAAGAGAGTCAAAATAAATTCTCAAAAAAAAAATGTATCTCCCATACAAATAAGGAGTGAAATTCCCAGCCAGAGTCTCTGTTTCTCGATAGCTACAATCTAGGGGTCTTTAAAAAAAAAAACAGCTGACGACAGCTTTGCCCGGAATTAACTATCATATGACATCCATAGCAGTTTTTAAAATATGATCGCACCTTTCCATGTACTATCCGTGACGAATTCTTTTGATGTCTATAATTAAAACACACCATCTGCCCATTTACCTTTAATTATTTCATTTTATACCACGGACCAAAATGCCCGTAATCAACACCTTGCGCGGTCTTTAACCCAAGCTATCTATTTATTTATTTTATTTTATTTATTTAACCATTTATGCACACACACAAAATATACAAACAAGAAGAAGAAACAGAAAAATAGGTACATAGGTGATGCTTATTTCTATAGAAATCTCTTCCAGCATACCTGCGAAAGGAAAGATGAAGAAAAAAGAGATGTAGACATAGTGTGTAGGGTTCAAAAATAATAAACACAAAACGATTTAAAACTAAGTAATAACTGATAAACAATACCGATAACAAATTAAATATACTTATGTTATAATAATATAAACAAACATATTTATAAAATAAATATTAAAACAATAAATACTAATACCTATCTATATATATATATATATAAAAAGATTATGACGGAATGGAAAGGTAGTGGTCTTTCACTCTTTTCTTAAAAACTGTAAGAGTTTGGCAGTCTCTGATGTCAGGCGGCAGAGCGTTCCACAATCACACGGCGTACACAGTAAAAGAGTAGGAGTAGAAGTCGGTAGTGTGGGAAGGGATATTAAGATGATTTTTAAGGTGCGACCTGCAAAGTGCATCGGAAGGACGGGAGTAGGAAACGCGTTCACGGAAGTAGGAAAGTGTTTTAGGATTATGAAGGATGTTAAATAATAGACACAATATGCGAGAGTTCCTGCGAAGTCGAATAGGGAGCCACTTGAGTAACTTGCGAAAATCTGAAACGTGATCATACTTTTTAAGGTTGAAAACAAAACGAATACATACATTTTGCAAACGCTCAAGTTTATTTAAAAGCTCCTCGGTAGCATCCAAATAACAGGCTTCGGCGTAGTCAATGATGGGCTGAATGAGTGTTTGGGCAAGGGAAATTTTGGTTTTCAAGGGCAAAAAGCTCTGGAGGCATTTCAGCGAGTGGAACGAGTAGTGCACTTTGCGACTTACCTCAGCGACATGGGCAGTCCACGACAAATAGGAGTCCATGATTACCCCCAGGTTTTTAGCCGTATTAGTGTACCCAATCTGTACTCCATTCAATCAGAGTGGAGACAGCGACGCAACATCAAGCCTGTTCCGCAAATGCCTACCGCCAATAACCATGGCCTGAGACTTCCTAGGGTTGATTTGCAGCCCAAAGGACTGCGACCACTCCCCAATCAACTCCAGGTCACTGTTTACGGCAGCCACGGCAGCCTCCGCATCAGAACTAAGAAAATGATGGTAAAGCTGGAGGTCGTCAGCGTAGAGATGGAAGTTACAGGAGATGATTCTAGTAACAGTGTTAATAAAAATAGAAAAGAGAAGAGGAGAGAGAACGCCACCCTGGGGCACACCCGCTGCAAGAGAGCACCAATCCGAAGAACACTCATCAAGGCGTACCCGCTGTGAGCGGCCCCTGAGATAGGAGTCGAACCAATCAATAGTGGAAGAGGAGAAATTTAAAGATTTAAGGATACCAAGAAGGATATCGAAGTCAACAGAGTTGAAGGCACTGCTGAAATCAAGAAGCACAAGTAGCGTCAGAGATTTGTGATCCATAGCCCAGCGGATGTCATCAGTCACCTTTAAAAGAGCTGTGACAGTACTGTGACCAGGTCGGAAACCAGATTGAAAAGGACTAAGAAGATCATTACTATATAGAAACAGAGACAGTTGCTGATGAACAATGTGCTCAAGAACTTTGGATAGATAAGGAAGGATGGAAATGGGTCTGAAATCGGACAGTGAGACCGGGTTAGGTATTTTGGGTAACGGAATAATATGGGCTAGTTTCCAAGCATCGGGAACTGTGCAAGAAAACAAGGAGTAGTTAAAAATGTGTGTTAAAACGGGAAGTATAGTGGAGAGGATAGGAGTAATCATTCTTGAGCAAAGATCATCATTACCAGCTGCGGAGGAGGAGATAGCAGAAATAGATTTTTTGACATCAATTTCACTCACAGGGCTGAAACCGAAAGACGAACACCGCGGCATCGGCAAGGCGGAAAGCTTATTTAATGTAGTTGATTTGACATGTGTGTCCAAAGTAACGGGTGGAAGTGAGAAATGTTTGTTTAGAGCACACACGTCAGTCTCATTACTAGTAACGACAGGGGACTTACCGATGCCGACAGTTTTCAGAAACTTCCAGACTTCAGTGGAGTTCCGGTTGTCAAGAGAATAATGGAAGTAGCGTCTCTTTGCATCTCTACACATACGACTACAGCGATTACGCATCTCACGATACGAACTCAGGTTGCGGTCAGAAGAACGGAGCTTTAACCTTCTTTTGGCACGATCTCTACTTGCCATAGCATCCTTAATTTCAGGGGTGAGCCAGGGAGCCGGAACATACTTTACTCTGACTCGACGAATAGGAGCATGACGATGATAAAGGCTGAGTATCTCAAAGTTAAAAATACGAACCATATCATTAATACAAGAGCTTTCAAGCACATCCGTCCAATCAATGCCACCTGCATCTTGCAGCAATGCCTCCAGATCTATGCCCTTGTAGTTCCGAAGGTAAATATATGATGGTTCGCGATTTGGAGGACGAATCTTGTAGGACATGAAGATTAAATCGTGATAGGAAAAACAAGCAGAGAGCTGACCGTGAAGAGATACATTATTAGGTTTTGAAACAATCATTAAATCCAATAGAGAAAGGGTGCAATTTGGAAAATGATGAGTGGCAGAGAGAGGCATAATACTGAGGTTAAAAGAAAACAAGAGAGTTTGAAGTTTGTGAGTACGAGAGTCATTTTTAAGAAGGCAAGTGTTAAAGTCACCCATCAAGACTACGTGGTCGTAAGTAGGACAAAAATCGTTCAAAAGCGATTCAAAAGAATTAAAGTAATCGACACTGAGGTTGGGACTATACATCACGCCAAGAAGCAATTTAACGTGATGTAAAGAGATTTCTAAAAATAGATGCTCCGCTGAGCCCGAGTAGGAAGATGGTGATGTACTGATAACCCTAAAGGGAATACCAGCACGCAAGTAAATGGCAACACCACCACCACCCTTCCCCGTTCTATCGTTACGAATAAGAACAAAGCCAGGGAGGGCATAGTGAACCGATAAAAGTGAAGGTTTCAGGAAGGATTCGGAGATCAGCAAAGCATCTATGTGAGCACAGTTAATGGAAGCCAGAAGATCAGAATAATGGCTAGGAACACTCTGGGCATTGATGTGAGCTATGTTAAGGTTATTGCGATAGTGGGTAAACAAGGAAGTTAACTGAGCATCAAGACTCAGAGGAGTGGAAGAGCCACTCGCCGCACTAAGGAAGCTGCTAGAAGAGGAAGAACATGAGAAAAAATCAACATCTAAATCACCATCAGTCATAGTATGCAAGTATAATAAACTAAATAAAATACCTTTTAATAAATATTTCTAAAAATAAATAATAAAAAAAAACGAACAAAAATAATCAAAATATACAAAAAATAATAACAACTTAATAAGTTGCTGCCCAACTAATAATACCACCTGTACGCTGTTGTTGGAAGGGATTTTAACAACGTTTTTAAGCAAAAAAGTAAAGTCATAAAAGTGAAAAAACAAAAGAAAAATAAAATTTGCAAACGAGAATAACAGTCACCACAACAAAACGGCAACACAAACGAACAGTGAAACAAAACGTAAACTAATGAGAATGACATCTGAGTTTGACAGACGTCAAACGTCATCAACAATAACATCATGCCAATGTCAAATTGTCAAGTAAAAGAAAAGTGAAATTAAACTAAATAAGTAAATATATCTACCATAAGACATTTAAAGCGTTAATTTAGACAAGGGTAGATAAACATGAGTAGAAACTTATCCAAAAATGCACCGAAATTGCACACTACGTTAAAAATAAACGGGGGTCAAATGAAACCACTGACTCAGCGACGTGCCTTCCTCACAATCTTCGCTTTAGGGGTTGCGGTTTTAGGCAATGAAGCAGCGGCAGCAGTCAAGGTTGAATCAGCACGCCCAGGATCGTTGGAAGTACCAGCACTGGCTGCAGTGGGGAATAGTGCGATTAGAGTTTGAAGCTCACCCAATGTTGCTATCTTCCGGCGAGACTTGTCAGGCGTCATGACTATGACCTTTCCCTCTGCAGACCAGCAACTATTAACGCTGAAGTGCTTGCGGGCAGCCATAAACACCTGATGCCGTGTTTTGGTCAGAAATTCCGAAATGGTGGTCCCGCTGCCCTTGAGCGAAGTTTTATTGTCCCAGACCAACCGACGATGCTCCATCTCATTGAAACGCACCAGCACGGGTCTAGTTTTAACCTGGGAGGCTCCAAGTCTGTGACACACATTCAAAAATTCAGTCTTGAAATCATCAATTTTGAGCTGTTTGGAGATAACTTCATGGATTGTGTCACACAACTTCTCACCCGGTCTCTCAGGGATTCCGTGAAACAACAAAACCTTTCTCCTCATAGCTGTCTCATGACTATCCAGGCCTGTCGATAACAGTTCAATCTGCGTCTTGAGGTGTGACAGTGTTTTGCAGACGAAGTACTTAAAGTCCGTGAAATCTTTGGATAAAGAAGCAAGGTCTGAGTGCGTGGGGTCACATCCGGCAGTAGCTCTCTGCAGCTTCTCTTCATATTGATGCATGCGGGGGCTAAACAGCTTCTCCAGTTCCTCCATGCTATGCGCCAGCCTGCTGTCCATGCTTAGAAAATTTTGAAGTGTTGTGGTTGTGAAAGAGAGTGAAGTAAAAAGGAAAATATGAAGCGAAGGTGGGTTTTTAGTTATTTAGTACATAGAATATTAAAAAAAAAAAAAAAAAAACTATTTTAAATTAATTTTAATTATGGGAGCCAAAAATAAATGTTCACTTGTCACGCCTACCCACGTAAGGTCTATCTAATTTTCCCGAAACAAAATTAAGTCTGGAATACCAACACACGCTTCGCTGCGTCGTCGTCAAGCCACACCTTCTGGAGAATCGTATCGTACCACCGCCACCGCCTCCTGCTAATGAAAACATGAAATTAACCTCGTCGTGTTCATGTCGTACTGTTTAACGTGGATTCACTAATAATTTGATCTTCGTGACAAATTGCTAAACTAATTGCTTCGGTATTTTAGAGGTGAATAAATAACGTTGAATGACGGCGAACGTTGACGTTGAATTTTCAGTTCAATCTTGGTGCTTTAATGATTCTGTTTTTATAATCTAAGATTACGTGTATTGTTTCTATTATGTAATAATTTAATTTATGGCCAATTAGGACACACTATAGTCTATCGATTGTGTATGAATACCACTTAAAGAAATAGCGTAGCATAAATTCAATATACAATTCCGAGTCTTTAACGATACGCTATTGCTCCCCGATGCGGAGGAACGTTCAGTTAGCTAGCGAAGTTTAATTCACTGAGTCTATTTCTTCATTAAAATGTTATACCTTTTACAGGAACTTTGCAGAAGCCTGCAATTGTACGTTTGTTTTGTAAAATGAGATGGCGAACAAAAGTAATTTGGCAACCTCTACACTAGTATATGCTATAGCTGTGTACTATATAAATGGCGTTAAAAAGTTTAATGCTACTTTTCGACAAACTTTCGATTCCCACGAAAAATAACCCTTCCGCAAAGCACTTAAAATTTTCTAATAGCAAATTGCCTCTTCATTATCATTGAATACACAGATTTTGCGTTCCCCAAATTAAATTGTGGAGTGATAAATGGTTCCGGAAGAGTATCGGATTAAATTGGTCCAAGTTTAAAATTGAGTTTGTTATAAAATTATATTCATATCTATTCCAATTTCCTCCGCGGTTGTAAGTTGTGAATCTGTCGGTGATTGTTGAGCTGTTTTTGTTCCACTTCGTCTTCACTTATTCTTCTTCCATTGTTTAAATAATTGAGAAGTGATGCAATTACCAATAAAGATCAATAGTTTAATACTAGTACTCGTAAATCGGAACACTTTGGAATTAATGGAAAGATTAAAATTTTTGTTTCGATACACTGAAACAAGAATCTACATTAATTTTTATTACAAATACATATTTACATCTGTATATTTCTTCTTCTGTCTTCTTAAATGCCTAGAAGTCAAGAACAAAACCAACAATTTACAAAAGTATTTTTAAATTAATGCTGATCCACTCCATAAAAACAGTAATTGAGTTGTGAGAGGATTAAATCGGGTGTAATGTTATTAACTACATTGTTATCGTGTGCGACTAATCCTGTCGTATTTGAAAAGTTTCTCGAGCATAATGGATGCAAACTCTGTTCTGAGTTGATAAATATTTTCCCATAGGATTCGTGTAAAGCTTTGCTCATTTACAAAACAAAAAAGAATACTGGATAGATAGGACAGATTGATCCCCTTTTCCGCACTTAGACGCCGATTTAGTCCGTTGTGCGTGCAGGCCTCCTCTCTGTGAGACGGAATGGCCTAGTGCTGGTTGGTGGATGTCACTTGTCTTCTTTTAATATTAAGACCTGCCGGTTTCCTTCAACGTTTTGACAGCAGTTGTGATGAAATAATTCATAAAGTAAAGCGCGTGGGTTCAACCCCACGATCTTCAACTTGTAAGTCGGCCTTTACCACAGGGCTAACCACCGCTCTTAAAAAAAAAACTGTTTGGTATGTGCTAACGTTAGCTTTGTTTTTATTTTCTTAGTATTTCACTTTGATGGTACGGAAAACAGTACCGAAGTAATAAGTTACTTGAATTTTAATTTGTAAGTTCCCAATGTCGTCAATATCTTTTGATTAGGTGCCAAATGGCAGGTTACGTTACTGCGATCTTGGTAATTAAGGACAGAGGTTTTTAGAATTCAGACTAGCTCGGCCACAATTTCCCATTTCAAATCCATTTGTTAAACTTCTATTTCAAAGACAAAAAAATTGCTTGATCCTAATTTTGTCGTTCGACGTTTAAAACACATTTTTGGTCCATCGACCGAAACGAATGGAAGGTCCGAGGAACTGTAATTAATGTTTTATTTATCTTGTACCGTTCATTAAAGTGATTCGATACATGTTCAACAGTGGTCTTTAAGAACTTGGTGATTAATTTTCAGTTTTTAAGGGTCACTTGTGAATTTTTAGAAATTGTGTGTGATACTCACTATGTTTAAAACAAAAGTTATAGCAATGCGGGAACGTCTTGAGACGCATTAATCAACATGTGGGTTAAACACAATTTGTCATCATTACTTTCTCGACGGCTGTCGTCCAATTTTACAAAAAATATATCACGCATTTCTGCAAAAATTAAAGTTGTAAAGAATCAATATGACTTATGGGAAAATTGATATGGAAGACTTTCAACGCTGAAAACTTAAACAAGATAGATGAGGAGGGCTAGCAATTTACATGTTGTTTACCCATATTACATTTTAATTACTACCTCACATCCAGGGGTGTATCTACTGGAAGGCTAGACGGTGCCGTGCACCTGGACCCGCAAGTTCAGGAGGCCCTCGGACCCTGACCAGCAAATCTTAAATTTAACTAGCGAAAAATTCGACAATTCTTCCGAACAACAAAAACTTCAGAATCTAAACAAAGTAGGTTGCATTACGACTTTAATCATGGTAAAAGAGTTTTTGAAAGAATATATGTGAATTCCCAACAGTTTCGAACTTCTGTTTGAAACTTGTGGTAGATGGCAATCATTATCATTTTTAGCATTTTTTTTCGTAAAAAAACAACAAACGTTGGTATCTGATGTTAAAATTCACTTGCGAATCAGACAGCACTCTAAAATAACTAAATCTTTATGGTCCAGTAGCGTCAATACTATATCTATCTTCTAAATAAATATAAAAAAAAAAATGCTGATCGTTCCTCCGAGGAACCAGTATCCATAGTAGGATTTGCCACACTCTCTAAATCGGGAACCGTTATACTCCTTACTTATCTAAGTAAGGAATATGTTATAACATGAGTCTGTTATAACTGGTCGACGCTGACGGCTACTTTATCATCAGCTCTTTGCCAACTAGCAAAGATGATAAGGTAGCTTTGCACCTTTAAAGTTTCTATTTATATATTTTGACTTGATCAAAGGTTAACAATTCAGTTAGGGCCCTAGTTGATATTTTGCACGAGGGCCTTTGGTTACCTAGCTTCACCTCTGCTCACATCTGCACTTACCAACGGGAATTACTGCCGAGCTCAACGACTCATCTATATATTTAGCTACGAGTGCCGCGATAACTCGCCACTTCATTGGCAAACATTTTAAGATAATTTTATTTTATATATCAGCAGTTTGAATATGGCACAATTGCATACAATCTTTTATACTATCCTCCGTCGTCTCATTCAGCGCATCTCTCATGATATTCATACAATATGCAAAACCACGGCAGAGGCCGCGCTAAAGAAATGCTTCACTAATTAATATACTGGCAGTAAGAATGTGGAGCGAGGTGAGTGAGGTCGGGTAGTGACAATGCTATTGAAGTTCTTCATCTATTTTATAAGTTTTAATTGAACTTTGTATATCATTGAGTGAAATTAAAACGAAATATTAAATTTATTTTTATGCAACTTGTATTTAATTAGGTATAATAAAAATATTCTGCCAGCATCATCACGATGTAGACAGCGCTTTAAAGTATAAACCGATTTCAATACGGAAAACGTCCACATTCAATGCACCGCGAAAATTAAAGCCTGAAGTCACCGCACCCTACCAATTTCCCTCAATATGGCGCCCCGGCGTATGCTGTGCCGGAAGTTCGAACTTGACTAACGAGAACCGCTTTCATTTGCATTCTTTGTACTTATGGTTACAGTTGACGTGTAATTTCGTTCTTGGACTTTTTACATCAATTTCTTGGCTTGATTAGTTTTCAATTTAAATCCTATTCGAGTGGATTCGGATTCAAGATTGAATAATTTATTTGTGTGAATCGGTGTTCTATAGGCCTTTTTTGCCCGAGAGCCCATTTATTTTTTAAGCCCCATGTTTCACATAATACCTGTTTAATTTATTTATCACTAACCTAACCTAACCCTAGCTGGTCGTTCTTAAGGTTTTGCCGCTAGTAACTTACAGGACGAGGGATTGCTTAATCAAAATCTGATATTATGTGCTATTGAAACACATGGTGTCGGGGAAGAGGCTGTTTGTAAATCTACCTTTATCTGATGATCCATGGTTAAAAACTTACCAAATTCTCCATGGTTTTATACCTTTCTCTTTCTATCCCATTGAGATTGTCCTTTTCTATCCCAGCGAGCGTGATGTCACGCTTGACAGGTTCCTGTCAACTCTCATAGCGTTTGTAAATTTTGCCGCGAAAAGATCGCAAAATTTTCATAGTTAGAAAAAAATTGAAAAAAGTGTGGAAATACAGGCATAAGCTGTATTAAATTAACACATGACAAATTTTGAGTATTTATTGAGTGTGTTGTGACTTGTGAACAATATGAGTGCGGACGAAATCGTGCCGGTAAGTGTGGGAGGTGTGCAAGAATCGAATGCTGATGCTTCGGATGGAGATCAGCATTCGACTGGGAGACGAGTTGAAGAATCGTCGTCATCTTCCTCATCATCCTCGGAGGATGAGGAGGGCATAGCATCACCTCCCCCAAACAAAAGACGGAAACTTACACGTAAGTACAAACAAGTTCAGACATGTTCGGACCCTCGTGTGGAAACTCTTGTTCAGCAAGTGGGGTTTATATCTTCTTATTTAACTAACTTACCTCTATTGGCATCTAATTCTGGTACGTTAATGCACGAACAACAACAGAATGATCCAGCCCCATCCACATCGAATTATAAGTATTTGAAAAATCCGTCAACATTTGACAATCATAATCTCTCTTTAGGTGTACTTGGTACTGAGATTGATGTAAGAACTGTTATTCCACAAGCTGATAGGTACCGTTTACAAGAGTTAAATAACCTTCAAAAATTTGAGTCTCCTTCTTGGAAGGGTATTCGTTATAAGAGTGCTTTACAGTCTTGCATTGCCAATCCTGGGTTTGTTGGTCTTAAACTTAATGAGGAGTTATGCCATTTCAACAAGAATAAAGATTATTTAGCTTCAACTGAACATTTATTAGCAGGCTTGTCCAATAATATTTTAGAACAAAGACAACTTTTAAGATCAGGATTACAAGATTTGCTTGACTGGGCAGCAGCAAATTCGAACAATTTGAATACTAATACATTGTTTGAAAAGATATCTAGTATTTTTGGTCCAGGGTCCCCGACATATAAGAATTCAGAGACTGCAATGCAGATTGTGTGTGGTAAAAGGGCGGAGTGTATTGAGGTGAGAAGGGATCGTATTTTAAGAGAAGTTACAAACCCAAATTTAAAAGCTACACTACAAGGTGTTCCTCCGAGTCAAGAATACCTATTTAGTCGGGAGACTTTACAACCAATCATAGCTTCACTAGGTGGTTCTCAGGTATGGCTCAACACTCCTGCTTACATCAAAGAAAAAAGAGCTTTTAACTCATCTTATGTGCAAAACAAGAAACATCATGGTTCTTACAAAACTCAGAAAAGAGGAAACAAATTAGACAGGAAACAAAACCCTAAATTTAAAAAGAATCAGCCCTTTCGTAAAAACTTTACAACCAATAACACTTCCCCAAACAACAGATGTAAAGATTGACAACCAATTAAAAATTTTCAAGGGAGTTTGTCTAAAAAACTATTCCCATTTGTGGCAACAACAGGGTGCAAACAATTATATAATAAAGTTAATAACTGGTGCTCGAATTCCATTTGTAAAGAAACCTCCCCTTCAATTCCCAAACAAACATGTTTTAAAAAAGTTTGTTACGCAGAAAACAAAGGACATGACCAACATAATTCTCCACTTAAAAGAAGAGAGAATATTAGAGACACCAGCAGTTCTCAATCCAGGTTTTCTCTGTCGAATGTTCTTAGTAAAAAAATCAGACGGAGGGCTACGTCCCATCTTCGACCTCAGGGGTCTAAACAGATATGTGTCAGTGAAACGTTTCCAATTAATTTCACAGACAGATGTAGTCAATTTCTTACAGACAGACGATTGGTTAGTGAAGATCGATATTCACCAGGCCTATTTTCATTTACCAATAACCGAAACACACAGGAGGTTTCTCCGAGTGATTTACAACAACGAAGTTTTACATCTAACATCCTTACCTTTTGGCCTGTCATCAGCTCCAAGAATGTTTGCCACAGTTACAAATTGGATTGCGCAGATCCTACGAGCTCAGGGTTTCCGCATAATAGTGTATTTAGACGATTTCCTCTTGGTCAATCAAGATCGGACAGTAATAGGTTCTCAGGTTGCGGAAACAGTGAGAATATTGGAAACCTTAGGATGGCACATAAATTATCAGAAGTCTGTCCTGGAGCCTTCACAGGAGTTAGAATATCTTGGCCTAGTATGGAATACCGACAGAAACCGGGTAAAACTTCCTGTGAAGAAAATAAGAAATATAATATTAATAATATCCAAAATTTTGAGAAATGGCAACAGTTCTCTAAAAGAAGCTCAGAGTTTATTAGGTTTGCTGAACTTTGCAAATTACGCAATACCAGGGGGTCGTTTGCACTGTCGCAACACTCAACTTTTTCTGAAGTTGTTCAATCAAAACCGACCAAGGGAAAGAAAGAATCTCCCTCTACCTGTTCAGCAAGACCTGAGATGGTGGTTAGAAGTTGTGGATCACAGCTCAACACCAATAGTCAAAAAAAGTGTGACTCATTTTTTGACAACGGATGCAGCAGACTCAGGGTGGGGAGCTCAGCTAAACAATATTTACCTTTCAGGAAGGTGGGCCTCTTATCAAAATCCCTGGCACTCAAACCTGAAGGAAATGTATGCTGTATTGGCGGCCATCACGAGTCGGCGGACGACTTTACGAGGCGCGCATATTCTTGTACAATCAGACAACAGGACTCTGGTTGCATACCTCAGAAACGAGGGGGGGACCCACTCGCTGGCACTATTAGGACTGACGACCAGGCTCCTAAGACTTGCAGAGAAGTTAAATATAACTCTCTCAGCCACTTACCTCCCGGGGAGGCTAAACGGAATTGCGGATCGCCTATCAAGGGGCCGCAAAGTACCAGAGTGGCATCTTTTACCCCAAGCCACGGAGGCGATATTCAAAGTGTGGGGCGTCCCAGACGTAGACCTGTTCGCGTCAAAAGATACGGCTATCGTACCAAGATACGTAACGTTAGATTTCAAAGACGGTTCCGCAATCTTCTGCGACGCGTTCAGTCGTCAATGGGACTTTCAGCTAGGCTGGGCATTTCCCCCTCCCAGCTTAATTCCAAGAGTATTAGCTCACTTGAACAGTGCAAAAGGAACTTACATTCTAATAGCTCCAGAGTGGACCAAGTGTTTCTGGCTGCCCGACCTGAAAGCGAGAGCCTTAGCAGAACCAATACCAATAAAAAACCTACAGAAGGTGTTAATAGATTGGGCGACAGGCAACTGCCCAGCACAAGTGGACAAGTTGTCCCTTCTTGCTTGGAAAATTGGGGGTGGGCCGATCAAGTCGCTCACTGGACCACAGAAGAACAGAATTTGTTAAAAAGTAGCTGGCGGACATCTACTTTAACTACGTACAATGCTCCGATTAAGAGATGGCTGTCGTGGTGTGAGACCAACAACATTAATTCTAGGGCACCTGACGGCCAGCAGGTTGCTAGATTCTTAGCCAAGTTATTTTTAGTAGATAAGCTAGCTTATAGAACTATTCTATTGCACAAGTCAGCTGTATCAACTTACTGTGCTACATCAGACATAGATATAACAAAAAATTTCTTTGTACACCAAGTTCTAAAGGCTATTTCACTTGCTAAACCAGCAGCACCAAAACTACCTATATGGGACACTGCAATTTTATTTAACTGGTTAAGGACTTCAACAAATTCAGGTTCCTTATTCGAAATCGCAAGGCGAACAGCTTTAATTCTCTTGCTGGCTTCAGGTCGTAGAATTCATGATCTCACTTTATTAGAGAATAGCCCTGAAAATTTAATTTCTTCCAAAGATGAGATAACCCTGTGGCCTAGATTTGGTTCAAAAACCGATTCAAATTCATACAGACAGTCTGGTTGGGTGTTGCGGAAACACCCAGATCATCATGTCTGCCCAGTTAAACACATTGACAACCTTATAAAAAAATCTACAAGTAGAAGAAGAGCAGACAAAACTGTAACAAGTCTTTTTATTTCATTATCAGGGCAATTAAAACCTGCTTCAAGAACTATGATTGCAGGGTGGATACGTAGTATTTTTAAAGATGTTAATATTGATGCTCCACCGGGCAGTATCCGGTCAGCAGTAGCCTCCAGGAGTTGGATGGAAAATAGACCAGTTCAAGAAATACTAAACAGAGGAAACTGGCAGAGTATCAAAACATTTCAAAAGTTTTACTGTCGACCAGTAAATAAAGTTGATAGTGCTAATTCTAATGTTGATTTACTACATTCAAATTTTTCTAATGTTTATTAAAGTGGAATATGTTTATTATTATTATTTTAGTGTGAGATATTTTAAGTTAATTTCTTTTCTTTTTGTTCCTTGACATTGAATTATTACAGAAGAATATGTTTTTTGTTTATGTTCATTCAGGAGACATTTGATCCTTTTTCTTACTTAGTTTTATACTGATATAATAAAACTAATTTTTATTTCAGAACCGTTGTATAATTTATTCAACATAGCGTTTGTGTGTATCACCAGCAGATACCAAACAGGTCTTCCCCGACACCATGTGTTTCAATAGCACATAATATGACTGTTTTGCATTACAACAAAACAGGTATTATGTGTGGATGAAACACATGGTGTCGCAGCAATGCTCTTGCTGGTGAGCTGAAGACCCTATGAGAGTTGACAGGAACCTGTCAAGCGTGACATCACGCTCGCTGGGATAGAAAAGGACAATCTCAATGGGATAGAAAGAGAAAGGTATAAAACCATGGAGAATTTGGTAAGTTTTTAACCATGGATCATCAGATAAAGGTAGATTTACAAACAGCCTCTTCCCCGACACCATGTGTTTCATCCACACATAATACCTGTTTTGTTGTAATGCAAAACAGTCATATTATTTCTCCAACATATGTATTTGGGGCACCCAAATACATATATTTCAAACTCATAAAATCGCAAAGGCCTGTTACTATATACCATATAGTGTAATTAGTTCGTAAACAACGAAGGACTCCATGGGAAATCCGAATGGCCAGCCTGTGTGAGAATGTGTTCTAAACAAAATGTTATAAAATGATGTTCCGTTTCTGTGCCAATGAGTTACTGCTGAAAACTATTTTAGTTAAATGTTTCGGGCGGCATGGTAACGGAAAGTTAATATTTGTTTTACACTCTTTGCGACCCACATCGGTAAACCTCTATTCTTTTTATTTTAGGTTTTCGATCTGGTACTAAATTATATCAGTACCAGGAAGTATTTTATTTTGGGAATCACTCTGTTGCCATTTACCAATCAATTTCATGGACCAGAGAAGTTGGTAAATATAATTAATTTTATATCTTGCCGTTGAGACACAGACAGTAACATGTTTGACCGCATTACAATGTTTTACATATTATGAAAGATACCTGCACTACTGCTCGTCTGGCAATGTTCCAGTCTGTGGCTGTACGTAATTGGAAATGTTCAACAGCATGTCTGGCTAAGTTTGGTATTTTGTTATTAGGTAATATCGAATGCCTTGTCCGGCTCAAGAAATGAAAACGGTTCCTACCGTTTAGCATAATACAATAGAATTATCATAATAAACGTTGTCCCTATGTAGATGGATAGTTAAATATGTATGTGGGTATCTTATTGCCAAACAAAGCTCCTTTCGAAGGTATGTACATAATATGTTACCCGAGAGTACGAGCTAACTAGTTTTAACTGGATAAATGCCGTAATTAACTAGAACAATTTATAAAAAGCCATTGTTTCTCGCGTCGATCTATGTTTCCGGCAGTCAAGAGATTAAAGAATTTTTCAATTTTTTTAATTCCCCAATAGTACACTCGGCACCAAACTGAAGATTTCTTAACTCAAAGACTCACGAATTCGCTTAGAACAGTTTTTGACTTACTTAGGTTAGGTTAAAACGGGCTGGTTGCCGCAACTCCACGACCAAGCGCGTATTTTGCAACTTTGCCATGCAAACTATGTAGAAGTTCATGAAGTCGACGCATCGCATTGATATTTTTCTTAATGAGATATGAACACAAGTTATCATAACTTGTGTTCATAACTTGTCTTCATGTTCTTAGTGACCTACCGTAATTTAGTTAATTGAGACTTTGCGTAGATCATATAATAACATACATACCGACAATTCAATATATGTGTGGCGTTTCTGTTTTACAACAGGTGAAGGCACTTAGGTTCCTTAAGATCTAGCTCACTTTCTAGGTTTCTGGAACACGCTATTCACTGCTAAAGCCACGCCATAAACGAGGTCACACAAGTCAAAAGTGGGTAAACAAGGTTGCATACAGGCAGCTAATTAAAAGCGAGGGTTTCCACGTAAACGACCGCGAAAGGGGTATAAAGTGGGTGACGAACTGTCTCAGTTTCTGTATGAAAAGCAACGTTTGGAACCTATTGCAGTACAGTAACATTGCTTAGTAATAATGCAACTTTTTTATTTATTTTTTATTTTAGATAGGCTTGCGCTTGACCACTATCTCACCTGATGGTAAGTGGTAAACTTGTGGGAGAGGCCCATCATTATAATAGCAGTTTATTTATTTCGATTAAACGATGGGAACCTAATTGAATATATCGACCCTTATCATGTATTGTGTAAGTGACGTTACTGAACTGAGATGTGAAATTTTAATTAATTGTGTTCTTAGGTCAATATTTCATTCTGCCACTTACTTTAAATATAATAATTGGTATGTTTTTGTACTCGTATCTACTGCTGACGCGGTTGTATTAATAGTCTGTTGTGCGGTTAATTTATACCTGATAGTGATTCTATCGAGATATGTTATCGGCTATTTTCCTAATGTTTGATTTCTGAAACACCTTTGTAGAGTTTTCATTTTCCATGTTAGTCTAATTCATCGTCATCAAATATTTTGACAACCGAGCCCACAAAACTTGGGTTCAGTGAAACTGTGGCACTTTGTGCAGCTAGAATGTGCCCTTTTTTGAACGAAAAGCGAGGGAAACACGCAGAAGTCGAGAAAAAAGGAATCCTGCATACGACGGGTACAAATTGTTATTCATTTATAGCAAGGCTTTTAAATTGTTCTTTTATTATTCTATGACGGTTCAGAACGTCTCTGCTCCATTAATAACCGACAAGAGACAGCTCTCGACTGCACGACGGAGGACAGTTTGACATTGTATTCAATGAAGACGCGATTTTGAGTTTTTCCTTTCTTCAATAAAATTAAGCTATTTGTAAGGTCGGTGACCGAGATTCTCTGACTTACTGTTGATGTCACAGATTCCACATGTATTTTATGAGACTAAGTATTAATAGCTCCGTATACTAAGTGTCTTTGAATTACACCATGTCTTTGAATTGTTTCATCAAAAATAGTGTTGATTAGGTACGTAGGACAATTTATTACTACCAATTAGTTGGTGGTTGTTACTTTTGGTCCAGGAAAATAACTGCAATTAAAGGCCAATCTGCGAAAAAAATCCTAGTTGAGTACTTTCACCGGAATTATGTTCACTATGGTAGTAGTAATGTTGAAAGTCCAAAATCGCAAAGGAGCAAAAAAATAATCATCATCATCATTTCAGCTGAAAGACGTCCACTGCTGGACATAGACCTCCCCCAGGCGTCACCACATTGACCGATCTCGTGCGTCTCCCATCCAGTGAATTCCCGCAACCTTAACCAAGTCATCGGTCCACCTAGTGGGAGCCTTCCTCCGCATCATCTTCCGGTTCACTGTTGCTATTTAAGAACTTTTCGGCTCCATCAGCCATCCATTCTGCGTGTAATGTAACCGGCCCACTGCCACTTAAGTTTCACAATTCTTCAGGCTATGTTGGTAACTTTGGTTCTCCTGGGGATATCCTCATTTCTCATGCGATCACACAAGGAAACGCCGAGCATAGCGCTCACCATTGCCCTTTGAATAACTTTAAGCTTTCTGATGAGGCCCATTCTGAACGACCACGTCTCGGTCCCATACATACTTTTCATACATGGTTCCCATACAAATCTGCCGAGAAATCACCGATTTTACTGACCCCGCGCCGATAACGCCATATGGCGCCGAAGTACCCGGACATTCGGCTGATGTTAGGCCCGCGGGTTGGAAACCGGAGGGGATAGATAATCACTGGCAACACACACTGGTCATAGACTTTTTCTCGAGACACTGCAGTAATTTGGATGAGAAGATACCGTGCAACGTCCCAAACGGCGCCCAGCAGAGTCGGATTCGACGGTTGCCCTCTTTCTCGAAGTTAGACATTCTTTCTATACTCTTCGGTCTTCTGTATAACCTGCCGCAGCGTATGTGTGTGGTCAACGGTGCTAAAGCCTTTTCGGAATCCGGCTTGTTCGGGAGGCTGGAAATCGTCAAACCTGCACGCGAGACTATTCGTAAGGACTCTTGAAAACATCTGGTAGACATAGCTAAGAATTGAGATGGGCATATAGTTCTTCAGCTGGGCATTTTAGCCCTTTTTGAAGAAGAGAGCCACCACACCCCTGCAACATGCCTGCGGCGTTATGCCCTTGATTATGACGGAATCAAACCACTTCTGAAGAGCCTTAAGGACTGGTGTCACACCCGCCTTTAGGAGTTCGAGCGCGATTCCATCATCACCGGGTGCCTTGTTGTTTTTAAGTTGTTTCAAAGCCATCGCAATCTCATAAAGGCTGACCTGACGTCACTAAAGCCGCCGTATCTTTCACCTATGAAAGATACGGCTCTTCTAATATATAATTATAACCTTACAATACCTTCAAAAAGCAAGCAAAAAGCAAAGCCTCAAAAAAAACTATCTACCGTCGTCTTGATGATGTGAGATGTGTCTTAAGATTAATGATAAAGTTGAATAAAGTAGCTCCTGTTCAAACAGCTCACGTAGCGGAAACTTTCTATGTCATGAACTGTGGCAGTTTAACTTTTGGCATGAGGATTTTTGTAGAGATACAAAGGGTACCCTATGGGTGCTCGGACAAATATAAAACTTTGCCATGATACTTTATAAACGGAAAGTGAATGGCCCTTTTATAACATTAAATGAAATAGCCGTCTTTATTTATATATAGATAATAACTACGAATATTCGAAACAGCAGTCACTTGTGAAGTAATATCTAAAGGACTACGCGATTGCTACGACGTAGCAGCCGTGACGTCATCGCTACGCCACCTGCTACGCTGTTAACAATTCAATATAAATATAATCCATTACAATTTTTGCTGTAACAAACTCATAAATTATTGTACTGGGTTACAATTCCTTTTCAAATATAAATGTAAAAAAAGCTGTTTAATTAAAACTATTAATTTATAGATACTCTTGCTATAAATCCTTAAAAAAAATCTCTATAGCAATTTTTTTTTGGAATGGGCTGTTACTGTGAGTGTAATCACGTATATTTGTGATTTATCTGATATGCCGTATTCCTCCATATATATGAAAAAAAAATGTTCCTTTTGTAATGAGTGGAAATCAAAAAATTATTAGTCTTTTTCTAATATCTCTATATTTTTTTCTATTTGAAAATCATGGAGAGGCAATGCTTTGATTGTTCATTAACGACTAGTGTAATGCATATATTCTTCGCTTTTATTTCAGTTCAAATAATTTATCCTGTCATGAATTGCTTACTTAAAATGAGGCACAAGTACCTTTGTTTGGTACTGTGCGTAGAGTCTAATGTCAGGTATTGTGTCAATATATGGTTAGTAGTAGATTAATGGAGCGACAGTGATCGTTCGAATAATAGCCGAGACTCATACCAGCCTAGGAACTGCTCGGTGTTTCTTTTTAAGCCCAGAGTAATACTTGGAACCTTGGTGATAGTAATTGACTCAGTAACGAATAAATTGTGTAGAATTTACAAGAAATATTTTTATAGCTGACCCGTATCCCTAAGTGGTCCCTGTCACTAGTAAGGTCAAATCACGATCCTATATGCCTGGATCTGACATATGGAATTTCAACCGACAGTAACGTACATAAAAACGGACTGTTGACAAACTGACAAACAGTTCTCCGACAGAGGGCCTTAGTGTGTGTGCTCACAGTCGACTGATCTAAAATCGTTAGTTGTAAGGATTGTGCTCGCTTTTTTTCTAAATGGGATTTGCACCGTTACACGCCATGTTTCGGCTCGATTCATTAAGTGCCTAATGGTTAGAATCTGGATAACGTTTGTTAATTGAATTCGCTAATGTGAATAGGTATGCAGGCATGATTAAGTTTAGGTGTGGTATTTTTTCATACGATATAAATAAATAAGTCTAAAGGTACATTAGCACCTGCCAAACCCAAAATATCTCTGTCACTAGCATACCATGAAGAAGATCACATGGGACCATCAAAACAGTTGCTCATACATATGTTCAGTAGTAGTAAATGGGTGCTTGTGATAAACCGTCACGTACATCTATAAAGTGTATTAGTGCTTACGTAAAGAGAATACTTAAAAAAAAAACATGAAAAAGGATATTGTGTAGCGAGGTCTCTATGGAGATATCAGCTGTAGAGCTGAAGACATAACTCAAGTTATGTCTTTTTTTCCATTCATCACACGCCCTATAGCACTACTTAGTACATGAAAAATAGTTTTCTTTTATCCAATTAAGTAATGGAATAGAAAGCAATTACCTACTTCAAAAAGACCTATTCAGTAAAATTTTACAAAATGGCTTTGAAAAGCACATACATTTTATTTTGATTGAATGCCTATTCAGACTTGGCAGCTACAATCTTCTTTAATTCCCTTTTTACTTAGGAGTAATCATAAGTTGGTGTATTATAATTATACTACCCAATTACTACAGCCAACACGACGCGAATACTTTACGAGATTCATACATATTATGAGAGAATCACCGCTTTTTACGGCACCTTAGAAAGAGGCTGTGAACGGTAGGAAAATTCCGGAAAGTGTGATAATGATTCAAGCACGATTGAGGAAAAGCAAAAATCCTTACATTTACTTACACTAGAGTTTTGCATCGCATTCGCAGTAGACTTAGAGAAAAAAATATTTTTACGAGTAACTACAAATGGGTCATAAAACATGGTTTTTGCGGAGACTTCCGCTGCGCTTGTCAACACGGTTAATTGCTCAGATTATGGTAATTTTATGTAGCTGAATTATTTTTCTTGGCCCCATGTGTTTATGTTATCCGTACCAACGTGCAATGTAAATACTTTAGAGAACCTTTGGGATTATGAAAAAGCAAGTTCACAATTTTGTTTTTAGGTCAAATATTTATTCTACAGACTTCTTAGGTACCTATTACCTACTCCCTGGGTCTTCCGTCACCTGCCAGGCTCCTTGTCAATTGTCAGCCCCCTTTCTTTACAACATTATAAATATTTGATATTTATAATGTTATACTCGAAGAGACTTTCAAAATATTTCAAACACTTTTCGGTCTGTACATATTTGTATTAAAATGTTTAGGTATCTATAGCAAAATAATTTCTGCCTCACCAAGAGCCTTGTCACGATACAGTACACAAAATTCATAAGAATTTATATCGTATCTCGTCCCTGTTCAACGTAACATACTGTTCTATATATTCGAATAAGCGAACTTTTTAGGATTTTCTTCCACATTTTTTCCCGCATGTCTCATTAAATTTAATATGAGAGCAAACAGCCAAGTAACATCGTTTTTCAAGGTCCAATAATATACAGTTTGTTGGTGTATTATCTACGTCAAGGTGTCCATACTTCAGTGTACTGGGTACTTTCAGCACCGTCTACACATAACAGCGAGCTCTGTTGTCACTAACCTTGCTTGGAACTCGTGTAACCCAAACTGTTGTCGGTTGAGGTTCGTAAACTATTAAGTTAATTAAAATTTACCATGAATTACTACTACAAAGTTTTCAACGACTGTTGGTATTTGGATCAATAATGCTACATGCGTCTCGTGTATAATAATAAATTTAATAGGGAAAATGCTTTCAAGTAAGACTCTACCGCAGTTTTCCTTATATGGATGCCATATCTGATAGTACCCTGGGGTAAACTTGAACAATGAATACCCAAAGAGGCCGAAATTAACCCAGAGATAAAACAAAACTATTTGGATTGTGTTCGTACAATGGTTTGCCAGGGTAAAGTATATAAAGTTGACCTTATTAACATTAACAAGAAAAGGGTCAGTTTTAAAAGCATCGTTCAAGTGGCGATAAGCATCTAAAATCAAACAATTGTGAACAGCTATAGCTTCTGGCACAAAGGTGCCGGAAGCTCTGGAAGGAGCGGTGGTAAAACTTATCAAGGGAATAACCCGAGACCATAGCGTGACGCACGGTACCGGTCAAAGTGGCGACGCTTGGGGAGGCCTATGTCCAGCAGTGGACGTCTTTCGGCTGATATATGATGAAGTAAATGTGCCTCTTATATTTTGTTTGTAACAGAACTGCAGCTCTATAATATCGTGTTAAGTCTACATCTTCACGTACAACATGACATGCTGCTAGATTTTATCTGGGATTTCATTTGAAACAGCGTAATTAAATATTATATTATATTGGGCTTTTTTTGATATACTATAAAAATTGGCAGAATTATTTCAAGTACAGATATGCTAGAAACCTCTTAATCCTATAATATATATGTACTATGCTATTATATGTAGATCGGTAAATGACCTAATAACATGGGCACAGTATTAATCCAAATCCAACAAAGTTCAGATATATCTCATCAAAGATAACGGACAAATCAAACACACACACACATCAAAGGAACGACTAACATATTTGGAAATAGTCTGAATGATAAATTATACCAATAGGAATCTAGACCAAGTCGTAAGCTAAGCTGCCGTGGATGAGTCGGTCACTGACCTAAGCTTTAGTTTTGCTGAGTTATTAAATGTCTCGCTGAACTACGGAACAGATTTAGAGACACAGCAATCATTTCTCGTAAAGTTGTATCGTAAACATTGAGACGGTCATCCTCCGCGAAAGTTGCAGTTAGATTGTTACCAACTGCAATAAAATATATAATTCAAAAAATAACATCACAGATACCGTAATCCCTAAAGTTACCAGCTCTCCTGCCGTGAGATTAATTGGTGTATCACACAAACCATATATTTTAGTTATCTAGGTTCACATCACACTCCAATTTATGTTACAAATTGCTTATGAAACGACTTAGATAAAAAATTATTATAGCAGTCAAGTGAAAACTGAAAACTTGCGAGTTTATCACATTGACCCTTTTACGTCGCTACACTTGACTACACGATGTTGACCTATCACTTCACTTCATTACCATAACTTGTGCATGATAAAAAGAGGTTCATAATGTTATGTGGGTTAAAGCCAAACATAATACCTGCACATCGTTCTACTGGACACTAATCTCTATAAAGCTAAACTAAAAAGCAATCGAAAGTTTGGTTATAACATTAGCAATTTAGAATTCTGTGGCATTTACAAACCTAATGAAAATATCAGCTACAGCTCAGCACCTGCCAACTAGAACGTGACCACTAACTAGCTATACAAGCTATAAATTCTTAAACACAAACATCACTTGCAGTTTGAATTTCGGAAATGTTCCGTAAAACAGCTCGTGATTGTCACACGGGACATCTCTCAAGTGACAAGAGGCTTGATAAACATCCCATTACTTAAAATGTATGTCTCACCCTCTCTGCAAGAATTTTCTTACAGAACCGCGACCACAATTTGTTCAAGCGTCGTAATTCCTAAATTTTTCACGAGATTTCCTTGGCTTTGGGAAGTAAATAAAGACGTTTATTTACTCAAGAGCTGCTGCTTGAGATGAAGCTTCGGCGAAAGTTTTATGAATTTACTTTTACGAAAGGCATTTTTAATGTACAATCATGAACACAAGATCTTATTGTTAAAATTATTGCTAGAAATAATATATTTTTTGCTAGATACATCCATATTTTGGAAGCTGTCCTACTCAATTTACCGGTAAACCTGAAGTGGTTCTATTAAAATAACAAAATATATAAAGAGTAGCTTTATTACTAATATCTAATCATCGATCAAAGTTTATATAAACGCTTATTACTGCCAGTTACTTGTTATCAGCAAGTTGATGTTTATTCGATAAACGAGCCCAATATTATAGACATAATATAAAACTTAATTTCTTTATGTGGAACTTTGATATTTATGTACGATGTTTTCAGTTTGTAATTCGTAACATTTATTTCTTGTTATTTATACTATATATATATTACTTGAATTTCATTATTTTCTGTCAGTTTTATAATTATTTGATTCAATCAAATCTATTACTGTAGTCATCTAGATTTACTTAAATTATGATAATATAGTAAAATATTAAAAACAATGATTTTTCACCGGAGTAATGTTACGACGTTTATCTTCGCAAGTTTTTACCACTTTACGTTAACTTTTAAATACAACTCCATTTACAGACGATGAGAATCATCAACTTACATTTTGTTCGAGTCTTTTAAAAGCATTTTATTCTCTCTGAAAAATTGCGCCTAAAATACAGTTTTATCTTTGTTACGAAGTTTGTCTTTCACATAAATCAATAGTACCTATTATGTTTCCTCTCAGTCCCAATTAGTAGTAGGTATTATTAGGGATTGGGACAAAACTTGTAGTAATTAGGTATTTAAGTTACTTTTATTTTACGACAGTTTTAGTTTTAATTTATTTACGCGTCTGAAAGTTGGAGTTCGCACGAATAGCTGTTATGTAATTAAGAATAGGGAACCGATATATTATATAGCGTGGCCGTGTAGGCTAAAAACAAAAAATCCTTTCAATAATCATGTTTGTTCACAATCATGTTGCTTTAATAAAACTATAAAATTTTAACAATAATTAAAAAAAACAGCTTCTGTTAGTTTTGCACGTTCCATGATTACATATTATCATAATAAAAAAAGATATCCCTAAATTGGTTCGTTTTCATACAAACATCAGGAAAATTTTGAACAGGACAACATTTTCGGGCTCAACAAATAGTCGGGCACACGCAGCTGTAATCCTGACGTTTGTTGAACTCCTGAGAGATGAAGATGGAGACATAATCTTTACAAATACGTATACTTAAAGTCTAGTAGTTCTGACAGGATTATGGTAACAAAGTTAGGAAGGGGAGACAGGTCTGTGAAAAGAGCTTCTATGGAAACTTAGTTTTGACCCTTCAGAACTTTTAGCCAACTTTACATTCGTAACTTACATATTGCTACCATTACCATTCGTTTGTAAGAGCATTAGATCTTCTAAAGAATCTACATATAGGTACAGTCTAATCTTCATATAAAATCACTGAAATTTAACCATATCAACAGTCCGCAGTCGTCCGAAGTGAGGGACGGGGTTTCACGAGTGAGGCCGTGAACTATAAACAAGCTTCTTATCTACAGTCACCACTCGATTAATTTATGCTCAGTTACTTTGGAGCAAGATTCGCCAGCTCGCCTGACCAAATTTACGAACATAGCAGATACAAGAACATGACCTGAGTCCAAGTCCAAGTCGAAGTTAACTTCAGATATTTCATACATGTTTAATAAGTTGGCTCTTGAAGGCACTTCTGATATATGCCTTCAACTGTCAATTTCCAGACACAATAGACCTATAATATCTTTAGCTAATGTTTTCATATTTACAATCCTAAATCACACAATCATTACCAAATTTTTATCTCCACAGGCACCCATTGGCTTAGTTTTACTTAATTGGGAAACTTCATGTAGAAAATCTAGGTGTCTGTGAATACAATTTACAACAAAAGGGACTCGTTTGTAAAACACTTTTCTTATTCTGCATGGTAACATAAAAGCTTCATCATTGCACTATGTTAATGAAAGGGTTATATTCGTCGTGAGCACTCATTAATTTGTAGAGCATTAATTAATCAAATCTTTAATAACAAATCAATATTAGCCATTAACTTCTACCTATTTGTTTATTGACATATTGCTTTGAATAAATCTGAAAAAAAAAACTATTAAGTCCAATTAATAAACAATCGCTGAATAGTAATCATAAGTAACGTTGCGTTAAAGTTTAGAAACTCTTGCCAAAATATAAAGTTTTGGCCGTGAATCTTAATTGTCGCCAAAGTTGCAGGTTTCCTAATTACAATTACAATAGTTCGCAAGATAAAGAGCTAAGTCAAGGTGCCTGTTGACAGCCATTCTCATTGAGGTTGCTTAATTAGAACCCAAAGTTCTATCTGACCCTGATTTATTAGCTTGCTAAAATATATTTTTTCCAATAATTTACTGTGTAGCAATTAATTTTGTTAGAGCTGAAGGTGTGTAAAATACATCTCTGTATTACTCTTTGAACAGTAAATAACGATACACTTCATAAATAACACATTGTCGACTTGTCAAGTCAAGAACATAACATTAATGTGAATTTTCAACTAACTTACATAGATACAAAGCGTACTTGACCTTATCTTGTTAGTTTTACAATGACTATGTCATTTGTGAATTATCCATTAAGAACATTTATCTATCAATGTACCTAATAATAAAGTTATTATCTCGTCACTTGTTTTATTGGACAACTAGCTATCCCACGCGGCTTCGCTCCCGTCAACTGGCTATCTACCAACCTATCTATCCTACCTACCCTACCCTACATACATGATTGTTGCGTAACTTAAACCGTTTACGCAGGGCACGCAACGGTAGCCCTCAAAAAGTAATAATTTTCACATTTTTGTCATAGCGTGATGTAATATAGCTTATAACCTTCCTCGATAAATGGAATATCCAACACAAAAATATTTTTTAAATTTTAACCAGTAGTTCCTGAAATTAGCGCTTTCAAACAAATTATTCAGCTTTATAACATTAGTATAGATTAACACTTCACGAGATAGACTGAAGAAAATTGGCTTTAGTGACACATTTTAAGAATGATTATTATTACATGGAGTGCGTTATTGGCTAACTATACTCTGGCCAAGATGCACATACAATATTTACTTACAAATCACTGACAGCTCAATCAGCTGACAGCAGGGGCGAACACTTTTGGTCCTTTCTAATCATATTTTATGTTCTCAAACTATCTTTCATCTGTACTAACTCAGTAAAATTGATGTACAAAAGATACAAAATTCTATATTGAATTAATTTTATCTTTGTTATTGAGTAAAGGGTAGCCCAAAAAATATGTTTTACTATAGCCACTTTGAAGACACAAAGTTTACTTGTATCTTCAAAATGGCTGTAGTATAGATACTGTGATCATAATAATAGCAAATATCAGATATAGGAGGAACTATGTTTACTTGCCCCCTACGCAGATTTTGTTACGTTAGCATTAGCTTTTAAAAAAAAGATATACCGTTAAGTATCTAATAGAATAAGTTTTGTAATAAAATAACTATTATAGGTGAAATGCCTGTGGAAAACATTATTTATATTTCAGCTGGTGATCTAACCGCAAAAATAGGGCCAAATTTTAGATACGAATCAAACCCACCAACTGAAACAGGTAGAGATGGTGACTGATTTCTACTGCCTAGCTGACTTATACAAAATGTAAGTTTCAAGTTTCAAAACGGTTGAAAAGGTTGGTACAATAGACCTTCATAAATCTATTGTTTAGACTGAAATAACCCAATAAAGTAACTATATAAAGGTTACCGAGTAACTTTTCCATTTCACTTTTCTTAAAGTTGCCTTTTTACCCACATGCAGGCTTTTGTTGACCACTACAACCACTAAGACCCTAAAAGGGCCGAGGCCTTTCACAAAGTGTAATGGAATCATAAAATGTTTGTTGTTTACTGTTTATTAAATAGAAAGTTGCTCACACTCGTTAAAAATAAAACAACATGTTCCATTTATTTATTAAATAGTCTCTCGCCGACTTTCTCTTCGCTGTGACTTCATTAGTGTTCATTTTGAGTGAACATTAATGGATATTCACTAATTATTAGATTCCATTACACAAATTTACAGTACCTACAATATTAGAGCTCTCAGCTTTGTATAATTAGTCTTAATACATTTTGCGAATACGTGATTTTTAAAATTTACCTAAGCAATGCAGTTTTACGAAAAGAAGTTTTCACCTCAGCACCTCAAACAAGCAGGTTTTGCTGCTTAAAGACAGTGAGCAAAATTCGATTTTGCTGCGACCGTGAGACAAAGTAACTTTTTTTTTTTTTTTTTAATTCCGAGTCAGTGCTGGGTCTACTCACAACATTCGAAAGATTTGAACTTCACTTTGTTCTGTCACTTTCACTTCGATACGAAAAGAGCGAGAGATAGAAACAAGTCGATTCGAAGTTCGATTTTCAAATTCCATATATAATAGGCTCAAAAAAGAAACCAACAATAAAACGTTCGGAAATACGTCATCTATAAAATTTCAAATCAAGGTTTAAATGTAATTATTATACTTTTCTCTTAATAATCGAATTATATTTTTTTATAATCAAATAAAGAGATATTGAAGTAAAAAATACGAAGTTTATCATGTATCTCATAATTATTTAAAGTTTTAACAATCTTTATTGTGACAGAATAATTTAGTAATAGTGCAATTTCCGAACGCATCTTTAAAAAATAGCGGACTTTAAATTTTTATTGTTTTCTTCTTCTGTTCCCTAGCTACAAAGTGCGATACACGTTGGATATTATTAAAACAATAATAAATAAATATGAGTGAATCCAGTGATGATGTCTGCAATTTAACACCGGAAGAATTGAAGCAGTATGTAAAAAGCGAATCAGTGAATACTCAAACTGAAGTCGCTAAAACAACAATATCGGTTCCATTGGTTCCAAACAAAACTGGTAGGTACTTTTAATTTGCAAAACTGCAATAATTTTACTTTTAACTTTTAATTTTTACAAATATACATGTGGTTTAAATATTACCAAGTTGTATTTTTTACCTTTAGATTATTTGTTCTCGCTGCTGAAGTGAAAAGTTGTATGTGCTACACGAGACCAAAGCTATTTGCATCTCGTGTCTTTGAATCCCTCGCTGCACTCAGGACTCTAACCTAGAATCACTCGCTACCTTCGTGATTCAAATATAGAATCCTTCGCTTACTCGGGATTCAAAATCAACACTCGCGGCAAAAACCAACTTTGCTCTCTTGTTGCACAAATAACTATTGTGAGTGTTAGCGTCTGTTGTCACCACATTCATTTTCTAGATATTTGAGCGTCCTCATAGAGTAGGATCGCCCTTATTTGAATAATTTCCATTAGCTTGCTGTTTACTTTACCGTCCCTTTATTTCACATCCAGTGTATATGACTGGCATGACGTCAATTTACAAGCACATTGTTATATATTTAAGCATAAATAGAGTGATGTAAATAATACCTAACTCACTAATATATCCTACGTATAAAAACCAGTATCATATTCAAGGGTGATTTTTTTATGCCTTCTCTCTTGAAACCTACTTAGTTATTGTGTAGGTATGCACTATCTATAAGATATCATCATCATCAGCTTTTTAATGTTCCCATTGCGGGGACAGAGTCCTCCTCTCTGATATCACACCAAGTTAACTCAATTATCACATCATCACATCACATCATCAGCCTATTAATGTTCCCACTGCTGAGACACAGGCGTCCTCTCTGTGAGAGGGTATGGGCCGTAATCCACCACGTGAGCCCAGTGCGGTTTGGTGGATGTGACATATCTTCGAATTTTTGGTTCTAGGACATGCCGGTTTCCTCACGATGTTTTCCTTCACCGTTTTGAGAGTAACTCAATTATGATTGTTAATAATTAAATTCGACATCCTCCAAGGAGAAAGCTAGCTCAAGTGTTTATTATGTACGTGAATGTTCTTGGATTAGCAACAAACAGACGCAGATCTATTATCAACTGTTTATTATTGCTACCAGTATTTACTATTCTCTGTAACAACATAATCTATGAGTTATGCAACATTTATTACATAATCGTTATAATTATGTACATAATCAAACTAGTAGAAAGCAAACAATACAAGTGTATTCAATGAGCTTGAACTAATAAGAAGCTATTCAAAACTTACAAGTAACTCCAGCTGGCGTAGCTGTGGTGTAGATAGAACCTACACAGAGATTAAGTAAAACAGGCAAATTATGTCTATACTGCTAGACATAATTTGCATGTTTTTACTTAAAACCGATAATTTAAGTAACTTTAATTGCCACTAATCCCCAAGAAAACCCTTTGACCAAGTTATAAAACATTCTGCTGAAATCCTAATTTATAGGACCCAAACCACTGTAAACAATCAAGAATGTGCCCCGAAATGTTCATTTAGGAAAGGTCTAATTCATTCAAGATTCATCACTTGGCATGTTTCTCAATAGACTTCCCCAGTCCGAGTTATTAAACGCTTCCTCTTTGTGCGGTCAAGCGTGGATTTAATCTCTTGCAGGCTAATTGCCTAAAAGTTGTGGGTAGTCATTTAATGCGTCATGATTCACGGTCGATGAGATTCAGGACACAAGTTTAGTTTCAAGCTTGGTGCTATTTGCTGTATGATTGATTGGGTTGAAAATGAAATATGTTTTAGTAAGAACATAAGTTCTTCGTTGTAAAAACATGAACACATAAAAATGAATTTACTTCTTTCAGGTAAGGTAATAATAGGGTAACCTTTTGGTTTATGAAAAAAATTGAAATATAGCCGATTTGCCAAATGAAATAAAAAAGGTGATAAAATAGACTGTGAAAATAATTTAATTCATCGGCTTACCCGGTAGCAGTAGCTTCAGTTCTTATGCAAATCCAAATTAACCATACCGCTTTGAATATTTGGCACCTGTGGTTGATGAAATTTTTAAATTCGGCTCACGATGCAGTGTTACGAATAACTTTCACGTGAGAGAAAATCTTCAAACAAAACAAATATCGTATTCGCACAACCATGAAACTGTTTTTAGCATCACTTTGAATATGATATGGTACAGAAATATTATATTATTATATAATATTAGCTTCGTTATATGACGAATATTACCGTTTTGAAAGCAACGACTTTAGAGACGTAGTTACTCAAATGAATAATATTTCTACGTACATTACTTTGCCATTATTCTCTCGTGTTTATGTTACCTACCTTCGTCATATTACATTCGGTATCTTCGATATCAGAAATTGGATTTCAAACTGAGATTGGGGCTTGATATTAACATCCCAAGTTTACATTTCTCCTTAAAGGAGATGTCTCTGATTCACAAGAAGTACCACACTACGTGAGCTGATAACACAATTTCCTTGCTTGCGTGGGAATTCAACGATAGGTGACGTCGCGTTGCAATATTATAAAACTGGCGACTTGGTGGAGTTGGTTAGTGATGCTCGAGTTTGAATTGATATACAAGGTTGAAGATTGTCGCTTTTCACTAAGATTACAAAAAACTAAGTGTTTTTACTACACCTTGTGCTACAATAAATACATGGATTTTAGTAATCATTTCAGTTTTTGGGCCAATTAAGTAATAAGTTTAATTTGATTTTTAACCACGTAACTTAACAACAAATGTAAATCTGCACCTATGTAGCAGACGTGGTAGCGCGATACGCGATACGTATGTAGATAGATAGATGTAGCTGTGCTACGGCGTAGCATATACATTGTGCTACGGCGTAGCATGTACGCTGTGCTACGGCATAGTATGCGCTAAAAGCATGTTGGGATCTACATAACAAGACTCTATTTCATAAAATATTTTTTAATGATAATTAAATCAATTATTGAATTTAAAAGTTTATAAAATCAAACTATTAGCTAACTAAGCGTATATGCGAAACTTCAGCTCTATTGGCTGACCGATCATCCCCAAAGATAACTCTTTTACTATTCGATTGCAAGATTTCACCCACACATTCTAACTTACTAACATGTATTTCAATTCTGAGGGTGGCGTTATCCGGACTTGCACTGGCCGGTAAGATCGCCTGATGTAACTGTTCAAGACATCTTTCTGTGGATTTTTTTTAGTCAACAAGCCTCAGACTCAAGAAACCTTCAAAGATAATATCTGCTGGAAGTTCTGGCAAGAATGACGGCAAATGCCTAAAAATGGCCCGAATAAATATCAATTCCGGCAAAGTGACGGCCACTTAGCCGTATCATTTTCTCGACTACATGGAAAATAAATTAAAACACCTCAAAAAAAAAATCCAAAAGCAGAAACAAAGTTTTTAATCCATAACAACAAATAACAGCCAAAGCGGGTGATAACTTTTGCGCCACCCTGTATTAATATTCTATCGTGTCAGTAGTAGGATTCAGAAAGCAAAGTGGTCTTCCACTATTTGTATCACCACGTGAAAATCGATCCCAAGAGACCTGCGGAATGAAAGTCCGTTCATTACCGTCTAGCTATTAGAACAGGAAGGCAGTGCAGTTTATGCTCATTTTCTATCAATTTACACGTAATTTTTATAATTTGATATAATAATAAAGTTGAGCAAATTTTGTGGTCTACATGAACAAAGACGCGGGCGGAAAACCATGTTTGGATTATAGTTTGCAATATCCCACCAGAACTGGAAAAATACGAAACAGACAATATAGTGTAGTCCACGCAGGCGAAGCTGCGGGCGGAAAGCTAGTTGGAGTATAAAAATGAATGGTTGATTGCACAAATGCTTTAATGAAAATTATATTTCACTGAATTAATTATCTCAATCAAGGAGCAATTATACGTCAGTGTTCCTTTGAAAGTTTATCAACGAGAACTTTATCAACTTCGACCCGGAGCCGATTTAGTTACTTTACTTTATGTTTGAGTTTCTACTGAGAGTAAACGAGCACAATAACGCATAGATCTACATACAAGATATTCATTGTGTACTTATTTCAGAGCGATTTTTTTATTACTTTGTTATCCTAAAAACATAAGTACTGGGAGTTTTTTTGATCTAGCCATTGCTGTTCCACTGCTTAGAAAAGACCTTACATACCTACCCTAACAAAATAATCTGCAGCTTAGATGCCTGATCCGCCTCTAGAAGCAGCAAAATATAAAGGGATCTGAAGCCAGCGTTAATTAAAATATTTCTATGTAATTCATTCTTCCATCGCAGTATACCATGGATTTATGAGATTCTGTTTAAAACACAGAACGAATAATTGCGCATTTGCGCGTCTGCGGCCGGCCGAACCTTAGTCGTTGTTTTTACTTTCTTTGTTCCACATGGAAGTTTTATGAGTGGTTCATATTAATAGCAGCTAGTAATTTATCTCTTATACAATATCTGGCTTTTAAACGAAGATGCACCTCTGCACTACAAAATTCATGAATAAAATTAGAATCTCAATAACTTGAATAGCGTTAAGGTTTAAAAAACCTTTCTAGCCGTATGGCGCGGACGTAGCATTGTGCATTGCAAAACGGTTCAGCTGTCGATCGATTGACTATGCGAGAAACTTGTAAGAACATTCAAAAGGCAGTTTTATTCATGAGTGACCTTAGGTGTTTCCATCACGGGAATAAAACACAGCAACGTTGTTTCAATCTTTGTGACAAAACTTCTCTTTCGAAAAAATATCACATCAAAGCTTCTCCATAATTCTAGATTTGCCTCCAATTTTATATTGATTTGCTACAGACTGACTTATTGATACAGCTAGGATCAAGAGCCAGCCACTAGTCTGGCTTCTACTCGTAAACGAAATTGTGATGTTAATTATTCATGTCGTTCACTGGCGACACTACAAGGTTTCCTACTGATTTCTTCTGTAATACATATACCTACCTACTGATGATTTGATTATATTTCACTTGGGCATTATTATCTTTAGGTATAAAATGTATCAATGGCAACTAAAGTAGGTATACTATTGTTTTTTTATAAAAAAACGCTTAAATTACTTTTTTTATTTTTTATTATTTCTGAAAATAATATTGTGTTTCGCTGAAAATGGTCTACATTTCTCGCAGATCACATTTGAGAACATGCAAAAGAGAATGGAAAATAAACCAGAAAAAACTTTTTGACAAGATAAATTAACCGACTGCATAAAACAAAACACTCGAAGTGAAAAATAACTTTCTTTTCGTCGGTGTCTTTAGCACCTACTTATTTATTTTTCGTTTTTGACACCAACTTCCAAAAAGTAGTGTTTTGTTTTGGAAATCGGTTTAATATTTTTGTTAAAATGTTTACATTTTTCTATTTTTAGTTTTGGTACCCTATACTCGTATTACCATGAAAAATCATTTATAGCCAGAGGGCTTTTCATAAAAATACCAATAATCCTAAACAAGATTGGGATTCCTAAATTGTTTTATTACGGAGTTCCGGTGCCTACCTTCCGGCTTCATCACCAGACCAGTTCAATGATTCCATTTTCATTTATTTAAATTTGCTTCATCACAGTCATTTAACTATTCCTGATATCTTATACCTACCCAAAACATACTTATCATTGAGAAATTCCAGTGTGTGGTATTCTTAGTTCCAATTCACCAAAGGATACTTTCTGAATGCAAATTGCAAATGTTTTCCATGTTGATGAAAATACCGAAATCTCTATGTGTATGCCTATAAAACTTGAAGAATTCTCTTGATTTCTCCAGGTTTCAATCATCAGAGCCTAACCTGATGACCATGGAACCACCTGGGCAGGGTATGCCTTTCAACAAAAGAAGAATTTTCCAATTCGGTTCAGGCGCCTTTGAGTAATCGGTGAAAATACCTTTAAAAAAAGATTCCGAAGAATTTAGACTCCTACTTTTTTGAAGTTGGTTTAAAAACAATACCAATTTTGCTGCAGACTGCCCTTGAGTGGCGTATTATTTGAAAATATAATTTTACTATTCTGACTATTAAAAATATATTTCCAACCCCCGAAATATGACGTGTCATAACTATCATGAAACGACTATAAAAAGTGACAGATGTTTACAAGTCATATACATTGTTATATACATTGTTATTTTGAGTGTGCGTAAGGGACAGACCTTACGCACACTCAAAATAACCTTGCTCTAAGAGCTTATGGTCACCCCTCAGTTATTATTTTTATATTATTAAGTAACTAAGTAAGTACCTCTCTTAGTAGACTCTTTGGGAGCTATCTGCAGCGAAGGAACTTTTTCCTTATCTACAAATAAAATATATTTTGTTATCTTCGCAATATAATAAATTATCTCGCTCATACACAACACTCCGAGTCTTCCTAATTAATTGAACCATGTTTCTTCGTTCATACATTTTTCTCAATTATCTGGAACTCCGCTGACCAAACTGCACCAAACTGAAATGAATTTCATCCAAACTACAATTTTGTAAATATAGAGCGTTTTATGCAAAATAAAATAAAATTCGGAGGCTCATAATTCGCCAATAGTGCGTCGTAGGGCTATCTTCTCAGAACCTAAATAGTTTTTATGATCAAAGTTAACGCGAAATTGCAATAAAATTGGAAAATTGCAAAAAAAAAATATTCAATATTTTTTTAAGTCCTCGTCCCATATTTCCCCTTAGGCTACACTCCCACCCAGTTTTAAAAATAATTAAAAGGAGCGATTTAAATGAAATGTAAAGATATGAAAGTTTTAGGAGTCTATTTTGTATTTTCTTACTCTTAAGTAATGTTCTGCTATGTTATAATATAATTCATTCACCTAATTTCCACTTTGTAGAACATTTAATACAATGTTCATTGTTGTCTACTTGTGAGACATATGCAAGTCCGAGTGGTAATACGTGTATACTAGATAAAAGAAAATTGTGAATACAACATTCTTGATCACTGTGGGTGGTGGACGTACAAGTAAAAAATGTAGATCACGGTCGGTAGATGAAGAAAATAAAAGAGCAGACGCCCTCTAAGTTTCGATGTGCCGCGACTTGTAGTATCACATGTTGCTATTGTGGTGTGTAGGCGCATGCAGCTGCGCCAATTGTTCATACGGTATTACTGGCAGCCGCGGCATCTAGATTCACAACTTCGGTATTAAATTTTATGAAATAAGTATCACCTATCAAACTATTTAAAGCAAGAAATTAAGAAAAAGAGCCGTGAATACGTATAAATAGTAATTTATTTGATTATATATAGAAGATTATTCTAGCTATTCAATAAAGTATTCAAAAAATTAGCTGAAAGTTTTAGGATAAAAGTCAACGGAAGGACATAAAATCAGTGATTTCATCCAAATTCATGAAACCTTTGTGAGCTACGGAATCTAGAATAAGGTTAGTCTTCGAATTTTTATGCGTGTGACCCATTTCTTCGGTCAGACATTGATGGAAATCGCGGTCACCGTCCGGTCAATTGATCACGATTTATCACGAATGAAAATAAGTAACGTAATAGAAACAATTTTGGGTTTATCTAATAAGTCGCGTTTGAAAAATTAAATACCTAGTTTCTTATAAATAAATCTTATAGGTACCTTTGAATTGTCAAACAAAAAAGAAAATGAAGAATCTAGTTGCACATTCGCAAGTGTCAGTAGGTCTCTATGGAGAAGAATGTGCAAGAAACTCCACGGACAATCTCTTCCATCAATAATTTTCAATTACAAGTATTTGGTTACATCAGTCTTATTGTCTTGTATTGTTGTTATGTGAGAACGATGTAAAAAGACATGCACGGAAAAACGTCTAGAGTAAGATATACAACGTCAAAATAAAATAATTAATTAAAACAGGCCGAGGCAACCAAGTTATGACCCATCCCAACTTATGGCGCCCGTTCACGAACATTATGCATAGATTGGCACCACTCAGCTCAACCATCATGAAGGGAACCGAATGATCCAACACATGTGCTACCATCAGAGAGACATTTGAGAGAGAATGACAAGGCACATACAAGACTCAACTGACAGGGCACATACAAGTCAACGAACGTCATATAGGTACAGTAAATGGTAGATTTAGAGTCGGAAAATAGTGCTCACACATGTGTTATGCAGTTATATAATACTAAAAGAAATTGAGTGTATACAAAACAAATATACATATACAAAATATTCATACAGTCTTCAGCAGGTCCAACAATACTTAAAAAACTTTTCTGCCTATCACTTGTTTTTGCGCCCTAGTGGCTGCGGAGCAAGACTAGCATTGAGCCAAGCAATTTATATTATGCCTGCTTGCATAATGTGCGTTTTATACAAGTTTTAAATTTCGTCTCATTAAGTTCTAGAATGTGGGGAGGTATTAAATTTACTTTAACAATGGTTTTATTGTTATAAATAATACGGCTTCTTTTTTTATTGCGTTGTTCATTTTGTAATAAGAAAATTGAATTGATAGTACAAATAAATATTGAAAACAACGAAGTTTTAAATGGAGGTCAAGATTTATAGAAGAGTTTGTTTTTTAAATTTATATCTGAAATATAAGGAACCTTTTAAAAGCAGGCTGCATGGCTTTTCTATGGAACGCATGTATTCCTTTTGTGTGAAGTATAAAAAAGCTTAGTTACCACAGACGCATTAACATTGTGGTACATCGTGTCGAGAGGCGTCAAACGCTATTCTCACTGTGCAGAGGTATCTTTATATAGAAACGTTAATGTGGGGGTCGCAAGAATGTTAAATAACTAGATTCTCTTCCTTTGAGCATGTAGCAGAAAATACAATGAGAAAAAATATTTTCTCTGAAATAGAAAAATATCAGGAATTGTATAGCGCTTATATGTATTCTGAAGAGATTTCCACACGTCCAATGCACAAAGGCGACCTTTGTGGATTAGGTAAATCAAGCGGACGCGAACAGAACGAAGTTTTATTGAATATCTCGACGGATTTTGAATGGGCAATGGATGGATGCTTAAAGTTAGGAAGTAGCACAAAGACAGAAATATAAAAGGTTTGTGTAATAAAACACCGATTGATATTTAATGTTAGATTATGTTTTAGTAAGCTTCATATGAAAACCGTGATTGGAAAACGTGCCAATTCACTACATTGTTTATCACGTTGAAGCTTATGTTGAATATACGCTAAAATGTCTGTTTTATGAAAATGCATTTCAAAAAGTGTAAAAATAATCTAGAGACTTCAAATGGTACTAAAATGGATAACTTTAAGTCTCAGAGTATGCTGCGTGATGAAAATACAGACAAAATGTGATTGGGTTAACTAATTAATATAGTTTTATAGGTCGACACACAACGAGTTTTTTTTATTATTATTTATTATAGGCTCGCGTTTGACCACTATCTAGCCTGATGTTAAGTGATGATGCGGTCGAAGGTGAAGCAAACTTGCCTAGACATAACCTTTTCAATCTTAACTTGAAGACCCCTAGGTTGTAGCTATCAGGAAACTAAGACAGGAATTCAGCATTAAGTGAAGCATTTCGTTTAGTTTGAATACCTGATTTTAAAAACAAAATATCCACAAAAATGTTTTCTTCCATACAACACAATAGTATTCCTGCCGGCGTCTTTGTTTCCTGTCACCTAATTTGCTAATCATCTCAATTTATGTTCAAGATGGAATCCGAGGGGAATCGTATATTTTTATTGGTTAAGGAAAAATGGGTTTCACAATCAATTGTGTTTGTGGGTGAAGTAGTCGATATTGTGCTAAGTAACTGTTTACTGTGTACACGTATACATTTTAAAGAATAAACCATATTTCTCATTAACTCTTATGAATGAATACCACGAATTTTGAATAAGGATGTCGTAAATTCCAACCTCTTGACGGACCATGTAAATTTTCATTTCCGTAATAAAATTCACAGCTGTCGTCGGTATTTCAATATCAATTGCAGAAAACAGCGCGCTTGAACAAATAACGATAGAGTGATGTACTAGCATCAAAGCGACAATAGTATTTTTGAAGTGTTTTGCTGTTGTGGCTTTAGTTTAGTGTCAGTGCTCTGAACAAATAAGATTATGGGAAATCTAGAAGTTTATCCTTTGTAAAGCATGCACGTTGCTTTTATAAAATGGTTCCTTGTATCAGCTTCTTATCAATTAGATAACTAAGTTTTTATGTCTAATTTCGGTATATTTTTCCGTTTTCTTTATCCAGAAACAGTTAAGTACATTCCCACTGTTTTCCTTGGTGTTTGTCCCAATGTTTCCCCACCAGAAATCTATATTTTAATGCTGAACAGGTTTCATTATACGTGGGACACTCAGAAAGTTTTGCGAAACTAAAAAAAATTGTTCTATACGTACATATATTTTTATTAAATCTTTTCAAAGTACTTTCCACCAGCCTCTATACAAAGATTCATGCGCCTAAACCAGTTTTCAAAACACTTTTTCCAGTCCGCCGCAGACACCTCGTTTACAGCCTGCTCGAACGCAGCCAGCGCATCTTCCGGCGACGAAAATTGTATCCCTTTGAGCAGATTTTTTATTTTTGGGAATAAAAAGAAGTCACACGGTGCTAGATCAGGGCTGTAAGGAGGGTGACCGAGGAGTTTGACTGGCGTGCTGTCCAGGAAGTCCCTCATTTTGAGTGCGGTGTGCGCAGGTGCATTGTCGTGGTGGAGCAGTAGCCCGCGGAGCCCTGTGTTTGGTCGCTTGTTGCTTATAACAGAGAAAACTTCTGGCAAACATTTGGTAGTATACCATTCGGCATTAATGCTTCTTTGATCCCGTAAGGGAATTGATACCAAGTGGCCAGTCAAATTAAAAAAGCTAGCGATCAAAATCTTACCCCCGCTTCTAGATCGCTTCACTTTGGTAGGCGTTGGCTCATTTTGAAACACCCAAACAGTCGACTGGCGCTTGGTTTCTGGGTCGTATTGATAAATCCAGGACTCATCACCTGTAACGATGTCGTAAACACGCCGAGACGAGCCTGCTTCAAATTTGTTAAGCATATCACGGCACCATTCCACCCGGGCCTGCTTCTGAGCATCGGTGAGGTTGTGCGGCACCCAGCGTGATACTATCCTCCTCACGCGAAGATGGCTGTGTAGAATCTCGTGAACGCTTCCCGATCCAATCTTCAATATGTGTTGAATCTCCTGATATGTAATTCGCCTATTGTCTTGGATTTAATTTTTCACTGCTAGCACGTTTTCTTCGGTAACAGCCGTCAAAGGGCGACCGCTTCTTTCGTCATCCCCCAAAGTTGGTCGACCGCGCTTGAATTCGTTATACCAACGATACACGGTTGCCTTGGAAGGGCCTTCATCCATGAATGCCATTTGAAGTCTATCGTACGATTCATCCGGTTTCAGGCGACACTTGAAATCGTATAAAATCATAGCTCTAAAATGTTCCCGGCGCAGATCCATATTTCAGTGAGACACAATACTTTGAATTAACTCGCAAAAAATGTGGCGGGAAATTTTGAAATTGGAACTTACTTATTTTTACTTATAAATAATCATATTTTCGAAAAACATTATAACTGGCCAGTCTCCCATATATAAAAACTTTTTTTCGCAATACTTTCTGAGGGGCCTGGTACAATTGTGTCGCTATAATACAATAAATGAGCCTGTCTCATACAAATACGAGATATCACATAAACTGCGGGATGACGTCACAGTTAAGTGGCGCACCCTTCATTTACATATTCACTCAAATTCTTACTGCAGATGATATGAACAAGGACGCGTGAAAATGTTAGATATGGTAAAATGTAACGTCTCACGGTCACATACATACATAAACTCACGCCTTTTTCCCATGGGGGTAGGCAGAAACTACAGAACGCCACCTGCTACGGTCACGTGAGAGCGAATTTAGCGTATAAGTTTTATATCGAATTTACATTTCCATTTGGGAAGTGAAGTAACGATTAGAGTTTAACATATTTAGGGTTTCGTTCCCCAAAAGGAAAAAAATGGAACCCTTATGGGATCATTTCGTTGTCTATCCGTGTGACCAGATCTCTTTCTCTGGAATGCCAGTAACAATATAATTTATTTGAAATATTATAAGAATGTTCTGATTCAGACTGATTACTTCTGTACTGTTTTGTAAATATTATCGAGTTATAAAAGAAGCAGGCCGCTCCCTGCTACTAACTATCTATTGAACATTTTTGAATAATTTGCCTCGTGCCGATAATCACGAAGAAGGAGAAAATAATTTAGGCATACGTAATTAATTCAACTACGGAATTTCCTGAAATCAATTTGGTAGAATTTATTTTTGGCTCGCCAAGTTCATTGGAAGTCTTTTTTTTTAAGAACTTAATTTGATATATCTACAGAAATATTTAGGGATGAATGGAATATAATTTGACTATCGGGTTATTTCAATGACACTCCGTACTGCGCTGGGACCGAGCATTTAAAGTGTTTACCACCGATGCGACGTGCTGTTGAATATACCATTTATTTATTTATTTATTTATAGTTAATTAAAACGATACCAAGACCAATTATAATAATTAACGTAGAAATAGAATATAACAATGTTGACAGTTGTGTCACATAAAATCAATAATTTACCATACAATACAATGAACAGTGTTATGCTAATATAATCAATCCAAATAATAATTCAAAAATAACAATACAAATATATAACATGGCACAGTGGAATGACAATGTACATAATCAATAATTCAAATATAAAAATACAATTATCATGTACCAGGAGTTGGAGCATGTTTATAATATTTATAAGTATAACTGCGCATAGCTTCACTAAAATTAATTCTATCCTACAAACAGATTTTATGTTCCAAACTTCAACAGTACGTGTTTATTCGGGTAACGTCGCTGGGACAAATTTGCTCAAGTTTCACATCAAACTGCCACTAAATACGGCTGTACATCTCAAGGACTGATTCTGAATGTTGATAAAATACAAAAAACTCCAATAACGAACGGTTCTGGCTCATAAATCTGTCCTTCAAAGTTTTAGATTTTCTTTTGGTTCATTTTATCGAAGATTTTAGCAATTTGCTTCAGTTTGCTTCAGTCCTCTTCACTTTTCGTTGGTACTTGATTGATGATTCTCTGTCTTAGCTCTGTTAGGTGTTTTAAGTAAAACGTATATTCCTGTTTTTTTTCTTATGTCACAGAAAGAGATGAGATAAAAAATGCTGATATAGCTAGATAGAAACCAACACTATGTCAGTTGCTCACAAGAAAGGAAACCGTACTACCTAAATAAGTTCATAGCAAGTTGAATCGATACGATTTAAATTCCTGTGACGTAACTTCGAAACACGGCTTCGTTCATTTGTGGAACTGGAATCAAATTCTTCGTCTGACATTCTAAATGAAAATATTTCACATTCACCGCAGTGACCGAGGCAACGTAACGCTGCAATATATCAAGCCTATCTCCGTGATAGGCTATATCTGAGTGTTTCGCAGAATGTTTAATACTCATACGAAATGTATTGTGTGTATATGACATGTATTGTTTGAAAATAGTGTACGGGACAACTATAAATGATACGATGTGATAGTTTATAATGATAGATTTATTGATATAATGCTATAGCTAATTGATACAGCTTATGATAGCATGATTTTAGAATATCGAACTGCTACGATATTATGATAGTGAGTACACGCGGCGACGACCGAACGCGAACTAAGGTAAATTGCGCACGCGGTACAAAACTGCTTATTTAACGTAAAAGTTATGAATTGTACGGGTGGACCGTACATGCTCCCAGGCACGAGAGACTAAGATAAAAAATAAAAGTAAAAATATAAAATCAAAACATTAAAAAATGTCAGCATCTATACATAAAGAAAACAATTAATCGAAAGCACAATTTAGGTAGATACGCGAAAAACTAAATAGATAAAGTCTCTAAAAAGTGTTATTCATTTTCACGGAAAATAGATTTGCGGAACACAGGCGACGTAGCCTTGTTTTGTTTACGCGCACTGATTACACCCGAAATTGTACTGAGCTCAATTTCACTAGGTCCCGATTGCTCATTTACACTGATTCGCGGAACACTGATTACACTAGCACTCTGAAGCTGCTGATGAGTCGAGCGAGCGGGCAGAGCCACGCTGCGCACACGCCGAAGGCGCCGCCACACGTGCACGGCTCCTGCCGCGCACAGGGCGAACACCACTAAGTATATCACCGTGTAGTGATGCACGTCGTGATATGAGAACCCGTCGTCCAAATCTTCATCAACGCTCGGTTCATGTGTCAACTGATTCAACTTATCATGGACTTCCTTTACCAGACCTTGAGTCTCGATGTGGGTATAGTCAGACTGTTCGTCGGTTGCAGCGATAGGTATCGTTAAATTGATAATGTTGTTGATAGGTGGAATATCAATCCTCAGAACGTCAGCCGTAGTGTTCAGAATGTTGGTCAGTTTCTTATGTAAGTAAACTGTGTAAGTATCGCCTTTGATGACGCAGCCATCGCCGAGCATGATAACGCCAGCCTTGGTTAATTGTACGGCCGTAACTTGATACTCGCATATGATTCGTATGGAGCACGGTCCGCAACAAAAATATAAATATGTATTTCATTTATTAAGTTCTGTCCAACGGTTTGTGCAGATTGTAGATGCGGTGCTGCAACGATTTGAATGTTGATCTCTGATGCAGAGGTTTTCATCCGATCTTATTTGATGAATCGGACCCTTCAAGGGGCAGATGTACGTTTCTGTGTCGAAAAACATACAGGTTTCGAAAACGTTTTCCGTCATTGGAATGTAACCGTCCTTTTGTATATTAATTGCGAGAATATCTGCGATGGGAATTATGCTGATCATATTACTTCCAATCTGCTGCGGAACTGTTATGATTCTGTAGATGTCGTAGCTGTCTCTACTCACTAATGGGATTTTAATTTCGAAAATAATATACTGCTGCATGACTCTGGCTTTACTCTTCAATAAATGATACAGTTTAGATAAATCTGATTGAATATTATCTATTGGAAGAGTCAATTCTTTTGCTAACTGTCCTATTATGACATTAAGTTCATCCGTCAGCTGTTTAGGTGTCAGAAGGTGGAAATTGAACCCTGTGTGGTGTAGGTTCATAATTGTATCCACGATGGTTTCTTGGATGGTTTTCAAGTTCATCAGGATACTGTTGGCAATGATATATGTTACACTAAAGCTGTTAGACAGTAGTGATTCTTGAACTCCTGCCTGAATTGTGTTAAATCCCTTTTCTAAATTGATGAGGTGCTAATTAAACACCTTGTGATGTCTATCCATCGCATTTTCTACTCTTTTGATGATGTTGTTCTCTGCTTCAACAATAGATGTGTTGTTTTTCCACAAGGAAGCCAAACGCTTTTGATTACGTCTGATTTGCTGGATTTCCTTGGCATAATTTTGAGCAAACTCGTCGTCTAAGACACCAAACAAACTGCGTGCTATGCTTCCTATAGGATTGATAAGACCGCGCTTATGTCGCACGTGCCCGCGAACTGCTGACCAAGCATCATGCTATTGTAGTGGTCAAGTTCATTGCTACCGTGACGTAATTGCATAAGGATTGCGTCACACTGTGATATCTTTGTTGTATTAGAACATATGTTGCCCAGATGATCGACGTATTTTTTAAGCAAATCTAATCCTTGCCAATAGGGCTCCATATCATAATACACAATCAACTTCCACTCGTCTCGTTCTAGACGCATATTGGAGATCTTGTCAAAATAAATGCTCTGATTGCTATTCAAAGGTGCTGTTTTGTAATCACAACTAGATGGTGTTATGATTAACATCAAAAACATGAGAGCAATGTATATGAAATTGCCGATTTTTCCCCTGCGATGACGTCTTGATCTATTAGATGTCTCATTCTCATTTGATCGCGAAGGTTGATGGGTATTCTTTGTGTTGATATTATTTTGCTCTGCGTTGTTTTCAGGTTGTTGATTTTCGTGGACTGGCAACAAGGAAAGTTTTGTGATTGGCCTCTTGATTACCCCATTTTTGGTTTTTACTGATACCACACGAACATAGCCGTCCTTGCCGGGGTGCAGCTCTATGATTCTGCCCAGGGCCCACTTCGCAGGTGGTAAGTTAGCATCTTGGATGATAACTATATCATCGATCTTTAAGTTCGATCGCTGCTGCCGCCACTTGCTACGTGCTGATAACTGACACAAGTACTCGGTTTTCCACCGTTTCCAGATGTCCTCAAAAATCTTCTGGGTAAGCTGCCATCGTGTTCTTGCATCTCTTTCTGTCTCAATGATGGTAAGTGTGGGACCACTCGCTAAAAAGTGCGACGGAGTTAGGTAATCCATGTCCTCCGGGTCTTCGCTGATGATGCAAAGAGGTCTCGTATTAAGGCAGGCTTCCAACTGTGCTAGCACTGTGGAATACTCCTCATACGTCAGTTTCTGCTCACCTACAACTCTCTTGATGTGGTGTTTGAGACTTTTGACAGCCGCTTCCCAGAGCCCTCCAGCACTCGGCCAGGAAGGTGCGTTAAAGTGCCATTGTATTTGCATATCTGTGATTGCTCTGTAGAACTCGGTACTTGCTCGTAAGTTGATGTACTCTTCACGCAAGGCCTTGTTGGCTCCGACAAAGTTTGTCCCATTATCGCTATAGATATGGTTTGGAGCTCCTCTGCGTGCTGCCATCCTCCTTAATGCTGCTAGGAAGGCAGCTGAACTCAGGTCGGAAACGAGTTCTAGATGCACGGCCTTGGTCGCCATGCACACGAACACCGATATATAGCCTTTGGTCATCTTGATGCCACGACCTTTATTCGCTTTGACGTCCACATAGCCGGTGAAGTCGACCCCAGTATGATTGAATGGCCGCGACGGATTACTTCGTGACTCAGGTAAGTCTCCCATTATTTGTGTATTTTTTACAGGATTATGCTTTCTGCATGTGACGCAATTATGTATGCGTTTTTTGACAGCACGGTTACCGCCAATAATCCAGAACTCCTGTCTTAACCACGCCAGTGTTAGGCGAGCTCCACCGTGGAAGGTCATCTGATGGCCTTGATCAATCAGTCGATCGGTAAGTAATCCACTGTGAGGAATGATAATAGGATGTTGCATGTTTTTGCTTAACCTTGCATTGCTTATCCTGCCACCAACCCTTAGCAATCCGTTTTCATCTAAATACGGATTTAAGTTAAGTAGCTTGCTTTTAGAGTCTACATTGCTATGCTTTTGAAGGCTTTTGATCTCCTCCGTAAACTCTTGCTGCTGTACATGCTTGATTAAAATGTGCCTTGCTCTTCTTAACTCAGTGATTGTAAGAAAAGACGGCTTTGGTTGCGTTTTTGATGATATACGTAATATCCTCGCAAGTATACGTGTCGATTTCGCAAAGCTGCTATACTTGCTCAGTATTGTGTCGATGACATCATATGATTGTTTTTGCGAGGAGATGACTTGTTTTGCGATTGTTATCTCTCTCATTTCTTCGCATGTGTTGTAATCAGGGTTTTCCTTTGGCTGATTTTCATCGAATGAAGGTAACCATGAGGGTCCATGCCACCAAAGAGTATGTTGGTTAAGTTGTTCTACGGACATGCCTCTACTGGCGCAATCAGCTGGGTTATCTGCGGACTTAACATACCGCCAGCTGTTTGATGGTATGACATCGGTCACTTGCTTGACTCTATTGGCAACGAAACGCTTCCAGCGACCTGTATCACCTTGCAGCCATCCCAGTACAGCTGTTGAGTCTGACCATGCGAAGATTTTGATATCGTGCCCAACCAGACATTTTGTATCTGTGTACATTAACTTTGATAGTAGTACGGCTGCACTCAATTCCAATCTTGGTAATGTGATACTTTTGTTTATAGGAACAAGCCGCGCCTTTCCAGTTATTAATGATACTGTTGAGGTTTGGTTGGCATCTTCATTTTCGTATATGCAATAAATCACACAAGCGAATGCTTTTGTAGATGCATCACAGAATCCGTGCAGCTTAATGGTTCCGTTCCTGTGACACTGCAGCCATCTCGGTAGCTTAAACTCATTTATATGTTGTAAATCTTGTGTCATTAATGACCATTGCTTAACAATCTCTTCAGGAACTTGATCATCCCACTGGAGTTGTAATTGCCAGACTGCTTGAAATAGTAGCTTGAGCTTAGTGGTAATTGGAGACAGCCACCCCAAAGGGTCAAAGATTTTCGATATGTCTGATAAGAGAGATCTTTTCGTCACGGTTTTTGATGATGACACATTGATTTTGCTTTGGAATGTGAATTGATCTTCAGTAGGGTGCCAGCGCAACCCGAGAGCCTTGGTGGACTCCTGATGACGAAAATCAAATACTTCATCTGTTGTGCTAACGTCATTCAGTAACTCCGCCTTATTCGACGACCATTTGCGGAGGTTGAAACCTGCTGATTTCAGAAGATCTATTAGATCTGTTTGCAGCTGCATTGCTTCTTGCAGGGTATGATGACCACTCAGAAGATCGTCCATATAGAAGTCTTCTTCTAAGACCTTCGCTGCTGCTGGGTACTTGTGGCGTTCATCATTTGCTAACTGCTTGAGCGTCATTATTGCTAAAAATGGCGCTGCTTTTGTACCGTATGTGACGGTCATGAGTTCGTATTCACGAAGAACTTGATCTGGAGAGTCACGCCATACTATTTTTTGATACTTCAAATCATCCTTGTGGCAAAAAATCTGCCGAAACATTTTTTCCAGGTCGGCAGTATATGCGAATTCATATTGCCTCCATTTTAAAATCAAAGAAAACAAATCCTTTTGTAAATTAGGTCCTCTGTACATTAAATCGTCAAACTCAGCCCCGACGATGTTTTCGCTGACGCGTTGAAAACGACCCGCAACGCAGTTGTCGAGGAATCCGATTTAATTACACAATGATGTGGTAAATAGCAGCTGACTTGATTTTTGTCGTATGTACTTTCCTGCATATGGCCTAATTCGATGTACTCATGTATGAATGATCTATAGGACATTTGAATGTTGACGTTATTCGAAAACTTCTTTTCAAGCTGATAAAATTGTCCAATGGCCTTGTGTTTTGACTCTCCTAATTTTTCCTCAATGTTGGCCTTCAGTGGTAATCTTATGACGTAACGACCATCTTCTCTTCTTGACGTATCTGCCTTGTAACGCTGTAGGCATTGATGATCTTCTTCTGATAACTCGTTTTGACTGTCGTCAGCAACATCTTCGATTGCCCAGAACCTCTGAATATCATCTATGTTGTTTAGGACAACACTACATTGATATGATATCACGTTCCCACTTACAATCCAGCCAAGGCGTGTTTGCTGCGCCACTACCTGGGAATCGCTTTCCTTGATTAAGCCATTCATAATGATTGTTGAGTAAACATCTGCTCCAAGCAGTATGTCGACTGGACGACTAAGGTTATATTCAGGATCCGCTAGATTAACCTGCTCTAGACAAGCCCATGATGGCTTTTGGAATGAGCGATTGGGCAAATTATAAAGCAGAGTTTTCATGATAAGTACCTCAGTGGAAAAAGTGAAGTCTGTATACACTGCTGATGCTTCAATTTGTATAACTCCCTTGCAGTTATTTTCCTTGGCACCAACTCCCATTACAACTCCCTTGCATGCTCGTCGAGGAAGTCCCAATCGCTGAGCCGCGTCTTCAGTGATCAGTGATACTTGGGATCCCTGATCTATTAAGGCTCGCATAGGGTAGTAAACCCCATTAATCCCCATAACCTTGATTTGTGCTGTTGCCAACAGGGTCTCTGATATTTCTGGATTCGACACGTGTGTGACGTTTTTGCACTCCTTTGAAGTCGAATCGCTAGCGTAAGACTTCAAGTTACTGGAACCCGAGAAGGAATCATGTAACAAGGTATTATGATCACCTTGACATTCGCGACATCTTTTGTCGGAAATACATGCCTTTATGATCATAAAGACAGTTTCTGCATAAATTCAATTTATTCACCGTCTTGCGTTTAGAATCCGATGTTGATTCTAAGAAAGTTTTGCAATTGAATAAACGATGATTTTCGCGGCAAACCGGACATTTCCATTGCTTTTTAGTCGCAGAATTGTTAGAAAATGATCTATTGGACTTATGGAAATGTTTCTTGCTGTTGGGCTCTTGCAGCCCGGCGAGCATGGCCTACTGTGACATCGCTTAAGTCACACTTTTAATCACAGTTTGGGCGATAAACTAATTTTGTCTTAAATGCTAGCACGGCGGCGTGAGATATTTTCTTGACTTGTGGCATAACTTCTTGACGTTTATTTTTTTCTTTTTCGGAAATTTTCCAATTTTATTGCAGTTTCGGTTTAACCTTGGCCATAAAAACCATTTATGTTCTGAGAAGCATAGCCCTACGACGCACTGTTGCCGAATTATGGGCCTCCGTATTTTATTTTATTTTGCATATTTCCAAAATGATATCTCGAAAACGGTATGTCCTAGGCCAAAAATAACCAAAATTTAGCCCCCCCCTTTGCTACCCCCATGTTAGCAGCATCCCAACATGAATTATAAGTTTTTTTTTTTTTACATTGCTTGGTTTTCGACTCGGTCATGACAAGTTATGATAAAATATGTCATGACTTACAATTTGTCTTAAATGCTAGCACGGGACAACCATGTGACATAATTTACAGGCGCAACTTGCTTTTCTTGTTGTTGACTTCATAGTGCGACATAATTTGAATAGACGACAAAATAAAATAATACGTACAAAAGTATGCCGTTCATACAGCTAAACAACTTTTTAATTTTGTTGGGAAAAAAAATATATTTGACCCTTGACCATAGACTTATGCACACTTTATTTTTCTTTGTTTGTTTGATAACATATTAAGTGTTTGTTAGAAAGATATATTTATTGTGAAAATTTTAATAATTACTAAAAAATATAATAGCTTGGACCAATACCGGTGGGCCCCTATTTTTATATTTTAAATATTTTTTGGGGATTTTATTTAAGAAACATTTAAAATGTAGAAAGCGATAAGAATATGGTATAAAAGAAAATAATTATAAAAAAAAACATAATTAAAATAAGAACAACAATAAAAAAATACAATTATGAAAAAGTAATTATATAAAATCAATTAATAATCCAATTACAACAAATACATTTCAATTAATTAATAAGCATTGATCACCAATTCACCATACACACAAAATGAATTTATTGCCATTTGGTGCCGTAATTAGAAGGCAAATATGTTTTTTTCAACTATAAAATTTTATCACCACCTCCGAACGAAAGTGATACATTTTTCTAAATCATCTGTCAAAATGTGACATGTGTGACAAAATGGGTGCGCCCGTATTAGCAATTAAGACCCGATGAGTCCCAAACAAACGTCAGGAAATTTTCTCACGCCGCCGGTGCTATTATTTAGGACAAAATGGCGTTATCGTCCAAACTGCGATGAAATGTGTGACTCAAGCCATGTCACAGTAGGCTGTGCTCGCCGGGCAGCAACAAGAAAGGCATGTTGCGCCTTTAAAATATGTCACATGTTTGACCCGTGCTAGCATTTAAGACAAATTGTAAGATATGACATAATTTATCATGTCATGTCACATATGTCTTGGGTACGCCCATGCTCGCTAGGCTGAGGCTTGTAATCTGATTTCTGACCATCTTGCTTGCGCCGTAAAGCTTCCAATTATGTAAACTTGTTCTCTAGGAATCCCATGAATTCACTTAATATTGGCAAATCTCGTGGGTTTTTCAGAGAGTTCGTGTAGTCAGAGTGGGTTTGCTGATCCAGTTTCAGTGCTAGTACATGAACTATAAGTGGATCCCACGATTCTACGTCAACTCCAAGGTTTTTAACCGCATTCAGACACTCGTTAGTGGTGTCATACATTTTCTTGATTTGTGAAGCTGACTGCTGTTGCATTGTTGGTAATAACAGAAGAATGTTGATATGAGAACTGAATATTAGCTTAGTGTTATTGTATCTGTGGTTCAATATGTCCCAACAGACCTTATAGTTCTCGGTGCTAATATGCAAGTGCTGGATAAGTCTCTCCGGTTCCCCCCTAAGCTTAGCTTTCAAAAATTGCATTTTCTGTGCGCAGGAGATAGAACGGTTTTTGTGTATTGATTCCGAGAATAAGTCTTTAAATGCTACCCATTGATGATAGTTTCCGTTAAATGCTGGAATATCCATCGTTGGGGTACTTTTCTCACGGTGAGAGACAGACCACATCTTACTGTTGATAGATTTCTTGATGTGAAGATAAAGTTGTTCGTATTTGACGAACGACTTTTCGTATTCTTCATTTTCTTCGAACAACTCGCTATCAATCTCCCAATGTAACGAGTCTATGGTTGACCATCTTGATTGAACAGTTTGCAAAATATCTTCAAATTCCCATTTCTCAGATATTTTATCTAAATCTATGATAGCAATGGTACGCGAGAATGCCTTAAAATTGCTTTTCTGTTTACGCAGCATCTCTTCCAGCTTACTGCTGTTACCTTGCGAAGTGTAAAAAGCCGGAGACTTGGCCCTAACCTTGCTGGTTGATTGCTGTTGATTGTCTCCTTCATCTTGATCTGTCGATCCTCTCCCGTGCCCTTGACCCTCTGCTTCAGCTGCTTGCAATGTTTGCCGCAGAGTAGTCGGTGCTTCGAAAATCTTAGGATCGGTCATGGTGACCTTGTACTGCAGAATATACGCTCGTGCCTCGCTGTACAACTTCCTAGTTTTCTGATAATAATTTTCTGAAAAATAGCTGTAGCCACGCTCTTCAGATTCTTCTAACTGATTATGATTAGATTGGAACTCTTCCCAATATTTTTCGAGAAGCTCTAAACGTTTGCTGACGTAAATAGAGGTTTTTCTTTCAGCTCCATCCTTTTTAAAATTTCGCAATAGCTGCTCTATGCCCTGCATAATCTGATTCTGATTTTCGAGTAGGCCCTCCATCTCGGAGATGATGATGTAGCTTTCGTGATAAAAGCTTGATAAAAGAAATCTATGATATTTCTATGAATCCTACTCGATTGTGTATTCCTTGTTTCGTCGACTAAGCTTGGAAAACGATAAAAGGTACCTTATGTTGATAAAATGATTTTATGCTTGGCTTGCTCGAGAATAGACACCCTTTTCATAAAACGCCGATGATGCTGTATGCTGGTGTGGTCGTATGTATGCTGATGCAAGGACCACGTGACACGAGCTGCTAACCTCACGGGCGAGTCCACTCGTAGACCAGCTGCTTCGCTGTTGCGATGATAATGATAAGTCACTCACCGGTATCTGCTGCTTGTTACCTGGTGGTGGGTAATGATAATGGTAGGTATATCCACTCTCTGATTCGGCGGAATTTTCACACGCACTTTGTAAAACACGCGGTAGGTCCCGCCTGTACGGTGGCTCGAAGGACCATAAAGTTGTACGGGACAACTATAAATGATATGATGTGATAGTTTATAATGATAGATTTATTGATATAATGCTATAGCTAATTGATACAGCTTATGTTAGCATGATTTTAGAATATCGAACTGCTACGATATTATGATAGTGAGTACACGCGGCGACGACCGAACGCGAACTAAGGTAAATTGCGCACACGGTACAAAACTGCTTATTTAACGTAAAAGTTATGAATTGTACGGGTGGACCGTACAAATAGTACATCGGAATTGAGCACCAGCCAAGTTGATTTCTAATAAAATACTTGTAATATCAATGGAAACTTTTTATACCTGTGTGTAATAGAGGCCTTTCACAAAAAAAAATTACAACAGAACAGCATTATATTTTTTGTAAAAATTTCCGTACGCAAAATACGCGCTTAGACGTGGAGTTGCGGACTCCAGCCCGTCTTAACTTTACTTAACAATTTGATAACTATATAAGGCGGTTTACACACGGCACTGCGCACCGACGTGGTAGACGGTGAAGCGGATCTCATGTCGCATTGGCCTCTAATAAATTCGTTGACGCCTAACACACGTACACCGCCCGACCGCGCGGGTCGAGTGGTGCTCTCCCCTCCTCGTCCGCGGCAGTGCCCGGTGCCGTGTGTAAACCACCATAGGCATAAGTTCTCAAAAGGAAACCTATTTCAACAAACCTCAACAACAATATTGTCCATGGAATAATACAGTTAAAAGTTAAAAAAAAATACTCATAAAACTTGCGCTGTTATAACGTTATAAGCCAATCTAATAATCCCTCCATGTACTTCTGAACTTCGTCACATCGTTGCCAAATTAATTTGATACAAACATTTCCCTTTGTTATCTCGTAAGTTGAAGCTTATTTAAAAGTTTATACGATGAAAAAACGAATCGAAATGAGCCTATGAAATTTAATACCAGAGCGATGACGAGGGTCAATGATTAGGATTAAAGGGTTCTTAAACGAAAAATGAGGCGAACATTTATCACGAAGTGGCCAGTTACTGGACCAAATGACTCTTTTTAGTCTCTGTTCTCTTTCCATTTACTTTTTCCATAAAAGTAATGATAGTTTTTTATCGGAATTGTTCATTAGCTAGAAATTCTAAATAAACTTCCATTCATGATTCAAACAAACATTCCATGATTCGTGAAGAGAAATATTCGATCAAATGTACTCGGAGTGGTCGAACGACTTATTTTTGTAAATGTTTTTCCTGTATGTTTTTGTGGTGTACAATAAAGTATAATGATAATAAATAAATAAATAACAATATCAGTTTAGATTAACTTGAAAAAATAATGAGTTTTGGTCACTGCGTAATAATAAAAAAATCGGATAATTTTATCCATTTTTTTTATTTTTTCCAGGCTGGCTTGGCACCTGCTCACGCTCACGCTGCTCAGCGTGGCCGCCGAGCACAGGGAGCACCAGGGACCACAAACCTGCGGTGGACACTTAAAGCGACACGTGGGCACGATCACGACGCCAAACTTCCCCAACCCTTTCCACGTCCCGATCAAGTGTAAATGGATAATAGAACACGACATAGTGAATGGGACTATATCGATATACTTTACTCAGCAGTACACTACCAGTGGCTTGACGTTCACTGAGTACATGTATTATGACGAGTCTTACAAGTTGGGCGAGAGGCGAGCGCTCACCGTCACCGAAGACAACATTACCAGGATTAAGTGGCTACAGGTATGTTTCTTTGTACCAAGTTGATATTATTAACTTTAAAACTTTCGCGTTTCATCATTAACAAACAATATATCCTGGGTCCTATCAAGATCGGAGACTCTACACTTGAAGTTGTAGACGATTATGTTTACGTGGGACAAACGGTCCAGTTGGGTAGGTCCAACTTCGAGAAAGAGGTCAACCGTCGAATCCGACTCGGTTGGGCGGCGTTCGGGAAGTTGCGTGGTATCTTCTCGTCCAATTTACCGCAGAGTCTCAAGACAAAAGTCTATGACCAGTGTGTGTTGCCAGTGATAACCTATGGGACCGAGACGTGGTCGCTCACAATGGGCCTTATCAGAAAGCTTAAAGTCACCCAAAGGGCAATGGAGAGGGCTATGCTCGGAATTTCCTTGCGTGATCACGTCAGAAATGATGATATCCGCAGGAGAACCAAAGTTACCGACATAGCCCGAAGAATTGCCAAACTTAAGTGGCAGTGGGCAGGGCACATTGCTCGCAGAACGGATGGCCGATGGGGCCGAAAGGTTCTGGAGTGGCGTCCGCGAACTGGAAGACGATACGTTGGAAGGCCTCCCACTAGGTGGACCGATGACCTGGTTAAGGTTGCGGGAAGGCGCTGGATGCACGGGATCGGTCAATGTGGCGACGCCTGGGGAAGGCCTATGTCCAGCAGTGGACGTCTTTCGGCTGAAATGATGATGATGATATGGGAATTTAACGCGATGATTTCGATCATTTATTTACCTAAATGAGCAGTGGTGGCCCAGTGGTATCGGCTGTGACTTACAAGTTGTAGGTTGTGGGTTCGAGCCCAGGCAGGCGTCTTACTTTGTGTAAATTATTTCATCACCACTGCTCTCAAAACGGTGAAGGAAAACATCGTGAGAAAACCGGCATGTCCTAGAACCAAATATTCGAAGACATGTGACATCCACCAACCCGCACTGGGCCCGCGTGGTGGATTACGGCCCGTTACCTCTCACAGAGAGGAGGTCTATGTCCCAGCAGTGGGAAGATTAATAGGCTGATGATGTGATAGTGTGATGGTTCTCAGTGTACTGGCTCCATTGGGGCAGAAAATTCTTCCTCTACCCTCACATTTCTACAAACAACACTAACTTGTCCTTATTCTGTAAGTTCGCTGACTGCACAAAACGAGGTAAAGTTTTTTGAATCACTGGATTCCACGCCGCGGATAATTTGTAACCGTCATCCCGATTGAATGTTTTGTGTTTTTTAATTTCAATCGCTTCACGCACAATTCTTGAATAGAAGTGGCGTTCCGTGTAGAGGACTTGTGGACGATGAAATTCGATCCAGTGATTGCTGCCGCCTTCTAATAGGTTTTCGTAAGTTGATATTTATGTAAAACAATTTATGTACCTACTTATTTTGCCCAATCAACCAATGTAGATGATTACACATAACCCCGTATCGATGCGTATTTGGTTTCAGTGTCATGTCTACCGATGTCCTTAATGGATGTCATGTATACTATTCGCGACAATCTTGCAACCAATATAAATAAGTGTAAGCAAATAGAATGCATATTTATGTCCTTAAAAACTTCTGCGAAGAGGAAGTACAGATAAGTGTGATAAATAGCGGTAGATTGTTATTATAATGGAAAATTTCGCACAATACTGCGTCGAGCGGCTCACTGTGTGAAGGAGGGTAATAATGTGCCACATTACTGTAATTATTCAACGAGAAAACTTCCATAAAGAGTTTGTCGTCGACTGCACCGCGGTGCGATCAGAAAATAATTTTGTTGAGTTTTATTCACTTGGAGCGAACATGATGCTTGAACTTGAGGTTATTACTTCTTGTTTTGGTTTGTGTTTGTGGTTTAGGTAATTATTTTGTATTTACTCAAAAATGCATGTAATGTGGTCATTATTTTGACAACCTTGTTTGAGCAAAGTCGACCTTGCCGTTCTGTTTCAAGGAGCGGCCGGCAAAGTTTTGCTGGACGCTCTAACAGGCCGGCAATGTTTTGCCGGCCGCTATTTTGACGTTTCAACGTTTTAATAGTACATTACTGCCGCGGTCTATAATGACTACTTTGCTGGTCGCGCTGATTATGGCCGACAGCGCAGCGTAGCGCAGCTCCAGGCCGACACAGCGCGGTCAGCGTGCAGCACTTGATGGACGAGCTGAGATAAAGGCCGAGACCGTAGGTCGAGGCCTTAACAGCGAGGACATCAAGGGCTGCAATGATGGCCAAGCTGAAAGGCCTAGAGCGTAGCTAGGCTAGCTCGAGGCAATCATAGCGTGACCAGCGAAGCAGTCATTGTGGGCCAAGGTTTGTATAGTGCTTTACTCAAAAATGCAAGTACCTAATCTACATAAAACCAGCAAGTAATTTAAATAAAAAATTTATTTATTAACTAGAATTTTAATTAAAATGTAAATTATGAAAAGTACAGTTACCAAAATTCAACACCGACTTTCCCGGTTGGATATTAGTAATAGTTTGCGATAATTCTAATGCGGTGTTTGACTGCTGTATTATTGAAAAGAAAATTGGCCCACAATGACTGCTTCGCTGGTCACGCTATGATTGCCTCGAGCTAGCCTAGCTACGCTCTAGGCCTTTCAGCTTGGCCATCATTGCAACCCTTGCTGTCCTCGCTATAAAGCTTTATCTCAGCTCGTACATCAAGTGCTGCACGCTGACCGCGCTGTGTCGGCCTGGAGTTGCGCTACGCTGCACTGTCGGCCATAATCAGCGCGACCAGCAAAGTAGTCATTATAGACCGCGGCAGTAATGTACTATTACTTTCAAGCCTTTCCATGCAGGGGCATTTTAAAAATAACCAACCAATTTAATTTTATTTATTACATAACTGAGATATTTTAAACATTTCATGAGAAGCGTAACGTTTAGTATAACCTCAGAAAGAACTTGTTTAAATGATGCTTCGAAATTGCGGACATCAAACAACTGCTCGCTTGCACGGAGCCGAAACAAATACGTCTTAGTTTTACTATTCTTAAACTTTATAATATCTAATTCTACCTTTACACACCCCTCTTTAATATCGTCTCATTCAATTTTAGAATGTGGGGAGGTATTTTATTGTAACGGTATCCCAAAAAAGATGACGCTACTTTAGCCAGCCTTAAACCTGGTTGAATTAATGGTCCCTATTTCTAGTAACATATTATGATTATAATTTGATTTAACGTTTTAAAGTATTAATTTCATAGGTGTTTGCACTCTTCAAACTAATTTAATGAATAGTTTAATGTTTAAATGCAATATAAGTATACCTGCGATAAAACACTGCACTCAAATTAAATGTAGGTACAAATATTTTCCATTAATTACCAGCTTGGCACCGAAACAAGCTAACAGCTTAACTCTCTACCAATAAATTAGTTGTTTATTTGCCACAGATTTTTGGCTTTTACACATATGACGCGGAAATCCGCTTCGTATCGCATGGAACTGAAACAGGCCGGAACCTCACCAAGCGTTACGTAACGCTAGTGAAACACATCGACTAATCAAATATTGACCGTGGGAATGAGCCAGTATGTCGCATAGATGTTAGATGGCAAACGTGGTATATCAGACATTTGATTTAACGAATTAAGTTCGCATATCACTCTTGAAACGAAATGGATTGATTTCATGTAACCTTGTGAATCAATAGGTATCTGTAAATTGATAAGTATAGCCATTGTCACATGACATATTGTTTAAACTTACTTAGTACGAACTGTTTCCAAACACTACACTTCTGTGTAATTTGAAAAACTCTAAGTTCACACAATCTGACCCTTGCTCGTGTGAAATGAACACTGAACATTAATAAGGAGATTGGAAAAAGGGTTAAAGCGAAATCAGAACTTTTAGCATTAGTATTTTAGTATTTTTCGGACTATACCTATGGGGTACCTAATGAAAAATTCAATCTTGGAGGTAATACGAATTATTTTAGAACAAAGTGAATATAGATAAGACATTAATAATTATCACAGCTACAGTAGCTTCAAACAAACTATTGACTAGCTTGACGGATACAATTTCCATTATGGGCCGTTGATTTGGAAGTTTTTTTTTGTAGGTTGTACTCATAAATAGAAACCTTTTAAAAAAAATTCAAGAATCGGAAATTTTATATTTTTGTATGTTTTTCGTGAGATAAAAAAATGCGAGTCAGACCAAGAGCGAGCAAAGCAAGCTTGGAAGTTTAGGGCACCCTGACACGGATATGTTAGTTTCGTAGGAGATGACGGGAGCTGAAGTGAGCGAGCAAAGCAAGCGAACGCTGCTCCCGCCATCTGCGCCAAAAATCAACGGCACATAATCGAAATTTTAACCGCCTTGACTTCTTAACCTGTCAAATGTTAATTAGCAGACAGAATAGAAAAAAAAACTATTGTTTTAATCCAATTCAGTCGATCTGGATCTCTTAAAGCAACGTTATTTCCATAGTGCGTAAGCGACAGATACAAGTCATGAGAGAACATCTGTCCCAAGAGCTCATGATTGGGCACCAGATCTTGTAGCAGAATGTCGCTACACAACAAGATTCAGACGACCGACGGGAATGATGGCCAGATTGACACTGACCATCCAATTTTCCGGTAGTACACCGTGTGTTTCATCTGCTTAGCAGCACAGAGGCACAATGTGTGAACATTTTCCTATTTTAGAAGAAAGTAACGTACATACTATCAATAAGTACATAGGAGTAACACAGATAACGTCAGTACGCAGGCAGTTCGCGAGTGCGGGTACTCATTACTTTCTCCACGTAACTCTACAAAACAAGAAAAGTTTCGATTGACGTTACTAGGTGTATTTGTAAAGATATAAACTCACATTACCCACTTATTCACATTTTATTAGTAGTCATTTAATGGCTTTAGTTATTAAGATTCTAGTTTGTATCCTGGTATCATCCGATTAAAGAACAAGAATAGGTTAGTTCTCTAGAAACGACACTGCATATTAGGACCAGCCTACAGTTGCTGACCAAAATCTTGAAATAATTTTAAATGCGAGTGTTATTGCTCTCACCTCCGGATCCTTTTTCATTGTAATTGACCCTCACGCTGAGCGGTGACATTGTAATCCTGAAAATACTCGCAAACGCGATTTATAAAGCCTCTTAGCTTTACTGAGAGCAAAAGTGTTTGCAAACAGTACTTGGATATAGCCTGGTGACAGTTCCACTGTCACCAGGCTATATCCAAGTACAATGGACGCGGGACACAATTGTTCAGGTTTAGCTGCTTTTTGTTCTGTTAGTTCATGCTTTGAATATCGGCTTCTGTTAGTTTCCACTTAATCTTACCGGTATTGCTTGTTCTGGTACCAGCTGAATATTTTAATGCCACCGTATTATGCAGGATTTTATTTGCGAGGATACGTACGAAAAGTTGAGAATTTTGTTTTGGTCGTAAAAACACAACAATAATCAAATGGTAACCTCAATAAAATATGCGCTGTAAAATATTTCTTATTCCATGTAATGAAACAAAAAAAATACAACCAAATTACTGATACCCAATTATACCTCTTTTCCCTGAAGGGATTTATTTCTTTTGTTTGAAATAAGGACCCTTTGGAACAGGATGTTTCCATATCATGTAAATTAAATTGACCCTGAAATACTACAATAATGTTTTGCTCCCAAATTATTTTTTTCAAAAGAGATGATGTTTTATTAGTTAACCATCGATTTCAGTTTTTCTGTTGTAATGTGTATGTGACAAGGATCGAGCGGCCAAGACCTTCGTCAGTTCACTGCGCAAGGAGCCGACCGTGAGGAAAGCTATTGGCGAAAAAAAGTGAGGTCAGACTTAAAATTGTTGATTTTTTATGGTCGAGTTTGAAATTTCCTCAAGATGCAGCAATTTTTGCATAATTAATAATTTTGTGTCTCATACAGAACTCTAAAGAATGGTTGGATTTGATATCAAAATTCAATTCAAAACTGTAGATATGTACTTATTAATTGTAGATTAGATAGATGAGTGTAGATGGCGCTAGTGCCATGCACAACATCGTCTCTGAGTATTTATATCGTAAAAAATATTTAAAGCGCATCTAAACGAGAAATATCTTTTGAAATGTAAATATAATAGTGTAAATACCAAGTACTATTGTTATCTGAGTGTTGCGTGGAAGAAAAGTGGATAAAATTCTACTTTCAAATAAAGGATATAGATGTTTACATCTATGGCTACGAAATAACGTTTAAATAATACAAGTGCAGTGAAAATATCGTTAAATATTAGTTTTCAACATCATCAGCCTTTTTGCAGTTCCCACTGCTGGGACACAGGCCTTAATATTAGTGAAACAATAAATTATTTACAAAATATAGTGTTTTTGTGAAAATTAAGTAAAACTGACGGTTGCGGTAAAATTATCTACAAATTCAAATGTGACGATCGTTTAATTTATAGACACTACTAAAAACAGGTCATTTATTTCGACACTCTCTCCTAACTGCAAGTTGGCGCAGTGGATACGACGGCGAACTTGTGCGCTTGATGTCTCGAGTTCCGTCCTAACTTGCAACTAGCACTTTTTGTGTTTTAGAAATTTCTCGTCACACAATTATCTTCATTTCCTTCCCGTAAAACACAAGAGATTGTTGAGTGGTGTGTACGGTAACATAATAATTTTAATGGATAATAATGAGCAGCAGAATGTAACGTTCCGACGCATGAGGCGATCCATATCACTTCACGAAATATCTAACACAACGATATTTGACTCAACAATGCTAAGTTTGCCGGACACGTCTATTAATACACATAAATCCTGTTGTGAAGACTTGCGATATAAGGTGGAGACGTTAACAAAAAATCTCGAAACTGCGACCAATGAAATAGACAACCTACATGACGAAATTAGCAACCTAAAAAACGAATTATCTAAGTATTTGAAAGTGATAGAAGTATATAAAAAATTGATTGCTCTGATGTATCAAAAACTCTATCAAATAGAAAGAAGAAAAAGATATCCATGCATGAAAAGAACAGAGCAACCCCAATAACCTCGTCCCCTACACAAAACGTTGCAGTATCCCCAGTAACCGACAAGTGTGATTTGGATTCTCCTGTCAATGAGTCTCCTGCTAATAAAAATATGCTGTCAAAAAGCATTGCAGCGTCACCAGCTATATTGACTCCAGGACCTGTGAATAATATAAACTCAAGCGCTAGTACTCTTTCACAGGAATGTATATCCACTAAAAAGACGACGTCAATCCATAAGACCGTATCTGTGCAACATAAGAAGGTCATTATTTTAGGTGATGACCAAGGGCGAAATATTCGATACACCTTGTAAGCCCTTCTGGGCAACGAATTTCAAGTATTATGCTTCTGGAAACCTGGTGCAAAAACAACGGATGTCTTATTCAATTCGTTTATCTTTAATTCTTTAACGAAAAATGACTATGTTATTATATTGTCTGGTACTAATGATACCAATCCTCTGGATTTTCAAATTGACCTCGGTGTTTGGTTTAGAAGTATTAATCATACCAACATTATTGTATCAGAAGTGCCTTACAACAATCATTTTAATGAATGGAGCTTAAATAGTTCGCTACGCCACATATGTAATAAATATAATGGTCTATTTGTGAATATGGGATAATCAATCTGTACCACGAAGACTGCGCGATCTTACTGTTAATATTTCTAGATACTTACTGAAAGAAATATTACATATTGATTTCAAAACTAAATTTATGACATACCAGGCCCCTCAGAAAGTATTGCGAAAAAAAGTTTTTATATATGGGAGACTGGCCAGTTATAATGTTTTTCGAAAATATGATTATTTATAAGTAAAAATAAGTAAGTTCCAATTTCAAAATTTCCCTCCACATTTTTTGCGAGTTAATTCAAAGTATTGTGTCTCACTGAAATATGGATCTGCGCCGGGAACATTTTAGAGCTATGATTTTATACGATTTCAAGTGTCGCCTGAAACCGGATGAATCGTACGATAGACTTCAAATGGCATTCATGGATGAAGGCCCTTCCAAGGCAACCGTGTATCGTTGGTATAACGAATTCAAGCGCGGTCGACCAACTTTGGGGGATGACGAAAGAAGCGGTCGCCCTTTGACGGCTGTTACCGAAGAAAACGTGCTAGCAGTGAAAAATTTAATCCAAGACAATAGGCGAATTACATATCAGGAGATTCAACACATATTGAAGATTGGATCGGGAAGCGTTCACGAGATTCTACACAGCCATCTTCGCGTGAGGAGGATAGTATCACGCTGGGTGCCACACAACCTCATCGATGCTCAGAAGCAGGCCCGGGTGGAATGGTGCCGTGATATGCTTAACAAATTTGAAGCAGGCTCGTCTCGGCGTGTTTACGACATCGTTACAGGTGATGAGTCCTGGATTTATCAATACGACCCAGAAACCAAGCGCCAGTCGACTGTTTGGGTGTTTCAAAATGAGCCAACGCCTACCAAAGTGAAGCGATCTAGAAGCGGGGGTAAGATTTTGATCGCTAGCTTTTTTAATTTGACTGGCCACTTGGTATCAATTCCCTTACGGGATCAAAGAAGCATTAATGCCGAATGGTATACTACCAAATGTTTGCCAGAAGTTTTCTCTGTTATAAGCAACAAGCGACCAAACACAGGGCTCCGCGGGCTACTGCTCCACCACGACAATGCACCTGCGCACACCGCACTCAAAACGAGGGACTTCCTGGACAGCACGCCAGTCAAACTCCTGGGTCACCCTCCTTACAGCCCTGATCTAGCACCGTGTGACTTCTTTTTATTCCCAAAAATAAAAAATCTGCTCAAGGGGATACAATTTTCGTCGCCGGAAGATGCGCTGGCTGCGTTCGAGCAGGCTGTAAACGAGGTGTCTGCGGCGGACTGGAAAAAGTGTTTTGAAAACTGGTTTAGGCGCATGAATCTTTGTATAGAGGCTGGTGGAAAGTACTTTGAAAAGATTTAATAAAAATATATGTACGTATAGAACATTTTTTTTTTAGTTTCGCAAAAACTTTCTGAGTGTCCCACGTATTTTTTTTTTTTTTTTTTTTTTTTTTTTTTTTTTTTTTTTTTTTTTTGGGACAATCCCACCGCACTATTCCCCAAACCACTGCAACTCCTGAAAGCCAGAATCAACAGTGGCGACCACCAGAAAAGCGCCGAGGCAATGAAGCTCGACGAAGTCCCGGAGAATGAATTTACCTGTCTTGGATCCCGCAACGAAATTAATCAGAAGAGAATAACGGAGGAGTAGGAAAAATGTAAATTTCCACTTCCCTCCATATCAAGCAGGAGACAGAACAAACAAGGCCAATAGGCACAAAGGGTCATATACAACTGGGATAAGCCCAGTTGCCTAGCACCACGGATAAAAAAAAATTGCATTAATACATATTAATGGGGTCCTAGCATTGTGAGCTGTTATATTTGGTTCCAATAATAGGTATGGCAAAAAACGCTTGAACGCACGGAAATTTGTTCTAGTTTCCACAAGGTCCGTATAGTAAACAACTCCTGATGCAGCCTGTACATTATTCAACATAATATTACGTTCATTCTGCCAAAGAATACACTCCCATAAGATATGATGTGCAGATTGTACATATTCGCAGTCAGATGTAGAACACTGACATAAAGGCGAGGCAACGAGCTTGAAAGAAAATAATTTACTTTTAAAGTTACCATGTCCCGTGAGAAATTGGGCAACACAGTGATCCACTTCCAGCCACGTGCTGGCCAGCCGCACGCGAACGGATGGAAAGAATTGGTGGAGGTGTCGGCCCTTGATAGAATTATCCCACCCTACATTGCCATTCGGATAAAAGTTCCTCCCAGACGTCAATAGGTGGTTTAAATAATCTAGAGATTTTTCTCACGGTCACTCCGCGTTAAAAAGTTCGCGTCCGCGGTCTCTCGTGTGGAATAGTACATTGCAGCACGTCGCTGCACTTCAAGGTCGACCGGAAGTACACCAGCAAGTATCGGTAAGGCCTCAGTACTAACCGTCCTGTATGCTTTGCATAAGAATATCAAAGCCAAACGCTGACTTTGAAGTAATTTACGTCGTACCGCCCCTATGGTGGCCCTATCAGCCCAAACAGGCGCCCCATAGCACATACAACCCAAGTAAGTAGCCCCATAAATAGTTTTTAAAGTTAAAAAAGACAGACCCCACGTAGATTTAGATATTCTCGTTAAGGCATAGAAATTTTTTTTTGCTTTTTCACCGACTATTTTAATATGATCTATAAATGCAAAATTCCTCTCTAACACTAGACCAAGATAGCACACGGACTGCTTCCTTTTTACGGGAACGTCATTAAATTTAATAGTAGGACACGATTTAAGATTACCCTTCAAAATGAGTTGATAAGTTTTGTGCGGAGCAAAGGTCAGGCGGTTTCGATCGCCCCACTGAGATATTAATCGTAGGCAAGTGTCAGCCAAGTTCTCGAGTCCAGCTCGAGTACTTGATTGAATGAGCAGAAGACCGTCGACCGCGTAACCGGTTAATGAACAGCCGCTAGGAAGCGGAATCGCGAGGAAATCATCAAAGCCTAAATTCCATAAAGGTGGACCAATAACCGAACCCTGAGGACATCCCATGGTGAGAGACTTCGACATGGAATGATGACCGAGTTTGAGTTTCGCGGAACCATTTAAAAAGTAAGAGTAAACTAGATTATATATATTTCTGTAGCAGCCCCGAGTTTTCATTTTAAGTAATAGCATTGGCCACCATGCGTTATCAAAAGCCCCAGAAATATCTAGAAAAATCCCAATTACGTACTACCAATTACGTCCCACGTATATTAAGCGAAATCGAATTCTCACTAAGCCTAAACCTGACCAATCAACTCAAACTAGTAACATACTTAGCGACGTTGTTATTACTGCCTGTGACAAATGCACTCAAACTTGTTACATTCCTGATGACAAAATTACTAACTGCAACTTGTCTATGTCTATGGACAAAGTGCCTAAAGCTGGTAGTAGCAATTGTTTTCGTGTATAAATACGTATATATCTTTCACCAAAATGTTAATGGCTTGATTGGTAAATCGGACCTACTTACTCTTCATTTAGAAGAACTATGGGACAAGGGACAAAATATTGACTTATTGTGTATCACTGAACACAATATGCTGAATGGAGATTAGTTCCATCTATCTATCCCTAACTACGAATTGGCTACGTTTTCAATGCGAAATACTAGGCGTGGTGGTTCATGCATCCTTATAAATCGTATGCAGAAATTCAAAAACATTGATATAAGTAAATTCTATGTAGCTAATATCATTGAATGCTGTGCAATAGAATTAATAATACATAATTTAATAGTAATTTTCATGTACAGACCACCTAAAATTAAGAATAACTGTTTAGAACATTTTTTTGCAAACTTGGATGGTATTTTACGAATGTGTAGCCTCGGTGATTTAAAAAAAGTGGTTATTTGTGGTGATTTTAATATAGACACTTTGACACAATCAAAACCTTTTAACAATTTTCAAAACCTCCTTTTAAACTATGACTTAAAAATTGGAATTCACCAGCCTACACGATTAGCTAGTGGAAAATGCATAAACAATATCATACATAACATTAGAGGTAGTAATTGTGCAGTACTTTATCTTGCGCTATCTGATCATACTGCCCAAGTGATCAAATGCCCTGTGAAAAAAACTTGTTCTATTAAGCATTGGTATCCACTGAGGCGCGACTATTGGCAAGAAAACTTGACAAAATTCATTGACTCTCTTCATAATCTTGGTTTTAGTGAAGTCTATCTACACGACAATCCTGAGGAAGCATTTAACTGTTTCTATGACCTTTTTATGTTTTTTTATGACCTCTGTTTCCCTTCAAGGAAAATAAAAATCACTCAGCGTAAAAAATCCATCTGGATTTCCAAGGGAATTAGGCTCAGCTGTAAACGGAAAAGAGAAATGTTATGGCAATACAGGCGAGCCCCTACTTCGAAAAATAAACTTTTATTACACCAATATACTGCTCGTTTAAAGAAAATAATAACATTGACCCAAAAATCTCAAAATGACTTTCACATAAATTCGGCCAGTAATAAATCTAAAGCGACTTGGAGCATTATCAATAAAAATAAAAGTAACTTTCCTAAAGAAAATATACCTGAATACGTAACAATAAATGACAATAAAATACATAAACCTCGACAAATTGCACAAGCTTTTAATGACTATTTTATAGACAAAATTCAACCGAATAATTCTACTCCTTCCTATGCAAATATTGATAATAATTGTAACTCCATATTTATTCCACCTACAGTACCAGCTGACATAGTTGCTATAATTCGCTCTTTAAATAATACCAATAGCCATGGATACGACGGCATCATCACAAAAGTGGTCAAACAAGTAGCGCCAATAATAGGACCTGCTATGAGTTATATCATCAATCTTTGCATTGAACATGGCGATTTCCCGGACAAATTAAAAATTACTGTTATTAAACCTTTTCATAAAAAAGATGATAAAAGTATCATGGGTAATTATAGACCGATAGCACTTATTCCTATTTTTTCCAAAATTATAGAAAAGATGATATACAATAGCCTTTCGTCGTTTTTTGAAAAGCATGATCTCATAGTTAGAGAGCAATTTGGATTTAGGAAGGGTATATCCATTAACATATTACGATTACATTTTCGATCTATGACGTGATCGAGAAAATTGTTTCTAGTGTTGATGGTAGAATTCCGGTAGCGGCCTTGTTCATGGATATGTCTAAAGCATTCGACCATGTAGATCATGGAATACTGCTAAACAAGTTAGAGCGATATGGGATTAGAGGAACTGCATTAAACCTATTACAATCTTATTTCTCTAATCGCACTCAAATCACAGCGCTCGATAGGCTATGTGCAAGCTCGAAAGTTGAAAGAACATATATGTCACGTCCTACGAAAACTACATTTGGTGTTCCCCAAGGTAGCATTCTTGGCCCTCCATTATTTAACATTTACATAAATGATATGCCTAAGGTCAGTAATCATCAGATGGTCTTATTTGCTGATGACAGCACTATTTTATTCTCTAATAATGACATTAATATTCTTGAAAATGACATAGATGACGATCTTAAAAATATAATAAATTGGTTAGTTAATAATAATCTAAAAATAATTCTTAAAAAAACTAAAATAATGACATTTAATCAAAGAACAAATAAACCGAAACTGAACATAAAATATGGTAACGTAGCAATCTCTGAATGTGACATCACAAAATTTCTGGGCCTTTACATAGATAGTCAACTGACTTGGAAACAACATATCGACGCTTTGTCAAAGAAGCTTAGCCAATTTGCGTATGCTCTGTACAAACTATCAAAAACAGTTAATTGCATTACAGTGCAAATAGCTTACAATGCTTATTTGGCTTCTGGCATTAGGTACGGAATCATTTTCTGGGGCAACTCCACTCACAGAGACATTGCTTTTAAAGCTCAAAAGAAATGCTTGCGATCATTTACCAAATTGCAATCGATTGATAGTTGTGGACCATTGCTTAAGGAACTTAGTTTGCTCACTCTACCGTCTATGTATGTATATGAAATGGGAGTGTTTGTTCGCTGTAACCTGCATTTGTTTAAAAAATTGCGCTCTCGCCGTTACCAGAATACCATTCATGTTATCTCTCATAAAACTGCATTTTTTGGCAAAAGTGTGCTAGGTATGGCCCCAAAAATATATAACAGTATACCAGCTGCTATTAGAAATAAAGATTGCCTGGGATCATTTAAGAGGTCTTTGTTTAAATTCCTTGTAGATAGATGTTACTACTCCATCACTGAGTTTACTACTGATAAACAGAGATATGACGATTCCGACTTGCCAATTGAGCACTTATGATTTTATTTATTGATTATGAATGAATGTAATTCAATGTAATTGTAATGACCTGTAATTGTAAAATTGTAATGACCTATTTACCTAATTGACATATTTTAAATTGATTCATTTTTTTAATGTAATCTATTGACATGCCACCTTAATTGTATTATTTTATTTAATATTTATTGTTGCTTGCTTATGCTAATTTTGTACGCCAGATATTGGCAAAACATAGTGCACATATTTAAACAATATACCAACTGTAACCTTACCTATGTTTTACAAAATAAATGATTGATTGATTGATTGAATTCTTATAGGTCAACCGAAATCTCATGGCATTTCTTATTTTTTTTAAATTGGTATTTTCATATGCCAATGTCAATTGTCACCTGTCAAATCAAATTTACGAGATTTGTCAACCGCTGCTGAGATTTTGTGATATATTCTTGAAAATTTGTTCTTTTTGTGAAAATGTCGAAAAAGCCACTTCGATCTCAAGCGACACATATTGTTTTCAATGTGTTTCGTAAAATAAGGGAAGAAGAAGGCGTAAATCAAACTCAATCTTTGTTTTAAACCACGTCGTAGAGTGGACCGGTAAGTTGGGCTGACTTGTTTTAATACTTTTAGTTTTTTTTATATTTTCTTACTTAATTTTAGTTTTTTTACAGGGGTTTCCATTACTATTATACGATAAATCGTAGGTGAGGGCACATCGAATGATGGCCGGCAAGAAATGTCAACAGAAATGAAACTGTTACTAAGTCTGCGACAAGATATTGATTTTAACGGAGGATGAGAATTTTTGACTTAAGAAAAATATTAAGTAATAATCTGTGCCTTGCAGTGAGATGTATATAGACTGATGATGATGAATGACTATGCTATGAGTAACATGATAAATTTTATTATTTTTTTACAGACTTAGACATAAAGATATTGGTTTTGAATATCTTATATGCCAATCAAAAAGAACCATTTTGATGGAGAGAGATGACATAAATCTACAAAGATACAAGTTTTTGAAAGCCCAGTGAAGTTCTTGGAATCGTTTTCTAGTTCTGAATGAGATGTTAAGTTATTAGTATGATTGAAATGATATTGAGAACTACTTACTTTACTTTTACTCCTTGCGGAGTATGTGTGGTGTAACTTTAACTGATAGATTGAGGAATGAGGTAATAAGACAACGTTGTGGTTTAAAAGAAGATGTAGTGACTAAAATTTAAAAGGGTATGTTAAGATGGTTTGGCCATGTTGAGAGGATGAGTGAAAGTCGACTTACGAAAGGTATTTACAAGGCATACGTGAATGGAAACGCCAGGAGGGGACGCCCTAGAAAGACATACATAGACCTTATAGGTGATGTTCTTCAGAAAGGCCAAGTGCGCAGTACCCATAACCGGCGTGTGTGTATGACAAGATGTATGAATGTGTGTGAAGCAAAAGAAGTATGTAAGGATCGTAGCAGGTGGCGTTCTGTAGTTTCTGCCTACCCCCATGGGAAAGAGGCGTGAGTTTATGTATGTATGTAAGTATGTATGAAATGATATATATATAAATAATAAATTAGTAAATAAATTAATATACAATTGATTTATTTTTCATGACATATTTGCCTATGTTAAGAAACCTTTATATAACAACATTCTTCATACACGTACCTATAATACTCACAGGGGATCTTTGTGTCTCTGAATCGGTTGCAAGAAGGGTCTTGCAACCGATTCAGAGACACAAAGATCCCCTTAAATAGCTACTGCGCAGGGGCGCAGTAGCTAATTTTGTGTCAATATTGAAGGTGAAGATAGCATTGTATAACTGTCTCTTTTACTCGCTTATGTATGTCGCATCGTCTTATCTTGCATACTCTATGCAGTATACTCGATGACAAACTGTTTCTTACGCAATGGTTGTCAGGGCCAACTTCAGAGGCACAAATATCCACTGTGACTACTATAATATAGGTACCTCATGTTCATTAGTACTAAAGACATAAATAAAAAATAAACAGTATCAAGATAGTTTAGTCCAATTTCCCCAGTATTGCACACAAAAAATTTTTATTTCCACATTTGCCATGAGATTCTGGTATACCTACAATTGAATATTTGTAATCTTATGGCTAATAACAAAACAAACTTGCATACAAAGGGGAGAAGGAAAAGGGCTCATTGCCCATCAAAAAATTCGTCCACATCGATGTTAATGGGAAACGTGCCCATAACGCTGGCAGCATTGCATTAAAACTTACGTACGTTTGTTTTTAGGTACCTTCCTTTTCCCGTGCGTGGGCTTCTTATGAGATATGCCACATAATTTGGTTGTAAGATGTATCATGGAACTGAAACATCTTATGTTGTTTACTTAGCTAAGGCATTATAATTATCTACATTTTTCGATTTTATTCGTTCTAATTGCCTTAGGTACCTACCTATATCTACTTTAGATATTAAACCAAAATATCAAAAAGAAGTGTCCGCTTAAAAGTCCATTTATTCACAGACAACCCCCTTTGCAGGGGAGCTTTAACGGCGAGCAATACTGGGGGCATGGGGACAGAGAAATTCCTAATGGGAAACTTACTGCATCCGTTTTAAATAATAAAGAGATCTTGTATTTCTTGGTATTTGTAAAGAAAAATTAAGAGGAAGGTTATATTTCTGTTCACAAACTTATAGCGTCATAATATATATTTAATGTGACGATTAACGAAAGATTAAAAACCTAATATTTTAATTGTGACTAATGCGTGAATGCATCATAAATTCAGCTGCACTTTTTTAGACAGTAAGTGACTAATGCGTGAATGCATCATAAATTCAGCTGCACATGTTTGGACAGTAAGTGACTAATACGTGAATGCATCATTAATTCAGCTGCACATGTTTGGACAGTAAGTGACTAATGCGTGAATGCATCATAAATTCAGCTGCACATGTTTAGACACTAAGCAAACTCTAACATAGTGAGCTGATGATGGCTTACTGGATAAATCTACTGTAAATGAAATAAAATGGGTTAAGTGAACCCAAGTTACCTACTTATCTACATAGAACTTGAAGCTGCTTACTAAACGAACACAACTTTACACCAAAATAACACTAACTTGTAATTTCTAACTCCGGCCACCAGCGGCTCCTCCTATCTAATAAGATAAAGAAGTTACACAATTATGCAAACCTGCTACACTGTGCGCCCAGCACGAGAGGTATTTCAGAAACTTTATGCCACGTTCGGTACTCCGACGTCCTCTGTTTGTACCGCTAACTCTTGGTGTCGATATTTGCTATGACCCTCTTCTTTGTTTTGAATTGAAGTAATACTAATAAACATGGTTATTTGATGATTCATTTAATGTTGGAAGATTAACTTGATTAATTTTTAACGACTTCAAAAGGAGGATCTAAATTCGTAAAATCTTTTATTTTTTATGTATGTTCCCAGATTATTCAAAGACGCCTGGACCGAATTGAAAAATTCTCCTTTTATTTGAAAGAGTATACTGCCAAGATGGTCTCCAGGTCGAGGGTACTCCTCAAATATCTATACCAATATTATAAAGAGGAAAGGTTTTTTTGTTTGTTTGTTTGTACCGAATAGGCTCCGAGACTACTGGACCGATTTGAAAAATTCTTTCACCAATAGAAAGCTACATCATTCCTGAGTGACATAGGCTATTTTTTTATCCCGAAAATAGGTCCTGTGGGGTGGCCCACGGGAGTTAAGCCGCGGGCAACAGCTAGTAATATGTATAGGCATACATATAGAACTGGAACGCCGAAATAAAACAATGTAACCTAGTCTCGTTTGGGCTTATTGGAATGGTCATGATATGTACTTTGGCTATAAATGATTTCCATAGTAATTGGTGGTACCTATCAAAACTAAAAAAGACATAAATAAACCGTCCCGTTTTAACCCTTTAGGTACGGTAAAAATCATATTAACAAAAAAACAAACCTACTTCCAAAGCAAAACACTAGAAAGATATTTTTCGCTTTTGTAGTGTTTTGCTTTGGAAGTCGGTTTTATTATGATGAATCGATGGAATCTTCGCCATGTAACCTGGAATCACCATATAAATCCTTAGTAACATTAATTATTAAATTCTTGAGCGCACAAATTGTGCATAATGTTTGTTTGAATGTGTTAAATCGATTAAAATTTATTCGTAAATAAAGACGACTATTGTAAGAAATCGAATCGGTACCGCACTAGTTCATCACTAAATGGATAGTTGTTTAGCTGTCAAATGTAAACTTACAGGCTGATCGGCGAGTAACAACTAATAATGAACAAGTTAGTTGTGATCCAACTACACTTCACGTCATACTCAGTGAACAACAAAGTAGACATACTACTATACTGTAGTTTAAGGGTATTTATTATTGTATGTATGTCGTTTTGTGACAAATAAACACTTTTCTTTCTTTCTTTCTAAAGAAGAAGCCCACAATCACAAATTGAACGACAGAGAATCAGATTGCGACTCGCGATCTTTAATCGAGTACAATAAACGTGATGAAAACAGGGACCGAGTCTAAGCGATTATCGATTATCTACTGAATACGAGAGTAGAATTTTAAATCTAGATCAAAAGAATTGTGCTATTAAGTGAAGGACGGTAATATGCGGTAGTGTGCTATGGGGTGGCTTTGTTGTGAGTGAGAGCCTTTCGATTAACACTTAGTATAAACTATTACGGCGTGAAAGCCTTTTTCTTACATCGTTCGAGCCGCTCAATATTTTTGTTTCTGTTTGGGTTCACATTTAATTTTCATGAGGATGATGTGAGAACTTATTTTTCATTTTGTAAAAGTAATATAATAATAATAATATTAATAGTAATATAATGGTTGTACTTAATCGTACAATCATTCCCAGAATACGGTATTCATTGACTGAATTACAATTTAACTGTAATTAATTATACTGACGGCCCAAACATTTCTGAAATTGCCAGATTATTGCTAAAAGAGAATCCCATTTATTCACTTCAAAATGAATTTCAAAAATATTCCTGAGAAGACCACACTTGAAAACAGCACTATCTACATACTATGCATACGCATATTCATGGCTGAAGTACGGAATAATTCTTTGGGGAAATAGTGTAGATAGCAACGATTTGTTTATTCTACAAAAAAAATGTATCAGAATATTGGTTTACATTGCTAGCGATGAAACTTGTAGACCGCATTTCAGGCAACTAGAAATTCTAACTCTGCCATCAATCTACATTCTAGAAAGCTGTAAGTTTGTGAGACAGAACCCAAACTTCTACCAAAAAATTACAGAACAAGATCGCAGATATGCACCGCGTTCACGATTTGAAAACACACTCATAATTCCATCATCAAAGTTAAAATTACATAGCACGGGTCCTAACATAATGTCTATAAAAATATATAATAAAATACCGAACGACATCAAAACTGAGAAAAACGACAAAATATTTTTTAAACGCCTCAAAAAATGGTTGGTTGATAGATGCTATTATACATTGAATGATTTTTTTTAATGATGACTTTCGTACATGACTATCACAGACGCTCACATTTTGATTTGACATGCCAATTATTTAATTCTGTTTTGACATATTGTATTGTTTTATTTGTGACATTACCATTTATTTTTTATTTTTTATTGACTTTTCACCATTTTATTTTATTTGACTTGTATCTAAACCTTGACATCTAAGTGTTCTATTTTACAATGTAATCTGTGGCATCGTAATTAAAATTACAGTTAAAACTTAAGTAAAATTATTCAAAATTATATTACCTGAACTTATGCTATGTATTTGTTAAATAATATTTTAAATTACTGTGCCCGATGTATTGACATGTTGTTGTTGACATTGCCATTTTTATCTTAGTTTTTTTTTTTTTTTATTGACTTAGCACTTTTTCATTGTTTTATTTCACTTTTATCTATACTTTCATTGTAATTTTTCAGTTACATTAATTAATTTAAAATAAGCTAGGTTTTGCCACTATTCTTATAATAAATTGCTGTGCCCGACAGGGTCCATGTGAACTATACTACTGTTATAAGATCTTTGTTATACACATGTGATATGCAATAAAGAATTGAATTGAATTGAATTAATATTTCCAAACCACTGAAGACCAAGTAGGCGGATCAAAGTCCGACTAAACACGTAGATAAGTTAGGTTAGTTGAACAGTTAGTGTTAAATCGCAACTCCTTCTCGCCCTATCCAGGATTTAAAAAAAAAAAAACGGTTCTGACCTATCACTATAATATTTACTCAACTACGGAGAAGCTAACAGGAGGCTTATTTTACTTTCTAAGCTGACAACTAAAACGAAAACTATGAGTAAACAGCAAAAATCAAAATACAATAAATTAAAACTTTATTCCTAATTTAAAAGACGACATAACCGCAAAATCAAATTCTCTCAAAAAGTTCAAAAGAATATGTCACTGAGTGTACCTGTCGCGCCGCCGCTTACGTACTTTGTGCCTGTATGTAACATGTCGACCACATCATCGCTTACCAACAGGTGAGACGGTGGTCAAGCGCCAGCTTATAACACATAAAAAAAAATTTCTGTATCACGTGACGTTGTTTATGAAAAGAGCGTTTGTAAGCTCAGTACACACAACATAACATGCAACCGGCACAATAGTGGAAATGATATAAAAGTGATTTGCGTCATAATTATGTATTTCTATCATATCTATCTACATGTAGTTTGAAGCATCGACAATCACGATGGAAATAAATTATGCCAACAACATGCTGCAGAGCTTGTTGTTGGCATAATTATTGTTGTTGGCACACAATTTCATTATTTGACTCGACTGAAACTAGGAGCTGATGTTGCAGCACTACGGCAATCCAATCTCTTCCTAGGTTTGGTTCGTTAATTCGATGAAATAAGATTTTATTTGATAAGACTGCGGTAAGCTATTCGTTAATGGTCGCCCGACCGAAGATTAAACTTATTTCTGCTGATGGCTTTGCTTGACCATGAATGAGATTGTATTATTATGTACGGTTATTTAAGGCAGAACGAAAAAATCTAATTGTTTGTAAACTTCATTTGAAAGTTAAGACGGTTGTTACGCGGAGTTTAAACCGGTTTCATTTTAGGAAATGGTGTATCTTTTAGAAAATAATATTTAACTTTTACCATTTTGTATTGTTAAAGATAATCTGATATGACAGTCTTTTAGTATGTATACCTTCGAATTAAAATATCGTAACTGAGGTGAATCTAATATTTAAGTATATATAAAAAATGTATGCACAAGTAAAAATCACTCGTCACCCCACCGGCACCACCACCTGAGACTTTGAACATAACTGGCGGCATGTGGGTGTATTACAGTACACCTCAGCTTAATCTTTTGGGGCATCCAAGCGTGATGTTATATATGTAGCATTTATATTTAGTAAAGGTTGAAAACAATGAGACGTTTGTCAGACTTGGCAATGAGATGCATTTGAAATATATGTGTGGTTTATACACTGATGGCTCGTAGGATCTCAATAATATTTAAACGCTAAAAGTAAAGCAAAAGAGTATGATATTTCTCGATTTCAAGCTCGTATGTTGCATACGGTGATTATTACGGCATGCTTCTAAATAGCGTTTTCAAAAATTGACTGTGGTGAGAGCTTATGCCTTATCCCTTGAATATTTTTCCGGCACTCAGAATCGTTGATTGGTGAAAATGTTTTTAGCGATTGTATAGTTTTCGAAAAATTCAGAAATGTAGTTTTCGATAGAGCTTTTAGATAGAGTGATGGAAACAAAATCGCTAAACAAACTGTGTAGTACGGGCCGGTCTCATTTGTACTACCTTTTACCAGCGCGGTGTTACTTATTAGTGTTTTTTTTTAAATTTTGCTGCATATTCTGAGACAGAAGCCTTTTTGGCCTCGCACACCCTTTCTTTTTTTTCTTTTTTTGTTTACTTACGAGTACTTCTTTCTTGAGTTACAAATTATTTTTATTTCATTATTTCTTTCTTTTCACTAAGTTTTACTGGTTTGTTTAGTTTAAGTAACATTTTTGAGATATCCTTTTCATTATGCATGGGTTTCGGGACATCTCACAACAAAACATGTTTTATTTTACCCTTTGAGGTATTAGATATCTGTTTTATTTTATTTCACAGAACATCTGCTGGTCTGCGGCCCCATGACCTACAAACACAATAAATGTGTTGGGACACATTCCTTTAAAAAAGACTGATACTTGGAGAAGGTTTTCTTCCTAGAAGGATTTGGGTCTTCGTGAGAAGAAATAAAGAAATGTGTTATTAGAGTTGCTCATTTAAATTTTGTGCGTATTTTCAACCGACTTCAACAAAGGAGGTTCCCAATTCGACAATATGTTTTATTTTGTATGTTTGTTACGCGATTAAGCCGCCAATTATTGTGGACCAATTCTGAAAATTAATTTTGTGATTGAAAAGGTATACTCACGAGGTGGTCTCATGGTCACCAAGTCAGAATCTGATGATGGAATCCCATGGAAATCGAAGGAACTCCTCAAATATTATAGGCATATCTTATACTTCCAAAAAACGACACTACAAAGCAAAGAATAACTTACTTTACCGAAGTCGGTGTCAAAAAATGTAAAACAATAGGTACCAAAGACAACAACTTCGGTAAAGAAAATTATTTTTTGCTTTGTAGTGTTTTTTTTTGGCAGTCAGTTAATTTATTTGATGAAAAGTTATTCAAATGACAGATGGCTTACGAGATTAGCTAATTTGAGGTCATGAGGTCAAGTAGAAGTAAACTATTTTGTCCCTCTTTTACCCAATTACGTTCTCTGGAAACTATCCTCGTCATGGAAGCCACAACCGCACTTTATTTATTGTGTGACTAACAGATTTAATAGCGAAAGTAAGTTAGAGCTTCCTCACTTTATTAGTTTAATTAGACTCTGATCAGTGAGCAGTGGATGAACAGAAATATGTTATTAGAGTTGCTCATTTAAATTTTGTGCGTATTTTCAACCGACTTCAATAAAGGAGGTTCCCAATTCGACAATATGTTTTGTTTTGTATGTTTGTTACAATTATTGTGGACCAATTTTTAAAATTAATTTTGTGATTGAAAAGGTATACTCACGAGGTGGTCTCATGGTCACCAAGTCAGAATCTGATGATGGGATCCCATGGAAATCGAGGGAACTCCTCAAATATTATAGGCATACATTATATAAAGCGATTTTGGTATTTTCATCAACAATGCAATCTTAAAAGGTCACTGGAACTCCTTAATAATAAGTATGTCACGGGTATAAGATATCTCGAATAGTTAACCGACTATGATGAAGCATATACTTATAAATAAATGGAACTGATGAAAATGATAGTATCGAACTGATCTAATGATGATGCTAGCAGGTAGGCACTGGAACTTCGAAATAAAACCATGTATGCTACTAATTCCTTTTTACAAAAAAAAAATGTTATGAGAAAAAAGGTGTTCTTGCCTGGCCTTAATTAGATTACGCTACACTGTGGACTAATTTCTGTGGCAATTGGAATTCAGATTTCAAAGCCAATACTGGACCAAATCATCAAGCAAATAAAACCTGCTTTATTTTTATTAAATGATATTAATTCAGCAATATTTACGGAAAAAGGTCTAACATTTCCGAGCCATATCGCTTATGTAATTTAAATGAGTTTGTTTAAAGATTTTCATTTCAAAAGGGTGGACAAGGTACAAGTCACTCTAGGCAAATTCAGCTTTAAAAAGTCCCTTAAATTACGAAAAAAGAGCCGTTATAGCCACACCACTTTATTCAAGTCAAGAAGAATCTCTCAGAAAAGTAAGTTACTAATAAAAGACAAAAGGCAAGCTCTTTGTCTTGATTTGGCAAAAAATTTTCGCTGCCAATTTCTAGAAAAATCTTTGCTCATTTTTCTTACAATACGGTTCGAGTTCTATCTTCCAATGTAGAGCAGTACTTCATTACAAATGCTGCGTCTGGTGTACGTTAGTAATTAGACTGTCCATATTTAAAAAGATAGTTGAGGATCCTAAACTAATACACTTTGGTTTCTCGTCGGCACGTGTCTATAGAGTGCTCTTAATTAACTATACACAACCTCTGTAGTGGAGCGTCTTCCTCGTTTTAATGGGGTTTTTCTTAGTAAACTTGGGTAGAGCTTTTCCAAGCATATCCATGTTTGTTTTTCTAACGATTGAAAAGAATTTTCTACATCAGTCTAATAGTACCCATTCTTTTTTTTCTAACTCCTATCCTCGGTATTATCATGTCAACACTTGTACACTGTAGGCGTCACAACAATTAATCAAACGCGAGTTTCACTTTCATAGCCCTAAAGTCTTGGCGTCGGTGACGCGTCCGGAATAAATGTGAAATTTATTCATGTGGAAGCAATGTCTGCAACTAAGTTTGGTTATTTATTATTCAAACACGTGCATGAGTCCTGTATTTGTAAAAAAATTGTTTTGAGATTCAGTCCGCGAAGTAATCAGAAAGACAACCATTAATAAAATGACTGCTTGCGTCTTCCTTCGTTTTCACTTCTTGACGATTATTATGTCACAATAAAAATTATATTACACATTGTATTACCATACCAATCAAACCGTCCCTGTTTATTGTCGTAGCTTTTATTTGTTTTAGCTTTTATTTTGTGTTTTATTGTCATCTGATATCCATTTAGTGGACAGACCGATGTCCTCGCACGACCGCCGTAAATACTTTATTTCCTGATGCGGCAAGTGAATCCTGCCAAACATATTATGCCATAAAAAGACGGACCTTTAAAACTATGGCCATAGTACTACCTAGACTCTAGAGTCATAAAGGTGATTTAAGATTTTTATGAGTTCGTGAAATCCAAATTTTAAATTAGGTATATCATCAATTCGGGTTTATCGTGAACATTGTCACAGATTTTTTTACTGTGGATCAGAGTCCATAAGACTCTAACCTGCAACTTATTAATCATGCCAACAAAGTGATAAAATAATATAATGAATTTTTTTTTTGTTTACCTCCTGTACACGTAGAGTGATGATGTTTTTTTCTCTACTATCCCTTGGTGTGAGGTATCGTTGGATAGGCCATTCAAAAATATCACGGGTCTGTGAAAATCGTTTCATATTCATGAGTAGATGCCGTTTTTAAAATATGACACCACTTTTCCGTTTCACCTGTATAAATAAACTTTATTTACCTTATTTTAAATAACATCCCATAGTATCTCCACATACAAAGAGGAGATTCGACTTGAATAAAAATTCTAATATTATCACTAACACGTTAACTTCCCTCATGGTTATCGTACATTTCCTCGTATTTATGCGCAATTTTCTCCTGTTTATTCGAAATTAAATTCATTAATATTTTTTACACTTAATACTCCATTCCATATCAATTAAGTTATTATCTTAAAATTAACGTTATAATATAAAATACCAGCCTGTAACTTTCCCACTGCGGGGCAAAGGGTCGTGCCTTCTCATACAGAGAAGGCACGAGCATTGATATGGAAATTAACGTTAATTTGTTATAATTGTTAAAAACGAATATTATCAGGTATTGAATGAAGATTGTTAAAAGGTAACAATATAAAAAGTGTAGGTACTAAAGATAGCACTGACTTTTCGATATAGGTGGAAACATTTTTTTTACGAGTTAAATAATTTTTGTGTACCGTAGCTGTAAATAAAAGTTCCATCTTATAAAAATTCTGATCATTGTTTAGGTCAAAACAAAGCTAAACAACTATAACAGCGAAAAATATAATAGGTACCTTAAACTATGGACGCTTCGGCAGAGATGAAGTAAATTTTTCATCCTGTGCACAGCTTACTTACTAAAACACAATGCTGAATCCAAAACTCGTTACTCACACAATAGACTTCCAGCACTCAATTTTTATAAAACATTGCAAAAAAGTACAAAACACTCCACACTATAGTGTTGGTGAGTAAGTTATGACATCGTAAATTAGTCGGTTGTCAAAGTTGCCCGAGCATACCGTCAGCATAATCCTACCATTGTAGGCCAGACGTATATCGGTATCTACAGTTAAACGGGGGTTTGAGATTACAAGCGAGAGCTTGATAAATTGCTAGCACATGACGGAGAAAGAATAGATGGGGCATAAATTAATCACGATTTATTTCGTTTTATAGATCGAAGGGAAAACCAATGTTGTCTAAACAAGAAAGAATATATTAGTTAATCCTAAAGCAAACATTTTTCGAATTTTTGCTTCAAATGTTTAATTCGTGTGGCACGTGCAAATTCTATGTGTGTGCGCACATAACACATGAATGTCACGTCTATGGGTCTCCCTTGTTTGACCGAAAGGAATTTGACAAAATTTCACTTCCCAAAAAAATTTTCGCATAATTTCATTTGCCAAATTATTACTTGGCAAACACTCTATTCACAAAAAATTGTAAAGCAGTCCTAATGTTTTGGAAATGAACGTTTAAACTATAACTTGTTTACCATAAATACTTTTAACAATTTTTATTTAGTCAAATATTTCAGTTGGAATAACAGTTGGAGTCAGTTTTCAATTTACCATTTCTATTCAGTAAATTGCTTAGTCAGTGACAAAAATTTGCATCTTAGGTCATGTGCACAGAATATACAAATTAAATTACAATGTGTAAGTACCATTACTATTTAAGCTACAAAGTCGACGGAGACGGGGCTCCTATTTCTGTCTTCAGGGTCTAAAGTAACCTAACATGAAGGAGATGACGGGAGCTGAGTTCGCTCGCTGGTCATCTACTTCGAACCTAAACTATCCGTGTCCGGGTGCCCTAAGCTCCCGAGCTCGCTTGACTCGGTCTTGGACTAATTCATTGACCATAATTATCGAATTGCCATTAATCTACCAAGCATGCTTTCTATACTTCCCAAAAAATCTTATTTTTGCCTTAATATTTTTTGTCTTAACAAATCATTTCACCAAACGTTTATTGTCTGAAGATTGTTTGCTGTAATAAATCATTTGATTAAAGACCAAATGCCATAATGACATTATACTTGGTAATATTTTGCCAAGTAAAAATTTGACCAAATAAAAATATGCGTACTAAAATCATTCGAAATATTGCAATGGTATAAAAAAGGTTGCTAAAATTTGTTTGGGTAATGAAATTTTGTCAAAATCTTTTCAGCAAAACGGCAGGATCCCCACGTCTATACCATTATTTTAATAATCTAATGCTGGATCTACTGTACAAGCTGTGTAAGCGCGCACCATCATGTAATACTGAGGCAACACAAACAAAACATACCTTCTTATATACGGAATTATTTATTTATTTATTTATTTACACTTTATTGTACACCAAGAGAAAAAATATTCAAAAAGACATCTTATATCTAAAACCAACATACAACAGGCGGCCTTATCGCGATTCGCGATCTCTTCCAGGCAACCAAGAATGGAAAGTGACAGCCTGGACACAATATGGGGTTGCACTTGGTGCAAAATTAAAAATTAAAATAAAAAGATATTAAGAAAGTAGGTACTAAATACAAAAAAAATAAAACTATAATAGATACATAAATACATACATACAACTAATATACAGACAAGAAAACAATTCAGCTTATATAAGATTATGATCACAGTAACATGTAGTGCTCCTTCACAAGTCGCTTAAAAACAGGCAGTGATTGCGCGTGTTATTATTATTTATTATATACTTTATTGTACACCACTTAAAAATTAAATTAATTATTATTATTAGAAGTACCTACGTGTGACGTCATTAGATCATGAATTTCCACTTTATAAGTACAATGGTTTGCTACAAAATACAAACTGTCATATTTATTAAGCATCTACTGACAAATGTCGAAGTACCAACCTAAATTATTATTGTGTTGTCAAATAACTACAATTGTTAGAGTACCCACCTGAGTAAATATTGTTGTGTGAACAGGAAATAACTCTAAACTTACATATAAGCCAAAGTGATGATATTCCTATAAAATATTACGTAATTTGTAATGATCATTGTGATGTATCCTGGATTTTATATTACCATTTTAGTATTGTAAGTCCTTTGAGACAATTAGTAAAATACTGTCAGTTAGTATCAATATTCTTTCGAATATTGATTAAGAATAACTAAATAGGCGATATTCAATTCCTTAATTGTGTTGATACTTTTTAAAAAGGTTTCATCACTCTAGAATTGATTATTGACCTAATTTTGAGATTATTCATAAAAATGTAGAAAATGAAGGGGACGTTTGACAGGTCGACTCGTTGCTATAAATAGTGGGTAATTCGTGAGTCGACACACTTTGTTGTGAACTACGAGCCAGTACAGACCAGTTGTTATGTTGTAATAGTGATATTGATATTGATATTGTTTTCCTGAATTGTTATATTTTGTGAAAGATGGACTACACAAGCTTCACGTAAGTTATTTTATATTATAACTTGATTATAGCGAATGGTTGTGTAGAAAGTCTATTTCATATTGTGGCCATTATTCATAATAATGTTAAGTTGATTTAAGGACTAGTCATGTTCCTTGCCTTATCCTTGTTGTTTTGATTATAAAACATTGTGAAATGATACAAGATTCATTATATAATGGCCATAATAGAATTAGATCTTTATTGTGATAAACGATATTTATATGTTTGTAAAATATATCTATAAATACTTTTACAACCATTGTTGCTTCCGTGGAGTTTCTTGCCCTTCTTCTCCACGAGAACTAGGTCTAGCGAAGGGCGGTAAGCTCTCTGAGCCTGTGGTATTTATTCAAGATCTACTTACGTTTCATAACACTCCACAATCCATCTTCACATCTTTTGATATTGCATCAATTTGTGTAACTCATTTTTATATATTCTTTGATATTCTTATTACCTGTAAAGCATATTTTTAGTTATTTCTGACTGTTTTAATTATCTAAACTTAAATTATATTCGTAATTTATAATTCTTCTTGTAATATTTTTCTACTGTGACGTTTTATCTGACATGACAGCTGTCTGTCTATTTTATTTTCTTAAAGCCATAGACATACCATAGGTACCATGGACTATAATACCTAGACCTTTCATTAAGCTAGTTGTACATTATTGTAAGGTCAGAGCAGACTGACCCGCCTTTGTAAAGCCGTTTTTTATTTCTCTGGTCTTTTTGAGATTTGAATTTGAAATTTAGAAGAAATGGAGATCGAATGAAAAACGGGCTTCATATTTTTTAGTCTTGGAACTGGTCTGAACGCGGACAGTGGTGGATATACTGTGTACTAGAATACGAAGTGTATTTTTCTACTCTTGAACTCTTAAAAACGGTGAATTATCCGCTTATGTAAAAAACTATTATTATTTGAAGTGCATCAGTTAATATATATATATTTTGTGTGGTTCCCGAGAGCATTATTTCCTGAGACTTACCCTCAACGGCCATCTCGTGACATCAAAGGCCTCGCTGTTTGACGTATTGAGCCATAGCCGGCCTCCACACACCTCGGAGCCTACGTATTTACCCGTTTGCCTGATTATCCGTCCTGCTATCTACTCTACTGCCTACCTGACTGATTTCCTGGCTTGACCACCTACCCGTGGTGTCTGCTGACCTGCCTACCTGCCCGATTGCCTGCATGTCCGTCGTAGCTGCCTGATCACCTACCTACCTCGGGCATTCCACGACTTCTTGCCCGAGCTGCTGCCTGGATAGCTGCCCACGTCGTGCGAAGCTGACCATAGTTCTGCTCTCTATATCCTTTTTATTTTCATAATTTAATTTAATTTTAACCTTTTATCTTAATTTTAATAACGTGGCTTACGTATAGCTCCACTGAGCTATACGTAACGCTACAGTTTGGCGCCCAACTTTTAAATAATTGGGCGCAACGTTGTTTGTGCGCCCAATTATCTGAATCCACCCCATCACCCACACTATACCTACTTTTCACTCTATCTTTTTTAACGTGGGCTCGACCTTTCATCATCCTTCTCAAAATTCTAAAAACATACTTACACAAGTATATACAAAGGCTAACTTTTGGTTTCTCTTACAGGCCCCATTTCATCATCATTTTCTCTCTTTACACTTTTGATAGAACTTAAACCTATTAGGCAACTTCTTTTTCCCTCCTTATGTTTTCTCTTTGTTTTATTTTTAGAGCGGTATTCCTCTAGAGCGGTCTGCACAACTCAGAAAGCCTTATGTGCAAAGAGCGGTCCCGTAACTCTTTAAAAATAAGCCAAATGCGTGGAGTCTTCTTAAAACCTCTTAATTCCCTTGAATCTTATTCTTAAAGAATGAGGTGTTATTTTAGAGCGGTTTGCATAACTCGGAAAGCCTTATATGCAAAGAGCGGTCCCGTAACTCTTTAAAAATAAGCCAAATGCGTGGAGTCTTCTTTATTTTATTTTTTTATTTTTTTTCCCTCTTGTATCCTTCCCTCTTGTATACTTCCCTCTCAAACCTAGTTCCCTCTCAACCTAGTTCCCTCTCAAACCTAGTTCCCTCTCAAACCTAGTTCCCTCTCAACCTAGTTCCCTCTCAAACCTAGTTCCCTCTCAAACCTAGTTCCCTCTCAACCTAGTTCCCTCTCAACCTAGTTCCCTCTCAACCTAGTTCCCTCTTATAGACTTAAGAGTTCCCTCTTATAGACTTGAGTCCTCCTCCTCTTATAGACTTGAGTCCTCCTCCTCTTATAGACTTGAGTCCTCCTCCTCTTATAGACTTGAGTCCTCCTCCTCTTATAGACTTGAGTCCTCCTCCTCTTATAGAATTGAGTCCTCCTCCTCTTATAGACTTGAGTCCTCCTCCTCTTTGAGTTCCTCTTGTTTAATTAAATAGTTTCTTAAAGGGTTTTCAAACAGGTGCGGGTTACGACACCTATTAAAAATAAATAAGCCTTCGTTATATCTTAATAAATATTTCCTTGTGGAGTATACGTCATTGAATGTGAACTATATCCCCTAACGTGTGATTGAATGAGAGTGTTTGACGAATGTATGAAAGATGTTGTGTGATAGAGCAAGGATTATATTTAAACCTCAAAATTTTCTTCTAGTTGAAAATTTTTCTGGGGTCATCGGGGAAATGTGGTATTTATTCAAGATCTACTTACGTTTCATAACACTCCACAATCCATCTTCACATCTTTTGATATTGCATCAATTTGTGTAACTCATTTTTATATATTCTTTGATATTCTTATTACCTGTAAAGCATATTTTTAGTTATTTCTGACTGTTTTAATTATCTAAACTTAAATTATATTCGTAATTTATAATTCTTCTTGTAATATTTTTCTACTGTGACGTTTTATCTGACATGACAGCTGTCTGTCTATTTTATTTTCTTAAAGCCATAGACATACCATAGGTACCATGGACTATAATACCTAGACCTTTCATTAAGCTAGTTGTACATTATTGTAAGGTCAGAGCAGACTGACCCGCCTTTGTAAAGCCGTTTTTTATTTCTCTGGTCTTTTTGAGATTTGAATTTGAAATTTAGAAGAAATGGAGATCGAATGAAAAACGGGCTTCATATTTTTTAGTCTTGGAACTGGTCTGAACGCGGACAGTGGTGGATATACTGTGTACTAGAATACGAAGTGTATTTTTCTACTCTTGAACTCTTAAAAACGGTGAATTATCCGCTTATGTAAAAAACTATTATTATTTGAAGTGCATCAGTTAATATATATATATTTTGTGTGGTTCCCGAGAGCATTATTTCCTGAGACTTACCCTCAACGGCCATCTCGTGACATCAAAGGCCTCGCTGTTTGACGTATTGAGCCATAGCCGGCCTCCACACACCTCGGAGCCTACGTATTTACCCGTTTGCCTGATTATCCGTCCTGCTATCTACTCTACTGCCTACCTGACTGATTTCCTGGCTTGACCACCTACCCGTGGTGTCTGCTGACCTGCCTACCTGCCCGATTGCCTGCATGTCCGTCGTAGCTGCCTGATCACCTACCTACCTCGGGCATTCCACGACTTCTTGCCCGAGCTGCTGCCTGGATAGCTGCCCACGTCGTGCGAAGCTGACCATAGTTCTGCTCTCTATATCCTTTTTATTTTCATAATTTAATTTAATTTTAACCTTTTATCTTAATTTTAATAACGTGGCTTACGTATAGCTCCACTGAGCTATACGTAACGCTACAAGCCTTAATATGAATTAATTGACAAGCCTAATTGAAATAAATACATAGTCTTGTCTTTTTGTGTTTTCTTCATAAAACCTTTTCCTGATCCACCAAATACATAGGAAATCTGATACACAGTAAATAACCATCTTGACATATATCGATACTTTTACATGGAGTTCCTCCTTGATTCTAATACGCGCGCCTTATAGTAACAGGCAATGCATTCCATAGACGAGTGGCCTGGACAGTAAAAGATTTGTCTAGGAAGATAGTGGAGTGCATTGGCATTTTCAGTTTCATATTATCCGATGACCTAAGAACTTTCACGTGCGAGTCACACAGAAACTGAAACCGTTTCTTGAGATAAAGAGGGGTAGAAGGAAGAAAGAGAATATTATACAGGAGAGAAAGAATATGAGCATTCCGGCGAATTATTATATACAAGTCCTCACTAAACGAATGCTCTACTTAAATCTTTATTATTATAAATGCGAAGTTTGGATGGATGTGTGCATGTTTTTTGCTCAATCAAGCCAGAGTTCTTTACATTTATGATACATACTAGCATCGGCGCGGCTCGGCGTTCCCCCGGGGCAAATACTCAGCATTACAGCATTTTGTTTGGAATGAAATAAATACAAATACAAATCACTGGTCAGTGATGTGCAATAATGGCTTGCCGAATCACTGCGCATTGTGCTCTCTTACTATCTTGAAATACAGAAATATGTTTTAGTAAGCTTTTAGGTTTACTAAAATACTAAAGCTCTCCAAAGTTAGAGTGAACAGGCTTCTTCTGGGTAAGCTCACTCCATCGTAGACTTTGTCTCTGTCACCTCTGACCTAGACTAGAGTCAAGAGCAAACCCATCATAAATAAAAAATAAATAAAAAAAGTTGCAGTTCAACTAGATATGGCTGGACCATGTTCACATGGTGAAAATCATGAATGGAAGTCAAACAATATGCGTTGTATTATGTGTGGCGAGTACAATGGCGGGCGACAGTGAGTATCGGAAGTGAGGCGCCAGTGTAGCAGAGCAGCGAGTGAGCGTTCAGATGAATTGTATCTGTAAACGACAACAGCTCACGTGGTAATTTTAAGAAATGGACACTTCCCACGCTAAATTCCTTAATGGCTTTTTTTATAACTGCACGTTTCTTGGGTTCTTACCGGGTCTATGAATGGCGGCCATATAGACCTTCTGTCGGCCTTTTTCAATGTTATAAAATGTAATTTAAAATCAATGCTTAATGTTTCGGGCTCAGCTCGACCCTAATTAAAATGGGTATGGAAGGATGGCCACATGGCGCGAAACGGCGTGAGAAAATAAGACGAACTCCGTCCCTTGTAATGTATCTACCTGATAGGGCCGGACACAATGTACCGTAAGCATTGTCTCTTAGCTTTCTTGTAACTTAGAAATTAACACGTGTATATTTAAAGTAGGATTGACGTAGGTGCCATGTGAGTAAAGCTATCTACACTTGTAATGTGTATAAGAACTAGAGAAAAGGTAGATAGTTAGTTGGGATTGTCTCGCAGTTTTCTTCTTTGTTACAAAAATAAATGAACACGTTATGTCCACGTGTTTGACCACGTGTGTAAAATGACACATGTATGTGCCATGTGAATTTTAGAGTAGTAGTAGTAGTATAATAAAACTTGAAATATACATAAGATTTAGAGAAAAGGTAGCTAATTAAATAAGATTATGTATATTGTCATAGTTTAATACTTGGAGTAAGGAGGAATCTAGATTAAGATTTTTGTGTTGACCTTTGTACACCTTTTATATTTTTCCTATGTAGAATTAAGTATGTAGATTAAGGAAATGAATAACTTGTGTATATTTAAGTAAGATAAGTTTTATAAAATCGGCATTTCTGTGGTGCCATGGTTGAATACAGTTGCAAAGTAGGGGCGCCATTGTTCTCGCCGAGTGGTTTTTGTATAAAAGCCGGCCCGCTTGTAGGCAGAGACACAGTCGGTCTTCCACTCTACAAGGAGTAACAAGTAAGGAATAAATTGAAGATACGAATCACGATAGTATTTTCATTTCCTCAACGAGTCTCCAACCGCACAACCAATACAGTCCACTTCAGTATCTGTACTTATTGGCGTCTTATTAAATAGGCTTGTATCAGGTCGATAAAAAGTAATTTTTCAAGTTAGTTTACCAGTTAGTTTTCATCACAACGAACTACACAAGCAAGCAAATTGTTAAAGTTTCTTCCTCCTCTTCACCCACCCGTTGAATAATATAATGCCTCATTTATTTATTCCGCGTTCTTTCTTCTATAAATGTTTGTAAAACGAAAAGCAAAATGTGAATACCTCGAGTTAGCATTGTGTAATTAAATATCTCGGGCGTCCGAGACTGAATGTTGATTATAAAGTTTGACAGAATAAGTATTCAAGAGCATTTCAGCGCGAATGGACTTTTTCAAGTCAATGGAGGATGAAATCAGAAACAGAGATGTTGAAATAATAATAAAATTTGTTGGTTTTCATAAACATAATAATTTACGGTTGAAACTTAGAAATATTATAACAACAAGTTTTTTTTTCCTCTAATCTTTTAAAGAACTCTTGATTAGTTTAATAAATAAATCAAGTTCATTTTCTCCACAATAGGTATACATTTTACATTACTTTAGACTCTTAGGTATGTATTTTGTAAATTTAACAGAAAATTTACTCGACATTCTAGACACATTCTCTTGTTGCAAACTATCAAATCTAGTGTCAGATCATAAGCGTAAAGTTGTGCAAAATGTAAGCTTGTGATTATAATGTCTTGGTCTCGTTTTAGATAAATACGACTTTTTATTGTGATTCTGTTTCTTTGAGACAGAAACTCACGGCTGGAAAAATAAGGAAAAACTTCTAAAAATAAAAAAATAAATGATAAATGATTTTATTTCTGTAAGTTGGTTTGTACAAACGCTTTTACATGTCTAACATATTTTTTTTTAAAACTAGATGAGGCCGGCGTTTCATATCTGACTACTCTGAGAAGAAAGGCTGAAACAAACTCAGAGGTCACAGTCTCTTTTAAAGTCCTGACAAAATCTTGGTTCGATCATGTGAAGACCATGTAGACTGATGTCTGAAATGGTCTTTTGAGGAAAGAACCAGCCAGATTGAGTGGACCTGTCCAGTCAGTGCACGCATTTGTCAATAACCGAGCAGCTCAACTCAGAATTTAAGGAGCTCAACGATTCGACGAACAATACCAAAGAAAGGACATTCGGGTAGGCCGCATAAACTACTCAAACTGCCAGACCATGATTAAAAACTAAGATAAATTAAAAATCAAAATAATGATCCACATAGTCTTCACATTCACAATAATTAAAATAAAATAATATAAAACTTTAAAAAGTAAATATTCTTGTCATTCCAAGAAAACAAATAAAATTAAAAAATAACAAAATTCATGGTGCAAAATATTTAAACAAAAAAAAAAAACTAAATTAATTTAATTGGAGCAGCTCACTCCCAAGCCGTTTTATCCTCAACGTAATCTTTAATGCTATAAAACGCTTTTTGGAACAACTTACGTTTAATGAATGATTTAAATTTATTAAGACTTAGATTTTGTACGTGGCTTGGAAGCATATTATAAAAGCGCACACATTGACATCTAAACGAGCCACCTATTTTCTTGAGCCTTGTTGTAGGTATTACAAATTTGTGTTTGTTCCTAGTATTTATATTATGGATATCACTGTATTTTTTAAACAATTTTATATTTTTATGGGCATATAAAAGATTTTCATAAATATACTGAGAAGGCACAGTCATTACATTAATCTCCTTAAATTTCTCTCTGAGAGAGTGTCTCGGGCTTAATTTATAAATTGATCGAACAGCTCTTTTCTGCAAAACAAAGATAGTCTGGATGTCGGCGGCATTTCCCCACAACAGAATACCGTACGACATTACACTATGAAAATAGCTAAAGTATACTAAACGGGCTGTCTCTATGTCCGTTAAATTACGAATTTTTCTAACAGCATATGCTGCGGAGCTTAGCTTCTTTGACAATTTATCTATATGTGGGCCCCACTGAAGCTTAGCATCCAAAGTTAAACCTAAGAATACTGTGCTATTTTCAGGATTCAATTCTTCGCCTTTTATCAGCACGTCAGTTTTCACCTGCCTAACGTGAGGTAGGGTAAACTTAATGCATTTCGTTTTTTTTTCATTAAGAAGTAAATTGTTAACATTGAACCAGTGAACTACATTTGAGATCGCGCTATTTACATCGTCAGTAACCAGCTGCTGACGTTTAAGTTTAAACAAAAGTGAAGTATCATCCGCAAACAACACTATATTATGGTTATCCTTTATGAGGTAAGGCAAATCATTAATATAAATAAGAAACAAGAAAGGACCAAGAATCGAGCCCTGCGGGACTCCCATTGCTACTATAGATCCAGGAGATCTTTTTCCATTAACGTCAACGCTCTGAATCCTATTACTCAAGTATGAAGTAAGAAGATCCAGAGCGCTGTTCCGGATCCCGTAGTGGCGGAGTTTCCTGATTAGGGTTTCATGAAGAACACAATCAAATGCCTTGGACAAATCACAAAAGATGCCCAAGGCATCGCACTTATCCTCCCATGCATTATAAATATGTCCCAAAAGCTCAACACCGGCATCAGTAGTTGAACGACCCCTTGTAAAACCGAACTGTTTGCTATGTAATAATTTATGTTTATTAAAAAATCTTTGCAATTGCTCTAAAATTAATTTCTCAAATATTTTACTAAAAGTAGGTAGTACTGAAATAGGTATATAATTTGTAGGGTCTGATGTACTACCTGATTTAAACAAAGGTATTATTTTACTATTTTTCATTAGGTCAGGAAACTCCCCACAGTCGATACAATTATTAAAGATAATAGCTAAACTAGGTGCGACAATATCAATAATAGACTTGGCGACTTCAACAGAATGACCCCACAGATCAGCAGTCTTTTTAACATTTAATGTGTGAAAGGTTTTAATTATGTCTCTACAAGTAATATGTTCAAAAATAAATTCCGAATCGCAAACATTAACATTTTCTTTTAGCAAAGACTCAGCAACAGAAGGTGATGAGTTTAAGGATTTAGTAGTAGAAACGGGAATATCCGAAAAGAAATTTTCAAAGGCCAGTGCGACTTGTGAGTCTGATTTTATGATGTTGTCATTAATAGACAGGCTGTAGTCAATATTACGGTTACCAGATCCTCCCGTTTCACTATTAATAATATTCCAAGTCGTTTTAATAACATTACTACTGTTTTTAATCTTCGAACTCAAATAACGCGACTTGGCCAAAAAACAAACTTTTTTAAATAATTTTGAATAATTTCTCACATATAAATTAAATTCAGCAGTGTTTACGTAAGTCCTTTCATCGTACAGCTCATAAAGCCGTGTTCTACTTTTATGAATACCAATGGTAGCCCAATCACTGAATGATGCATTACCATTAACGGAGATTGTCTTGGGAATAAAGGTGGAATTAAATTGTTTACAGTATATACTAAAAAAATCATCATATTGATGATTAGGTTCAGCATGAATTGGCAAAATTGGTAATTTATCAATGAGTTTAACTTTAAAAGCTTTCAAGCGACTTGCAGTTTTGGGGTTAACAGTGATATCCTTTTTAGCCACTTTGTTGTTTTGGATTGGTATAGTAATCCTCTGCCCGCAATGATCAGAATCTAGTAAATTTATAATTTCTTTGTGGACTGGTACAACATTAGTATAAATATTATCTAAGCATGTGGCACTAGTAGGGGTTATTCTTGTGGGCTCCAAAAATAGGTTTACAAGATTGTAGGACTGAAACAGACTTATTATTTTACTACAAGAACCTGAGTTTTCCAACAAATTAACATTAAAATCACCACAAGTTATAATGGATTTATTAGTGTTACAAATCTTGTGTAACACTTCATCCATTACCTTTTCAAAGCAGTCATACAATCCTGAAGGGGGTCTGTATACACTTAATACAATAAACTGCTCCAATTCTATACAAGCTATTTCAACTGTCCGCTCAACAGATAGGCTCACAATATCCTTACGGTCTTTAAATTTAGGCTGGTTACTTACTAAAATCAAGGAGCCACCATGTATAGCATTAACTCTGCTGAATGAACTACCAACCTGGTGATTATTAAAATTGAACAATAACTGGTGGCTTTTAAGCCAATGTTCTGTTATACAAAGAATATCAATACTGTTAAAATTCATAAACAATTCTACTTCTAAATCTTTGTTCATAAAGCCTTGAATATTTTAATGCACCAGGTTAATACTATTTACTGAATTAAAACTTTTATTTGATTTTATTTTGCAATTTTCATTTTGTAAAATTTTGCAAGAGGTTGACTCTATTGTCCTAATTTGTAATTTAAATTATTATCAATATCAATTACTGATACCAAATTATTGTCTGAATTACATAACATTTCTTGGCATTGTTCAATAGAAACAAGTTGTTTAGCCAAATTCTTGGCTGTAATAGAAAAATAATATGATAGCGACACAGCTATCTGTCTTTTATAATACTTTGAAAGAAAGTACCTATCCGTAAAAAAAATATCTTTTGTCAAATAAAAGTGATTACCAACATTATTGTTAGTGTCAATTAAATGGAATAAATTACTACTATAAGTTAAATTATGTAATGTCCTATTCAATTCAAATCTAAGATTGTTTTCTTCCTGTGGCAAACTTTGGCTGTATGGGAAAGTGAACATCACAATTTGTTTTAAACTAAGGTCGCACAAAGATCTATAATGTTGGAGTAATTCTCCTTTGTTCACATTACCCCTATTACCAATAAATATTAATAATGTAGTATCCTGGTTAAAATTACATTTAATAACTTTTTTCATTATGTCAAATAAAGAACAACCAGGCATACAGTAGTTCATAATTGAGTGTCCTGGATATTTATTTGTCAACAAATGGCCTAGATCCTTTCCAATTTCATCACAAAATAATACTATTTCTGTATTTACATTATTTTTAGGCAAACAGTTAGTAATTTCTAATGGCAAACTGGCACTAGACTGCGGTATGGTGGCATCACATATTGTCAATTAATGGTCCGGCGTGGGTTCAACAGATGGTGGTTGACACTGATCACATTTGTTGGTTTGTGAGCTCACCAGCTCATTCATTGCCAATACATATTCCCTCATTTGGTTTTCAGAGGCTGTATACTTGATGGTCATAGAACTAAGTTTCTCCTGTAGTAGGTCAAGTTCATACTGCAAGTCTTCTGTGTCAGTTTGGTGTTTCCTAGTACTTTTTTCTAAGTTATATGAATACATATCTAATTGTTTAAGTAGATGCAATCTTTCTCTATTAAATTTTACATTTTTGATGAAGAACCTTTGTTTTTTGACCATTTTCTTGGTTTTAACTATGTATTTGTTAATTTTAATGCACTTTTTTATTTTATTTTTACTAGTAATTACCCTCAATGATTTAATTGATTTTGAATCATCATGACCTGTTAAATCTATTGTGTAAGAGGGGTTTATTGCAGTAACCATTGATGGGGCAACAGGCACCAATTCATTGAATAGACTTTGATTCAACGAGGCAGTGATGTTTAAATTTGTAGTTTCAAGTTGTTCAATCTGACTTTGAGCCTCATGTAGCTGCTGTTGTAATAAAAAATTGTGACTAAGAGCTTGTTCATACTCATTGCTACACTGGCTGAACCCGTCCACAACAACTTGGAGCCTGTCCCGGGCTGCTACGGCATCAGTGTGTTGAATATATAACTGAGCCATTTCTGTTTTCAGTTTGCTATTCCTGTCAAGGACACTAAGGAACTCTATTTTGTTTTCATCCTTTTCCCTAATCAGTTGGTCATAGAGCTCCTGAGCCGCCTTTAATTCGCTCAAAGCCTGACTGAGTTTGGTCTCTTCTAGGCGAGCCCGCGCGCTGCGAGTCATGATCATGATTAAAGAGAAGAAAGAAGAGGTTGGAAAAGAGTAGTGGAATGAGTAACAGATGATTAGTTGAACGGAAAATGAAATTTAGATCGTTAAGAAAGAAGCTCTGTTACCAAACTAATTAAGGTTATGTTTACGTTTTACAGGTCATTGGCATCAACTTGTAATCGTAATCAAAGTGATCCAATTAATTGTAGGCAAATATTAAAACGCAAACAATCCTATATCAAGTAAAAATATACAGTATTGCACCAGGTACCGAGATGAAAAACAACATTCACTTGAGCCGGTAACTGTCAACGAAACACAATGAAATTTTTACACTTATTTTGCACTTAGTGCCTAAATTCAACACCAAACACTTAATTACACTTTAAAAACTAGTTAATAAATTGGAAATAGGCCTTATTATTAATGAAATCTAATATTTAAAATTAAAATTATTAGGACAAATTCAAATCAGCTGTTAGCTGTAGTGTTGCCACAGGAGGAAATCTAAGGAAAGTTAATAAGCCTCATACTCGCGGCGAGGAGCCACTAAGTAACTAAAATAAACTGCTGTAAACGTTGGCGGTTTCCCGACGCGAGTGTGACGCCTATTTTTTGCTTTTAAGAGGTTTTTTTTTAATTTTTATTCACACGCTTTAATCGACAATCTATCGAAACACGTAATTGTGAAATTATATCTTGCGGAAAAACTCAGATTCAAAGAGTAAAATGCAAATTTATTTTGTACGGTAGAACCGATTTCAATTAAACATACCTAAGAACACTCTCGACAAAGTGACCTTTCAAACTAAAAAACTAAATCAAAACAGGTTCATCCGTTTAGTAGCTATGATACCACATACAGACAGATACACAGGCACACAACAATACAAGTGAAACTTATTATAAAACCTCTCTTTTTCCGTCGGGGGTTAAAAACCCCTCTTTTTCCGTCAGGGGTTAAAAAGGAATACTAACAAACGACATGCGTAACGTTGTTTAAAATAATACTAAGCGGCTGTCTGGAGCGTTTCACATCATGTGACGTCATACAAATGTCGGCGCCATGCTGCTTATTACGAGCGTATAACTTTATTAGTTGGATAATCCATTTTTACTGAAAATGTTTGTGAATTATAAACTTCAGATGCAACCAAGGGAAAAGTGAATGTAGAAGAAATTTATTTCCGTGAAAAACAACATTATGTGTGTACCCTTTGTCGCATAATCTATTATTCATGTTTTTTATCTAAACTCGCCAGTTCCACTCGTTCCATTTATTCGTTATTATGATTTACTGTAAATTTGTTTTTACAATGCAAATTATTTGAATTGCAGGAATATATTTTTTCAGTTAAGGGGCTGCCATGCAATGTTGTTCTCATGATCATTTTATATTGTGTCATTGGCTTAATAGCCAAGTCAGTAGATACTTGGGAGCACCATCTATCTTCAAAGTGTTTCTAACACATAAAACATAATAGTAAACGCGGTCCTCAATTTTTGATTAACAGCTCTTTTTAAACATTGCCAGACGAATAAAACTGTCTTTCGCGCTTCACGGCTAAGCCCCAGTTTTTTGATCCGTAGTAAACATAACCAATGGTTATATATGCTAACCACTTTTCGTGCTTTTTACTTCAAAATTACCTTTTTAATAACATGAACATTACCCATATTTTTTTTTTTTTTTTTTTTTTTTTCTTTTTTAAAAACGTTGCCCCACACTAGGAATTTCTTCCTGTATCGTGGGTGCGTTTACAAACATACAAACTCACATACACAAACACCCAGAGCCGGAACAACTATCTGTAGGTCATACAAATATTTGTTCCGTGCGGGAATCGAACCCGCGACACGCAGCGCAGCAGTCAATCGCTCAACCACTGCGCCAACCGTGCGCCCAAATTAATATGTAAGTCAGGCAACTGGCAAAGCAAAGACCTTGATTTGTTGAGCCAAACTTCTTAAGTCAAGAAACTCTGTATGTGAAACTAATAAGCAGTGGTTTACTTGTAAACTGTTTATTAAAGTCCATATTAGGAATATACATAGAGTAAAGACAGTTTATCTGCCGGTGTAGGTAGCATAGCACTAACATGCAATTATTAGTTGTAATATTGTTGGGCTAGGAAAGCTAACTTAGCGGAAAATCATTTATAGGAAACTAATTTACGGTGAGGGAAGTTTATCTAGGTCAGAGTTATGCGAGCGATCCAAAAGTACTTCTTAAGATGCCGATTATTACGGCTGACTTTTATGTAGGCACTTAAGTCAGCTTTCTATTATTACTTTGCAACTCCCTAAGTACACGTAAGGAGAAGTTAAGAGTCTTAAGATAAAGAAAAAGCTTGCCATGTTTTAGCCTACGGAAAACTGTGTCAAAATTGCGAAGTAGATGACACTTTAGCCGCTATGTAACTCATTTTCGGTAGTCTCATCATCGAGTCCAATTGAGGCAAAAAACCAATCCAAACAACTAACCAAATTAAATTCTCTAGGTTTCTGTTGCACAGGCATCTTTATTTGACGACAAAGGATTTTTAAGCTTTGTATATTTTTGTCTGTTCTTATGAATTAAAACAACAACACAATCATGACAAGAGGAAAATAAGAAAGAAAATTACTGATTCATTGCCGCGCATTACAGAACAATTTTCCTGTTCAGAGGAATACTAATTCGGTTTTTTGGACAAATAAAAAGACTAAAAATAATTAGTAGACCGAATCGTCGATTCGTTTCGTATTTGTATAAAATGAGTAAAATAAGGTTAATATATTTTTTTATTTGTTTTCTTGCAATGACAAGAATATTTACTTTTTAAAGTATTATATTATTTTATTTTAATTATTGTGAATGTGAAGACTATGTGGATCATTATTTTGTTTTTTAATTTATCTTAGTTTTTAATCATGGTCTGGCAGTTTGAGTAGTTTATGCGGCCTACCCGAATGTCCTTTCTTTGGTATTGTTCGTCGAATCGTTGAGCTCCTTAAATTCTGAGTTGAGCTGCTCGGTTATTGACAAATCCGTGCACTGACTGGACAGGTCCACTCAATCTGGCTGGTTCTTTCCTCAAAAGACCATTTCAGACATCAGTCTACATGGTCTTCACATGATCGAACCAAGATTTTGTCAGGACTTTAAAAGAGACTGTGACCTCTGAGTTTGTTTCGGCCTTTCTTCTTAGAGTAGTCAGATAGGAAACGCCGACCTCATCTAGTTTAAAAAAAAAATATGTTAGACATGTAAAAGCGTTTGTAGAAACCAACTTACAGAAATAAAATCATTTATCATTTATGTCAGAACCGATAGATTACATTAATTTACGTTAATAATATCTCTTTCCAACATATTTGGTTGTGTCACGTTGTGTGTCATCATCATCATATCAGCCGAAAGACGTCCACTGCTGGACATAGGCCTCCCCCAAGCGTCGCCACATTGACCGGTCAAGTGCGTCCCGCATCCAGCGGATCCCCGCAACCTTCACCACCTTCATTGGTGTAGCCGGGTCTACTCCGGGGATTATTCGCACCTCTTGCCATGCCATCGCCTCGACCGCTACCGTAGTTGAGGGTAGACGGGCTGCCGGGCACTCGGGGCGGATTTATCCTTGTGCTATTAATTTTGGTTTGGGGGCATTTGCCGTATTGGCGCCACGCTTGGCAGGTGGGTTGGCGAAAGCAGTTGGTTGTTAAAATGAACAGAGAACGCTGCTGCCCATTCTCTGGTGTTGTGTGTATATGTTTTAAAATTTATCGCAGAATATATTTCTGCAGTCAAGCAAGTTTTACCAACATTTAATTTAATTTTAGTATACTTAAATATCATTGAATTTACGTAGTCTATATCAAAGTTCAGTCCCGATTAGTTACAATCACTAAAGGTAATGGATAGAATATTTAACTTTGGATTCAAATTTAATCAAGTAACCGCGGCCAACTAAACGCAAGTTATGCGAAATTGTCTTACAGGGTTGTCACAGAGGAGTTGATTTATGGAGATATTTACTGCAGACTATAAATTATAGGAGAGTGTCAGTATCTCCTCGAATCATTTGTATTTAACTAGTCCCATACCAAAATAAACATCTAAGGTGAAATCTCAAAATACGAAAGGCACTATGGAAAGATTCCAGACGATTACCTTTCAATTCTTCGTATCGGTCTGCATTGCAATATACTTCCTCAATTTGAAAGGAAACATTTCTTTCCTGAAGCAATTTTATTCGGACATACTGAGAAGGCTTTTATAGTATATATTATATAAATATGGTATTATATATATACCATATTTATGATATATATACCATAGATATAATAAACAAGGAATATACCAGTATCCCGGGACATATCCAACGAACATTAGAGCAGAATTGTATTCTAAATAAAATGTAATACGGACGGTCACACATGTTTACAGAACTTAGAAATAATGGCAAGTTTAGTGAGTTTAAAATATATTGAAATATTATAATAATATTATCATTTCCCGTAAGCTTTTTATTTATTTATTAACATTCGTATGTGTGCTCGGGTTAAATCTTGCAACTGAATTTTAAAGCGGTTATCTTCAACCGATTACGATGAAAATTTGCATACACATTTGGTTTGGATGACAATACAACGTAAACTTCTTCTTTTCGTATGAGGATGTGACCACCTCTGATGTCAAAGTTGATTAAGCCGCCTCCTTCAACCCTACAGGTCTCTGACTTGGCTAAACGGTAAAATAAAAAAACTTGTTTTAAAATAGTTTTTTTTTTAATTGGGCAAACACATTTACAGTACTAAATTAAATTTGTAAATACATATTTCCCTACTGTAATGTGATAAAAATTACTGTAATGTTTTAATATATAATTATATATTTATAATGTAATATTTCTTCGAACGCAGATGAATATTATTTTTTTGCGTAAACAGATGCTGTGTTAAATTCTCTTACAAGTACCTACATTATTTTTCGCTGCAGGACTAGTTTTGGTATTCGGACATCAGGCAAAGAAGCAATTCACAAACAAAGGTTCAGTTACGATATCCTTCCGTCCTTATGATCATATTCCCGGAAGGCCGCACTGTCCGAAATACGTTATTAGCATAAAACTTCCCAAATGCTACGGTTTAGGGAACAGTAGAACGTTCATTGGACACAAGAGATTTAGTAAAGACATAACATTCAGGCTTTAAATACATAAATTACCAAAGTTTATGTATTTAACCCAAACTAACAAGAGAAAAAAAAAAAATCGACTTCGAAGTCATGAAAACACCAAAATCGCTATTATTATTATTAATTTATTTATTTCAGGCGACAGGGCCCGGATAAAATAACTTAAACCTAAACATACATAATAATAACGGTGTTAGTAACAATACAAACTTATACCTATGTTAGTAGCACAATAAATTTTAACAAAATTTAAAAATTTACGAAGATTCAATGATCATTGCTTCAGCATTCCAGCTGAAATACTGGAGCAACGATTCATATGAACACAGTCCAGCCTGTCAGCAATCATGGCCAGGATGGATGGCTGCCTATAATATTTGAGGAATGCCCTCTATTTGCATGGGATCCCATTATCTGTCTCTGAATTTGTGACAGTGGGGCCACCTCGAGAGTATACCCTTTCAAACAAAATAAGAATTATGCAAAGCTGTCTACATATGACGGAGTTGTGTTCGAATATACATAAAAAAAAACATCAGCATTGAGAACCTCCTCCTATTTGGGAAGTATTTTATAAACTGTATCACCAGTTCCAAGTAATAAATTAATATTTGTTAAGTTATACCATAATCGTTATTCTGAATGAATCAATCGACATCAATGAGATATCTATTACAACAGTCAAATAATAAAACTGGACTGGCGATTATTCATCACAGCACAAACTTTACTTATGAGATTAAAATATTCAAATTTCAAAATTGGCAACCTCTTTTGTTTTGGCTATATCGAAAAAAAAAATTAAGATGCCATTAAATTTTGCTTTTCATTTATTTTTCTTTATCAAGAAAATGGCATTCCAATTTTATTTTTTTGTGAGTTGTCCAGTACGTTTTGTTTATTGGAAAGGCATAGAAACCTTTCTCTTACAAAAAATATTTTCTGTTAAAGCAGGTAGTAGAGGAGGCTGACAAAAACTTGAAAACGTTGAAATTTCTGTGCCGACAATATGACGCGGCTAAATTTCAAAGATAAGATTTATCATCGGATACTTGTGCTTGTGTTGAAGTGAGTGCACTTCACTTCACTTGGACCCGATTTCATTGCAGTGCTGAAATTTATTGGTTTGGTCTAAATCGAACCATTGAATAACGATCAGTTTAACATAAAGCTCAGTTGCCCTAGCACTTGTACACTTGTAATTTTTGACATTTTATTCTTTTGGTTTGTTTTAACAATCCTGGTTTTTATGACATTTTATAATTTTACTGTACTTTTTTGACATTATTTTTATATTAATCTTGATCTTGTAAGACATTTTATAATTTTATTGTATTTTGCTTTGACATTTTTGTATGATTTGATTGTAATTTTTTGACTTTCTATTATCTTTGGTTATTTTTTTATAAATCCTTAGTTTTATAACATTTTATGATTTTACTCTACTTTTTTGACATTATTTTATTTTATTAATCTTGCAAGACATTTTATGATTTTACAGTATTATACGGGAAAGGGCGCTACTGTGCCACTGTAAATATTTGCTCCGTAGTTAAATACGTTTAGAAAATTAATAAGTTGCATTTGTGAAAGTGTGAAAATAAAAAGAGACGAAAAACTAAGTGGTTATTAACATATATTGGAGACAGAGTGAAATGTGATCAGTGAAAGGCAATAAAAACCAAAAACTGTACGCCGTGTAACGCTAACAGCACCAGTGTTTATCATCAGTTTTAACTATATGTGTACTGTCAGAGTTGGCTGTTTGTCCTTTTTCATTGGGACTTTTTTATCAATGGAGACGATTGTTATGTAGTGAAGAATAGAAAATATAGCAATAAATTGCAAGTTTAAATAATTCTTGTGCATATTGGTTACAAATATACAACATACCCTCAAATTTTATGATTGCAAAACATCGTTCAACGCCATCTGTTACAAGACGAGTATACTACATCGAACTTCAGCTAATAAGATCCAACTTCGATCATAGATAACTACGCACACGAAGTAGTACACAGAGGGCACCACAATTACCAAAACAAGTTGTCATAACAATTTTATATCATGGAGGAAGTTATGACCGCTCTTAGAAACATTCAAAGGGAACTAGACGAACAAAAATTACAAATTCGGAAAAGCGGAGAAAATATAGCGGAACAAGTGTCACTGAATTTCAACAAAATGTTGGAAGAAAAGCATGAAAAGCTGAAAGAGATAGTTGTTAGCCAAGAGAGAAAAATCTACTTTTTGGAAAAACAGGCGAGACAGAGAAATATAGTTTTATTCGGATTTGAGGAAAGTGAAGATAGTTATGGCAACTTACAAAATAACATAACCAATTTTATAAAGGAACGCTTTACCACTAAAATAGAACTAAGAGACATACAAGAGGTAAAGAAAATAGGGAAAAAGGGAGACAGACCGCGCCCATTAATTGTAACGTTTTCGACCCTCGGCATTAAGATCAATATTTTCAAGCAGAAAGGGGTTTTAAAGGACACTGAATACTATCTGAAAGAAGATTACCCACTGCAAGTATTGGAGAAGCGGAGACAACTGCAAGAACAAGTGAAATTGGAGAAAGAGAAGGGTAACAGAGTGAAAATAAAATATGATAAACTGGTCGTACTACAACCCATTAGTAAAAAGTCACTTTCCACTTCACCGGAAAATAACTCCCATCCACAAGGCGATACTAGCACAGAAACAAAAAGACAGAACAAAAAACTCAAATCACAAATCTCTGTACAGAGGTCAAACAGCGTTTCAGATGGAGTTCTAAAACCGAGCAAGTGAAACTTTCTTGTTCATAAAAATAGCAACAACAACACAACACCTAAGCGGGATAATCAACACAGATACAAGAATTTATAGCAATCAAGGCCCTCCTCCCGCACGGATTCTAAAAACGAACCTATTCAATCAAGCAACAAAATACATCGTCCAATCCGTTTGGTCACCGTGGAAGATTATGACCACAACCCTTCAAAGATAACAGCAACTAGAAAAATACTAAATTCTAAATCTGAAACAGAAATAGCCGAAACGGCTGGCACAGGCTGGAAGAAATCAGAAAAAAAGAAAAAAAAACAACAAAACATTGAAATTCTTTGGAGGAGGCCTACACCTGCAGAAGGGTTCTTGTAGATTAATTCTTTTATTCAACGGTTTTGTAATAGTATTCATACTCGTATTTACATGTAAAAAAAACCAATCATTTTTATATGTATACCTTATAATATTATACATAATTTTAAGTATCTCAGCTCATAACCATAAGTTAAAAATAAATAAAGTAGGTACCTACTTAAATAAAAAAAGAAAGCGTGTCAGTTTACTGACAGATGAAACTATTTAAAACCTTGAAATTTAAATAAAAAAAAAGCGTATACACCCAAAATTAAGTAATTTAAGTATTTGTTGCAAGAAATAAAAAATTAAGCATATATTATTATTAAGAAAATACTAATAGAACTAAAATAAGAATACTAATATTAGAATTAAGAAACTGTTTTATTTAAAGGGTACTGAAACAAGATAGAATATAACTTATAGTAATTAGATATATTAGAATATATATTTAACTTGGAATGTTTTTATTGATAGATACTATCATTTCTACAAGAAATAAAGGCTTTTTTAAAATTTATTTACAGTATTTTTTGACATTATTTTATTTTACCAACCACAATTTTCTATGACATATTATGATTTTTTATTATACCTCTCTGACATTTTTTATTTATTTATTTTAATTTAACTTGATTTTTTATGATATTTGTATGGTTCATTAACTCACTATCAATTTATTGTGTTTTCTTTAAAATTTATATTTAAATGCTTAGGTCATTTTAATTAATACTACATTAAAATAATTTTGTACAATTTATATTTGAACGCCTCGTTAGGCAAAACATGTATGTGCCACAAATAATAAGTAAACATCTTCCATGCATAAGGTATGTAAACAAATGTTATGACAAAGAAATTATCTTTATCTAGCAATCCGGGAAGTGCCTGATATAATTGTTATGTATAAAGGCCTTCCAAATCTTAGGTTTAAGTAATAACAGAGGCAATTTGGTGGTTTTAATCTAAATTGAATCTCAGAAATTTGGCAGTACCAAAATGCTATAAATTTCACAGGACTCATTGAATCAGTAAAACTAACAAACTTATTAAATTTGACGCACACATCAGCTATCAATACTCAATATTACAATATCCATTATTCTGACGGGTGTTCTATAACATACATCACTAGTGCGGCAGTGTAAAGCCTACCCTTTCAATAGATGTCATCAGACCAATCGATTGTTCAGCTCTCTCAATAGACTTCACTAGGATTGCCGTTGTAAAATGAGCTTTATTTAGTGTGAGATAAAGCACTTATTTCAATGAGCCAAAGTGCAATATTGGCTACTGGTAGCCTGTTCAAAGATCTTATACAACGCAATGACATCTTCGTTTCATGTAGGAGTAGGTGCTTAGTATAAACTAACAAGCTGCGGAATGTTTGAAGCGGGGCCCTGTGACGCAATGCACCGATTGAGTTTAATAACTAACGTTGATTGGACACCTGTAATTATAATTTAGAAGCATTTGCCTAAATCACTAGTGAAATGCAAATTAGCGGCACCCAGATTCATATCAATCAATCTACAGCAATGGAATTTCTCGAAAATGAATGAAATTGAATCAACAGTTTATGGCTTCGTGATCTAATAACCAGTCACCTGTTTGTGCTATTATTTCATTTGCTTTAAAATTTAAATGATGATGCCTTTATTATTTGTCACCTCGACGTCTCCCCTCGTTACTGTGACTGTAACATTTTTATTTCGTTATTTGTCATGATGTTCTGCTTTTATTTTCCTTGTCGGAATTAAGCCAGCTTTTAAGTGTATGCTTTGCATTTCTTTTGATATTAAATATTTTTTTGTATTTTTTTCAGGTTTACAGTTTGTTTGTTATGAATGACAAACTTTTGGATATATAATGAACAAATTTTTGTTTCAAACTCACAATTTATGCTCTCAAAAGTTTATATATTTTTCTTTTTCCCGATTGGCAACAATAAAAGCGTGTCATAATACTAACGGTATTTATGTTCGAAAAAACAGGCACTTTTATTAATACAATTTTCCACCCGGTGGTCGTGATTATTTCCCTAAGCTTACCCTGAAAGTTTGTGGTAAAAAGCCATGAAAATCTTGCAACACAAGCTCAAAAACGAAAAGCAACATCAAATGAACTTAGTAACATCAAAGCCTTTGAGCCAGTGAATCTTTGATATGACATGAATCTAGTAACAAATTCTATTTTTCAGTTTGGAATCGAATCTTTTCCCAGAACAATCATATGAATTCAACGAAACGTAGGAAAACCGAATATCATTTTAAAATCATACAACGAGTTTAAAAATATCACCCTTTCATAGCAGGAGCTCGAAAGTTCAACTTTTTCATACCCTTTCTAGTTACAGTTGCTTGATCTATCTCTCTGGAGAGTACAGACGATGAATTTTAAACTGCAAACCTAAATTCAGGAGGTTGAACTTTTAAAACAATAAGTAATGGATACTGCTTCATTCTCCGGCGGTTCTACCATGCATAGTATATGGTCAGAGATTCGTACAGTTAGTGTCTCGTTGAGCATTTTATATATTATGCAGACGTATTTGTTTCAGTATTTTACTAATAAATTGCGAGAAATTAGATTTCAAAGCCCTCTATTGGATTTAGCATTTATTTATTTGCATAACATTCTGATTTTGAAATAGAATGACAAATGCTATTTGTCTAAACTATACCTAGCTTCAATGTGTGTTTTAATGTGAGAAAATAACAAAACAATCCTTTATCAATGTTGCTGTTAAAAACTTTAACTACTTGCAAGGATTTAAGTTTGTAGTTAAAGTTTTAGGTATTTTTTGTTTTTTTTTTTAAAACCATCATAATTGAAAAGCTTTTGGAGAGGTTTGTAGTGAATAAAAACAACCTTAATTGTTTGAGGTAATGTAGCACTTTTATTAATCACACCATAAACATTGTTTTCTTAAATTGTTTTGCTTCTTAATCCACAATAAAATTATCAGGTAAGGACAACCCGCAGGTTAGTGTAGCTTTTGAATCTATTAGTCAGCCGTATAACAAACCGTTTTTCAAAACCAATGACAGGAACTTCGTTATAAGTAACTATATATTTGTATTTATTTTAGTCCAGCGACCTGCCTCCGCTCTAATGGCGATATACAATACTTATTTTATTAGTAATATTTTGTTAACGGGCACATAGAACTTTTATTTTTGTTGTGTTGTAATTAAGAGTCGCAAAATTTCATTTTGTTAGTTTTTAACAAAAATTTCAGTATTTTATAAATGTGTTGGTGTTTTCGAGCGTATGGCACTCGTGGGCTGCAGTTAAAAATCAGCGTCAGGTGGTATACCCTGTATTATCATTTGGCATTATACTGAGCTGAGGCTCTTTTGGCATTATTTAATTATTAATTTTAAGGTGTTTTGGTTTTTAATGCCTATTGGCAACACATATTTCTTACTTTCTTTCTTTGTTTCTAAAAATCGGTAATTAAATATTAATTCTCGGGAGCAGTTTTAATATTATAGTTATAAATCGCTTTCAAATGTAATTCGTTCCGCTCGATGGCTCGTTCTGTGTAAAAATTTATATTTCTTTCAATCCTTTAAACCTAATCATTAATAAGGAGTACGCTAAAGAAAGTAACCTCTAAAAGCTAAGTAAGCTCTAAAGCGGTGTAAGGCCCTCAAGAAATTAAATGTAAAACTTAAACAATATAATTTTTCGATTTGTGCTACAGTGTCGTAGCTCGTGTAGCGGTCGCGTAGGCTTACTACGCCGTAGTAATAGTTCAAAACATATTGTGTTGGTTATCATTTAAACTTCATAATTTACAATAGCGTAATATAAGCACTGAGACAGCTGGTAAGGCTATTAACTCGTCAGTCCAACCTGTCGGCTCGTTACTTAATGTTTCAAATGCTCTCCCTTTGATTATGTACTGTGTGAACTCTCTGAGGGTACCCTCTTAATAAATTATGTTCCTTCGTTTTAGTAGTGCGTTGTTGTGTGATACATTATTTAAGATGTTAAGGCGACTCGTCTTACTACGAGTACCTATATAAACCAAATCACGTCACAAACACTAGCTTTATCTTCCCTATGCACTGACCTCAAGTATTTATGTGTACCATACTTAAGTAGCTCAAAGTTAAAAATATGTAGGTAGTTATAAAAGCTATTCCACGGCGAGTGTGGTTTCTTTGATCTCTGCTGTGCCGCCTCGTAGGACTCGGCGCCGCTCACACTCACTTCATTGAAACGCAACCGCGACACACACCATACACGTGACACACATGGGGGATTAAAAGTAAAAATAAGTAGATTTAACCTAAATTACTTCCTCAGAAAACATTGCAATCATGCTAAAAGCCTCTAGGGAAATACTTAATACCATCAAAGCTGAATATTAAAAATAATCGGTGTTGAAGCACAACTGCACAAGGAAAGCTGCTCCGGATTAACTGACTGTCATTCAAGGTCAGTCGCAAAATAGTTTGGTAAAAACAAGCGTGATGTTTTTGGTCTAAATTGATATGCGTGATTGTAAATTCTGATCACACTACAACATTCTAATATACCTGTAACAGACACGCTTCAGGATATTTTCCTTCGCCGGTGTATATGAACGATAAATTGTTTATAAGTAACTTTAACTCATTTTAGTTAGTGTGTTAAGTTTAGAACGTAAACTTCAAATTGGTATCTTCTAAGTGGTTTTACCGTGAAAGCATCTCATCAACAAATTTAACTCTCTTTATCTAACTTATCTTAAAATTAATTAAACAGCAAAAATACCTTCGAAAGAGAGGAAGAAGATTTTCTTGTTTTTGCTCTTGATTAAGTGTTATGGTAATACGACTTAATTGTTTCAAAAGCTCCATTACATCCTAATTGCTCTGAAAGCATATAATACTCGGGCTTAGTGACCGATTGTGAAACATTATCGGGTTACACCGTAAGAAAATAATGATTTAGTATAACTTAATTATTTTTGTACAAAAAGGTATCTTGAATGTTTCGCACTGCGGTATAATGGTTATTCTGTCAGAACACGATTTATTACATATAGAAACAAAACACTCAAGATAATCATGAAATAAATTCTGATCAACTAGATGTTCCACTAAGTTACTGGTACACTTAGTGGACTGTGTCAGTTCATTAACTTTTATCCCATGTTATGTTCTAATAGGTTGTAAAAGCGACATTTAAGAAAATTAGGGTAACGCCAACAAAATTTATTGGTAGTTTAGTTAACATGACTATAACCAAATATCCTTTCACAACTCTGAAACACTCTTGGTAAATACTTCATAACAATGCAAAAGAAATTGACTTTTAACGTATTACTTTTCAAAACCTGTATCAAACGAGCACTAATCTATAAAAAAGCATCTACTTTAATCATATGTTCGAAATATTTTCAGAAATATACTAAAAGCTAGTATAAATATGTAAGTATATTCACAGTTTCCTTGAAAGTACCGCAAAATAATTTTTCGGTATGTCTCACTGTTTCCGATGTTCTTAGTTATGTTTGCACTATGACATGAGCAGAGTTAGCACAAGAAATGGTTAGTATTCTATTATACAGGGTGTAAAGGAAAGGTGCGATCCTATTTTAAATACTGTTTCTAAGAGAAAATTGATCCTAAACATAAGCAGAAGCAGTATTTAAAAAAAAATATGATAGTAAATCTGATGTGAACTATTCGGAAATTGTAGCAATTAAATGGAAGAACAGTAGGTGGATGGATTATTTATTAGTAACTAAAAGAGAAGGAAAATGGTATGTATATTTCAAAGTGAAGGTGTCGAGTTCTACAAATATATCCCAACATTTAACTCCGCCATTTTATCGGCACAGATCGGTTTTTGTACAGTAATACTCACTGACCGTCGTCCATGACCCGGAGCTTCGGTAATCAACAGATGGCGAGTTAATAGAATGCCTTGCCGAGCAACCACTGAATTAATTCAATAAGATTCGGGTCACCTTTAACGAAATTAAATACCGTTCCCTGTAATTATCTTTCTGTAATGTGATTATAAAAGGCGACGATAGAAAATTATGTGTTGTGGCTTGTTCCGGCAATTTTAAATGTTGTTCAGCTAAGGGAATATCTAAAAGAAAGTTTGTCTTTGTGGGAGGAAAACTCGCCGAAGTTAAAAGTAGAATGGACTTGGTTTGTCACCAAGATGACACTGCGACGTACCTGCTACAGTGCTCGCCAAACTTCTGGGCCGTCCTGAAGTTGAATTCCGATTCGCAAGGCATGAAAAGGTGCTGTTTTTGTATGAGATTTACTACTGCGCAGCCGTTGGTAGCCAACTTCAGGGCGGCCAAGAAGTTTGTCGAGAGCTATACTTACATTCACCTGGGTATTAAATACTTTTAGCTTTAGATCGTGGCCCTTAACTTTTCAACTTTTTTTATTATGACGGCAATTAATTGCTAAAATGAACTTACTAACCTACAAACCAGCCATAATCTTCAGTCCCATCTCAAGGCATTTGTAGCTCGTTGTTCGCGGGACATTAGTAAGCCGATGATGCACGATATTGACCATGTACCTGTTAAAACCATAATCATAAATGTAATGACCACGTTAAAAATATATCAATGCAAATTCATTGCTTATCATACCTACATAATCTTATGACGCCTCCTTTGCTGTTTATTCACATTTGCTTTTATAAAGTCAGTTTTTCGGAGTCGTTTTAAAATACTTAGTATCACTGCACCACACCAAGTGAACTTTGCAGTAAATTAATAGCATAGCTATTATAAATATAAATAAACTAACAATAACAAAACTAAAATGTAGTGAGAACAACATGAACGTCGAATGAAGCAAATAAAAGAAAAATATTGAACATTTGAAAATCGAATACACGTAGACATTGCGCTCTATCCAGCCAGCATATTTTTATGCGAAGACATTTCTCAATCATGTAATGGCCGGTACAGACCTTTAAAAATAAAGACAATAACTAAAAAAATATTCATTTTCTTTTAATACTAAGTATACTTTTCAGATGTGTTTGTTTTATTATACATGAATTAAGGACTAAAGGTCGCCATAAAAAAGGTCAGAAGTATACCTTTCTAAATACTAAGCTTACAACTCTAAGTAAGTTCTTCATAAAGAAAATACCTGGCTGTGTTTATGTTGAAAGTAGTAAAATTCTAATCTAACCTTATTAAGGCAAGGAAACAGGTAAACAATAGGGTAGTATTCTCAGTAACTGCAGACGATGACTAATTAATGCAGATGCCATCCTAAGACGGAACACGATAGTGCTTTCAGATCTGCGGGAATCATCTCACCAGGTAGCCTGAGATTTAGGAACAATTGGGGGATTAAGGTAGTTCGAATGTTCCGTGTTTGACTTTCCCTTATATATTCGATGTATTACGTTGAAATGGATAAATACTCTTAATAAAAATAAAAAAGACAAAATAGGGTGTGCCTTCATCACGCATCATCATCAAATAATACTGAAAAAATCATTGATAAATGCAATGTCCAATGATAAATACACTGAAGATTGCGTAACTAAATCTCTAAAAATGTGATGCAAACTTATTTGAAATCTTTCATTAAAAAATATTGGCCACTTGCTCTCAAAATACATTGAAATGCCATAAAAAAAATCTGAATATATTTTTCATACTAAATGGCGATGAAATTTTTTAATCAAAACTAACCTCCTCATTGATACGTTGGATTGCAACCTCTTTATGATAAAACCTCCAAAAAAGTGCAAAACAAAGTGTTTTGAGTTGTTTGAGTGAAAGTGTTTGTATAGTGACGACGCTCAGTTCACTCCTGAAAAAGGGCCACTAAAAAAATGTGAGGGTTTCTGGAGAAACCCTGAAAGTACTTAATGGGGTAACCAAAGGAATCTTCAACTATTATGACTGTTTGCACGAAAACTGCTGGCTCGAGCTTCAGATTTAATCGACTGATGACGACGAATATCTACCTAAGTAGTAGATAGGTAATGATGAAGAGTGGATTCGGTTCCTATTTCACGTGAATAAACTTGATGTCTTCTCATCATTTTATATTTTATGGATAAGTAACCATGAGCTGTGATTTTTTGTTTATAAGTTTCTAGTTAAAATATTAATCTCCGAATAAAAACTGGCCAAGTGCGAGTGGGACTCGCGTACTTAAGGTTCCGTACAAACAGCTACATTCAACAAAATAATTAAATAACATTACTGAAGTTCATAAACTATGAGGGTACCGAACATTGCTATAACGATAAGATAAATAGAATTGAGGAACAAAATTAACTTTGCCGTTGGAAATCTATAGTCCCCATACATCGACATAAGCCGCGGTCAGTTTACCAACTGCAAATAAGTAATCAACCTTTTTTTTATATAGGTACAAATTTACGGTTTTCAGATTTTTCCTTTACTTTTTTTTAAGACAATGCTTCTTGCCGAATTTCATGATTCTAGGTCAACGGGAAGTACCCTGTAGATTTTGATTCCACTGCGAGTGTAAAATATGCGTCATTAACGGCTGTATCTCTTGATTGCGTTAATCTAGAAGTTTGATTTTTCACAGCTGCAAGGGGTTGCAAACTTGAGTTTGCGAATATTTAACGATATTAATTTCAACTCGATAACTCCACGCGTTCCCGAGATAAAGGGTCTTGACAGACAGACGGACATACAGTCAGACAGACGGACAACAAAGTGATCATATAAGGATTCCGTTTTTTCCTTTTGAGGTACGGAACCCTAAAAATGGGGCTGCGGCATAAGCAAGATTTGTAACGCTGACCATTTTCTGAAAATGTGTTCTATTATGGATATAGGTGAATTAAAACTGTGGTTTCGTTCCCAGGTGCAGAGTCCGGTGCTGGTGGTGGAGCTCACCCTGGACGGACTAGAGGGCACACAGCTCAGAGCGCTGGGGCTGCTGTCCGTGTACGGGTTCAACGTGACGTATGAGGTGCGAGAAGCAGCGCAGTCACCGGGAGCCACTTCATGCAGCGCCGTCGAGTGCAGGTTGCTGGGACACTGCTACGCCACACACGATTATCAGTAAGTTACAGTGAATTAAACTATCGATAAGAGCAGTGGTGGCCCAGTGGTAACGATCCTGACTTACGTGTCGTATGTTGTAGGCGCTTTACTTTGTGTAAATTATTTAATCACCACTGCTCTATTAACGGTGAAGGAAATCATCGTGAGGAAACCGGCATGTCCTAGCCCGCGGATTTTTACCGCGCGGTTATTTACAAAACTTATTGATCACTTCAGAATATTTTACACCTCCCAGGCAGTTCTACTGTTCGTGTTTCCCGGGTTACTCCGGAGCGGACTGTGGAGAGGGTCCGCTGTGCCCAAAGACCTCCAATATGTGTAAGAACGGCGGCACCTGCAGGTGAGCAAACTCATTTTGGTTTCCATCGTCTCGTAGGTAAATTGTTTCACAAAAACGAACAACGATGTCAATAGTATGTTGGTTTGTAGGACTTCGGGTAAATTGTCACTATTGATAGAAGTACTTTAAACGAATTTTGTCTTTAGTCGTTTTCTACAAGATTATAAAACGAAAACTTTGGACGTTATTCATTCAAAAGCTGCATGTTCCGACAGACAGATGGGTCCGGCCGCCGTCAGCTGTATCTGCGCGCCGGGCTACACGGGGGACATGTGCGAGGCGCAGCTAGCACCGCCAGGTGAGGAATTACTTAGTCTCTTGCTTCTTCTAGCTATGTAAAAACAGGACTGATGCCAGCGCTTTGGGTTTTTACTGTTGCCGCTATTTTCTATTATCCATTGAAATCCGCATTATTTATGCCATAAACAAGTAAACTTGATCGCGAACAAACTCGTAAATTAAATAGGACTGGTCTATCTAATTTACGAGTTTGTTCGTTCGGTTTACTAAATTGTCAGCAACTTTACAAATAAACAATGCTCTTACGTCAATGTTAACATGTCACAGTCACACCCTCAATTATTATCACACGATCCATCAGTATTGCGAAGCCGTAAATTACGAGCCTATTTTCAGGAAATGAATTAGGCTTGCTAAGGAATGAAATGCTGTTCGGCCATTATCTACTAGTACACACACACATGATTGGTAAATGTTTCTACTACTGAACTGATTATTTTCAAAAAAAATATATTAAATTAAACAATAATTAAAATAAGCACCAATACAACGTCTCACCATCATCTGGTATGTAACCATGGCGAGACTGAGTCAGCGGTCTCTATGTGTATAAAAAGTTTGTTACTGAAAACATCTGCTACTATATTGTATTTTGTTAAAGAATGCGGTATAGAGGAATGTGCAGAAGTTTGTAAGGAAGGAACAGCTTGTGACTGTAACCCGAAGGATACAGACGACTGTGAGTATTTCAATAATATTCAAAACCAGGTAATGGTCATGAATTCAAGTAGTATCTGCTAATTGATAGTGCCTGTCTAATCGTTGTATATTACAGCATCAGCACGATTTGAAACAAGACTGGAAGTAGTGGAACATGCAGGTGTAAACATATCACAAGAAGTCAAAAAACAGGTACTTAGTAACAACTAATACGACGATAAATAATAATTCAAATGGAAAAAAATGTTAATAACCACAATCTTACCTCTTTCAGTTAACAAGCTATTTAAAAGTGTCAAACATTACAATAGAAGGAGAAATAGAAATTTTAAACACAAGGTTAGTATATCTATAGTAGTGAGTGCTGGTGGTAGTGGTGAGCGTGTTGTGAACATTGTGTATGTGTGTCAGCGCGGCTGAAGAGGGCGGCTCGCGCGAGCTGTGGGTGCGCGTGTGGGGTGCGCGGCGCAAGGCAGGCGCACTGCGCGCGGCTCTTGTGCGCATGCGCACATTGCGCGTAGACATCACGCACTTCCACATGCAACCTGCAGTTAGCTTGCGTGTGAGTACCTATCTATTATTTCTGTCGTTGTTAAGTTATCTATCATAGTCTGGACGACGTAGGATCTTGATTATGACACAAATCATCAAATAATTTTCTAGGCAAACATGTTTTACGGTCGACCACAACATCGCTTACCATCTGTTGAGATAGTGGTCAAGGGCGAGCCCAAAGGAAAAAAAAAAGACATACCTTTCGTTAGGTATTATGTTTTTTTTAATTTATTTCCTTACAAGGCAGACGTGAATGGAAACGCCGGGATGGGACGCCTTGAAAGACATACATAGACCTTATAGGTGATGTTCTTTAGAAAGGCCAAGTGCGCAGTACCCATAACCGGCGTGTGTGTATGACTGGATGTATGAATGAGTGTGAAGCAAAAGAAGTATGTAAGGATCGTAACAGGTAGCGTTCTGTAATTTCTGCCTACCCCCATGGGAAAAAAGGCGTGAGTTTACGTATGTATGTAAAAAAAAATATCATCATTCTCTTGGCTACTTCCTAATTAATTTGGGTTCAGTGCACATCTTCTTCCATGCTTCTCTAGTAGTCGTTATCTCAATAGTAATTCTCTTTTCACACATATCTTTCACATAGTCTATCTATACATCGTTTCTTTGGTCTTCTTCTTCTCATTTAAGTAAAGCCAACCATATTCATAGATATTCAAAATTTTCCTCAATTTCTTTTCCTCATTCAACTTTGTATCACATGCACAGGGCTCTTATCATGACAACCAATTTTCACACAACTGTCACCGGTTCCACTTTCAAATGAGATGAATCTTCAGATATTGACAAATAAACACTTGTTACAAAGCTTATCCTATAAACTAAATTCTATAATTGATTTACCACGAATATTTTAAGCTTATCGCAACAAAATAACTCAAGAGCAATCATAATGGTTTCAGGGAGATGGGACATTCCCAGTTTCATTATTTCCTAAGTATTGATAAACGCGTTCGCTATGTGGCTGTATACCGTGACATTTTAGTCGTCTTATAAAGGCAGCCTACTTCATGTATACAATGACTTCTAAAATATTCATAAAAAAAGCTTTTAAAAAAAAATACAGGCACGGCAGAACGTTCTGCGAGTATTGGCAAGAGTGCTTGTTACGAATCACCGAAAAAATCCGCCAACCGACGTTGCAAAGGGATGATCACGTCTGAAACAATCCTCTCCGCATAAATCTGAGCATTAAATTGAGGTTGCCTCTGATCCAAATGAGTACGGTTCTTCCACCAATCCAAATACCGGCCCAAAACATTATTGTTCCCCCTACATATGAATGAACTTCCTGACAACATTACAAACGTTCTTGAAGTCGAGTCCTCCAAACTCGAGTACGTCTTGTCTTGTATCCGGCCTCATAACAAAACGAGATTCATCGTTTTAGCAAACACATAGCCAGTCGTTTTTATTTACGTCATGCGTTGATGTATTGAAATAATGCTATTTCAATACATCATGATTCACTCATTTAAATTAAAAAAACATGTTTCAATTGCGACACATCTTTTTTATCAATACTGATTTTTTCATCGTTGGAATTCCATTTAAATTTAACATGCAAATATGCTTTTAGTAAATGTTTGATAGGATATATTGATACAAATAAGATATCCTGCTGCAGACTCTGGTTGTGAACCATCGTCCAGAAATATGGGAGGGATCAGAGTTCATACTGACATGTATGGCGTATGGATCTCCGGACATCACCTTCACGTGGTACAAGGATGGTGTCAAGATAAACTTCAATGGAACGACGAGGTAAGTTAATGGCAAGTGTACGCGAGAGGGACATTGTATTTTCTAGATTACTAAAAAAAATAACCTTATTAACCTAACCAGACTGGTAAACTGTCTGGACGCGAGGTAATAACCTGTCGTCGAGACTGACGAGTGTACGCCTGTGCAGTCCCGCCATCAAATGAGCGACTGTTATTAAACCACACTGATTACCCGGTAACATGCTCGCTCCCTGGTGGTTTTAATAGTTTAGGTTTTAGATAAAACTAGTCTGCAAATCAAACCAGTGACTTTTTTGACTTTTATTATATAAAAACCTTTTACTTTCGCTGTAAAAAGAAGCTTACTTAGTTGTTTACATCGAGACAGAGATTAGTACGTCGACATCTGGAAGACTTTAAAATATTGCCACTAGAAGAGTGTTCTTTTTCAGAGACATTTGGACGCGCACGGTGTCAGAAGACGCGCTTGGTCGTCGCATGTCAGTGTTAGGTATAACAGAAGCGAAGAGCCCCGACAGCGGCAAGTGGTCATGTGCAGCAGACGATGCTGGCAGGAGACGATGTAGAGCGCTGAGGCTGATGGTGCTGAGACCACCCGAGATACGACTCGTGCCTTCCACTATCACTGTTAATAAGGTGAGTCAATCGATACCGGCGTTGGTACGCTGATCGTAATATACATAAAAACACACTACTTTGTTTTAGCGCAGATACCTAAAAAACTTATATAAATGTGTGCCAGGGCGACAACGTGAGTATAACATGTCTGGCGGGAGCGGGGCGGGTGCACGGCGCGCTTGGGTTCAGTTGGGCGAGGGAGAGGACGCTGCTACGGATGGTGCCGGGCAGAGAGGTCTGGGAAGATCTATTCCCCGCGGGGAGCGTGCTCAAGCTTTATAACATACAGGTTTGTTAATACCGTTGAATTGAATATTCCTCATATATTAACGAACTATTCGAGATGCCTTTAATTATTAATATTTTCACAGAAATCCAGCGAGTTCCGATGTCAAGTATCATCAGTGGCCGGCACCAATGCTAAAGGCGTGACCATGTGGGCTCTAGGAGCTGACGACGTAGCGTGTGAGAGTGAGGCTTCCCTTGGCTCACACTGGCCGAAAACCGCTCCCGGAGCGCATGCTTTTGCTTTTTGTCCACATGAATACAGCGGGGAGAGCACTAGGTAAGTAGAAATGTAATACAAAGATACTACGTCTAATTTTGTATCATCTCATCATACAGTAAAAGTTAAATGTCGGTAACTTATTTGCAGGTTTTGCGAGCCCAAAACTGGACAACATGGTGCTAAATGGATGCTACCGGATTTCTCTGGTTGTGTTGCAGACTCGCTCAAAGACATTTATGAACAGGTAGTTAATGAAACCAAATAATACGATGAGATGATACAAAATTCTCTACACATACCTACGATAAAAGATTGATGTGTTTGTCAGTTCAGTCTGATATCGCTGGGCTACTCTTGGAGCTCAGTGTGGCGCGTGTTGCGGCAGTACGGTGCAGTGCTGCTTTCCTTGCCGACACACCCAGGCGCAGGCGAGCGTCCCCTCAATCATGCAGTACACATGCTGCACTATCTCATGTCTGCTGCAGCTCAGCCAGCGGATAGGTTCAACAGCGCGGAACATCTGCTGCACATCTATGACTACCTGCTCACATATCCTGATGCGTTCCTTGATGAGGAGGTAAGTGATAATTAATGTCAAGGTGAAATAACATTCTAGCCAAGATTTATTTCTGTAGTTTAGGTAAAAAAGGATAATAATGAATCGCGTGATCTCTAACTAGAAAATCTTCGAACTCCAAAACGCGGTAGTGGACACAGCAGGACTGCGGAGTAGCTTTGACAAGCACTTCCGCGAGTTTACAGTAACAACTGCACCAGTACAGTTGGACAACACGGCGCAGTTCTCGCTTCAGCCAGCTCCTGTGGCTCGCGAGGAGTGGCTCGTGACGTCAGCAGCAGTAGAGCTGGCGGATACAACTGGCAATGCTTTCGTGGTCACCGTGCTGTATCATAGATTGGGAGCGAGGCTGCCGTCGCTGAGGAGATTTGTCGAGTATAAGTAAGAGGCTTCTTCTTGATTGAGCTAAATTATTAGTATTTTAAAGCAACAAAGTGCAGTATTAACATTGTAGACTTTTCTTCCTTGGTTTTTGTTATTTTTCATTCAGTTTATGTTTTATTATCTTTTATTAATTTATCTATTATTTTGTTTTACTCCTACACGGTAGTTGTAGCGGCAACTGTTCCAGGTCTGGCCGCGCGACAGAGTACACAGTAGCATCACAACAGGTGCAGGTGTCTATCAGCGGCGCGGGAGTTGATCCCACGCTCCCTCACACTGTCACTCTGCTGCTCACGCACTTCAAGAATTACAGCGCTATCGGTAAGTAGATACCGCACAGCATACAGTTCCGTCGTCAGTAAGAATTAAGTTAGGTGACGTAAATGTTGTGTTCAGCATCTCAGCTCGCGTGTGGAAGTCGGTCGCGTTCGTCGCCGCGCGTGTGGAGCACGCAGGCGTGTGAGCTGCGCATAACGCAGCACACACATGTCGCGTGCCGCTGTTGGGGACCAGCCGCCGCCACCATCGCGCTCTTCACACAGCACACAGGCGCAATCGTGAGTACCACCAGAGAAGTGATGTGATGTTTATTACGCTACTAAAACGACAACCACTCATAAATGTTTTCTTCAGACAGGTACAGAGAATGACTTACAAGACGTAGTGAAGATCACAGTGAGCCTGGGAGCTGCGATGTGTCTTGCGGCGGCATTAGTACAACTCCTGAGCTTAGTAGCTGGCAGTACGATCAAGCTATCAGTGCTGCTCAAAGCAGCCACTGCGGGCTTTCACTCTGCAGCGATGTTTGCTCTACTGGAGTGTGATACGAGCCAGGTGAGTCCCAATAACTTGCTGTTATATAAGAATGGTTGTTGCAATGCTTGCCCGTGGTATATGTGTAACATGGGTGGCAGGAGGTGGCATGCTCGGGTGGCGCGGGCTGGGTGGCGGCGCTGTGCTGGCCGGCGGCCTGTGCCGCGCTGTGCGCTGCGCCACTGTTGCTATACGCTGAGTTGGCTGCCACGCGCACGCGTGCACCCTCTGTCGGACTACTGTGCGGTACGTGTAGGTCAGACAGTCCGGTATACAGGAGGGCTAGACGTGGCGCTATACTCACGTGAACTGGTTGCAGGCGTTTGCACACTATGCTGGCTGACAGCTCGACTATGGGGCGGTGCGCCGCTGCAGTTGGGCACGGCCGCCAACGTTGTGTGTGCTGCAGGCCAAGGGTTACTAGCCGCACTCGCGCTTGCACTTGCGCTCGCTCTCAGAGCCAGAGCACGAGAGCACGAGCACAAGCCGAGACACGAACACGCGCGCTCGAGAGCACGAGTAGTGCGGCACACGCTAGTGCTGCTGCTCACTACGTGTGCCTCGCAAGCGGCCGGCGTGGCGTACGTGCAGCCCGCGGCGAGCAGCGCGACGCGCGCCGTGCTGCTAGCTGTGGCCGCGCTGGTTAATGTGAGGCGCAACTATCAACACATTAATTCTTATTTCTTTTCTTATTATTTTTTTCTTTTATTATCATACACCCCTACTACATCTTCCATTGCTTGCCCAGGGTATAGCGATGCTGCTGTGCTACGTTATCATAGACGCGGAGTGTCTGCAGGCAGCCCGGCGCCTGCTTACGCTCTCCTCACACAGTGAGTGGCAGCCCACACTGGGGGGAGACGCTGAACATACTCGTGAGTTTGATGCTTCTGATACATAATATATTGCTGCCATTTCGAGCAGAACTATAAAATACTGCCATCATAACGAAAAAGTGGACAACTAACAAATTGTAAAGCTCGAGATAAGTGAGTTTAAAGTTCTCAAATGTTTCTCGGAGGAATGTATTTTTAAATAGTTAAGAATGCAACTATTTGCATATACCAGGCCCCTCAGAAAGTATTGCGAAAAAAAGTTTTTATATATGGGAGACTGGCCAGTTATAATGTTTTTCGAAAATATGATTATTTATAAGTAAAAATAAGTAAGTTCCAATTTCAAAATTTCCCTCCACATTTTTTGCGAGTTAATTCAAAGTATTGTGTCTCACTGAAATATGGATCTGCGCCGGGAACATTTTAGAGCTATGACTTTATACGATTTCAAGTGTCGCCTGAAACCGGATGAATCGTACGATAGACTTCAAATGGCATTCATGGATGAAGGCCCTTCCAAGGCAACCGTGTATCGTTGGTATAACGAATTCAAGCGCGGTCGACCAACTTTGGGGGATGACGAAAGAAGCGGTCGCCCTTTGACGGCTGTTACCGAAGAAAACGTGCTAGCAGTGAAAAATTTAATCCAAGACAATAGGCGAATTACATATCAGGAGATTCAACACATATTGAAGATTGGATCGGGAAGCGTTCACGAGATTCTACACAGCCATCTTCGCGTGAGGAGGATAGTATCACGCTGGGTGCCGCACAACCTCACCGATGCTCAGAAGCAGGCCCGGGTGGAATGGTGCCGTGATATGCTTAACAAATTTGAAGCAGGCTCGTCTCGGCGTGTTTACGACATCGTTACAGGTGATGAGTCCTGGATTTATCAATACGACCCAGAAACCAAGCGCCAGTCGACTGTTTGGGTGTTTCAAAATGAGCCAACGCCTACCAAAGTGAAGCGATCTAGAAGCGGGGGTAAGATTTTGATCGCTAGCTTTTTTAATTTGACTGGCCACTTGGTATCAATTCCCTTACGGGATCAAAGAAGCATTAATGCCGAATGGTATACTACCAAATGTTTGCCAGAAGTTTTCTCTGTTATAAGCAACAAGCGACCAAACACAGGGCTCCGCGGGCTACTGCTCCACCACGACAATGCACCTGCGCACACCGCACTCAAAACGAGGGACTTCCTGGACAGCACGCCAGTCAAACTCCTGGGTCACCCTCCTTACAGCCCTGATCTAGCACCGTGTGACTTCTTTTTATTCCCAAAAATAAAAAATCAGCTCAAAGGGATACAATTTTCGTCGCCGGAAGATGCGCTGGCTGCGTTCGAGCAGGCTGTAAACGAGGTGTCTGCGGCGGACTGGAAAAAGTGTTTTGAAAACTGGTTTAGGCGCATGAATCTTTGTATAGAGGCTGGTGGAAAGTACTTTGAAAAGATTTAATAAAAATATATGTACGTATAGAACAATTTTTTTTAGTTTCGCAAAACTTTCTGAGTGTCCATAAGATATACCGAATGGCATTTTTTTTGTTATTTTATGTTTTCTCATTATTAGTACAATTTTGATTTGCCTTTTCTATCTTTATTACATTGAAAATCCATAACTTAACAAATGTGACCTTTCATTTTAATATTAACTTGCTGTGCAGTCAGTTGTGTATGGTTTTTAAAAGCTTATCTAACGACTTTGACACATAATACTATCTATTTGTTTTGTCTTTTGTTCCGATCATTAAATATAGCAAAGACATCTCTGTTGTCTGGACATTAGATCAATCCTCTCATTTCTCGAGCTTATCATTATTTCTCATGAATGTTTAGTACTAAGTTGTAAGCTGTCGTCTTCTCATTGTTGTAGTGTACATAAAGCAAGGTCGCGAGGTGGAGTGCTCCTCGTCTCACGTGTCTCCCGCTAACACCTACTGGCAAGCGCCGACGTTAGAGAGCCCGAACACCATGTACAGGTGAGGACTAAGGTACAATCTCACTAGTATTCAGTCGCGATGTACAGTTTAGTTGTTCAGCTGGTAGTACGTGTACATCACTCTGACATATTTGGTTTTTGTGCAGGCGCCAGTCGCGCGGCGTGTGCGTGGCAGACATAGTGCGCTGCGTGCCCCACGAGCAAGCGCTCACGTCACCGCGCGCGCTCTGCGATCTCATACCCACAGGTATGAGTTTTCGGTTCCTTATCAACTTTAAAATCTCCACCGGCTTGTGTCTAGTTTTTTTAAGTGTAAACGTCTTTTATAACTGATGGTATTATTTTAGAAGATGGTGCAGGTGTATCGCGCGTGAGTGTTGAGCTACGATTGTTGCCACCGCACGACACAGACACACGCGTGCGCTTCTTTGGTGACAACACCGATACTCCCAAGGTAATCCTGTTGTGTGATAGAAGTGATTACATAATAAATATCTAATTTGTCGTCTAATAATATCGTCTTTCTCCAGGAAACCTGCACGCTCTGTATCAAGTCCACCCCGGACGTGTCAGCGCGTCCTCACAAGTCATGTCTCAAGAAGCGCGCGTCGCAGTTGTCGTGCAGCAGCTCGCTGCCGTCTATCCACCACGAGGGCAGCGCCAAGCACATCCACTCACACACACAACTAGTTAACACACACGGCACAGCAACTACTCACAGCACGTACACACACACTGACAAAGTGTTGCACAAGATATCACATGACTTGGACTTCCTACTCAACAGGACGCCGAGCCGAGCCGCTGACTACTGCTCACAGCAAATACAAGAAGCGCCCACTTAGTAGAGCACTATATTAGTGTAGGTTAACTAGCGACAAAGATCTGGGCTGTGATATGACAAGGTTAGAGGTATTAAATGTACCAATAAATTATGCTTGAGATTGTGTAGATGTACAAAGTACATACTTATAATATATAAAGTATTTTTGTAAAAACAACGAACAATTTGTACATAGGTATTTTAAGAGTTGTATATAAATGCGAATTATGAATTAATTTAACTTATGAAAAACATAATGCTAAGTAATTATATTTTTGTAAGTTTCAAAATTAATGTTGTTTTATTAAATCATTATTTCATAACAAACTACATAATAATTCAATGATCGGTAGGTATGTGTACTCGTAGGTAGATTCTGCTTTTCCGCAACATGCCTCCGGTGAGGGGCCAGACTAAGAGAGATACAATCCGCAGGGCAGCTTTGCGGCGAGCTGGAGGGCGGTGGCGACCCCACGGACCTGGTCTCTAGGGAGAAGTCTTGTTCGTCATCTCTGGCTTGCCTTTATTGGCTGGTTGGAATGAAAACTGACCAGAGCTCTCACCTCTCTCTTGCCTTAATTGGTTGGCTTGAGTGGAGATTCGCAAGAGCAACATTATCGAAGGAAGGACGTTAACCCCGTAAGGTGCGGGTAGGGATTTTGACCGTACTATTATATTATATTTTCCTGATAGCCGTGGTATACCTCTCCACTCTTGAAGCACCACCGGATATGTTGCCCCCTTGACGCTACGTCATTAAAGTCCTAGCGACCCTTTATGGGATCCTATTAACTGAGTGTGCAAGTCACCCCCTGCCATTTTACAGCCGTTTATTTTAATAGTGGACGGGCCGGGACTGGTTGTCCTCCTACAGTTTTGGACAATCCATAATTTGCAATAGTTCTGCACCAACCGGGGATGCAGTTGCAGGACCTTGGTCGCAGTTGAATAGTGCATACAGGGATAATCGTCGGTTGGTGTCACATTTTCTGATGCATGCCTACGAGGGGCATCTACGAGTTGGCTTTGGCTCCTCGCACACCTTTCAAAAGACCAGGACCCAAAGGTCACGAAAAATACAAAAAAAAAATGTGATTACTAGTTTCACTAAAGATTTGCTTGTTAATATCGTTATTCACGCGCTCAGGAAGTTGAAGAGAACTAATGATGTGAAAAAAAACAAAAAACCCGACTGCTTAAAAATCGAACTTAAAAGACGTAAACAAGAAGAAAATCATGCGGTGCAATTGGAGGATACAATCATATTCGCGAGCTGGCTGACCAAAACCAGATGTAACCAGATGATATTCTAAGGAGTAATTTTGGGGTCACGTTTTTTCATACAAAGGAATTCACCAATCCAGAGAAAAGTTTGTTGAAATGCACACGAACATAATATATAAACGAACTAACACCAAAACAGTATCATTTTGGAAAAATACGTTTGTTTACCTAATATAATTTAAAATAAAGTATATTTGCTCTTTCGGAAGCTCTACTGAGGTCATCGAGCATTGTATTGAGGCTCTCCATGGTCAAAGCCATGACCACTATATCGTCGGCAAACCGAAGGTGAGTGATGTACTCGCCATTAACATTGATGCCTAGGCCCCTCCAGTCTAGAACCTTGAATACATCCTCCAGCGCAGCAGTGAACAGTTTCGGAGAAATGACATCTAACAGTGGTCATAAGTACGTGAATCAGAAGCAACATACATTAGAGCAGCTAAGCATACAAAAGCTACATTAGAGACATGCTTACGAGATTACCCTGAGAGCAAGACATCACTCACAAAACTACATTCAAATTACAGCCTCACTCTGCACTTAGCAACGTGAACTGCTGCCAAGTTCAACAACTCATCTATTTTTCTGTGAGTACCACAAACGTTCGCTGCAACATTTGCAAACATTGTAAGAGCTATTTAATTATTATATAAATATATGTTTTTTTATTTATCAAAATCAAAACGTCGCTCCCTAGTTTCATTCAGTGCAATGATTATATCCATACAATATGCGGAACCACGGAAGAGGCCACGCTGAAGAAATGCTTGCGCGCTGAGGCAATCCTGAAAAAATACTTGTAAAATATTTTCGTTATTATCCATAACGGTTCAAGACGGCTCTGCTTCATTAATAACAGACAAGAGACAGATTCGACTGCGTGACAGGCGACATTGAACACTTAATTTTTGTCAATAAAGAAGAGATTCTATTTTGTTTTATTTTTCTTCTATGAAATGAGGCCATTCTAGAGGACAATTTTCTTTTCACTTTACTGTCCTTTGTAATATTAATTTACTATCAGTGTATTTCCAATAGTAAAACAATTGATAGTGCCTCTATATCGAAAGATTTCTTTGACGCTAGAGGATATCTCATGCCACCTGCGAGTTGTTAAGACAACAATAAATTACAATAGTTATAAGTAATCTTTATGGCAAGGTGGCATATATTTACAAAATATCTTATAAGAATGTCAGACAAGATATTTTTTTCTTGTCATCTTTTTCTGTAAAACGAAACGTCAAATGTACTCAAAAAGTAGTGAGAATGAGATATCATAAAATGACTATTGATAACTTAATAATTTATTTTTCTACATAGTTTCCGAGTCTCTCTACACACCGAGTCCAGCGCTTTTCCAAGGCTTCAATCCCTTTCACAAAAAAAGTTTTGTCTTGGTCATGCATAAAGCTCTCCACGGCTTCCATCACCTCGTTATCGTCTTCGTACCTGTTTCCCCTTAAGTATTTTTTTCAATTTGAAAAAAATTGCTAGGCGCCAGATCTGGTGAATATGGGGGTGGTCAAACAATTCGAAGCCAGCTCGCTGAATGGCAGCCATCGCAACTGCCGACCTGTGCGCGTGGTTGCTCGTTCTCCCTACTCAAAATTGAGAAGCCCACCTTGCGACAACGGAATACGGCGGAGCAGACTCTCCTAATGTTGCCTCCAAATCGCAATGAATCGCTTGTGTCGTTAACTTTTTAAACAGAGGTATTTAATAACGGCTCGCACTTCGTTTTTCTCCATTTTCGAGAAAACGTTCCGACACGAAGCAAACAAATGACTACATACAGAAAAAAACAAAAGAGAATCGAAGAGTTTTTTTCTTCATTAATATTACAAATATGTATCTGAGCTATGCCTGCCAGTATTATTTTTTCTTACCAAGGAGTATGTTGTTCTCACTACTTTTTGATCCCTCCTAGTATAATGTAGGGAACTTCTCCGTTTTACTACGACTAATTCATTGACCATAATTATCGATTTACCCAACCGTTACGTAGCAATATTAATTGTGGCCAGACAATGTGATAAATTAGAAGTGTCAATCAAGTATTCATCACATGGCCCGATTTGATTTGAATTGATTCATAATGCCCGGACATTATTTTAAGTTTTACGACTGAAAAATACTAATACTCGTAAATATATTACCTTACATATTTGTGTTATTTATTTATGTCAGCAAAACTTGGGGCTTTCTTTTTCTTTACAACTTTGCAATTACCTCGCAAAATTAAATCAAATAGTTATGAGTAACTCTTCTGATACCTTTCTTATCATTGGTGATTTTAACATGAGCGGTATTAACTCGTCCCAATGAACCCAAATGGTCCTGACGAAGTTTTATTAAGTGACGAATTATGTTCCCTAGATTTTGGTCAATACAATGGTGTTCTTAATAGGCATGGTAAAATTTTAGATTTGGTACTTTCAAACCAATTAGTTAATGTGGTAGAATGTTCAAGTCCACTGGTTCCCATCGACGCCTACCATCCAGCACTATTAGTTAATATGGATTTCGTTGAAACTCCTCTATTAGAGTGCGCGCCACAGACGCAGTATCTGTTCGACAAGGGTGACTATGAATCTATAAATAAAGACATTTCCATGACTGACTGGGAATCCGAGTTTGCAACACGATCAGTTGATGAATCATTAAACTTTTTCAATCAATTTATTCTCAATTTACACACAAAATGTATTCCACAAAAAATACATCGCTACAAAACATATCCAACTTGGTACAATTCGGCATTAATTAAAACAATTAAAGAAAAATACAAGTATTTAAAAAAATTTAAGACTTACGGCAATATAGCAGATGAGTCAACATTTAAGCTACTTCGTGAAAGGTATTAGAATCGCAATGTTATGTTAACTACTTGAGCTTAACTGAAAAATCTATTAAAGAGAACCCTAAATATTTTTGGACCTTCGTTAAAAAACGACACAACTCAAATGCAGTGCCGAGCACTTTAAATTATAATAACGAAGCGTTGCGTACCGGAGAAACAATATGCGAAGCGTTTTCTACATACTTCCATTCTACATTTCTAGATACTAGCCCTGGTCATGGAATTTCTTCACCTACTTTTTCTACTGAATCTTCCAGCCTATCTGATATATGTAGCATTGTAGTGAACGTTGAGGAGGTTTCTAACTTGCTTCGCAAGTTGGATACTTCTAAAGCGGCTGGCCCGGATAATATTTCATCCAAATTTCTTGTACGATGTTCGACTTCGATTGCCCAACCTATCTCGATTCTCTTCAGAAAATCCTTAGATACTTGTATTGTACCTGAACTTTGGAAATCGGCTTTCATAACGCCTATTCACAAAAAAGGAGTCAAAACCGAAATTGTAAACTACAGGCCGATATCCAAGCTCTGTATTGTGGCAAAAATCTTCGAAAGGATCATCTATAACCAGGTGTATAGTGCTCTTAGAAATTCGTTTAGCTCCTTTCAACATGGTTTTTTGAAGGGTAGGTCTACCGTCACCAACTTAATACTACTCAATGCATTTATCACTGACGCCATGGATGACGGTGGGCAGGTTGATGTCGTTTATACTGATTACAGTAAAGCTTTTGATCGAATTGATCATGAGATCTTATTATCTAAGTTATATGGCATGGGAATACGAGGCGATTTACTCAGATGGTTTTCTTCTTATCTGGAGAACAGGTCCCAAGCAGTAGTTTTAAGCAATTATATGTCTGGTTGGGTGCCTGTCCCCAGTGGGGTGCCCCAGGGTTCATTGCTCGGCCCATTACTTTTCATTATCTACATAAACGACATCAACTCTTGCTTGCTTTCATCCAGGCTGTTATGTTTTGCTGACGATATGAAAATCTATGCCACAATATCATCACATGCGGACGTGATTGCACGCTTGATCTTAACCCTGCTAAATGCTCGGTTCTAACGTACTCTCGAAAGCGCGCAATTATACCTTCATCGTATATCTTGGGTGATCAAGTACTACCTAGAACGAATTGCGTCCGAGATCTGGGAGTATATCATGATTCTAAGCTTACGTTTGAATTTCATATCAATGCCATAGTCGCTAAAGCATCTAAAGCACTAGGTTTCATAATGCGGCTATCCAAGTGCTTCACTCAAGCCAAAACTTTAAAAATTCTATACTGTACTTTTGTTAGAAGCAACTTGGAATATGCGTCTGAAATCTGGAATCCATGTTATCACAAGTACATTGATCGTATAGAGAGCATTCAGAAAAGGTTCATCAAGTATTTGTGTTATCATCAGAAAGTGCCCTACCGGTCTGAAGATTACCTCAATGTCTGCAAGAAGTATCATATATTACCCCTAATTAATCGGCGAGCAGTCTCCGACAGCACTACATTATTTAAAATTTTCAATAATTCTATCAATAACTCCGATATTCTATCCAAATTTTATTTTAACGTTTCTGGAAGGTCAAAGCGATGGTACGCACCGTTGCGTGTTCCATCTGCTTCTACGAACTACAGGCAAAATTCATTTATAGTGCGTGCAAGTAGAAACTTTAATGACATTTGTAAGCGGCATGATTTTGATCCTTTCATAACGGGTGTGTCCTCGGCCAGAAAGTGCCTGAGCCTTGGCTTTTTTAATTAGGATTTTGTATGTTCAGGTTTTTTATCATTGTATGGTTTATGAAATGTTAATTTACTTTGAGCTTGCATGCTATACTGCTTTGTTTTTTTTGGTAGCTATGTTGTGTTGTTCACACTCTTTCTTTCCAATCTATTTTTAGAAGTGATGACTTTTAATTGGCTGTCAGTCTCACGTACTAATTTTTATTCTGTTTGTTTTAGCTGTAAGTCGTCCATGATTGTTAAATAAATAAATTATACATAGTGCACTGATTAATCAGAGGCCCATGAAATATATATCCAAACAAAAATCAATTTGATGCGTACCTACCCTACAAGATTCAAGAAACTTTTGGCAAAAAAGATTCAAGGTATTCAATAAAGTAATAGAAGTAATTCTTGGTCGTTATAGAACCTCCAATAAGCTGGTTATAGATCTAATCAACACACCCAGTAATAAACTGTGTGTAACAGTGTGACTGGCTATAAATGTGAACCTAGTCTAAACTATAAAGTAGGTCGTTCGGAATAAGCGCCGCGGGTGCGTAGCTCTATATTGACGGTCATTCTTAGCAATGAGCCATTGTTGTAGGTTTTCCTACTGTCAAACCCTACAGTATTGTATTTTTAAGTAGACGTAGCATCACCTCAGGGAGTAGTACTTTAGTATTTTAGGTGGGCAATCATCCAATGACTTCTCCCGCTCTGGGTGAAGCGGGAGGACGTGTTAGACTTTTACTGACTAAAATCCACCCATGTTCCTTCAGTTGCTTGAGCCAGGACCGCGGTAACTCTTTTTCAAATTTATCCGCGACCCAGACAGGCATGGGCCCTAGTGGACCCCGTCAGTTTTTGTCACTACTGATATCGTTTTTGTCCTTGAAATTATAATATCAAATTTAACATTTTTACATTAAGAACAGCCTTGAACCATGACGTGTCAAAACTATCATGACTCGACTATGAAAAAGGGACAGATGTATTCAAGTCATAATACATCTGTCCTTTACGCACACTGGAAATAACCGTGCTCTAAGAGCTTATTGTTAATATTAAGTCAATGGTTACTGATGAAAATTAACCGTAAGATTTAATTTACATACGTTTATAATAATTATTAATTCTTGAATATTAACTTTGGTTCTCCTGCGGATATCCTCATTTTTGATGCGATCACGCAAGGAAACTCCGAGCATAGCCCGCTCCATTGCGGTTTAGGTGACTTTAAGCTTTCTGATAAGGCGCATTGTGAGCGACCACGTCTCTGTCCAATAGGTGAACATTGGTCACACACACTGGTCTCTCTTGGCAAGACTGCTGTCAGATCTCAAGTTTCTGACTACCCGTAACGACTGTCAAAGATCTTCAAATAACAGCAGGGATCAACGGCTTAACGTGATTTCTGAGGCACGGAGGAAACTCGGTATGTCGAAAATGGTCACCCATCCACGGACCGACCTCGTCAAGCTTTGCTTAACCTTGAAGATCGAACCCTGCGGCTGTTATTACTTAGCCACGAGCTCCTTAGTGCTTTACATATTTACTTTACATAGTGCTTTATCAATATATATGTTGTCAGGTAAGATACAGAAACAATACACAACATAAGTTTTAATTAATAATTAGACAAAAAGTTAAATAGCCACAATTATGAGAAAAATAAAACTTTAATTATTCTTAAAAAGAACTCGCTATTAAGAAATATAAGTTCTGTCATCAACCTCGATCTGATGAAGTGTTCAGATAACATTTTTCCGTGCAATAACCGCTCAATTAACTTGGTAATAACTCTACTTACTCCGTGCGTGAAACAGTGTGCACGTAACTAAATAATACATAAATAATTAACATAATTAAAGTTTTTGTTAATTTAGTGTAATGTCATATTTGTGTTAGGTATTTAAATGTAGTACGAATCCATTTAATTCAACCTTTCTTTTTTAATCACTGTCTACCCATTGTTATTATTTTATTCTGTGTATCGCTATTATTGTAACGCGATGTATACATGTGGAAGCTTGTAATTAGCCATTTTCCTTACCTACGATTTATTTTATGTTGTTATTAATCTGTAAGCTTTCTTTAAAAATAAATAAATAAAATGAATAAATAAATATAACAATCACACTGTATTGTATATTACTCTAACACTTAAACACATTTTGCATCGCTCCGTCAGTTTTATGAAAAAAGCGGAACATGTTGGCTTTGGCAAAGGACGGGAATCTGCTGGAGCCACTCCAAGAATCGTAAAATTTATATTTTCTGTTAGGGGTCCACCTGATCCACATAAACAGAAACGATTACTATAGATTTGATATTTATACACGATGAGTAACAGAGGTATTTTTGATTATTGAAAGGGTTCAGGTCCATACATTTATGTTTTTCCTGAAACCTTATAAAATATTTGTCTGCCCTCGTAGTATAAAAGTAAATACTACGGGGGCGCTTTTGCCAACGGCTTTACTAAAATTCCTTCTGTGAGATTTCATCACAGATACGAGTAAAGTATGACTGGCCCTAATGAATAATTTGACAGACTGCCTGATCTGAACAATGGAATTCGTCAATTCTGGTATTTATTACAGACAATAGAAATTTATTATTTGATTTTTTTTATTCAAATAATAAATTTCTATTGTCTATAAAAGCTTTTGTGGCATCACGTCGCTCACCCGAACGCTTCAAGTGATAAAATACGTAATTAGAGATAAAACCTTTTTCACTCCGACATTTGAATATTAAATTATGACAAGCTGATTTAGATGAAACCCGTTGGAGTTTTATTTTCTATCTAAAAATTAGCGATTGGCAATTATGTATTTGATGTTCATTAACGTCACGTTTTATTCCGGTAGAAAAAAAACACAAAATTTCATAGCACCTCATCTATCTAATTTATCTTCCATTTCCATCACTAATAAATTGTAATTTAATTAGTCACTATACCTCTTGTGCAATGTTCTGGTCAGATCTGTTCGTTAAAGTCAGACGCATTTTCAAAGTGGTGTTCATTCAAAAGAGGCGTTAAAAGTAAAATTTCTCGTCATAAATTATAATTTACAACGAGTGAAGTTTATAATAAAAACTTAATTAAAAAATCAAAAAACCCGACTGCTTCAAAAGCGAACTAAAAAGTCGTAAACAAGGAAAAAATCATGCTGTGCAGTCGGAGGATACATATTCGCCGGCTGGCTGACCAAAATCTGGTGTATCCTCCGCCTGCACAGCATGATTTTTGAATATAATATTAGGTTTTGTGAACTAGACAAACCATTATTGTGAAGGATTTGCCCTTGTTGATTTACGGCTCACAATAAATCCAAGTGCGTGTACGGCTATACCTTTAGAAGATGTTCAGCTCACTACAAAAAATACGAGACTCGTAAATACTGACAAGTGTAGCAGGTTTTGTGATATAAAGATAACAATTTATCGTGAGGAGCCCGTCTATTTGTTTTCGTAAGAATCCGTAAAAAGATTCGCTTGCAAGTTTTCTCCTGCTATATATTTAACTTGTTACTTTAGAAAATTTGCTTTAGGCAGACCATCCAGTGTTGAAATCTTTTCTTGGAGATGTAAAGGGAAAATCTCTAAGATTTCCTGTTATCTTCGCTCTACATTTGCGTAAATATTTTCTTCAACAAGGATTTCATTTCAACCAAGCCATAAAAACGTCGTTATCGTCTCACTCATTAAGGATTTTAATTCGTATTGTATTAAGGCACTTGAACTTTTCTCCTTTAATAATCTCTTGATTTAAATTACCAGCAGCTTACGAGACCCCACTAATGGAAGGGCTCACAATACTCGTAAATAACTGAATAACACTTTATAGTTGGGAATGCTGCATATTGTAGGGCTCGAGGACATCCTTGCGGTCTGTACCAAGCTACTATGTCTGTTTCAAACATAAGGGTCAGCTAGGAATTCGCTTTATAGTGGTCAGCAATTGAAACTTTGATAAATTGTGGATGTAACCATTTTGTGGAAGAGTCGTGCGTTTAAGATTTATCTTTATGGTTGTATATTGTTAACAACGAAAGTAAAGTTATATTACAATATTTTTGCTTTAAAGAAATTACTTTACTTTTTGCTGCTGCATTTGGTCTACAGCTGGGTCTAACTGAACCATTCTAAACAAACTAATAAAATTAGGGTGGTATTTAATACTTTAACTGTAATTCCCCTTTTTTCAATCAAAATATTCGAAATTACTACCAAAAATACTGAATTGCACACTAAATTTGCTCATCAAATAAATGAATTATACTATACTGCTAGATCTTTAAAGCTTAACTGTTTTACTGAATAACTATCTGTTAACTAAAAGTAAATCTAATAATTCTTCGAGTGCAACAAAATATTTAAGTTTTAAGGGAGGGGGGGAAACGAAACAAAGTCGACGGAGCCCCGCTGCGCAGGGCTCCTATTTCTGTCTGCAGGGTCTAAAGTAACCTAACATGAAGGAGATGACGGGAGCTGAGTTCGCTCGCTTTGCTCGCTCACTTCAGCTCCCGTCATCTCCTTCGAACCTAACCTATCCGTGTCGGGGTGCCCTAAGCTCCCGAGCTCGCTTCGCTCGCTCTTGGACTAATTCACATTTATTTTATATTTAATTGAATAATTTGTGTGCAAATCAGTATTTTTGTTTTACGGTGAGTAATATTGTTTTGCAGTAGGTTATTAGTGGAGATATTTTGTTTGCTTAAATTTCTAAATAGAGGTGCAGTTAAAAATTCCCCATAAAATTATATTGATGTCTATCCTAACATTATGATCTCGGTTTATTCTCCTCAATCGCTGCCCGCACAAAAAGATGTTCACAATATTAGATGTTCACTTGTCTTCTCTTCTCTTCGTGTGAGAATGTGAAACCTCTGGTGTCAAAGTTACTTAAGCCGCCTCTGTGAACCCCATACCCATGGTTAGTTAATAAGAAAACTATGAACTTGCCCGCGTAACTTCGCAGTAAAATTGTTTACTGGTTTGCTACGAATATGAAATGGATTCAAGCAAAAATTTGACTACTACAAGCAGCTTTGGGTAACTTAGTGATCCTTAAAACTCGTATGCAGTAACTGAAAAACAAAAGCCAAACACTTTTATCACGTAACGTATTCTTCTAGACAAAACGTCACTGACCAGAGTAGCGCTGTACATGTGAACTCGTGTTACAAATATGGCATGTTTGTGTTAAGAACACAATTTAATTTTCGATGCGATCATCATCATCATTTCAGCCAAAAGACGTCCTATGCTGAATATAGGCCTCCCCAAGCGTCACCATACTGATCGGTCCTGTTCAATGATGCGAGACACTAGTGTCTGACAAACATTTCTAGGAATGTTTGTTTATTTGGCAAATATCATTAAGAGTTCAATCTTAATATAGCAAAGTGTATTTAATTAAGTACACGAGGTCTACATTCACATGAAAGAAACATGTGCGTTTTGACCATGTAACCAACCCTATTATATGGAACTGCTGTTTTACTAATAGGCATTAGAAAAATAAATGTAGCGTTGAAAACATAAACTTATTATAATGGCCTCGTTTGTATGATATACGAAAACTTTTGGGCATTTTTAGCACTTTACTGCGTTTCTGCTAGACTGGTTATAAAAGCACATATATTTTTAGGTGATACTTTCATAGTACCTACTAAATTCCAGCTCTGTGGATCAGAATATATGAGTGAGCAGTAATGGGTTACTTTGTTCTGTAATGGCTGTATTATTTCACCACACAACTGGGATACATTGTTTTATTACGGAGCTCCGATGCGGTAGGCATTTTATTCCAACTTCATCACCCGAGCAGTTCGATGGTACCATTTAAATTAGAACTATTATTCTAAATTTGCTTCATCACAGTCATTTAAATATTTGGGATATCTTATACCCAAAACATACTTAACATTGAGAAGTTCCAGTGGCCACCTGTGGTCTTCTACATCAGTTCCACTTCACCAAATGATAGTAATAAAGTTGCATTCACAAAATTATGTACAAAAAGCAATTTTATTTTTAACCTTTCTTCGCTACTCAACATACATCAAAACAAATGTAATCTAACGCGCATGTTTTAAAGTCTGAATTACAAAGTTCCAGAACATTGGGTGTTTGTTTCAGTAGTTTGCACGTTGTTGACGCAACAGTTAGTCAAACAATCATAATATTTGGTAATTGATTCATATTTACTTAGGTTTTTACTTTATGAAAAACAATTCATGATATAAACTTATCGAAAAAAGATATATTCCTTCCAAAATCTCGGTATTGTTTCCACAATATTTGAACGAACACAGTGGCTTTTTGACGTCTTAATGTTGACTATGATTGGACCATACTAATTTGAAAAGAGACTACAACCATTATGTGAGCTCTTATTTTTCGGTCCCTTTTTTGAAGCGCTTACAGGTCATCTAGTGTATTATTGATCGAAGGGTTAAACCTTGTCAACCGGTGTATGATGATTTTTGATATTGATAGATAAGCCTTTTTGCGTGATTGTACGCACTAATACCTTGAAACCACATACCATTATAAGCGTCAGATTCACTTTAATGAGCATCACAGAAGCTCAGCCCGATTACATCGACGACAAAATTTCCAGCAGATGTTGCAAGACTACAGACATTAATATGCAGCAGTAATCACGATTTATTATTAACTTAATTAAAAGCTTAATAACGTTCTATAGCAACTTAGCAATTACATATTGAATATCGCTCACACGCACAAAAGCAAACAAACGCTATCATAAAGTTTAGCGCGGCATCAATAAAAACGGCCAAACATTTCAGCGAACACCCACGTTGTAAAAAAGGAGGTATACCATCATTAACCTCACCTAAATCATTCCGCGTCATTACCACTAGCTCGTCCGCCAATCTCGTTAGCAACAAAATACACAAACGAACTTTTTTACAAAAAAATAGCAAGTGCCCAAAATAAGGCAGAATGCGTAGAAGTTAATATAAGAGTATTAAGTATTGATGCGTGAATTGAAGCTTGGAGCACCAATCGACGATTTGTGAACGAAACTGACAGTAATAAATATTAACGAGGCTTCTTGATACGATCTGAATATTCAGCAGGTTGCCCTGTCATCTTATGAATCTGACTTTCATCTGTAGATATTATAATGTTTTATAAGCTACGTTTGCGTCCTCTTGAGTTTGGGGTTTTCCAAACATGATATTACTAAGTTATTATGTTCCGGGTCAGTGCTTCCACCGACAGCCATATAAAATGTCATAAAATTTCCACAGATCTTTTAAAAGCGGGTTCTATGCATTTCCTATAGAACGCAGTTTTTTCTTTTGTGTGATGTAAAAAACCACAGCGCAGTAACCCCTCTGCCGGATGTTCATTATGGTCCGTCCCATCGTGTGACGTCATCCGTCACATTCACTAAGTCGAGCTATATTTTTCATGTGATAATGTTAAATAAGCGGATTCTTTTCCTTTCAGAGCCTTGAAAAAGTTCATGATATTTTACAAGGAACAGCAAAAATAATGTTTTCTGTAGAGCTTATAAAAATGTTTTCCAAGTGGACTTTCACATGTACGGGTTTACGGCAACAAAGGTGACCATTGTGGACAAGTTTTTTTTTTTTTTTTTTAATCTAATTTTGTTTAGGGGCTTTTATCAAAGACATGTCAGCCCCATCGTGCCCTTTTACATATAATTCTTACATTATGTACTTTTACATAACTTAATTAAATATTACTAGTTTATAACATTACTTAATAGATACAATCAGAATTATTCGTGGAGGACCATAATTAAATGGCACAACTTTTTAATCATCTCCGAAGCTGGGCGTCTACTCCCTAAGCACGAAGTCCGTAGTTTCGACCTTAGTTACGGGCATTTCCTACTCCCTATCACCTACGGACGGATGATTCGTTCGGGGCCCGAACGAAGAATGAATGGCAACACAATTTGACAGTTGAACCTACTCCCTATGCGTTTTTATCCGTTCGAAAAATTGAATTTGACACTTGTTTTAACGGATCGTTATGTCAGATATTACGACAACAAAATAGTTATCGTCAACCAGACGAAACTTATAATTCCCAACTATGGCTGCTTTTTTAATGCTCGCAGAAGATCTACAGGAAGAGCGGAGGCAACGTCGACGACATTTGCGCCAAAACTTCCAGTTGGCAAGTATGCACGACGTTGAGTTCATAGGGAACTATAGGTTCACTCGGGAATTATTTGAGGACTTGTGTGAGGACCCTTTTGCCTCACCACTTACGACGAAGTGGTGTTGATCCAACAATGAAGGTAAGGATATTAAAGATTCTGCAATTTATTGAGCTGTATTACCAATCAGTCCCACCCATTTTACTATTGTTATTCTTTTATTCCAGATTCCCGCTGCTCTTTAATTTTTGTGCCCGGGGGAGTGACCAAGGTGCAGTGGGCTTTAGCAGTGACGTTCTAATCGTACAACAGACAGTGTCACGGTGTCTGCGGCATGTCGCAAATTCACTGAACAGCCCCTCATTAATAAAAAAGTATTTAAGGTTGCCACAGAATTTGGCTGAGAGGAACCTTATAAATAAAAAGACAGTAAGTTTAAAAGCTTGTACCATTTTTCTAAAACAATTATCCATAGGTATTTAATTAAATAAGCCTGCCATTTGGACAATGACTACCTATGCTTTGAAGAGTGTTTATACTTAGTTAAAGAGTGCACTTAAATAAAGTTGTATCATAAAAAAAAATATGAAAAATATGGCCTGCCAGGTGTTACAAGAAATTTTGGGTACCCACTGGGAATTCATGATGACCCCAACAGACAATAACATACATAAACATGCTCGGTCCACTATACAGCATATGTTTGGCATTTTAAAAGGCCGATTAAGATGCCCCTTAGTAGCAAGAGAGCTGCATTTACAACCGGGCAGTTGGTATTTGTCACAATTTATACTGGGTATAGCCATGTTTTTCTAATAACGCATTGAACGGGTGAAAAGTATTTTTTTCATCTATTTAAGACATTGACGTAATAATGTACTAAGCACATTTAAGAGCATATTTTAATTATATTTTCAGGTATAATTGTCGTTGCCTGCTGTGTAACCAATATGCTTAATCAGGCAGACTTAGAAGCACCTTCCCTCAGCGAGAAGATCTTCAATTTAAGCGCACTAGATGGGGAGAAGTGTCTACAAATATATTATCTGCCCATCAAGCTCTTCAGCAAGAGCAAAGAGCGAGAGACAGATTAGTGCAATTGCTAGAAAGAAATAGATACTTATGCATTCTCACAAGACAACTTCATGAATAAAACAAATAAACATGCATTGGGTTTGTGTATGACTAGATGTATGAATGTGAGTGAGCAAAAAAAGTATGAAAGGATTGTAGCAGGTGGCATTCTGTAGTTTCTGCCTATCCCCATGGGAAAAGGGCGTGAGTTTATGTATGTACCTATGTATTATTGACTCGTCGCAATAAAAGCATTGTTTTTATTAAAAAAAAAATTATTTCACCATTCAAATCTTAATAAATTTAACAATTAACAACACTATGACTTATACAATAACTACAAAAATACAACTACAAGAGGCAAATAAAAAACTTTTATGCAAAAAAATACTACCAATTTCCAAATGAAAAACTACAAAAGTGAAAAATAACATAATTTTTGGAAGTTGATGTCTTTCGTAGGTACAATTTTTTTGCGATATGATGGACACCGACTTCCAAAAATTATGTTTATTTTTCACTTTTGTAGTTTTTCATTTGGAAGTTGGTTGTTTTTTTTCGCAAAAAAGTTGTTTATTTTTCCCTTTTTAGTTTTACCTATCTAATAGGCAAGTTGTTTAGTAAGGTCCCTATAACGCAAGAATAGATTACCCGAATAACATGAAACTTGAACATAACCGGCGAAATAAGAGATCTGCGTACTCCTTTAGAGCGTACTGGCGTGATGTTATGTTATGAAATGGTATAAAAAGTAAACGGACAATCCCGAGAGTTTTGCCGTTATTTATTGAAGAGTTCTGTTGTATATCGCCGAAGTTCTTCATCAGACCTTCACCAAATTAAAATGGGACCAATTTCTAAACATACCCTTTCAAACAAAATAAGATTTTTTTAAATCGGTTCACTATTGACGGAGATATTGGTGAGCAGAGACAAAAAAAAAAAAAACAAACATACAGTCGGAACATAGAACCTCCTCCTTTTTGGTAAGTCGGTTAAAAAGACGTTTCATTTCATAAACAAAGTAGTTTTGAATTTGGTAGTTTGCACACTTGATTAGTTACCGAAATTAAGTGTTGATAGGAAAAGAACCTTTGTGGGACTTACCCTACTTAAGTATGAAAATCGCCAAAATGTTAAAAGAAAAGAAAATATTTATTTGTGACCCGCACAGGAGACATGAGAATTAAACAATAATAAAAATAAAACCCCATGTGAGACCAAAAAGGCTCCTATCTCAGAATGTGCAGTGATACTCAAAAAGGAAATAACGCTGCCCTGATATTATAATAAACATGTAGGAGTATCCACGTGGCTTTCCTTTTACTTATCAGTTTTAAATTATTGCTAGGACCTTAATTTCTCTTACTTGTCTACTTCAGTCTCAAATACCTAATAATCTGAATAAAATTAACAACACAGTATAACAATCAAAACATAGATTTCCTTTTATTTATCACTCTTAAAATATTGCTGGTAACTTTGTTTTTCCAGAATAATCAGATTTACTTCATCGAGCATCTCATTTCTCCTAGTTTTGCTTATAAGCACTTCCACCTTCGGCAAGTGTTGCAGCATGGGTGGGTGAGATGGCAGCTGGCTCTCTTACTGGTGGACCCTGTACAACAAAAACTGAATATCATTGACGGATGCAACAAAAAATATATGATTGTTTATCTGTAATTTATTAGTATTTAGTAAAAAAATAGTCTACTATCATATTAATAATTATTAGTATTACCATTGGAAAAGCTGGTTGTGACTCTTGACTAGATTTGTGGCTTTCCAAAACTCCATCCAATAATCAATAGGATCTTTAACTCCATTTGAAAGCGGGTTGGTCCTCCCAATGAACCTGTAGCACATCATGCTGACCGTCTGGCAGCTCCAGCAGCTTTCTTGGCCAAATGTTTTTAACAGCCCACACCTAAAATTTTGATATTTGGTTAATTTTAATTGCATATAGGATATAATATATAAATACACAATACTCTTAAGTACTGTTACAGATAATAGCCCAGTCAGTAAATAATTAAAAAGGCCTTTGCCAAAACTGGCGTAGTCGTGATTTGCACAGATGTATTCGTGATTGTAACGCCTACTGACTGGGCTACATGTATTTGCAAGATGACTGATTATCATTGTTTGCACTTTACTGACGAGACCTCAAAATCATATTAATATTGACGAGTAATGTAGTAAACTCACCCTTTGCCGTTGGTCCACGAACTTTGTGCAAATTCCCATTGAAATTAAGGTGCTTGCACAGGTTTTCTTACAGCCGCTTTGAGCGAACTCATGAAGTCGACAAGGGCCTCAATTTGCGCGTAATTTGCTGCAGCGGTCGGGGTCATTTTAATTAATTATTAATGAAAAGTAAAATCTGCCCGGATATTTATTAGGAATTGCTTGACGTTTCATTTGAAAGTTGCCGTCAAACAGAAAAAAGGCAATGGTATCAACAGGATAATGCCACTTTCCGGACTAAAATGACAAAAGTAATTCATTTCTATATTGATAGACATGAAAAAAATATATTGTTAAAAATATGGTCCCGTTCGAAGCTCAATAACCCGAAATCGTTAGGGGGTAGGGTGCACTCCGAAGTTTCGGAATACTTTCGGACGGCCCGTATCTTCGTCGACGAAGTTACGGGCCGTCCGAAAGTATTCCGAAACTTCGGAGTGCACCCTACCCCCTAACGATTTCGGGTTATTGAGCTTCGAACGGGATCATGGACAATTTTCGTGAACGAACGACGGATGACGTTAGAGTTGTACTATTTTATCGGTCGATTACCGGTTTTCCTAGTTTGTGGTTTCAAACTTACTAAACAAAATATAATATTATTTTTACGTTAGAAAATGACCATATTTTTAACAATATAATTTTTTCATGTCTATCAATATAGAAATGAATTACTTTTGTCATTTTAGTCCGGAAAGTGGCATTATCCTGTTGATACCATTGCCTTTTTTCTGTTTGACGGCAACTTTCAAATGAAACGTCAAGACGTCAAGCAATTCCTAATAAATATCCGGGTAGATTTTAGTTTTCATACTTTTCATTAATAATTAATTAAAATGACCCCGACCGCTGCAGCAAATTACGCGCAAATTGAGGCCCTTGTCGACTTCATGAGTTCGCTCAAAGCGGCTGTAAGAAAACCTGTGCAAGCACATGGCAAGCACCTTAATTTCAATGGGAATTTGCACAAAGTTCGTGGACCAACGGCAAAGGGTGAGTTTACTACATTACTCGTCAATATTAATATGATTTTGAGGTCTTGTCATCAGTAAAGTGCAAACAATGATAATCAGTCATCTTGCAAATACATGTAGCCCAGTCAGTAGGCGTTACAATCACGAATACATCTGTGCAAATCACGACTACGCCAGCTTTGGCAAAGGCCTTTTTAATTATTTACTGACTGGGCTATTATCTGTAACAGTACTTAAGAGTATTGTGTATTTATATATTATACCCTATATGCAATTTAAATTAACCAAATATCAAAATTTTAGGTGTGGGCTGTTAAAAACATTTGGCCAAGAAAGCTGCTGGAGCTGCCAGACGGTCAGCATGTGCTACAGGTTCATTGGGAGGACCAACCCGCTTTCAAATGGAGTTAAAGATCCTATCGATTATTGGATGGAGTTTTGGAAAGCCACAAATCTAGTCAAGAGTCACAACCAGCTTTTTCAATGGTAATACTAATAATTATTAATATGGTAGTAGACTATTTTTTTACTAAATACTAATAAATTACAGATAAACAATCATATATTTTTTGTTGTATCCGTCAATGATATTCAGTTTTTGTTGTACAGGGTCCACCATTAAGAGAGCCAGCTGCCATCTCACCCACCCATGCTGCAACACTTGCCGAAGGTGGAAGTGCTTATAAGCAAAACTAGGAGAAATGAGATGCTCGATGAAGTAAAGCTGATTATTCTGGAAAAACAAAGTTCCCAGCAATATTTTAAGAGTGATAAATAAAAGGAAATCTATGTTTTGATTGTTATACTGTGTTGTTAATTTTATTCAGATTATTAGGTATTTGAGACTGAAGTAGACAAGTAAGAGAAATTAAGGTCCTAGCAATAATTTAAAACTGATAAGTAAAAGGAATGCCACGTGGATACTTCTACATGTTTTTTTTTTAAATATGATTTATTATAATATCAGGGCAGCGTTATTTCCTTTTTGAGTATCACTGCACATTCTGAGATAGGAGCCTTTTTGGTCTCACATGGGGTTTTATTTTTATTATTGTTTAATTCTCATGTCTCCTGTGCGGGTCACAAATAAATATTTTTCTTTTCTTTTAACATTTTGGCGATTTTCATACATAAGTAGGGTAAGTCCCACAAAGGTTGTTTTCCTATCAACACTTAATTTCGGTAACTAATCAAGTGTGCAAACTACCAAATTCAAAACTACTTTGTTTATGAAATGAAACGTCTTTTTAACCAACTTACCAAAAAGGAGGAGGTTCTATGTTCCGACTGTATGTTTTTTTTTTTTTTGTGTATGTTCACCGATATCTCCGTCAATAGTGAACCGATTTAAAAAAATCTTATTTTGTTTGAAAGGGTATGTTTAGAAATTGGTCCCATTTTAATTTGGTGAAGGTCTGATGAAGAACTTCGGCGATATACAACAGAACTCTTCAATAAATAATGGCGAAACTCTCGGGATTGTCTGTTTACTTTTTATACCATTTCATAACATAACATCACGCCAGTACGCTCTAAAGGAGTACGCAGATCTCTTATTTCACCGGTTATGTTCAAGTTTCATGTTATTCGGGTAATCTATTCTGGCGTTATAGGGACCTTACTAAACAACTTGCCTATTAGGTAGGTAAAACTAAAAAGGGAAAAATAAACAACTTTTTTGCAAAAAAAAACAACCAACATCCAAATGAAAAACTACAAAAGTGAAAAATAACATAATTTTTGGAAGTCGGTGTCCATCATATCGCAAAAAAATTGTACCTACGAAAGACACCAACTTCCAATGAAAATATTATTTTTCACTTTTGTAGTTTTTCATTTGGAAGTTGGTAGTATTTTTTTGCATAAAAGTTTTTTATTTGCCCTTTTGTAGTTGTATTTTTGTAGTTATTGTATAAGTCATATTGTTGTTAATTGTTAAATTTATTAAGATTTGAATGGTGAAATAAAAAAAAAATAATAAAAACAATGCTTTTATTGCGACGAGTCAATAATACATAGGTACATACATAAACTCACGCCCTTTTCCCATGGGGATAGGCAGAAACTACAGAATGCCACCTGCTACAATCCTTTCATACTTTTTTTGCTCACTCACATTCATACATCTAGTCATACACATACCCAATGCATGTTTATTTGTTTTATTCGTGAAGTTGTCTTGTGAGAATGCATAAGTATCTATTTCTTTCTAGCAATTGCACTAATCTGTCTCTCGCTCTTTGCTCTTGCTGAAGAGCTTGATGGGCAGATAATATATTTGTAGACACTTCTCCCCATCTACTGCGCTTAAATTGAAGATCTTCTCGCTGAGGGAAGGTGCTTCTAAGTCTGCTTGATTAAGCATATTGGTTACACAGCAGGCAACGACAATTTTACCTGAAAATAATTAAAATATGCTCTTAAATGTGCTCAGTACATTATTACCTCAATGTCTTAAATAGATGAAAAAAATACTGTTCACCCGTTCAATGCGTTATTAGAAAAACATGGCTATACCCAGTATAAATTGTGACAAATACCAACTGCCCGGTTGTAAATGCAGCTCTCTTGCTACTAAGGGGCATCTTAATCGGCCTTTTAAAATGCCAAACATATGCTGTATAGTGGACCGAGCATGTTGTATGTTATTGTCTATTGGGGTCATCATGAATTCCCAGTGGGTACCTAAAATTTCTTGTAACACCTGGCAGGCCATATTTTGAATGATACAACTTTATTTAAGTGCACTCTATAAGTAGGTATAAACACTCTTCAAAGCATAGGTAGTCATTTTCCAAATGGCAGGTTATATTTTATTAAATACCTATGGATAATTGTTTTAGAAAAATGGTAACTACAAGCTTTTAAACTTACTGTCTTTTTATTTATAAGGTTCCTCTCAGCCAAATTCTGTGGCAACCTTAAATACTTTTTTATTAATGAGGGGCTGTTCAGTGAATTTGCGACATGCCGCAGACACCGTGACACTGTCTGTTGTGCGATTAGAACGTCACTGCTAAGGCCCACTGCACCTTGGTCACTCCCCCGGGCACAAAAATTAAGAGCAGCGGGAATCTGAAATAAAAGAATAACAACAGTAAAATGGGTGGGACTGATTGGTAATACAGCTCAATAAATTGCAGAATCTTTAATATCCTTACCTTCATTGTTGGATCAACACCACTTCGTCGTAAGTGGTGAGGCAAAAGGGTCCTCACACAAGTCCTCAAATAATTCCCGAGTGAACCTATAGTTCCCTATGAACTCAACGTCGGGCATACTTGCCAACTGGAAGTTTTGGCGCAAATGTCGTCGACGTTGCCTCCGCTCTTCCTGTAGATCTTCTGCGAGCATTAAAAAAGCAGCCATAGTTGGGAATTATAAGTTTCGTCTGGTTAACGATAACTATTTTGTTGTCGTAATATCTGACATAACGATCCGTTAAAACAAGTGTCAAATTCAATTTTTCGAACGGATAAAAACGCATAGGGAGTAGGTTCAACTGTCGAATTGTGTTGCCATTCATTCTTCGTTCGGGCCCCGAACGAATCATCCGTCCGTAGGTGATAGGGAGTAGGAAATGCCTGTAACTAAGGTCGAAACTACGGACTTCATGCTTAGGGAGTAGACGCCCTGGTACAGATAAGATGGATTGGGTTATGCCTACATCCAACTTATTTATCTTGTAATCCTTCATGAATAATTCGCGTTCTACTCCGTTCCGAGCACACTCCATCAGCAAATGTTGCACGTCCTCGATTTGATTGCAAACTGTGCAATTTGGCGAATCGGCCTTTTTCATAAGAAATGCGAATTTTGCCGATGGATAGTGCCCAGAACGAAGTCTTAATATCAATTTAACGTAATTTGTATCTAATTTAGTATCTTCGAACCAGGGAACACGAGATGGCTGACCTTAAATGCTTTTGTACCAAAGGCCTTTGTCCAGAGACATTTAAAAAAAATGTTGTGTCCAGGAATTAAAGCATGCAGATTTAAATTTAGTAGTATATTCCCAATAATCAGGTATATAATTAATTATACATCCGTCCTCTACAGCTAGTTTGGATATTCGGTCAGCCTCCTCGTTACCGCTTAGTCCAATATGTGCTGGAACCCATTGCAATCTACATTCTTTATTATTGTTTTTAAGTAAAATTATAAATTTTAAAATATCATACGCTATCGATGTACCTCTGCTATAGCCAGAGGCGCAGCAAAAGCGCACTCCAACATATCGAGCGATATGTTGGAGTGCGCTTTTGCTATCTGAAAAAATTACTACTTTATTTAAATTTTGATTCAAGACATAATTAACTGCTTTGTAAATAGCTATGAGCTCCAGCGACATAATTGATATATCACATATAATTTTTATATCCAAAAGTATTCCCTAAACTCTGGTCAAATAACCCTGCTCCTTGTCCCTGAGCACTCTTAGATGCATCAGTGTAAATTTTATGCCATCCGAAATATTTTATGTTCAGTTCTGCTACAATATCACTCCGTAACACATTTGGGTTATAATTACGTTTAGCAGAGCTTAAACTTTTGAGTTCAATTTCAATGATATTTTTTTGAATAAAGGAGGTCCAGATTTCCAAACTAAACATTTTAAGATAATCTGATGCTGTAATTTCTAAGTGCCTAACGTCATTGTATACCTTCACAAGTAATGGTATTTTTTTGTTTTGCCAATAAGAAGTACGACAAAAATCGCTCAACTCGGATAAAAGACCAATTGTGACATTATTTAACGATCGACTTTTTAGACAGTATTTGTATGCTAAATATTCCCTACTTAAATATAAAGGTGAGATACATAAATCTGATTCCATAACGTGAATAGGGGAGCTGTTAATGTAACCCCCTATTATTCGTAGTGCCTGATTTTGCAGCTTGTCTAGTTTCGATAAATGTGTTTTAGCACTACAGTCATAGAGAAACGAACCATAATCCAGTCGACTTCTGATTAAGGAGATGTACAGTTTACGTTAATGTTTAGTGTGTATACCCCAAGAGCTCCCCGTTAATAGCTTAAATATATTCAAAAACTTTGAACTTTTCGTGATTGTTTAATTTACGTGTTTACTCCAACATAAACTTTGGTCTAACCACATACCTAAATATTTAGTACATGGCGAAAATGTTATCAACTGTTGATTTATTTTAAGAGAAGGTAGTATTCTGCGTCTGCCCCTACTAAATACACAATATGTAGACTTATTGGAAGATAATTCGAGACCAAGTTCGGCTAAGGACATAACAATATGATCTAACGCATTTTGAATATACATTTCACATTTCATAATGTCCCTATCTTTAACATATATAACGAAATCATCTGCATATTGCGACACTACTACTGTGTTAAGATGTTGTTGACATACTTTATATGTAACTAGCTGTTGCCCGCGACTTCGTCTGCGAAGCATTAGTAATTCGAATAGCTTAATTTTTATATCGCGGTATAATATTGTAGGTTTTCCATACAAACTTCTACCCCTCTTTCCACCACCTTAAGTATGATTTCCGGGATAAAAACTATCCTATATCCTGCCCAGGGTCTCAAAATATCTTCGAACCAAATTGAATCTAAATTGGTTCAGCAGTTTAAGCGTGAAAAGGTAGACAGAGAGACAGACAGAGTTACTTTCACATTTATAATATTAACTCCGCCCGCGACTTCGTTCGTGTGATGGCAACCAAAAATAAGCTGTTATTAAACCAAATAAAAATGTGGTTTCGTAAAGTTCTACGGTTCATAGGTTTGGGACGATTCGTTATTTGACTTAAAGAATAATACATTTTAGGTTACCGCTACAAAGTAAAATCCGCCCCTTAAAACTTACTACACCCTTTTTCTCTTTTTTTTTATTGTTAGATTGCTCAGTAAGTTGCCTCAAAAAAACTAACATCACTTAACCCTATCAGGGGGTAGGTAGTTTTAAAAACTTATTATGTAAATTTTTATTATTTACTTTATCTCCACGGAATGAGATTGTTCATACAAACAAATTTCCCCCTTTTCACCCCCTTAAAGGTTGACAGTTCAGTAGCGACTGCGATCCGGAAAACGCAAATTAGGAAGTCCGACCTGGTCAAAGCTGCGGGAGTCCGGTGGATGCAAAAATTTGTTTAGTTTGGTATTTATATCAAGTATCAAGTTTATTAACCCAATAAATAAGATCTTAAAAAAAGCTTTAACTCTCCCTAAATCGACTTTTGAGGGTAGTTTCTAAAAACTAATAATGACAACCTTTATTGTTTACTTAAGTTGATATTTATGTCAAATTTATTAACTTAAGAAATAAGATTCTTCAAAAAACCTTAACACCCCCTAAATCGTCTTTTGGGGTTAGTTTAAAAAAACTAAGAACTTCAACCTGTATTGTTTACTTAGGTTGGTATGTATGTCAAGTTTAAAGTTTTTTTATTTATCTCAAGAAGTAAAATTCATAAAAAAAAACAAATCGTCTTTTGGAGGTAGTTTTGATAACTAATAATAACAACTTTTATTGCTTACTTAGTTTGGTATTTACGCCAAGTTTCAAGTTTATTAACCCAAGTAATAAGATTATTCAAAATACTTTAACACCCCCTAAATCTTTTTTTAGGGGTAGTTTCGAAAAACTAATAATGACAACCTTTATTATTTATTTAAGTTAGTATTTTTGCAATATTTCAAGTTTAGTAACCCATGCAATAAAAATCTTCCATACAAACTTCAACACCCCCTAAATCGACTTGTTAGTTAGTTTCAAAATACTAATAATGTCAACCTTTATTATTTACTTAGATTACTATTTGTGCCAAGTTTTAAGAATATTAGCCGAAGGAATTCGATTTTTCATACAAACTTTGTCCCCCTTTTTCTCCCCCTTAGGGGAAGAATTTCGGAAAATTCTTTCTTATCGGATGCCTACGCACACAAAAAAAATACTCTTCAAGTTCCAGGTCTCTACGATCAGCGGTTTAGGCTGTGCGTTGATCCGTCAGTCAGTCATTCAGCACAAATCATTTCATATGTGTAGAAGATATGGAGCAGAAGACTGGTCGTGTTTTTAGAGAGGCATAATTTCGGGTGGACCAAAAATTACTTTATTGTGAAAACGAATGCTGCGTAAATTACGCAACACAACACAAAAATCTAATACAGCGTAAATTACTCTACACTAAAACGTCAAACACAACTATGTTTACCTGAGACAAAAGGTCCAGTTTGGTAGTTCCAAATCGATGTAGAGGTCCCCGTCTTAGTGCCATTTGATTCTTCAAAGAAACTTTGAAACCCCTAAATCGTCTTCTGGGGGTAATTCCGAAAAACTAATGATGCCAACCTTTATTATTTTGCCAAAGGAATAAGATTTTTCATGCAAATAAATGTCTCCCTTTTAACCCCTTAAAAAGCAGTATTTCCAAAACTGCCTCCTAAGTGCTCCCCTACATCATAAAAAGAAGCTATGTGCAGTAAAAGTAATAAAAAATCTTTACCACCCCGAAATCGTATTTTAAGGGTAGTTTTGACAAACTAATAATGAAAACCTTTATTATTTAATTAGGTTGGTATTTATGTCAAGTTTCGTGTTTATTCACCCACGAAATCAGATTCTTCATAAAAATTAACATCCCCTAAATCATCTTTTGGGGGTAGTTTCGAAAAACTAACAATGAAAACCTTTATTGTTTATTTAGATTGGTATTTATGTCAAATTTTAAGTTTATTAACTTAAGTTATAAGATTCTTCAAAAAAACTTTAACATCCCCTAAATCGTCTTTTGGGGATAGTTTAAAAAAAATAGCAACCTTTATTATACATTTAGGTTAGTATTTGTGGCAAGTTTCAAGTTAATTGACCCAAGTCATCAGATTTTTCAAAAATACTGTAATACCTCCTAAATCGTATTATGAGGGTAGTTGCAAAAAACTAATGATGACAACCTTTATTGTTTATTTAGGATGGTATTTATGTCAAGTTTTATGTTTATTCACCCAATAAATCAGATTCTTCAATAAAATGAACATCCCCTAAATCATATTTTGGGGGTAGTTTCGAAAAACTAACAATTGAAGCCTTTATTGATTATTTTGATTGGTATTTATGTCATGTTTCAAGTTTATTAACTGAAGTAATAAGATTCTCCAAACAAACTTTAACACCCCTAAATCGTCTTTTGGGGGTAGTTTCAAAAAATAATAAAAGCAACCTTTATTTGCAACCTTTATTTGGGGCTAAGTCACCCGCGTCCGTAGGAGTGTTACCCCGTTTGTTGTTACCCTACACGTGGTCCCCGGGTGGTGCTAATCAGGTGACACTAACTGGTGGTAGGCTTCGGCCGAAGGCTTGTAACCACCCACCGGGCAAAGACGTACCGCCAAGCGGCCTAGCCGTGTTCCGGTACGATGCTCGGTGTAGCCACTAGAGGAGTTGGGTCGAGATAGTTGTTCCACTGCATGCTGACCAGTCTGACTCGCGCTGTTTTGGGCGTATCGGGAGACTAGTCGCGGAGGGTAGCGGGATCCGAGGCACGGGGCGCCGCTGGCCGACCGCAGGTAGTTGGGGGCCCAAGTAGTGTGCCAGCCACACATGAAAGGCTGCCCCGCCAACTGTCGAAAAATCCCGGAATGCACCATCGTGCTGGTTGGCGACCAGATGGGAGGGCCCGATGGACATCTCCGGGGGGGCTCGGGCGTCCCCGCAGTCTCCGGACTAGTGCCCCAACGATGGCGTCCTTTCAGTGCGTGTCTGGTAGTTAGTAGCGTGGAACCTCATCTCACTTCCTTCTCCTCTCCTTTCACTCTTACAAAAATGGCAAGTATGAAAAAGAAAACTGGAGTAAAACAGCGGCTGCACCCCCTCCCCCACAAAGTGCACCTCACTAATATAAGAGGTCTGCACTCCAATCTCAACTCAGTCCACCATCACCTGGAGACTGAAAAGCCAGCACTGTTTTTCCTAACGGAGACGCAGATAGGAAGTCCGTCAGACGTATCGTACTTATCCTACTCAGGGTTTACCCTGGAGCACGCCTTTAAACCACGCGCGGGTGTATGCATGTATGCCCGAGACGATACTTGCTATCGGCGTCTCCGTAACCTTGAAGACTCCAGGTTCTCAGTGCTGTGGGCTCTGGTGGACACAGGGTTGGATAAGATTATATACGCCTGTGTCTACCGTTCGCACAGCGGAGATCAGGAGACAACCAGGCTCACAGAGTACCTTAGTGAGGCGGCTGATACGGCACAGCAACGGTACCCTTCCGCCCAATTAGTGTTACTGGGGGACTTTAATGCCCACCACCGGGAGTGGCTTTTCCCATACCAGTGCACTGATCATGCTGGACAAGAGACGCGCAAGCTTGCGCTAGCACTAAATCTCACCCAGCTGGTCCAGGGGGCGACGAGGGTGCCAGATGTTGATTCGCACACAGCCAATTGCTTGGACCTTCTGCTGACAACAGATCCAGACAGATACTCTGTGTCGATATCTTCACCTTTGGGTAGTTCTGACCACTGTCTGGTGAAGTCTGTGTCCGTCTACTCCCCGCCCGATCCCAGCCCAAGAGGCAACCGGCGGGTATGGCGGTACAGGTCAGCAGATTGGGATGGGATGCGATCTTTCTTCGCATGCTATCCTTGGCAGCCCACTTGCTTCTCTTCGGATGATCCATCGTCATGCGCTGACGCTGTGACAGATGTGTTGCGTTGGGGAATGGAGTACTATATTCCATTCTCTGACGTAGAAATGTCTCGCGTCGACAGACCATGGTATGGAGCCGAGTGTAACCGCGCCGACGCGATTAAGCACAAGGCTTATCAGGCATGGGTCGACGCTCGAACACGCAAGGCTAGTGACGTGAATCAGAAGAAGAGAGCCTTCAACAGGGCTGCCAAGTCCTGCAAAAAGGTGATGCGAAGAGCACGGTTTAACCACATTAGCAGAATTGGGAACAAACTAGCTTCATACCCAGCGGGTAGCAAAGCGTTTTGGTCCCTGGCTAAGTCGGTCGAATCAAACTTCTGTCGCCCCTCACTACCACCACTGCTGAAACCTGATGGGTCATTGGCCCACTCCGCTGAGGAGAAGGCAAACTTATTTGCCAGCCTTTTTGCGGAATCTTCGCATCTGAATTCTGATGGCGCGCAGCCTCCTCCTTCTCCTGATGGATGTGTGACGAGTATGTCGGATATTCGCATTCATCAAAAGGACGTGCGTAGGGTGCTGCGTAGCCTTGATGTGAACAAAGCGAGTGGCCCCGACGGGATACCAGCAATTGTGCTTAAAACCTGTGCGCCTGAATTGTCTCCGATCTTGACTCGCCTGTATCGCCTTTCGATAGAGACTGGAAAAGTACCGAGGGCTTGGAAGCAAGCCAACGGTCAGTGGTCAGGGGTCAGTGCTCTCGGCAACATTATTCTTGCTGCACATTAATGATCTGCTAAAACCACCTTTGGGTACGCAGATGACAGCACTTTTGCTGAGAGATACGTGTCCGACGCACGAACTACTGGGCCTCAGATTTGGTCTCTCCGAGAGGCCATGGTAGAACGCTTGAATCTGTCTTTGAAGGCGGTCTCCGAATGGGGTGATGCCAATCTGGTCAGTTTCAATGCTACTAAGCTGGGGTGTCTTTTTTCCGCTAAGAAGAGCCAATTCCACCCGGCTCCATCTTTCCGTGGTGTAACCGTGCCGTTAACGGACCATCTCGAACTTCTTGGTATTACGTTGACATCAACCCTTAATTTTGGTCCATTCATAGAGGCGAAAGCTCAGTTGGCTGCAAAAAAGTTGGGGATTCTTGCAAAGGTGAGACGGTACTTCACACCTGAACAGCTGCTTAACTTGTATAAAGCGCAAGTTCGATCGTGCATGGAGTACTGCTCTCACCTCTGGGATGGATCTGCCAAATACCAGCTTGATGCACTTGAGTCGATTGACAGACGGGCCAAGAAGCTTATTGGCAATGATGCACTGGTCGCGTCAAAGCTCTAGAGCCTCGAACATCGACGCCGAGTTGCCAGCCTGTCGGTTTTTTATCGGTAACATTTCGGGGAGTGTGCGACGGAACTGCACAATTTGATTTCGCCTAGTTCTTTCCATCATCGGACTACAAGACGTACGGCCATGCGCCATCGGTACATGGTGGACATCCCACCCATACGCACAAAGCGTTTTGCTAATACTTTCATTGTGCGCACAGCTAAGGAGTGGAATTCCCTTCCGGAGTCTTTGTTTCCTGATAGCTACAACCTTGGGATCTTTAAGTCAAGAGTGAATAGGTTTCTACTAGGCAAGCGTGCTTCACCGTAGGCCACATCATCGCTTACCATCAGGTGAGGTAGTGGTCAAACGCGAGCCTATCAATAATAAAAAATAAAAAAAATATTCATTTAGGTTAGTATTTGTGCCAAGTTTCAAATTTATTAACCAAAGAAATCAGATTTTACAAAAACACTGTTATACCTCCTAAATAGTATTATAGGGGTATTTGCAAAAATCTTATGATGACAACCTTTATTGTTTATGTAGGATGGTATTTATGTCAAGTTTCATGTTTATTCACCCAAGAAATCAGATTCTTCAAAAAAATTAACATCCCCTAAATCATATTTTGGGGGCAGTTTCGAAAAATAATAAAAGCAACCTTTAATATTCATTTAGGTTAGTATTTATGTCAAGTTTCATGTTTATTCACCCAAGAAATCAGATTCTTCAAAAAAATTTACATCCCCTAAATCATCTTTTGGGGGTAGTTTCAAAAAATAATAAAAGCAACCTTTAATATTCATTTAGGTTAGTATTTATGTCAAGTTTCAAGTTTATTAACTGAAGTAATAAGATTCTTCAAAAAAATTAACATTCCCTAAATCATATTTTGGGGGTAGTTTCAAAAAATAATAAAAGCAACCTTTAACAGGTTGACTGCCACGAAGGTCACCGGTGACCCTCAAACAATACATTTTCTATTGTGTTTATTGTCTGGCAGCCAAACTGTTAATATTCATTTAGGTTAGTATTTATGTCAAGTTTCATGTTTATTCACCCAAGAAATCAGATTCTTCAAAAAAATTAACATCCCCTAAATCATCTTTTGGGGGTAGTTTTGAAAAACTAACAATGAAAGCCTTTATTGTTTATTTAGATTGGTATTTATGTCAAATTTCAAGTTTATTAACTGAAGTAATAAGATTCATCAAAAAAACTTTGACACCCCTAAATCGTGTTTTGGGGGTATTTTCAAAAAATAATAATAGCAACCTTTATTTTTCATTTAGGTTAGTATTTTTGGCAAATTTCATGTTAATTGACACAAGAAATCAGATTTTACTAAAACACTGTAATACCTCTAAATCGTCTATTGCGGGTAGTTGCAAAAAACTAATAATGACAATATTTAATTTAGGATGTTATTTATGTTAATTTTCATATTTATTTACCCAAGAAATCAGATTCTTCAAAAAAATTAACATCCCCTAAATCATATTTTTGGGGCAGTTTCGAAAAACTGACTATTGAAGTCTTTATTGATTATTTAGATTGGAATTTATGTCAAGTTTCAAGTTTATTAACTGAAGTAATAAGATTCTTCAAAAAAATTAACATTCCCTAAATCATATTTTGGGGGTAGTTTCAAAAAATAATAAAAGCAACCTTTAATATTCATTTAGGTTAGTATTTGTGGCAAGTTTTAAGTTTATTGACCCAAGAAATAATATTTTTCCATACTAATTTCAACACCCCCTAAATCATCATTTTGGGGTAGTTTTGAAAAACTAATAATGTCTATCTTTATCATTTACTTAGAAAACTATTTGTACTAAGTTCCAAGAATTTTGGTCAAAGGAATTAGATTTTTCATACAAACTTTTAACCCCCTTTTTACCCCTTTAGGGGTGGAATTTCCAAAAATCCTTTCTTAGTGCACACTAACGTCACTTGAGGTACCTTTCTGCCAAATTTCATGCTTCTAGGCTCAGCAGTTTTGGCTGTGCGTTGATTGATCAGTCAGTCAGTCAGTCAGTCACCTTTCGCTTTTATAGATATAGATTAAATTAAATAGTAGTGGGGATAAAGGGTCTCCTTGAGCTAAGCCTGTATTACTCCATCGATCTGTTATTAAATCACCGAATTCTGTTTTAATTTTTAGATGTCTCTCATTCAAAAAGGACCATATATAAGTACAAAATTTTGATCCAATTTGAAGTTCATCCAAAACTTTAACTGCTGCATCAACAGATACATTATTATATGCATTTTGAATATCCAGGAAACATGCTACAGTAGGTATATTTTTAGAAAAACCATTTTGTATGTAAGTAACTAGGGTACTCAATGAATCTAAACAGGACAAAGATTTTCAAAAGCCAATGTTGAGTGGTGATAATATTTTTACTCTCTCGGTATACCATTCTAGACGTCTTACTAACATTAAATGAAATATTTTGCAAAAACATGAAATCAAGGATATAGGCCTTAATTTAGGATCAGTATCTGTATTATTCGCTTTAGGAATAGGTATTATCTGAATATTGCGCCACTGAATAGGTACAATACCTGAATTAAAGATTGTATTATATATAAATAGTAAATAAGTTCGTGCTACACTGGGAAGATTATAAATCATGGAATATGAAAAACCGTCTTCACCAGGTGCAGAATCTTTTTTTTTTAAACAATTTTGTAATTCCTGGATACTAAAATCACACTCTAAAGTTTCATTTTTGTATACAAATAAGGGTATTTTGTTTGTTACATAGTCAGGAGTCAGTGACCTTAGTAACTCATTCTGTTTATCGATAGCAGGATAGCTGGTAGACTGTTTATAACCCTTTATCCACTGCATACGCTGCCACATGTCATAAACTGATACTACATGGTCAATGGAATCACAAAAACTTTGCCAACCCAATGATTTCGCTTTTTGACTTGCCAAATGGAAATCTTTAATTTTTTCTTCTAATTTGGACAAGTTATCAGGGGTTGGATTACGACGAAACTTTGCTAGAGACAACCTTCGCTGTGCAACAATGTGGGATAATTCGGGTGTCCAATACTTGTTTGCTTTAAATTCTTTTGTTGGCTTAGAACTAAATTTAATGAACGGAATATATTTATCAGCGGCTAAAATTATTTTATTTATAAAAAAGTCATACATTTCTTGAACATCTGGATCATCGCACCGCACAGCAAAGCTTTTAGAAAGATAATCCATATATTCTTTCCAATCTGCGTTTTTGTAATTCCTTTTTTTCTTTGTAGTGAAATCATCAGGTATTGTGATTGTCATTTTAATTATTAAGTGATCACTACCAAGGTTTTCATTGAGTACTTTCCAGTCAAATTTTATTGCGATATCAGATGTAGCAAAAGATACATCCGGTGAAGTTTTTTGCAAAGTCCCATTAACTAGTTTAATTCTTGTTGGCGAGCAATTATTTAGCGAAATTAAGGAATTTTCAAGTGATGAATCCATTATTTGAGTGCCTCTTGAATCGGTTTTGATAGACCAGTTGGAATGATGGCCGTTGAAGTCACCGGCTATTAAAGTTTTATTTCAGAAATGAGAAAAAATTTGGTCCCAGTCTGATGGTTGTGTAACGACTGAAGATGGACAATAAAGTGCAACGACATTTTCTAAATCTTTACAATTAATTAATTTAGCACTTACTACTTCAATGCCTGGATTTAAAACCTGAAAAAAATTTAAATGTGACCGGATGGATTTTTGAATGAAAATAGCAACCCCACCGTATGAATCATATCTGTCTTTTCGATAAATGTTATAGCCACTTACATTTAAGTCCACTTCAGTATCTAACCATGTTTCGCTTACGATCGCTATATGTATTTTATCTTTATTTAACAATTCTGTAAATGAAATCATTTTGGGCCGTAGAGATTGTGAGTTCCATTGAATAATGTTGATTCCTATACTTTTGTCTATATTAGCCATTTATAACCTTAATAATTTTATCTAACCAATTTCCTTGTAGCAGACAACTTAATACAACCTTCTTTAATACATCACATATATTTTTAAACAACAACAACATCTTTTCTTAAAGTGTTCCTTCTGATGTGAAAATTCTCTTAATTATAATAAAAAAAATTCTTAAATTCAAATCTTTCAAGTAATTATTAATCTCTTTGGTCATCTTTTCCTTCAATTTGTGATGGAAAGCTTTCATAATTATCCTTTTCAGTCGATCTATCTGTCACAAGCTGGCTTTTCTTTCCTTGCCTACGTTTGGTTTCCTTTTCCTCAGGTGACTTCTTTGTGGTGTTTTGCTTCCACTGTATGTCATTTCCTTCCTTCTCTTGAACAAAGTGTGTAGATGTCTCCTGCCCATGATTTTGTAGAGAATTAATAAGCACGCTACTATATGTTTGAGCTTCATTTAGTAATCTTGTAGTAAGCGACGATTTTTGCAGCATTTTTGAGAAGTAGTATATTCTCGTTATTTTCCAAGGAACAGTTGAAGTGCTTTTCTGTAGCGGACCTGCTCTGTGCTCATGATATTTCTTGTATCTTTTTCTTTTAAAAATAGGGGCCATTTTTTGTCTAGTACAAAGTGATTTCCTCTACAATTTAAGCATGAGATATTACTTGTATCACAATTTTCATGGTCCCCACCACATTTGGGATATATTTTCTTTTTAGTTGGACAGTATTTTAATACATGTCCAAAATGCCAACATCCAGAGCAATGTGTCACGGGGAACACATAGGGCTCAACTTTTAAACGGCAATCATACGCATAAATATGGGATGGGAGGTTATTACTTTTAAAACATACGCGTGAAACTATAAGAGTTTCACAGTCAACCCATTTGTTCTCCGCATTAACGCGTCTCAGTCGCTTGACGGATACTATCTCTGAAGTGCATGCCAAAATATCCATTATATCCTTTTCTTTTAAATCTATATCAACCCCTTTCACCACACCGTAGGATAGGGACATCTCATTTATTAATTGGCATCTCCAACCCATATGTTTAAATTTTTGGCATTCCATTAATTTAGTAGCATCTTCTTTTTCTTGAAATTGAATTAGGACTTTATTAAAACTTTTATATTTTATTCTTGTAACATTCTTAATACTTTCACATCTCAATAAACGTGCAAATGCCATTTGTTTAGGTATGCTATCTAAGGAAGTTACACACACTTCGTGATTTGTAATGTTATTTATTTCATCATCTTTTTTTTTTCCCAATCTACCCTCAATTGATTTTGTGACTCCGCAGAGTTAATTCTAATTAATCTTTTAAGCTTTCTTCTACTCACAGTAATAAAGTCATCATCATCATTACAATCATCTTCCCTCTCCTTTCTCTTCTCAGGCAATTTCTTTTTACTTTCTTTATGTATTTCAATTCGCGTAATTTTAGGTTCCAAAGATTTATCACAGTCTTTTTCACAATTAAGTAAAATTTCCATATCACTTCCATCTTCGTCTTCACCACTCGACACCATTGACCTGGTCGCGCGATGTAAATAAAGTCAAAACGAGAGCGTCTGCCTACCTGTTGTTGGCGTCACACAAAACTGCTGCATTCCGTGGAAGTTTCAAATTCGCTGCCTCTCGTATCTGGAATGATCTTCCTCCGCCGTTTCGTGCTATAAAAACGATTGGAGCATTTAGTACTAAATTCAAGCAGTACTTATTACTTCAGCAAAAGGAATCCGGAAGATAAGCTTACCCGTGGTTTGCACGCAGTTAGGTTTACTGCCTTTAATCCATTTTCTTTATTATGAACTTTCTTGCGAACACCACACCACACATATTAAATCCACACCACTCTTTTCGCCAGGTTTATTTACACTTATTCATTTACACTATTTCATAACATAACTTGCTTACATAATATTTTTCTTTTGACAGCCGACCATAGATTCTTTCCGTATTTTTAATAAACCACTCTTTGGTCCGCGCGCTCAGTCGTTTGTCTATGGTTTCGACAAATGATCATTAAGCATCGCGTTTATATATTTGTATTATACTTACACTTACTTCGACCCACCTTCAGTGTTTTATTCTATTTTGCTTGTTATTTATATATTCTTCTATTTTATTTTATTATATAAGTCCTGTTTCCGTAAGGCATTGGCATCAACAGTAGGCCCTATCAGAATATCAGCGCAGCGTTATTACCTTTTTTGGATATCGCTGCACATGCTGAGATAGGAGCCTTTTTGGTCTCGCACAGGGTTTTTTTTATTTTATTATTGTTTAAGTGTATGCTTATTTTCTCGTGTCTCCTGTGCGGGTCACAAATAAATATTTTTCTTTCTTTCTTTCTTTAAATTATATAAATGTGAGTAGAAGAAAATTTCTTGGAGATTTGGTATTTGTTTACACCTTAATTGCACCGTAGGAGCAATCATGACACCACACCACCACACTGTATATTAAGTATTATGCAACTATGCAATCTTCTAAACACTGTTTAGACACTGTATCGTCGTATTTTTATTTTTCTTCGCTCAAATATCGGACAACGTTTCGTCATGTACAAACGTCAAAACGTTACCCTTCACTATGCGGCCCTTAAAAAAGAAAGAAAAATGTTTGGAATGTGCCTACCTGAAAACGTCAAATCGCTCGGTTAATTGCCTCCGTACTCCGTACTTTACGTATTATGTTGCTTTGTTGGTAACAAGCAAGCCTGTGTGAGAACAACAATATGTGGGAAAAGTTACTTACTTTGTGGACTATCCTGTCAATTTGCAGACAGAGGCTCTGGAAATGAGTATAAAAACTTACTTAGAACGCAACTGCTTGCAAACACAACGCTTCTAGGTAATTCTAAAAACTAATTTTTTCTATGGAATTTTATGACTGAATTATATATACTAAAAAATACACATACGAGTGTCAGTGCAAATTGATCTCATATCAGTTTTCGTGGATAAACTCGTTGAAAAATGTAATTTTTTCTTTTCGGTTATCTACTTTATTTTTTTTATCATTTTAATCTTTTCAGTTACTCTAAATTCCACGTAACATTTCTCGACAAATGCACATTGCACAAAATTAAGTTTGTGCTTTTAGTACCACTTCCACGCGATCCAATCTATCAATCAATAATCTAATCTATCTCTTTGTTTCTATTTAGTAAATCTTTGCTAACCTTGTAATCTTTGCTAACCATCTAGTAGGTGTCAATTAGACTTTCTTGTTTACATTATTTTTTTGTAAACTCGATTGTACCACAGTTTTGTGAATTATAAAAAATAAAATAAAAATTACTTTAGCCTGCCCGTAACCACAAAACGTTATGTTTATGATAGTTAATAGATAAGTTCGTTTGATGGAAGGGATAAAATTAAGCTTAAATAGTCAATAGGATTGTTGTGGTTGAATGTTTCGCAAGTTTACTTATCAGATCAATACTACAAAGGCAAAGGTTCGGATTTACTCTAAACCAAATATATGTGCTTGTGCTCTCCGATATTGAGATTTAAATGTAAATTATATTAAAGTCGTCACAATCTAATAATTTCATTGAAGTTTCTTATTATACATGCCGCGATAACTTTCTACGTAAGAAAATTAAAAATTTGATTCATAATCCTAATTAATAACTATGTTACCCATACACTATTCTTTCTTTTTAAAAAAACGTTGCCCCACACTAGGAATGTATTCCTGTATCGTGGGTGCATTTACTAACAAATAAACTCACATACACAACACCCAGAGCCGGAACAACTATCTGTAGGTCATACAAATATTTGATCCGTGCGGGAATCGAACCCGCTACATGCAGCGCAGCAGTCAATCGCTCAACCACTGCACCAACCGTGCGCACAAACTATAACAACGAGTATCATTCGCAAGCATCAAGTTGAATTATTATTAAGTATTTTATAGGTTTCAAAGCGGGCTTTATATTTTGACAACTTGAGCTTCTAGTTTTTTATGTGAGGAAACATGTACTTTTATTAACGCACGGGAAGCTTATTGTAATCGATTTGTATGCAATGGGATAGGAGGTGCTACGAACTGCTACGGCGTGCTACGAAATGCTACGCCGCGCCGTCCTCGTCGAACTACGAGCGATCTATAGTTACTCCGTTACTAGCACGAGCCAGTCAAAATGATCACAACTATAATTTATTTTGAGATATATTGTAACGTTACGTATAGCTCAGTGGAGCTATACGTAAGCCACGTTATTAAAATTAAGATAAAAGGTTAAAAATTAAATTAAAGCTATGAAAATTAAAAAAAAGGATATAGAATATAGTAACTATGGGCAGCTTCGCACGACGTGGGCAGCTATCCAGGCAGCAGTTCGGACAGGAAGTCGTGGAATGTCCGAGGTAGGCAGGTGATCAGGCAGAAACGACGGACATGCAGGCAATCGGGCAGGTAGGCAGGTCAGCAGACACCACGGGTAGGTGGTCAAGGCAGGCAATCAGGCAGGTAGGCAGTAGAATAGAAAGCAGGACGGATAGACAGGCAAACGGGTAAGCATACGTAGGCTCCGAGTGGTATGGAGGCCAGCTATGGCTCAATACGCCAAACAGCGAAGACTTTGATGCCACGAGATGGCCGTTGAGGGTAAGTATCCAGGAAATAATGCTCTCGGGAACCACACAAAATATATATTTAATTGGAGCACTTCAAATAATAATAGTCTTACATAAGCTGATAATTCACCGTTTTAAGAGTTTCAGAATAGAAAAATACACTTCGTATTCTAGTACACAGTATCACCCACTCTTCGCGTTCAGACCAGACTCCCGACCGCTAAAAATCTGAAACCCTTTTTTCATTCGATTTGCAATCTCTTCTCAATTGCAAATTCAAATCTCAATAAGACCAGAACGAATAAAAACGGCTTTACAAAGGCGGGTCAGTCTGCTCTGACCTCACAATAATGTACAACTAGCTTAAGGAAAGGTCTAGGTAGTCCATGGTACCTATGGTATGTCTATGGCTTTAAGAAAATAAAATAGACAGACAGATGTCATGTCAGATGAAAATGTCAGAGTATAAAAAAAACCGTAATTTTGCAAATAAGCAATACAAATTAAGTTAGAGAATATAAATAAACCAGAAATAACTAAAAATATGTATTTTGTTCTTGTTTATTATGGTGTACAATAAAGTGTATATAAATAAATAAATAAATAATATGCTTTACAGGTAATAAGAATATCAAAGAATACTTATGAAAGAGTTTCTAAAATTGATACAATATCAAAAGATATGAAGATGTTTTGTGGAGTGTTATGAAACGTAAGTAGATCTTGAATAAATACCACAATATATAACATTAGAGTAAAGAATTTCAACATTATGTTCATTTGTTGTAATTTATTGTTTAGGGTATTTCAATGGTTTAGAATTTCTCAGGCGATAATATTTACCATAATGTGTTTAGCAATAAGTAATAAGATTTAAACTCAAACTCACATGCAGGTCGGGGAAGATTGGGAGTAAACATAATTATAGCAAGTTTATAGATCTCTATGGTGTTGGTAGTTCCTTTCGCTTTCAGTTTGTAATTAAAATTTCACGTAACACTGTTTTTTTTTTATCGGTACGCGATTTTAAATATTATAATCAATTTAGATTTTTTTCACTAAGCACAAAAGTGGAGGGGTGGGGTCCATAACCACTCTGCTCGACAAGATTTTGACACATGACATACCAGCTGACTCGACAGGTTGTTGCAAATCACGCCATGAAATTCAGGAATTTACATGAACTTTCAACATTCGAATTTATTCAGAAAAACTAGTTTACGCAGCTATTTTACACAGTAAATTTGTAAAAAATATCTTTATTTACATGTTGAGGTCGGTTAAACCGTGTCAGCCTACTGCAAAATGTGTACAAAATACGAATAACTACACCTTTCCAAACAGTAGACACTTTAGATTTGCTCAAAATATATGCATAAATAACCTGTTCGCTTGCTGAAATGATGCGAAAGGACAAAATAAAGATATACTTATTTTATTTGCGTCCTTAAGTACTTAAGTTTTCATACAAAAGTTCATAAAAAAACAAGCCAAAATCTAGCAAAATTTTGCTTTAAATTTTGATGCAACCTTGCATCATGACATTTCTTTGGTGTTGTTTTTTTTTATGTTGTCCATTCACCCGTCTCGTAATCGATTAAAAATTGCATTCAGCCTAATCGATTAAGTGTATCAAACAATTATTTAAAATTATTTCGATTGACTCGGTTGATTAAAATAAATTAGTGATTTTCAAAAATGTATTGTTTTAAAATTAGAACTAACCCGTTTATAGGCATAAAATACAATAACAACGTACAGTAATAACTATACTTATTGATTTCATTATTTTATCATAACTATAATGTTACAGTATTTTAAGAAAAAATATTGGTTTCGTGGCTAATTACGCGCCGATTTTTCTATTTCGAACTTCTTATACAAGAATTCTAAATTCAAAATCGGAATGCGGTCGATATTCAAAATATTTTATCGGATACATTTTAGTATAAAAGAGAGTTTTACTTTTATCTTTTCAGAAGGTTTTATACAGAATGACCAGTATAAATAAGATTTTGTCTATGTATGATAAGTAGGCCCAGGCAGGAACTGGTACACTTACGCGAATCCAAAGGCAGGTGTTATGGCATGCCTGGAAATAAAAATCCAAGATGGCAACCATACAATTTATCGTAATAGAAGTCATTAAAATGATTTTCGAGGGTTTCCAGAAAATGACTTCAAAATAAATCTAAGAAGGCGGTGGTGCATATGTACCAAGCTGCATTACGAAATATCATCATAAAAACCGCATTACGTATAAAGATGAAATTTGGCAGGGAGGTTTCTCAAGTGACGTAAGTGCGCATTATGAAAGGATTTATGGAAATTCCACCCCTAAGGGGGTAAAAAGTGGGTTGAAAGTTTGTATGAAATTTCTATAGTTTGTAAGTTGGACACGTGAAATTTTAGATTTGCGCTGTTGGTTGATAAAAAAAAATATGTATTTATTGGTTTTTGGAAATTCTACCCCTAAAGGGGTAAAAAAGGGTTAAAAGATAAAAAAAAAAATAGTTTATAAATGGACACATGAAATTTTAGATTTACGCTTTAGGTTGATAAAAAGAATTCATGTAGGTATTTATTTTCTTTTTGAAAATCCACCCCTAAGGAAGTGAAAAGGTGGAAATTTGAAAATTTTGCATAAATACTAACCTAAGTAAATAGTAAAGGTTGCATTATTAGTTTTTCAAAACTACTCCTAAAAGAAGATTTATGGGGTGTTAAAGATTTTTTTTTAAATTTTGTTGTACAGGACTTCTTTTTATGATATAGGGGAGCACTAAGAAGTTATTTTTGGAAATTCAACCTTTAAGGGGGTGAACTAAAAAGTCATCTGTAGGATAAAATACGGATCACGTATGGCGGGCGAGGTGCTAGTAAGGGCAAGCACATTCTTTTAATTCACAAATTAAAGATGGCGGCTTTTTCAAAGATTTACATATTCTAAAGGATTCTCTATTTCTCCTGGGGTGCTATTACCGCAAATTCTAAATCCAAGTTGGCAGCTATTTCAGGTTGTTTATTAGGGTTCCGTACCCAAAGGGTAAAAACGGGACCCTATTACTAAGACTCCGCGGTCCGTCTGTCTGTCTGTCACCGGGCTGTATCTCATGAACCGTGATAGCTAGACAGTTGCAATTTTCACAGATGATGTATTTCTGTTGCCGCTATAACAACAAATACTAAAAACATAATAAAATAAATATTTAAGTGGGGCTCCCATACAACAAACGTGTTTTTTTTGCCTTTTTTGGCGATAATGGTACGGAACCCTTCGTGCGCGAGTCCGACTCGCACTTGGCTGGTTTTATTTTTTTTAATTTCAATTTTAAAGCCCGTATTCGTTAATGACAACTATGGCAAATTTTCACCGGCGCCATCTTGGATTTTGATTTTAAGTTCATACTCGTTATTTAAATACACGGAAACTAAGACAATGATGCCCAAAAAAAGAAAAGTTAACCATCTTTTGTCAGAGAAACCACTAAAATTACCCAATAATGAAAATCAAATTACCGTCGGCGACATCTTGGATTTTGATTTTCAGCTTAGTTGGTTGACAACCATAACCATGCCATAACTCGCTTAATAAGGAATCACGCAAGAAGATACGCACAAGGTTATTAACATAAATTGTTTTTGGGGAATGCAGATGTTAATAGAAACCAAACTTATGTTCTTAAAACGAATAAAAATAATACTTATAAGGCCGTGTTTCTCACCTCAAAATTATCGCAGAATGAATGTGACAAATTGTCAAGAACGCGTTATCTGCTGCGATTGGCTATTGAAAAATTCATTCAACCAATCACAGCACATAACGCGTGCTTGACAATTTATTAAAAGTATCTATAGAATAACCACCAACCATAACAATTTTCATAACATTACAACAAACTCGACCGAATTCAAAACCTAACCATACCATACTCAACTCATTATTCAATATATATATTAATAATACCAGCCTATAACTATCCCACAGGGCAGCGGCCTCTTCTCATACAGAGAAGGCACGAGCATTGATCACCACGCTTGCACAATTGCTTATTGGCGATTTGAGACTATAAGACCAGGTTTCTTCATGATGTTTTCTTTCACCGTTGTTAACGATCTCCAAGATATACTCAGAAAGTACCTAAAGGAATTTGAAAAAGACGCATTGGTTCTTGCCCGGATTTGAACCCATGACCTCAGGCAAGGCGAGGCCTTTAGCCACCAGACCACCACGACACCCATTACAATATACCGAATATGCGTTCCCCGAAACCATGCATTTCATACTTACATAAAAATATACTATGCACTCTGTCTACTTCTAAGACTATCAAACATTAAAAGGCTCAATCATTATTACTTTTATACAAAATATTTTTGAATAGCGAGCGCATTCCGAATTTAAATTTTGAATCGAAAAGAAAATTCGGCGCGAAACTATCCACGATTCGATGAATTTGTTTAGTTGCCTGTAGTCAAATAATGTCCAAATATCTATTAAGATTACTTTAGGAAAGTATTAAGAGTAATTATTTTAAGTACTTATTGTATTGTATGCCTAAATCAGGTTTATTCTAATTTTTAAGAATCGATTTGGAATAATCGCTCATTAATTGAGTTAATAGTATAAAAAAAAATCGATTGCTAAAATCGTTTTGGCACACCACTATTACAATAAAAAAATAATGTCGTTGACGAATTGGAGGTTTTGAACATAAATAAAGTAGTGGTGATGAATTTTACGTATTATTGGACCGGTTTTTGTTAATTACGTAAAGATCTGGGCGTTTTCTTATTGTTTATTAAGTTTAGAGACATAATTGTTATATTTTTAATAATTTTTCTATGTGGGTGGGTGATTATTGTGTAAAATAAAAATGTAAACAAACACGATTGGCGCGAAACTGTGACTTTGGATAACAAATAACTTCATTACCACTAAATATTTATGTTGAAATATTGATGAATTCGTTAAATAATATAACGATGAGCAAACCACTACCCCTGCACTGGAGTTTGGGTGTCCCAAATATGCATTTTTTATGTTTTTTAGCCTCGACCACGTCTGTCATCAAAACGGCGATTATCGCATTAACACACTTGGATTTAACAAAGGTAAATTAATAAACTTGCGCGCTTAATCTAAAAAAAAAATTGGCGCTAACATGTAAGCTTTTTATCCAATTGTTTTAATCAACGCCCCCAAAGAAGATTCGTTAGGTGTCATATTCAATAATTACGTTATTAATTGGGATGTCGTATGACGTAAATCTGGGGTCCAAAATGAGCCGCGGCTGAGCCAGCGGAGGTATGCTTGTCGCGCCCCAATGTGTACCCCGTCCGAACTATACGGTTATTCACATGGGGACTTATTACGTAACTTAATCATTCTAAGAGAGAAACAGTGAGTTATGATCGAACTCCACTTCACGTCACACTCATCGAATATAGAAGTAAGCGCACTATCCACAAACTTACAAACAGTTGTGGCCTCAAGTGATGAAGCGATTGATAAACGGATTGAGGCTGATCTCTAATCTGAATATTAGAACAGTATCATCGTGAACACTAGACTTAATAACAAAAGAGATCGGGTCACAAGCGATTATCTGCTGAATAAAAGAGTGGACTTTAAATCGAGAGCAAAAGAAAAGAGCGCAGTAATTGTGCTATTAATTCAGTGAGGGACGGCACTATGTGGTAGTATTGTGAATAGAAAGAGATAAAAAGCTATGGAGAGACTTTGTAGTTCGTGAGAGCCTTTTGATTTACACTTAATATTATAAACTATGATGGCGTAAAAGTATTTGTCTTACGCCGTTCCAGCTGCTCAATATTTATGCTTCTGTTAGGTTTCATATTTTATATTCAAGAGGATGATGTGGAAACTTGGATTTTATTTTAAGAGTAAAATGAACAAGGGTGGTTTTGGTAACTTGATTCGTGAACTAATTAATGCTAGCATTATCATAATAAAGTTTTCATTAAATGAGAATTTTACTTTATAGGACACATTTTGAGGATACGGTCGGCACAGTGATTGAGCAATCGGCTGCTGCGCTGCGAGTTGCGGGTTCTATTTCCGCACGCAAGAAATATTTGTATGTTCTACAGATAGTTGTAGAATCTGTCTGCCATGTTACTAAATGTACCCTTGACACAGGCGAAATTCCTAGTGTGTAGCAACTTTAAAAGAAAAAGAAAGGTAACAAAAATATTCCCAGTGAAGACCGTGTGGATGGATCAAAGTCCGAATAAACACATAGTTAGGTTTGCTTGAATAGTTTTTGTTTGAGTATTAACGCGTATGATCACGCAAGGAAACTCCGAGCATAGCCCTCTCCATTGCCCTTTGAGTGACTGTAAGCTTTCTGATGAGGGCCATTGTAAGCGACCACGTCTCAGAGCCATATGTGATCACTGGCTGGCACACTGACTTTTGTCTTGAGACACTGTGGTAAGTTGGACGAGAAGACATCGAGCAACTTCCCGAACGCTGCGCCGAGTCGGATTCGACCAATTTACAATTGCAAGAAATTTACATCTTTTGCTCGATGCTAGAGCTACTATGTTTATTCTGTACGCTAATTACTAAGACGTAATCTATAATATAAAAATGAATCGCAAAATGTGTTGGTAAGCGCATAACTCAACAATGCCTGGACCAATTTGGCCAATTCTTTTTTTTAAATGTTCGTTGAAGTTCAAAGATGGTTTTTAGGTATTTTTTTTTTTGTAGGTTAGTGTAGTGTAGGGCAGGGTAGGGTAGTGTAGTGTAGGGTAGGGTAGGGTAGTGTAGCGTAGGGTAGGGTAGGGTAGTTTAGGGTAGGGTAGTGTAGTGTAGGGTAGGGTAGGGTAGGGTAGGGTAGTGTAGGGTAGGGTAGTGTTGTATAGGGTAGTGTAGGGTAGTGTAGGGTAGTGTAGGGTAGTGTAGGGTAGTGTAGGGTAGTGTAGGGTAGTGTAGGGTAGTGTAGGGTAGTGTAGGGTAGTGTAGGGTAGTGTAGGGTAGTGTAGGGTAGTGTAGGGTAGTGTAGGGTAGTGTAGGGTAGTGTAGGGTAGTGTAGGGTAGTGTAGGGTAGTGTAGGGTAGTGTAGGTTAGTGTAGGGTAGTGTAGGGTAGTGTAGGGTAGTGTAGGGTAGGGTAGTGTAGCGTAGTGTAGGGTAGGGTAGTGTAGCGTAGTGTAGGGTAGGGTAGTGTAGCGTAGGGTAGGGAAGGTAGTGTAGGGTAGTGTAGTGTAGGATAGTGTAGGATAGTGTAGGGTAGGGTAGGGTAGGGTAGTGTAGGATAGGGTAGGGTGGTGTAGGTTAGGGTAGTGTTGCGTAGGGTAGGGAAGGTAGTGTAGGGTAGTGTAAGGTAGGGTAGGTAGGGTAGATAAATGTTTGGTGTTTTTATGGCAAAACAAAGTTTGCCGGGTCAGCTAGTACTACATTTAAAAATTAAAATTATATCTGAAATAAACAAACTTTTTGACTAACCGTTCCTAATTTAACCGATACATAACTTAAAATAGTCGCAAAATCAAATCCTCTTTAAATTTCACTGTACATAATACAATGTTCACATTTGTGACATGTCCGTATCACGTGGCGTTGTTTATGAAACGAGCGTTTGTGAGCTCAGTACAAACAACATGCATGCTGCACAATGGTGGAGATGAACTTGATAAATGATTTGATTTATATTGCTTTATTTATGCAGATTTGCGTACTTCGGTCTTCTCGTTATACGTTTATTTTGAAGTATCAATAAAATTAGAATTTCACAATGGATATAAATTATATCAACAGCATACTTCGCAGCCCGCACACTAAATGACATCTACACGAACATTATTTCTCTTGACTGAAACTGGAAGCTGATGTTGCAGCAATACGGAAATCCAATCTCTTTCGGTTTGGTTCGTTATGTCGATGAAATAAGATTTGTATTTGATAATTCTGCAGAAAGCCAGCTAGAACAGCAAGAAGTTTTATGAAAGCTCATAAAATATATTTACAAATATATTTATTTTTTACAGAATTTCAGCCTTTAAACGTTAGGAGATTATGCACAGAATTCGACAATAATCATAAAAGGAGTCTATTACACGAAGTTCCCTTTGACAACATTTATTTTACATCGTGGTATTGTGGAAAATGGGTATTTGGAAGTTTTCCTATATTTTTAAATTAATCGTTATGGCCGTACATCTCAGGATTAAACTTGTTCCTGCTGATGGCTTTGCTCAAACATTTTGAAGATTGTTTACAAAAATTTTCTGTAAACGGCTATTAGAGGGGAAACGAAAAAGTCAAATTAATTTTAGGTGTTGTTTGAAAGTTAAAGCGGTTGTTACGCGGAGTTTAGACCTGTATAATTTCGGATTTGTTGTTTCTTTTCGGAAATAATAGTTCATTATTATAACTACTTTATGCCTTAAAGATATATTTTTATTCCTATTTCTATTCCTTATAGATATTTTTTTTTTTCAAACTATTGTATGCCTAACATGGTGGAGCAGTGCAAACGCACACAAAAATCTCTCAATAACAACTCTGTAACCGCTGTCTCACAATAAAGATTCTTTGACTTTGACTTTGACTTTGAAGATAATCAGATTTTTTAATTATTATTAGGCTTGCGCTTGACCACTATATCACCTGATGGTAAGCGATGATGTGGTCGACGATGAAGCACCTCGAAGAAACCTATTCACTCTTGACTTAAAGACTCCCAGGTTGTAGATATCAGAAAATATATGAGAGTATGCATAATAAAAGTATTCCCGAAACGTGAGAATCTTTTAGTGTCTACAGGGTGTAAAATAAACGTTCGACCTGTTTGTATGTGGGTCGTGAATGTTTAAGTTTTTGTGAGAAGATGGATGAAAGTTAGATTAGTGAATAATACCTATGTATTCTTTGTACATTTTTACTTCTGTAATTTTTTTTCTGTTATTATTCTTTTTTGTATTTTTCTTCTATGTTTTTTGTTATATTGTTTTTTTTAAAATAATTTTTTATTTGCATAAAGAGGTATTTAATTTTCCCTAATTTTTATATGTTCCGTTTAGTGTTTTTTTTTTCTCATTGTATAACGCCTTTGGAGTGACCTGTAAAGTTATACATGAATAATTAAATACATTACTAAATTACTATTAATACAACTGTTTCTACCCTTACCCCTGTAAATGAATAACTTTATCCAAGAAAATCATGGGCAATTCAAAAAATATAAAAATTGTATTTTCCATACAATTTTGTCGCCAGCTGATCAAAATTTGTATGGCATATATTTTTTTTTACTTTGACGAGCCGTTTCTTGATCGTCATTCAACAAATATGTCAACGAGGTGGCACTAAATAGAAATGTCATAGTTACCTAACGCGACTGTAAACTATTTATTATGATCTATTACCGGATCGTATCATAGGTACATTCAGATCACCTTGTCATCGATCAATTTAGTGAATAGCCTCCAGTTTGAACCTACAAAGTTTAAAAACAATCCGACAAAATTTAATATGGTGGGTTGTAGGTACGCTGATATTTCTTGGTTGATTATTATTTTGAACACTATCAGTAAAGAAATAGAATTTGCTTTTGCTTTATTAAAGGCTCGGATGTGGTAAACGCTGGTGTTTACCGTTTACTGTTAAAATTTAGCGTTTGATTCAAACACTGACTGTTACTAAATCTTGTACCTTATCCTTTGAATGCATATTTATCCGGCACTCGGATAGTAAATTGATGAAAATGTTTCGACCAAATTTAAAGCTTTTGTTTTTTTTTTATTCAGAGAAATAAACGTCCTGAACACTTTGGTTCGGTGGCTGATTTCAATTTAAAAACCTTTTTACAAGCGAAAATATTGGGGTTCGTTTGCAGCAACCAAAAACATCGTTTTTATTTTACGTATCCATCATTTATCCTTCTGATATCAAATATCATCTTTCATTTCACATAACATCTGTGTCGGCACAACCTAACCTACAAACAAGAAGTATAACACTTTTGGGACACATTCAATTCAAGGATTTGCCTTTTAAACCGCAAATATACGACACTTTGATGCTTGGAGAAAGTTTTCATCCAAGGACGCATTTGCTTCTCTGAGCGAATGAATCTTTCCCTGAGAAACTGCACGCAACTTTTGCATATTTTAGTATATTTTACTTTATCAACACAAAGAAAACGCTTGACACCACTTAATGTGTTAACAAATACATTCAATTTCTTATAATAATATACGTTTTGATTTTTTCTGATACATAATGTCACGATGTATGGTAACGTCAAATCTGTCAACTTAATTTTAAAACAGCTTGATATTTCCAACCGATTGAGCTGATTTTGCAAACACGTTTGAATTGGTTACCCGGTTAGATAAATGGTATCATTATAAATCCAATACGGTTGACTCCCAAGGAAGAAGTATCAGACGAAAGGGTTATCTTTATATAGCTGAGAGAAATTCGGTAAAGCTTGTTTTACAAAGTTTTCAAAATAATTTTAAAATGCTTTACTTTAAATACCACGACAGACTATGAATGCTCCATGACCAAAAAAAACTTGGATCCTGATATGTAGATTTTAATGACGTTAAAATGTAAGGTATTTCATGCACTAATAATGACCAATTAATTAATAAATATAAATACAATTCCTTTTCTGACAGAGACTGTGTCGCAGCAGTGGCAACCTTAAAATGGCTGACGATGAATATAATTTTTATACCTAACCGTCTGAAAGCTTAGTTGTTTGCTCTCCAAATTTAAATAAGGTTGCTATTAAGTAATTACCTACTTGGAAAGGTAATTACTTAATAGCTAGTTAAAAGACTATCAACTTATTTATTTAATTTGCAACTTTTGGTCTAGTGGCAGCAAGCACTGCTGCTGAGCATCTGGTTCAGTTACGGTTGCGATCAGAGACGGAGTTATAAAGCGTCAAAGTTAAGAATTAAAATGTGGAGTCTGACGTGTCAGAGCATGACGCCCTTACATGTGCCATAAAAATGGCGGACTGACATATTTCTTTAAATTGTTATAAGTATCTTGTTCACTTTTTGATCAGTTTTCACTATGAGTATTCAAGTTTAGTATTTTTAACGACAAACTGCTCAAATTGTCAAAACAAACATTTATTTCATGCAAATTCCCTATTAGCTTCTGCCAGCGGCTTCGCTTGCGTGGAAATTGTACTTCACTACCACAGTGTTCTTTCCTCTTTTATAGGTTATGAAAATATAGTGGTATAGTTAAACCACGTGGTTGTTGTTAGCACAGGCAAAGAAATGATCCTAATAACATACCAGGTCAATGATTACAAACTATGCAATATATATTATGTTATGTTGAGTATATATATTATTATTATGTTGAGTTATATGCAATACATATAACTCAACAACAGTCTTCAAATTTGTTTGCCAAAAATTCCGAAATGCTGTAATATGCTTTATTCAACAGTAAAGATTTAAGCGATTTCGTTTGTTATGAATTGATATTCTGGTAAACAGGTCTAGATTAGTCTTTATAAATACAGCTATCTCAAAAATATATAAGCAAGGAAATGTCAATAATTTGATAAACAATATATGGCTTACAAGAATCTAAACTGTGGAGTCTGTTAACTTATTTTGGCTTTTTGCCGCTGCCGCTGTTAGTAGTTAAAATATAAATCTATTGTTGTTAGAAATTATTATTTATACATTAGATAAATCCTACAAAATTTAAAATCTACCAAATATCGGTTATGCTCGCCGCGATTCGTTCATTGGTTTGGTATTGAAATTATGACATTTTGCGGCTCATTGCGCCGTACAGCCCCCACCTCAGCTCGTGTAGGTACATAATGCGATCATGACGTCATGTGCCCTCCCCGCTCCCCGCGCTCCTCGATGCGGGGACGCAGCGAAAGCTCTACATTTATGCCCTCATTCTTAAATCATCCTGGTCAACTGCATAAGTGTCTGTGTGTCCCGGAGATTTCAAGAAGTGTATTTTTTTCTAATTTTGTGAACTTTCCGGCCAATCCTCAAAAATGGGCTACAAAGCAGATGCACGGTCTTTCGATGATTCTTCAGAAGAAATTGAATCCTTGTCTAATTGGGTTCGACATCTTTGAAAGAAATCCCGAGCTGCTGAAAGGAAGGGTGATTTAAGAGTAGTTGCTGTTTTGAAAAAGCCTCGATTGCGTGTAGAGTCTGTACTTTTCTCAAAACGACGAGAACTTGCCAGGTGGTGCTTGGATGAAATTCAAGCTGATCTGATAAAGTGAGGAGTAAAAAAGAAGAGGTCACCAAACAATGCCGAGAGAATATCGAAAATCGTTAAGGATTTTATTTAAGAGTTCAACCATTGGTTGAACTCTTAAACACTGTACGGTTTCGGCAGTTAAACACTGTCGATTTCCAATACACTGCGTATGTAGATACGCACCTCCAAAAAAAGGCCCTTTTCAGGGCCACATATGATTCGGTTATAACTATATTTCTTGAACAGTATTGTCTAAAAACGAACTTACCCAAGATATTATTCCAACCTTCCTACACATACTTAGTAAGTCCTTAACTTCTGAATTTGGATAAATATTATTAGAAACTAGCTGAATGAGTCACAGTTATTAAGTATTTTTTCATATATATATATATCCTATAGGCTCGTGCTTGACCACTATCTAAAAAAGTTAAGTTAAGTTATCCTAAATCCTTTTTATATTTAGTAGTGGGTATGAATATGAATGACATACGAACTAGTATATAGTGTAGTTTTTTTTAAGCAAAACTCAATGTAGTAAAAAACAATTAAACCATTTCGCTGGAATTTCATCTATTGTTTTCGTTATCTTTACAATATAGTTTCCCGGTACAAGATTGCAGGTCCCGTGATTACCGACTAGCTGCGATAAGACCGTCCATTGTTACGTCCTATTAACTCTTTAGCTCCTAATTGTAGTAAATTTACCCACCGCCCACAGGAAACGAACTTCCATCCTACTCCATCGCAGTTGTGCTAGACCCTGCTGAACTGGCCAAAATAACATACTGGCCAGATTTCAATAAAAATCTTTAAAATCTATCGTGAAGCATATTACAAAAACACATTCCGCGTCCCCAGTGATCTAAACGTACTCCAACACAAATCTAGATTACACAGAAATCATCAAATTACAAGTTTTTATTTAACTTGCCTTGGTAGTTAGATAGTTAACATGTATGGTAACGTCAAATCTGTCAACTTAATTTTAAAACAGCTTGATATTTCCAACCGATTGAGCTGATTTTGCAAACACGTTTGAATTGGTTACCCGGTTAGATAAATGGTATCATTATAAATCCAATACGGTTGACTCCCAAGGAAGAAGTATCAGACGAAAGGGTTATCTTTATATAGCTGAGAGAAATTCGGTAAAGCTTGTTTTACAAAGTTTTCAAAATAATTTTAAAATGCTTTACTTTAAATACCACGACAAACTATGAAAGCTCCATGACCAAAAAAAACTGGAATCCTGATATGAAGATTTTAATGACGTTAAAATGTAAGGTATTTCATGCACTAATAATGACCAATTGATTAATAAATATTTTTTTTTTTTTTTTTTACTGGGACAATCCCACCGCACTATTCCCAAACCTTTGCAACTCCTGAAAGCCAGAATTAACAGTGGCGACCACCAGAAAAGCGCCGAGGCAATGAAGCTCGACGAAGTCCCGGAGAATGAATTTACCTGTCTTGGATCCCGCAACGAAATTAATCAGAAAAGAATAACGGAGGAGTAGGAAAAATGTAAATTTCCACTTCCCTCCATATCAAGCAGGAGACAGAACAAACAAGGCCAATAGGCACAAAGGGTCATATACAACTGGGATAAGCCCAGTTGCCTAGCACCACGGATAAAAAAAAAAAAAAAAAAATAGCATTAATACATATTAATGGGTCCTAACATTGTGAGCTGTTATATTTGGTTCCAATTATAGGTATGGCAAAAACGCTTGAACGCACGGAAATTTGTTCCAGTTTCCACAAGGTCCGTATAGTAAACAACTCCTGATGCAGCCTGTACATTATTCAACATAATATTACGTTCATTCTGCCAAAGAATACACTCCCATAAGATATGATGTGCAGATTGTAGATATTCGCAGTCAGATGTAGAACACTGACATAAAGGCGAGGCAACGAGCTTGAAAGAAAATAATTTACTTTTAAAGTTACCATGTCCCGTGAGAAATTGGGCAACACAGTGATCCACTTCCAGCCACGTGCTGGCCAGCCGCACGCGAACGGATGGAAAGAATTGGTGGAGGTGTCGGCCCTTGATAGAATTATCCCACCTACATTGCCATTCGGATAAAAGTTCCTCCCAGACGTCAATAGGTGGTTTAAATAATCTAGAGATTTTCTCACGGTCACTCTTTCGGTTAATAAATATAAATACAATTCCTTTTCTGACAGAGACTGTGTCGCAGCAGTGGCAACCTTAAAATGGCTGACGATGAATATAATTTTTATACCTACCCGTCTGAAAGCTTAGTTGTTTGCTCTCCAAATTTAAATAAGGTTGCTATTAAGTAATTACCTACTTGGAAAGGTAATTACTTAATAGCTAGTTAAAAGACTATCAACTTATTTATTTAATTTGCAACTTTTGGTCTAGTGGCAGCAAGCACTGCTGCTGAGCATCTGGTTCAGTTACGGTTGCGATCAGAGACGGAGTTATAAAGCGTCAAAGTTAAGAATTAAAATGTGGAGTCTGACGTGTCATCTGACGTCAGAGCATGACGCCCTTACATGTGCCATAAAAATGGCGGACTGACATATTTCTTTAAATTGTTATAAGTATCTTGTTCACTTTTTGATCAGTTTTCACTATGAGTATTCAAGTTTAGTATTTTTAACGACAAACTGCTCAAATTGTCAAAACAAACATTTATTTCATGCAAATTCCCTATTAGCTTCTGCCAGCGGCTTCGCCCGCGTGGAAATTGTACTTCACTGCCACAGTGTTCTTTCCTCTTTTATAGGTTATGAAAATATAGTGGTATAGTTAAACCACGTGGTTGTTGTTAGCACAGGCAAAGAAATTATCCTAATAACATACCAGGTCAATGATTACAAACTATGCAATATATATATATACATATAACTCAACAACAGTCTTCAAATTTGTTTCCCAAAAATTCCGAAATGCTGTAATATGCTTTATTCAACAGTAAAGATTTAAGCGATTTCGTTTGTTATGAAATGATATTCTGGTAAACAGGTCTAGATTGGTCTTTATAAATACAGCTATCTCAAAAATATATAAGCAAGGAAATGTCAATAATTTGTATTTGATAAACAATATATGGCTTACAAGAATCTAAACTGTGGAGTCTGTTAACTTATTTTGGCTTTTTGCCGCTGCCGCTGTTAGTAGTTTGTTAAATAAAAGACACGGCCGTTCGGTACCAAGCTGTTTATTCCACTGACATTTGACACACTCCCGCGTCAACCCGCGACTCGCAGGTTGCACATCTATAACTATAACTACTTACTAACTTAACATCCCTCCACCATATATTCTAACCCTAGACCGTTTACATAATTAGAAGAATTTCCTGTAATCAACTCGAGCAATATCCCTTAATTTTGGACGTACTTCCGTATCTATTCGGTGATCAGGCCTCTCAGCTGCTGGCACAGGAACTTGCTCAGCGGTTTGCTGAGATACTTGCTGATTGCTTTCTTCTTGGGGCTGTGAGCTTGCCTTGCTCCATTCGTCCTCTTCCCCTGCTGTGTATGGGTACATTTGATCCGAGGAATGAGCACTGTCAACATTTTGACGCATTTCGGGTGATTTTATTTTATAAATTTGGTTTTTGTGTTTTTTTATTGAAATGTTTGTTTCCGGTATATAAATTTCGAATAAACTTTTGCCAATTTTCTTCTTAACTACGCCTTGTATCCATTTGTTATTGTAAGTTCCTTTTATGAGCACTGTATCATTTATCGCAAATTGTACGTTTCTATTACCTTTATAATATTTGGCTTGTATGGTTTGCTTATCGCGCACTTTTGTTTGTAATTCTTGTGACGATAATGACGACGACGGCGACGCCTCAAGCGCGGGCACCGCACCCGAGGTGTTTAATAAATCAAACCTGCAACGCAATTTACGTCCGAGCATGAGTTCAGCTGGTGAGCTGTCTGTCGTCGTATGTTTCGAGTTCCTATATCTGAATAAAAATTCTGATAGGTGTTCCTTGAACTTGTTCTTAGGCGTGCCCTGTGCTACTAACCCATTTAAAAACTTTTTAACAATTTTAACGTACACTTCTGCTTGCCCATTACTGGATGGCGAATAGGTTGGCGAAGTAATATGATTTATTCCATTAAGGCGACAAAAATCCTTAAAAGAATTACTTTTTTTTTTTTTTTTTTTTTTATATATTATAGGCTCGCGCTTGACCACTATCTCACCTGATGGTAAGTGATGATGTGGTCGACGGTGAAGCACGCTTGCCTAGAAGTAACCTATTCACTCTTGACTTAAAGACTCCTAGATTGTAGCTATCGGGAAACACAGACTCCGGCAGGGAATTCCACTCATTAGCTGTACGCATAAAGAAAGTATTTCCAAAACGTTTAGTGCGTATGGGTGGTATGTCTACCATGTAGCGATGGCGCATCGCCGTACGTCTTGTAGTCCGATGATGAAACGGGCTTGGTGGAATTAGATCATGCAATTCCATCGCACACTCCCCGAAATGCAACCGATAAAAGACCGACAAGCTGGCAACTCGGCGACGATGTTCAAGGCTCTGGAGCTTTGACTTAACCAGTGCCTCATCGCCGATGAGCCTTTTGGCCCGCTTTTCGATCGACTCTAGTGCATCAAGCTGGTATTTGGCGGATCCGTCCCAGAGATGAGAACAGTACTCCATGCATGATCGAACTTGCGCTTGATACAAGCTGAGCAGCTGTTCTGGCGTGAAGTACCTTCTAACCTTTGCAAGGATCCCCAGCTTTTTGGCAGCCAGCTGAGCCTTTGCCTCAATGTATGGGCCAAAATTGAGAGTCGATGTCAACGTAACGCCAAGAAGCTCAAGATGGTCAGTTATTGGCACGGTCACATCTCGGAAAGTTGGAGCCGGTTGGAATTGGCTCTTTTTAGCGGAAAAAAGACACGCCTGGGTTTTAGCAGCATTAAACCTGACCAGATTGGCATCGCCCCATTCGGAGACTGCCTGCAAGGACAGGTTCAGGCGCTCCACCATGGCCTCCCGCAGAGACTGGATCTGAGGTCCGGTAGCACGAGCGTTGGACATGTATCTCTCGGCAACAGTGCTGTCGTCTGCATACCCAAAGGTGCCGGGTTTTAGCAGATCATTAATATGCAGCAAGAATAAAGTTGCTGAGAGTACCGACCCCTGAGGGACCCCGGCATTGATATCCAATTGGTCCGACGAGCAGCCATCGATAACCACTCGAATGGACCGATCTCTCAGGAAGTCTGCAATCCAATCACACAGACCACCGGGCAAACCGAATGAAGGAAGCTTACCAATAAGGCTTTCGTGCCAGACCCTATCAAAAGCCTTCGAGATGTCGAGGGAGACGGCAAGCGCTTCCCCGTGCTTCTCGATGGCCTCACTCCAGATGTGAATGGCATACGCTAGAAGATCCCCAGTAGACCGATTTCGGCGGAAGCCGTATTGGCGGTCACTAAGAATATCGTTAGCTTCTAGGTATGCCAGGAGCTTTATATTAAGTACACGTTCCATACTCTTACAGAGTATGGAGGTTACAGATATGGGTCTGTAGTTGGCCGGGTCAGCTCGACTGCCCTTCTTGGGCACGGGCTGTACGTTAGCTTGCTTCCAAGCATTCGGCACTTTTCCAGCCTCATACGAAAGGCGGAATAGACGTGTCAAGATCGGCGACAGTTCAGGCGCACAGGTTCTAAGAACAATTGCTGGAATGCCATCAGGGCCGCTAGCCTTGTTCACGTCGAGGTGGCTCAGCACCCTACGGACGTCCTTTTGGTGGATACGAATGTCCGACATACTCGTCTCGCATCCATCAGGAGAAGGAGGGGGCTGCGCGTCACCAGGATTCAGACGTGAAGATTCCGCAAAAAGAGAGGCAAATAAATTTGCCTTCTCCTCAGCGGAGTGTGCCAGCGACCCATCGGGTTTCAGCAGTGGTGGTAGTGAGGGACGGCAAAAGTTCGACTCGACCGACTTAGCCAGGGACCAAAACGCTTTACTTCCTGCTGGGTAAGAAGCAAGTTTGGCCCCTATTCGGCCAATGTGATCGAACCGAGCCCTTCGCAACACCAGCTTGCAGGACTTGGCAGCCCTGTTGAAGGCCTTCTTCTTCTGACCCACGTCACTTGCCTTGCGCGATCGAGCGTCGACCCAAGCCAGGTACGCCTCATGTTTAAGCGCGTCAGCGCGCCCACATTCGGCGCCAAACCATGGCCGGTCAACGTTGGACATTGTTACGTCAGAGAACGGAATGTAGTACTCCATTCCCTGACGCAACACATCGGTCACGGCGTCTGCGCACGACGATGGATCAGTCGAAAAAAAGCAAGTAGGCTGCCAAGGATAGCATGCGAAGAATGATCGCATACCATCCCAATCTGCCGACCTGTACCGCCAAACCCGCCGGGTGCCTCTTGGGCTGGGATCGGGCGGGGAATAGACGGACACAGACTTCACCAGACAGTGGTCGGAACTACCCAAGGGTGAAGCTATCGACACAGAGTATCTGTCCGGATCTGTTGTCAGCAGAAGGTCCAAGCAATTCGCTGTGTGCGAATCAACATCCGGTACCCTCGTTGCCCCCTGGACCAGCTGGGTGAGGTTTAGCGCAAGCGCAAGCTTACGCATCTCCCGTCCAGCATGGTCAGTGCACTGGTATGGGAAGAGCCACTCCTGGTGGTGGGCATTAAAGTCCCCCAGTAACACTAATTGGGCGGAAGGGTACCGCTGCTGTGCCGCATCAGCCGCCTCACTGAGGTACTCTGTGAGCCTGGATGTCTCCTGATCTCCACTGTGCGAACGGTAGACACAGGCGTAGATGACTTTATCCAAACCTGTGTCCACCAGAGCCCAGAGCGTTGAGAATCTGGAGTCCTCAAGGTTACGGAGACGCCGATAGCAAACGTCGTCACGGGCATACATACATACGCCCGCCCGCGGTTTAAAATTGTGCTCCAGGGTGAACCCTGGGTAAGACAAGTACGACACGTCTGACGGATTCGCTATCTGCGTCTCCGTAAGGAAAAAGAGCGCTGGTTTCTCAGCCTCCAGATGGTAGTGGACTGCAGTGATATTTGAGTGCAGACCTCGAATATTAGTGAGGTGCACTTTGTGGGGGAGGGGGTGCAGCCGCTGTTTAACACCATTATTCTTTTTCCTTTTCATTTTAAAAGAGTGAATGGAATAGAGGAGAAGGAAGTGAGACGAGGTTCCACGCTGCTAACCTACAGACACGCACTGAAAGGACAGCATCATTGGGGCACTAGTCTGGAGAATGCGGGGACGCCCGAGCCCCCCCGGAATGTCCATCGGGCCCTCCCGTCTGGTCGCCAACCAGCACGATGGTGCATTCCGGGATTTTTCGACAGTTGGCGGGGCAGCCTTTCGTGTGTGGCTGGCACACTACTTGGGCCCCCAACTACCTGCGGTCGGCCAGCGGTGCACCGTGCCTCGGATCCCGCTACCCTCCGCGACTAGTCTCCCGATACATCCTTAACAGCGCGCGTCAGACTGGTCAGCCTGCAGTGGAACAGCTATCTCGACCCAACTCCTCTAGTTGGCTACACCGAGCATCGTACCGGAACACGGCTAGGCCGCTTGGCGGTACGTCTTTGCCCGGTGGGTGGTCACAAGCCTTCGGCCGAAGCCTACCACCAGTTAGTGTCACCTGATTTGCACCACCCGGGGACCACTTGTGAACGAGGTTCCATTATCAGTAACTATCGTATGTATAACACCAAATCTAGCCATCGTTTCTTGTAATTTCGCTATTACTGAGGTGGTTGAATAATCACTACTAAGGGAAAAACATTCTACCCACTTAGTAAACGCGTCGATAATTATAAGGTACATTTCACCTTGCCACGGACCAAAAAAATCTAAATGTACTCGGTGCCAAGGGCGCTCTGGAAATGGCCATGGCGTCAAAGGAGCCCGTGGGGGAGTGGGCCGTAAACTTAAACATACAGTACAGTTGCCTATCTTGTTTTCTATATCCTTATCTATGTTAGGCCACCAGAATCTAGACCTCGCCTCAAACTTAGTTTTTATTATACCTAAATGAGGTCTATGTAACTCATCTAGTATTCTGTTACGCAACGACTTCGGTATAATTAATTTATGTCCTCTAATTAGACAATCACGTTCCCTTGCTAAATCAAAACGACATTTATAGAATGACTGTAAGTCATTGTCATTTAACTTAGTTTTTGGCCATCCGTGCTGAACATACTGTAAAACTTTCTGTAAAATGATATCTTTGCTAGTCTCTAGCCGTACTTCATTTATAGAAATCGGTAAATGCCCATCTGCGACGAAATTAATGTACGACGCCTTGTCTTCTAACGTGTAAACAAATGAGTCATCCATGACAACACCTACTATTGAATTTGGCCCGTCATCACCGTTCTCGGAATTCGGCCGAACACTGCTGCCCGTGGTGACCGCTCGACTAAAGTAATCTGCACAGTTACTAGCGCTTGGTACGTATTGTATTTCATAATTATAGCTAGTTAAAAATAAAGCATAACGTTGTAACCGGTTAGCGGACACCTCTGGTATGCCTTTGTCGGGATGAAATATAAACATCAGCGGCTTGTGATCCGTGCGTAATATAAACGGATTTGCGACACCGTATAAATATTGATGGAACCGACGTATGCCAAAAACTATGGCCGTTGCCTCCCTTTGAATTTGGCTATAATTTTTTTTTGCGCTACTAAGGGACCTAGATGCATAAGCTATAGGACGTTCTAACCCGTTCGCTTCTATTTGGGCTAAAACTGCGCCTAACCCTGTTGGGGACGCATCCACTGTCAAAACCAACTTGTATGAAGGATCGAAGTGTGCCAACGTTCGAGCCGATGTTAGTTCCTTCTTAATTTTATTAAAAGCCGCCTTATGTATGTCTGACCAAGACCAATCGACTTCTTTTTTGAGCAGTTCGTTTAACGGACTAAGTATAGACGATGCATTAGGTACAAATATTCTGTAATAATTAACAAACCCTAAAAATGATTTTAATTCTTGGACATTACTTGGCGCTTTGGTGTTGGTCATTGCTGCAACTTTGTCTGGTGATGTGTGTATTCCCTTTTTATCAATAACAAACCCTAAATACGTCACTGAATCTTGAAATAATTTACACTTATTTTTATTAAGCACCAAACCCGCTGCCAACAAACGATTGAAAACTTGCTGTAACCGTTCCGTGTGAACCGCTTTTGTATCTCCAGTAATGAGAACGTCATCCAACAGACAAAGAACCCCCTCAATACCGTTCAGCAAATTTTCCATTGTTTTTTGGAATATAGCCGGTGCATTAGCTAGTCCAAATACTAATCGCGTAAACTTAAATAAACCTTTGTGTGTATTTATTGTTGTGAGAATTTGGGAATCTTCATCTAACATGAGTTGTAAATACGCACTACTTAAATCTAACTGCGAAAATTGTATGCCCCCATGTAATTTTGAAAAAAGTTCTTCTGTTTTTGGAAGTGGGTATTTATCAATGTGTAAACATTTATTTAATGAGACTGAAAAATCAGCACATAACCGTATGTCACCGTCTTTTTTTAGTACTGGTACTATAGGGCTCGCAAATTCAGAATGTTCTACTGGAACTAATACACCAGTTTCCACTAATCTATTTAATTCTTTTTCCACCTTACTCTTTAACGAAAATGGTACCGTTCTAGCGCGATAAAAACTCGGTTTGCTTCCTGTTTTTAAAGTAAGTTTTATTGTATATTTGTTAAATTTACCTAAAGTATCCGAAAACAGTGTAGGATACTTGTTTATATAGTAGTCAAGTTCTGTTAGCTTAACACAATGATTTACTTTAGATAACTGTAAGTTATACGTCGATAAAAAATTCCTACCTAATAATGGAGGGCCGGCTCCTTTTATTACGTATATTTCTATAATTTTACGTTCACTCGCATATGTAATCGGAACCATCATTACCCCTACCACGTCTAATTTCTCACCCGTGTATGCTTTTAACACCGACTTAGGTTTTTCTAACGGCACGTTTTTAAAATATTCTACATAAGTATTCAATGGGATGGCAGTAGCACAGGACCCACTGTCTACTTCAAATGATAACAGTTGGCCGTTTACGTCGACAGACAGCGTCATTGGCTCGCCGCGCAAACTACGTATATTGCAAACGAGAGTATGCTTACCGTCGTCATCATTTTCGTCATTCGACGTTTGTAGACAGTTCACTTGTCCAGTTTTCTTACTACACATTCGTTTTAAATGTCCTTTCACTCCGCATTTTTTACACTTATACGATGAGAACCGACACTTGTCCGTTGTATGATTGTTATAGCCGCACACGCTGCACGACGCTTTCGTCGGCTCTGCCCCTGCTGTTATCTTGTACACCTCCGTGCTGGCTGCTGCTGATATTGCTGCCCCTGACGACTGTCGCGCTGCTCGTTTTGCACTATTTACGGCCACTGCAATTTCTAACGCCTTGGCCATTGTTGTGGATGCTTTTTCGTCCATGAACAACTTGTCCCGTTCCGGTCCCGGTAGCATACCAATGATGAATCGGTCCTGCAACATTTCATCCATGGCTGCTCCAAACTTGCAGTCCACCGCCAGTTGTCGAACACGAGCCGCCCACTGCGCCAACTCCTCGCCTGCGCCCTGCGTCGCTGAATGGAATTTAAATCGTTCTGCCAACACTGACTTCTTAGGCACGAAGTGTTTGTCGATTTCCGTTATTAATTCGCTATACGTTACGGTTTCGATCAGTTTTGGTGCAATCAACTCGCGTACCAATTTATACGCCTCGCTGTTGAGGGAATTTAGTAGTACCGCCTTTTTTTGGTCATCTTCCAGCCCTTCCGTTTTAATTAACAGCGTATTTGCCGTCAACCATTGATTGAGCCTTTCTTTAAAGATGATCCAGTCCTGGCCGAGCTCAAATGTCGGAAGTGAACCGATGAACCCTGACATCTTGTCGCGTCGTAGGTATTTTACTCGTCGCCACTGTTAAATAAAAGACACGGCCGTTCGGTACCAAGCTGTTTATTCCACTGACATTTGACACACTCCCGCGTCAACCCGCGACTCGCAGGTCGCACATCTATAACTATAACTACTTACTAACTTAACATAGTTAAAATATAAATCTATTGTTGTTAGAAATTATTATTTATACATTAGATAAATCCTACAAAATTTAAAATCTACCAAATATCGGTTATGCTCGCCGCGATTCGTTCATTGGTTTGGTATTGAAATTACGACATTTTGCGGCTCATTGCGCCGTACAGCCCCAGTAGTATATAATTGGGGCATCTGGATCACATGAGATCCAGACACCCCAATTATATCTATTCAAATAGATAAAAATGTCTATTCGAATAGAAGAAATATTGTTTTTTTGAATAGATGGTCTATTCATATATATTGTTTAATTCATTTGCACTAATCTATTCGAATAGATAAAAATGTCTATTCAAATAGAAGTTATATAATTTTTTTGAATAGATGGTCTATTCATATATATTGTTTAATTCATTGGCGCTTATCTATTCGAATAGATAAAAATGTCTATTCAAATAGAAGTAATATTATTTTTGAATAGATGGTCTATTCTAATATATTGTTTAATTCATCGACACTTATCTATTCGAATAGATAAAAATGTCTATTCAAATAGAAGTTTTTTTTTTAAAAGGTGGTTGTTTCTAATATATTGTTTAATTGGGTCAGAGCCCATTCGTCCCCTAAAATTCGTCCCCCAGCATAAAAGTTGTAGATTCGGCCCCTATATAGGTGCCCATTGGTCTCCTGGTAGGGGACCAATTAATATTTTAATAAAAAATATTATTTTTAAGGTACCCATTCGTCCCCTCTAATATATATACAATATAAGTTAAAGATTCGGCACCTATTCAGGTGCCTATTGGTCCCCTGAGATAAAATTAGCTATATTTTAGATAAGAAACGGTTAACATAGTACACTTGTGAACAGTTTATTAACGGAATTAATTTAATAAATCGTAACAGATCATTGAAAAAAGAGCTATGATGAATGATAATCCTTCATGATAATAATATAACCTGTCGATAGGCTTACGATGTAAAATTGTCTCACTACGAATGGCTTGTTAAAAAAACGGGTTACAAATAATAGATAAGGTGTTTAAAATTGGTAAGTACTTACTCTCCAGATGTGTGCGGGGTGTGGAATGCCGAAGCGGGAGGGGTAATCTTAGCCAGAGTATCTGCGCGCGAGCAAATAACAAAGGCGTAGCCCAAAACAATAGACGCTCGATGAAAGGACTTGCACCTGATTGGCTTACACCAGTACTAGACCACTTCGGCGTATTTATTCCAGGAATGTGTTATTATGATTTTGCATGTAGTTGGTAAATATACAAAAAATACGGTGATTTTGGCCAATTTTTATGTAGGTACTTCTAGTTACAATTTATTAGATTTAAGTTATTACGATTTTGCATGTAGTTGGTTAATATACAAAAAAAAAATATGTTGATTTATCTAGTCTTCAATAATTACTGTGATTTTATTATTTTTTTTGTACTGTTATATTTTTTTAGATTTAAGTTATTATGATTTTGCATGTATGTAGTTGGTAAATATACAAAAAAATAAGAAGTGATTATTTACTGTTCATATGTGTTCTATTTTTTTTAGCATATTTTATATTTAATATTGATTTATATGACAGTCAATCAAGGCTGATTTTTGTAAAAGAGTTGTATTTTGTTAGTTTCTAGGACATTGTGATTTTGTATGTGTTAATCTTATTTGAAATAAACATGGTATCTACCGAATTACTATATTTTTTATTTTAGCCTTTTCTGCGCGACCGTACCAGGACTACCAAGCTGCAGTATACACATATACATGTACTTATATTAGAAGAATGAATAAAAATAAATATTCTTCAGGGGACAAATGGGCCCCTCAAAAGTTCCAGGGGACGAGTGGGCACAGGGTGCGAATCTTAGGGGACGAATGGGCTCTGACCCGTTTAATTCATCGGCATTTATCTATTCAAATAGATGAAATTTTCTTTTTGTTCTTGGATAGCTGTCTAAACTAAATGGACTACCTATTGAAACATTGTTCTATTCAAATAGGACAATGTTTATTGAATAGTTCTTCTTGATTAGAAATGATAAATAATAAGTAAATTATAATTACCTATTCAAATTGGCGTAATCTTCAATCTACTTATTGATAAATTATTAAGATATTTGTTTGTTTTGGATTTTAAACTAAATGAGAGTGATTCGTTGCCTCCACTACGTATGGGTGTCATGCAGCCTTTCAAGTATCTACAACAATTTGGGAGCACCAACCGCTTGGTGTTCTTAGTAAGGTAGAAGCCGGTGACACCTGTGTCTAAGAATAAGTTAGTTGTACTTCGCTTGAGCATCGTGCTGTTGGCATCGTGCTAGTGGCAGATAGGAAGTTAGGCAATATTATGAGTATTATGACGCTTATGTGATGATTACAACTGAATTAACTCCTGGAATATGGGTTATAACACACAAACACGATCAGACAAGAAACGACTTGACTAAATAACGTCATCAGGTAAGCAAAACTATTTAATTCATTACCATATTCGTCAAGCTATCTGATACCGGCGACTGCATGACGCCTAGCGCCTACCATGCATTGTTTACATAAGTTATTATTTTATCTTTTAAACAGTCTCTTTGATCAAGCTGGCGCAAATGCAAAAGTGGAAATGTCAAACATGAGGTTCTAGGTTCGATTCCATCCCTGGTCAGAAAAACCATTATTAATAGTTGTAACAACAGGATGTGTTAGTTTTCCATATTTGTATTTAAAGCAAAATATTATTTAACAGGGTATTAACAATAAAACGATTTTTTATTAATAGATATATATTTTTTATACAACATAGATACATAGTTATCCAATTTGTCAAACAAGTTATATTTATTATTATCGTATTTACAGTTACCTAGCTCTAATATAAAAGTTCCTTATAATAACATAATTTTTGTCTGTTACTTAAATTAATAATAACAAAATGAATAGTTATGTAGGATATACAGATTTCTATGATGTATTTTCTATTTCATCTTGAATTTTACTTATAATTTGTTTGGCACTGCTGTATATGTCATCAAATAACACAGTCTTAACCACATGTTGAGCGCACACCTCAGCTTCACAATTACACATAGAATTTTCAGATTTTGGGATATTATCGGCGTCGTAAATTTCAATTTTAATTATTTTTGTACCCCGTGTCACTGGTTTCTTTATGTATGAATATATTGATGGTTCTGTTCTTGCTCTCTTGCGGGCAGGTGGAACAAGGCCCAAGGATTTTTGTCCTGGTCTTAGAACAGCGGTCGACTGCTCCACTGGCACAAAATTGAATAGGTCTTCCGTATCCTGAAAAGAGAAAACAAACCTTTTAATGTATGAACATAAGAAGATAATATTTCTAATAAATAAATAAGTGGGAATATAGTGCTAAAATACCTACTACAATAACTAATATATTGCTACAAGTTACCTAAAGATAATAACGATATTACTACATACATCAAATAATTTAAATACATGATAATGTGATTACTTACCGACATCCTGGAACAATCTCGCTAGGCTTTCTCGTTCAGCCTTCAAAACTGGAATGAATTCTGGTGGTATTTTCAGCTATTTATATTCAAGAATTTATTTATTTTTTGTTTAATAGAGTTCAAAATCGATGGTTTTATTGATGTAGACATTTCTCGACATAAAAGGTAAGATGAAATTCAACCCAAGCGTTAAACTATGTAGAGCAGAGATGTCGAACCCTTGGATCAAAGCTAAAATTAAGCGCATTATCATCATCGTCTTTCCGTTTGCCTGACTTGGATATCCTTACATTACATGCCAAACCACCTAACATTTTAATGACAACAGCATGCAGATAAGAAGAAGAAAAAGATTCACTATCTCTGAACAGTTTTACCTCTAATATACCTATAATAAATAACAATGTCTGTTTGTCCATTGATTTTTATCTTTTTAGAACTCGTATGTCAACATCAGTGTATAAAAGGATACTTACAGTAAAGAGAGTACCTAATCGAATTCGAGGGAGGGATTAAAACTAGTATAATTTAAAAATACATAAGAAGTACGTTTCTTTGTTATTAAATAATTAAATCTAACAAGCAAACCCAAGATATTTCTATAGTATGTGCAATTGCATCTGTTGTCGGGGAGTTTAGCCGAGTCAACAGTTTTAAAATCGTGTGCTCTCTCCATATTTGGGATTGTGACGTATAATAATTAAAAGTATTTAAGCCGTCGGACAGGAAGCTGGATCAACATTAGCTGTCCTGAAGGTGGTGACTTAACATCTTCTAATTAATTATCTACCTAATCTGAAGTGAAAAGTGATAAGTGAAACAACGGCATAAAATGTAAGTACCTATCTTTAAGTTATCTATTCAATAAGTATCAACAACTCTGTACTATTTTTGCAGAAGTTTATTTTATGAATAGAATAGCAAGTGCGACTGCTGAGCGTTAGAACCCGGGTTCGATTCCCTAGGTCAGTCAACAGTATTTTTCGTACTGCCTATGTCTATTCGATATTTGATCTCTGTCAATTTTAAGAAAAGAAATTGGGCAGTTCTCTAATATGTATCTGTTCGCAGATAGTTTCTTATCACATTTATTATGAATAGAATGAAAATTAATTATGTTATGAATAGAATAACTACTTAGCAAGTGCGACTGCTGAGCATTAGACTCTGGGTTCGATTCCCTAGGTCATACAACCGTTTTTATCATAATATTTAATTTTTACTAGATATTTGGTGTATATACAGGAAATAAATTAGACATAGAATGAAAATGAAATATGCTATGAATAGAATAACTACTTAGCAAGTGCGACTGCTGAGCATTAGACTCTGGGTTCGATTCCTTAGGTCATACAACCGTTTTTATCATAATATTTAATTTTTACTAGATATTTGGTGTATATACAGGAAATAAATTTGACATAGAATGAAAATGAAATATGCTATGAATAGAATAACTACTTAGCAAGTGTGACTGCTGAGCATTAGACTCTGGGTTCGATTCCTTAGGTCATTCAACAGTTTTTATCATACTACTTAATGTCTATTAGATATTTGGTATATGTATACACTGGAAATAATTTGGACAGTTCTCTGATATGTATGTGTATCTGCTCACAAATAGTTTCTAATCACAGCTATTTATATTATTTCAGGTCCAGATTTGCTGACGACCTCTTTCTGTCGGATGAGGACAAGAGCTCCGTGCAAGATGTGGTAATCAGCGAAAAAAAGAAAAAGCGGTTGAAGCCAAGCTCTGATTCGAGATCGGGCCATCAACCACCGAAAACAAATCCATCTACGTCGTCATCCTCATCTTCAAAGAAGATGAAAATTAATCCAGTCAGTATGCCTCATCTCACCGCAACAGATTTATTCGGCACCGACAGCGATGAAGAAGACGGGAACACGCAGACAACCACCGGTAAAAAACCCACCACTATTCTTCATTCGTCGATAACTCGAAGGCTGGCAACGGGCCATGCTCGCCAAAGCATGCCTATCAAAGTGGGTACGCATTACATCGAACTGAAGGTTTATCGGTGCGATGAAATCGAAAATGTCGCACCGATGAACCGATGGCGTCAGGCGGTTGTAGCTCTCAAAAACCGGACGGATGAGGGGACTGAGGCTTGGGGTCATCTGACTAAATTTATAAGCGCAACACGCAAAGAATTCAAATCTAGCTCTCAGACCTATATGAGTTCTTATTATTAGATACTAATATGAGTATTACTTTTAGACTATATCTACATTTATAATCCTAGTAGGTATCTAGTTATTATTTAAGCTAATCATGTAATCAAGTTTGTTATTCATATTATAATTATACAATTAAAGAATCATCATACTTATATAATCAATTTTGTTTTTTTTCCAGTTGCACCAACTACCAACACAATTCAAAAAGATATTTTAATAGAATGTGATAAATGTAAAATCGAATTACCAAAACAGAAATATAGATATCATGTGAGAACTAATATGCATAAATCAAACTGTTTGCTTAAAACTGAATTGAAAAACGTTGAAATAATTGCAACTGCTTTTCAAAACAGAATAAACACATATCGCCTAAATCCAGTTCCAGATGCGGAGTATTTAACTCCAGAAGCTTTTCTGACTGGGAATCAAAGCGATATTCTGAAACTTATTAAAATATTTTTAATGAAACATAATTGTATTAAAGTAAATTTCGAGCTATTTGCTTACTTCTTATTACCAAAAACAGATGAGCACCAGCTGAAATCTTTTAATACAAAATATGCCAATATTTATCTAAATACTGATCTAAATGAAATATACATGAATGCTACAGAGACTTTTCAGAGAAAAATGACTGAATTTAACCAACGTGATTCCGGTTGGTCATTTATTTCTATAAGTCACTTAGAAATTAATATAAACAAATATTGTCCAATGCGAGGCGGCACGTATATCGAGCTTCCTCCAGCTATAAGGAATACGAAAAGTTGTTTAAACATACAGAACAATGACAACCATTGTTTTCTATGGGGTATTATTGCTTCCTTATTCCCATCGAAGAATAATGTTTGTAGAACAAAATCATATCCTCACTACAAAGATGTTTTAAATATTGAAGGAATGACATTTCCACCAACCTTGGTTGATATAAAATTGTTTGAAAAAACTAATCCTAATATAAGTGTTAATATATATGGTTTAGATAAAAGGTGCCGTGTGACTGGACCTCTATACATGACAAGCTCAAAGAAAAACAAACATGTAAATTTTTTGTATTTTGAGCGGAATGGTTCAGGACACTACTGTCTAATTAAAGATCTAGCGAAACTTATCCGTCGTCAAGTTACTCATCACAAAGGTAATTTTTTACTGTGCGATGCTTGTTTGCAAGTTTTTTCTAGTGATTCAAAATATAGCTCACACGACTGTTCTAAAGTGTTAACTATATTACCGAAAAAAGATACTATGATACAATTTAAAAATTATGAGAGACAACAAAGAATACATTTTATCATCTATGCTGATTTTGAAAGTATTTTACTAAACTGTCCTGATAATAGATCTAAAAATACTCAGAACTTAAAAGTGCATGAACCATCCTGTTTCGCATATTACATATGTTGTTCACACGATCCAGATTTGAATAAATATGTTACGTATAGAGGTTTGGATTGTGTAGAAGTATTTATAACGCGTTTAATTGAAGATGTCACTTACATAAATGCCATACTGTCTGAAAATAGACCCATGAAAGCTTTGTCTGTCAAACAACAAAGAGAGTACGAAGAGGCTACTCGATGCCATATTTGTAAACATTTGTTATTGGGTGACAAAGTTCGAGATCATGACCATGTTACATCTGAATACAGAGGAGCAGCACACTCTCGGTGCAATTTAACGTTTAAAATATGTCCGTTTATACCTGTTGTTTTCCATAATTTGTCTGGATATGATTCTCATTTCTTTATTGAAGAACTGGCTAAGTACGATGGTCCTATTAAAATAATTCCTAAATCAAAAGAAAAATACATGTGTATAATGAAAAGCCTCGCAATTAAGAACAAGCCTAGTTGCGTACAAATAAAGTTTATAGATTCTTATCAATTTTTAAGTTCGAGTTTAGATGAATTATCTAAGAATTTACATATACAAGATTTCGTAAATCTTTCAAGAGAATTTGACGATAAAGCCGATTTATGCTTATTGAGAAAAAAGGGTATTTATCCGTATGAATATATTGAGACATGGTCTAAGTATAATGAAAAATGTTTGCCACCTAGAGAGTATTTTTACAACACAATGAAATTGGAGCATATTTCTGAAGATGAATATACACATGCACAAAAAGTTTGGTATAGTTTTAATATCAATTCCCTTGGTGAATATACTGATCTTTACCTAAAATGTGATGTATTATTATTATGCGACATATTTGAACATTTTAGAAACACAAGTTTAGAATATTATAATCTTGATCCAGCATATTATGTATCCGCGCCAAGTTTAAGCTGGGACGCAATGCTTTTGTGTACTGGTGTTAAATTGGAGCTGATGCATGACTTAGAAATGTACAACTTACTCGAAAAGGGAATACGTGGAGGATTAGCGCAATGTTCCCTACGACATGCAAAAGCGAATAATAAATTTCTACCTTACTTCGATGATACTAAGCCATCATCTTTTTTAATATATCTTGATTGTAACAATCTCTACGGATATGCTATGACAAAAAGAATGCCTGTATCGGAATTTAAATTTTTATCAAAAATTGAAAGTGCTAACTTTGATGTTTTGAATATATCTGATGATTCTGAATATGGATATATTCTGGAAGTCGATCTGACCTACCCAGAAATATTGCATAATTCGCATAGTGACTTACCTTTCGCACCAGAAAGATTTGTACCTCCTGGTGGGAAAACTACAAAATTAATTGCGAATTTATATGACAAATATAATTACGTCATTCACTACATACATTTAAAACAATGCTTGAACAATGGGTTGATTTTAAACCGAATACATCGCATTCTTAGATTTAGACAAGATAATTTCTTGCAAAAATACATTGATTTAAATACTCGTTTGCGTCAAGCATCTACCTCAGCCTTTGAAAAAGATTTTTTCAAACTTTTGAATAATGCTGTGTTTGGAAAAACAATAGAAAATAAACGCAAGCAAGTAAATGTAAAGTTAGTAACAATGTGGGAAGATTCTAATAATAAAACAAATAAACATATAGGTGCTGAAAAACTTATTGCACAACCCAACCTGAAAAGTATTTCAATATTTTCAGAAAACTTTGCGGCTGTTCAGTTAAGCCCTGAAAAAATAATATTGGATAGACCGATTTACATTGGTTTTACTGTATTGGAGTATGCCAAACAACACTTATATCAATTCCACTACGATTTTATCAAAAACAAATATGGCACAAAAGCTAAACTATGTTACACTGACACAGACAGCCTACTTTACTTAGTAGAAACGAATAATTTTTATAAGGATATGGTTAATAATATATCGGCATTTGATACCAGTAATTTTGCTGATGATAATCCATATGGAATACCTAAAATTAATGAAAAAGTACCAGGCTTGTTTAAAGACGAACTCGGAGGCTCAGTAATTTATGAATTCATTGGCTTGAGGGCTAAACTTTATTGTTTGAAAAGTGTAAAGGCAACATTAAAGAAGGCAAAAGGTATAACGAAACCTGTAACAAATCAATTAAAGCTTTCTAATTATAATGCTGCTCTACACAATAACAAAATTATCAAACGTAAAATGAATGTAATTAAATCAATTAAACACGTTATCTACTCACAACAAGTGAATAAAATTACATTAAATAGAAGTGACGATAAAAGACACATACTTCCGAATCAAATTGAAACCTTACCATGGGGTCATTGCGATACGATTTCTTAAAATGTATTATTTAGCTAAATATTATATTTATAAAAGTATCTACTTTAAAAAGTGACAAATTATAGCCGTGTATTCATTCTACTACAAAAAATATGACTATGTTGAAAAGGTGTAATTTTATTAAATAAAATAGTTTTACCAAATTTTTGTCTTATTTATTCACCCATAAATACTATTCACGCATTTAAAGGAACTCAAATATTGATTCGATCAATAACTCTGACAAGAATTATAAATACTAGAGCCCGAATTATTTCATAACAGATACAAACATGAAGTGCGTCAAGCAACAAGTATCATTAGATGTTAAAAATATTGATATAAAGGAAAATGCACTACACCCGAAACACAGTGTACTTCTTCCAAATAATATTCGATGCATAATATGTGGTCCATCGAATTGTGGGAAAACGAATGTTATGATTAGTTTATTGATTCATGCAAACGGATTAAAGTTTAACAATGTTTATCTGTATTCTAAGACCAGCTTTCAGCCGAAATACAGTTTTCTAAAACAAGTTTTGCAAAGAGTTTCTGACGTAAAACTTTTTGTTTATAATTTTGATGATGATGTCATTCATCCTAACGAAGCATTGTTGAACTCTGTTATCATATTCGATGATGTAGTTTGTGAAAAACAAATAAACATACGTAATTATTTTACAATGGGAAGACATAGAGGTATAGACTGTTTTTATTTATCTCAAACGTATTCAAAAATACCAAAGCAGTTAATACGTGATAATGCAAACTTTTTGATCATTTTCAAACAAGATGAAGTTAACATGAAACATATATATGATGAACATGTTAGTTCTGATATGGAGTGGTCTAGGTTCAAAGATATGTGTTCTAAAATCTGGATGCATCCTTATGATTTTTTAACAATTAATAAGGATTGTGAATTCAACAAAGGAAGATATAGACAGTCCTTTGATAACTTTATTTATTTTGATTAATGGTTATATAAATTATGAACAAAATCAAAAAAAATCATTTGTGCATAAATACTTCTACAAATAAGTCGTATAATGGACCATAACATTAAAGATCAATTAATAAAGTCCGCGGACGCTATAAAGGAAAAGGTGAAACAAATGAAAGATTATGAATTTAGTACTGACACTCATCTGAAGTATTTTTTTAAACCTCTTGCTGACCCTCTTAATGCTATAGCAGCTAACAAGCAGTTTTCTATGATAAAAACTGAAGATACTTATGATGACAAATTTAAAAATACTGGTATATATTCAAAAATGTTTTTGCGTGATAAATCACATGATATGCACAAACATGAATCATCTGAATCAGAAAAGTTTTATTCTGAAGACGAAGAAGGTAACACATCTGAATCAGACAAAGTTAACAACATGTCGCTGAACAAAGAAGATATCTTTGAAATATACGATGATATGAATATACCATTTGGTGTACGTTCAGAGAATGATAAGCATATGATTGGAAATAAAATAGTTAATTTCTCTACCACTCGCGAGAAATCTGATAAATTGTATTTTATTCGCGTAGCTAACAAAAAGTATGAAATAACACCTGGTCTAAAAGAATTATTGCTTCGCAAGAAGCCTGATTTAAGTTTAGTCAACTTAAATGATAAATTAGTTTACAAAGAAATACTCATCACAACTAATGCTCATAAAAGAGACTTTGACCCTGCAGGACAAGTTAAAGGTGATAAGGGTATAAAATATTCTCAAGTGATCAAACCGTTATTTCCTGAGTCTAGTAAACGTTTACAAGAACCTACAGAAATAAAATCTAAACAAAAACGAGGTGCTGGCCTGCCGTTTCTTAAAAAATATAAAAAAGATACCGAACTTGTGTATTGGGATGATCCTAATGAATTAGTGGACCGGCTTAAACTGTTGATAGCATCTAAAACTGCAGGTAATACTAATCTGGACAACGAAATATTGTCAATTATAGAAGAGTTAAAGGAAGCGGGTGTAATAAAAGAATAAAAAGACTCATCATATAAACAGATTATCAGTATAATTTTGTAATTCAGAAGTGACAGTTGAGAAAATGAGCAAAGTGAAAAGTGACATTGTAAACGAAATTCATAGAAGTGCAAGAATAAATTTTCCTCGAAGACATGTAATATTAAAAGATATTGATGATCTTTGGCAAGCTGATTTAATGGATATGCAAAGTTTCTCCAAATTCAACAACAACAACAAATACATTTTAGCTATCATTGATGGATTCTCTAAGTACGCTTGGGCTATTCCACTTAAACAAAAAACCAAAGAAGCTGTATCTGAAGCTTTTATTACGTTGTTGAGTAGAGAAAAACGAATCCCTAGAAATTTGCAAACAGATCTTGGAAAAGAATTTTACAATAAAAGTTTTCAAAAAATATTAGTAAACAATTCTATCAATCACTACTGCACTTATTCCACGAAAAAGGCTTCAATTGTAGAACGATTAATAAGGACGATAAAGAGTAAGCTTTTCAAGGAATTTAGTTTAAAGGGGAATTATAAATGGACTGACAGGACACTTGCAAAAACCATCAATCGATATAATAATACCATACATAGAACAATTGGTTTACCGCCGGCTCAAGTAAATCATAGCAATAAAACAAAAGTACTACAGAGATATTTCAATTTAAATCGAACAAAAACAAAATGCTCTAAGTTACAGACAGGCGATTTTGTTCGAATAAGTAAACATAAAGGTTGTTTTGAAAAAGGTTACACTCGTAATTGGTCAACAGAGATATTCAAAATCAGTAAAGTTCAAAACACAAATCCTGTTACATTTTTATTACAAGATGTTAAACAGCAACCTATTTTAGGAGCATTTTACGATCAAGAATTACAAAAAACCAAACATCCCAACATTTACCTTGTTGAAAAAGTTTTAAAACGCAAGGGCAGAAAAGTTTTCGTGAAATGGTTGGGGTTATCATCCTGCGAAAATAGTTGGATTGACGATACCAATGTTTTATGAATGCTTTATCAATATAACATCATGGTCTATGACAGTTATCTCATTCTGTTTGTATACATGAAAGGAGAAGGACTTATTAATAATTTAATTAATAATTTACCATTTGAGCTCCATTTGCCAGGATATAATTATTGTGGTCCAGGAACTAAATTACGTGAAAGATTAGCTCGAGGTGATAAAGGTGTTAACAAGTTAGACGAATATTGTAAACATCACGATATTGCATATAACAATTCCAAACGTTTGGAAGATCGCCACAAAGCAGATATAATTTTATTAAAAATGGCAAAAAAGCGTGCTTTGTCTTCCGATGCAGGGACAGGAGAAAAATTTGCTGCCAATTTAGTTAATAATATAATGTTATCAAAAGTAAGTTCTGGAGCAGGGCTCAAAAAGAACTTTAAAAATTTAGTAAACAATACAAAAAAATGCATTAAAAAGGTTAAACCGAAGTGTAGGAAAAAACTAATAGAATTGGCCTACGCTGCTGCTAGAGAATTGAATCGCGATTCATCTACCACGATTCCACGTATAATACCGATTCCTAAGACTGGAGGGGTTCTACCTTTAATACCAATATTTGCTGGTTTGTCCGCTGCTGGCAGTATTGCAAGTGGAATTGCTGGAATCGTCAAAACCATAAATGAATATATAGCTGCAAAAAAGCGTTTAGAAGAAATGAAAAGACATAGTAAGAATGTGGAAGGTGTACATATTGGCAACGGACTGCAGCTTAACCGTTACAAGGATGGACTCGGGATATATACAAATTCAAAGAAAAAAAACTAAATCATAGGCTACCTAATCGTGCTCTTACCAATATAGATATCTTACATTTTACCAAAAACATTCCCTATTTTCGCGGAGTGTATATGAGAGATACCTTACCGAATTCTCCGTTTTCTAAAGAGTGTGGAATCATAAATTTAGATAATTCAAAAAATTCTGGTACACATTGGGTAGCCTATGTAATTATAAATGAATATGTTGAGTACTTTGACAGTTACGGCAACTTGAAACCTCCAATTGAATTTGTTCGATATGTAGGTTCTAACAATATTAATTATAATTACAATAATTTTCAAAATAATAACTTATTCAATTGTGGACATTTATGCATTAAATTTCTTAAAGAGTTTTGGAAAAAAAAAATGGTATTATCAACTCATTAGGTACTTACACATGGTTTAAATGTTAGGTGTTGCTACATAAGACAACACATTGACATTGTCTGCCACAAGAGATGAATGTCAATTAGAATAGAGTGAAAATAAAATAAAAATATGATAGTTTACAATATAAAAACAACTGCCAAAGTTAATAGTTTTACTCCTTCTCGCACCATCAAAAGACGAAGACATATTATACGAACAATAAAAAAAATAACTAAAGGTAATAGATTATTTCTTCGAGCTTTGGGATTTAAATTATGAGTATTCTTCAAGTGAATGATTTACCACAATTCGACAACTCTATAGTGAGTTATGAAAATCATACTTATAATCCATATAGCAACTGTTTTAATGAAAATGATGAAATACGTATACCCATAAATCAACAAGATTTGTACGTATTACCTTCAGCCAGCTACATTTACGTTGAAGGTCGAGCCACCACGGTTTCGAAAGATGGGGCAGGAAAACTAACACGAAAGGCTGTTAATTTTACCAATAATCATATATCATTTCTATTTCAAGACATTCGATATGAAATTAATGGTGTAGAGATTGACCGAATAAAAAATGCAGGTATTTCTACAACTCTAAAATCATATGTTTCAATGAGCGAGGGAGAAAGTAAGGCTGCCGCCATTTGGGGTTGGAATTTGAAAGGGATTAAAGATAATGATGGTATTTTTAGTGCCCTTATACCTCTGAATAAAGTTTTAGGATTTGCGGAAGATTATAATAAAATTATCATTAACTGTAAACATGAACTTATAATTAAAAGAAGCAGTTCAAATCTTAATAGTGTTACACTTGATAATAATGACACTATTGAAGTAAATATAGAGAGACTGCAATGGCGTATGCCTCATATAAAAGTTTCAGATCGGGAAAGATTAACTTTACTAAAACATCTAGAAAAGGATCGTCCTATTCAAATAGCTTTTAGAAATTGGGACTTGTACGAATACCCTTTATTACCTAGAACTACAAAACATACATGGGTTGTTAAAACTGCTTCACAACTCGAAAAACCAAGGTATGTGATCTTTGGTTTGCAGACAAATAGAAAAAATATGAAAAGTAAAGACTGCTCAATATTTGACAATTGTAAATTAACTAATGTTACTCTTTTTTTAAATTCCCAATATTATCCATACGAATCGGTGAATGCGAAATTTTCAGATGATAAGTATTATATATTATATGAAATGTTCATAAAATTTCGTCAGTCTTATTATAACACTCGGTCTGAACCAATGCTTGGTTTAGACGAATTTAAAGAAAAGGCTCCTTTATTTGTAATTGATTGCTCAAGACAGAACGAAGCCTTGAAAACTGGGGCTATAGATGTGAGACTGGAAATAGAAAGTTCTGAAGATATACCAGAAAATACATCTGCCTATTGTCTAATCATCAACGACCGTCTATTCGAATATAAACCCTTAAGTGGTATTGTAAAGAAATTATTATGAACGCTATAGTTGATGTGCAAGGGTTTAAGACGGAAAGTAACGAGTTTATCGTAAAAGAAATAGCAATAGTATGTGGAAATCAAGTTATGGTTTTATTAATCAAACCACCATTCCCATTTTACAAACTTACAAAGAAAGAAAGATTACAAGTAAGTTGGATAGAGCGAAACCGAAACATTTTCTGGAAAGAGGGTTTTATACCATTCTTAAACTTGCACCGATATATTGTACCTTATCTGGAAGATAAAAACATTTACGTTAAAGGATGTGAAAAAGTGTTGTGGTTAAAAAACATTGTAAAACATGACAAAATATATAATTTAGAAGATAAAAACTGTCCAAGTTTACAGAAATTATTTGATGATTATGGAATGTCTAGTAATATATTAAGCTGTGTGTATCATTCGAATGTATGTGCTTTAAAAAATGTTACTTGTTTAAAAAAGTGGGTTGATAATACAAGTATTTTAACAGTAATTTAGATGATAAGGACTGCTTTGAAAAAATATAAGTTAGCAAGTAATTAGTATAGCTGTTTATATCATAACAATATATTGAGAATAAAGGTTTTTGAATAAATGTTTTCTTGTTTTATTTTATAACAAATAAATTAAGTACAGAATACCACATCGAACTGTGTTAAAATAATCTAAAGAAACAAAAAACCGTAAAGGTAAGTCCTGACTCATATGGAGCACATCTTGATAAATTGACAGCACCGAATACAATACTTCATTATGTTTTCATACATACCCGTATCAAGACTCATAAAATGATTCAACATTATTCCAGCCCGCGATATGAAATATATAATCAATACAAAATTCGATTATGTTCATTCAGACATTATTGGGCTACAGTAGATTCAAAACGAAGATTGGTGATGGAGATGGCTGATGCAGGTTTTTTTTACTGTGGAAATGGTTTAACCGATAAAGTTATGTGTTTTTCGTGTGGAGGTGTTATCGAAGATTGGGAGTATTACGATGATCCTTAGATGCAACATGCTATATATTTTCCTGATTGCTTTTATTTAAATGCTGTAAAAGGAACATATTATGTTGAACAATCAAAGCGTCTATTTTTTAAAAAAACAAGAATATAAAAAACTAAAGTGGAGGAGCATAGATTGATTGTCTGCTGAATAAGCTGCTAAATGTTATTAGTAAAGGAGTCACAAGTAACTATAAATTTACTTACAGACATTTTATGAGACATTCGGCTCCTACAATTGAAGTTAATGGGTTGAATTGTAAACTGAATTAAACAATTTAAAAATAAATTATATTAGCTACAATGCAAGATTCAGTGAAATATACTTGTGAAGGCATATCTAAACTTATTTTCAAGAATGCCAGTGGCGAGATTCTATTAAGTCAAGACATGACTGACCAAAAACCAATGAACACCAGTTCATCAAAACTTCAGGACAGTACAAACAAAAAAGAGCAAAACTCAGTAAAATCCACCTTTGAAAATACGCGATATCTCACAATCAAGAGTGATCACAATGAGCTACTTACATTTGTTCGAGTTGGCAACAAACATCCTAGTCCTGAAAAATCGGCTGAAAGGTCATCAAATACTCCGCCTGTCATTAAATTAGTAACAAGAAATATAGTGCGCGATATAGTGTTTCCTGATTCAGAAGTTATTCTATGCTATCAGATGCTGCCAGAAGATGAAATTCCCTCTTCAATGAATAACTGTTCTACATATAATCTAAATAGATAAACATAGGAGAAACGTATGTGCTTTAAAAAAATTACTTGTTTAAAACTATGGATTGTGAATAAAGGTATTTGTAATAAATTGATGATATTTTTTTTTTCGATTTTCCAAGTCAGGACCTCTATTATTACCATGATGAATTAACACAATGTTCTAGTGAGTATAGCTCATAAAATTATCTAATAATTTAACACATCTTTGACGACAAGTTAGCGCGAACAATGTGAATTGGCGGCATCTAGACAGGATTCCACCAGTTTGAATAGCTAATTAAAATCTAATAATATCTGATAGTCCTCCATCATTTCAAATCAACAAGAAGAAGAAGAACTATTCAATAAACATTAACCTATTTGAATAGAACAATGTAATTTCAATAGGGAGTCCATTTAGATTATACAATCTATTCAAAACGAAAAATATAAAATTTCATCTATTTGAATAGATATGTTCCGATAAATTAAACAGTATATTAGAATAGACCATCTTTTCAAAAAACAATATTTCTTCTATCCGAATAGACATTTTTATCTATTTGAATAGATATAATTGGGGTGTCTGGATCTCATGTGATCCAGATGCCCCAATTATATACTACTAGCCCCCACCTCAGCTCGTGTAGGTACATAATGCGATCATGACGTCATGTGCCCTCCCCGCTCCCCGCGCTCCTCGATGCGGGGACGCAGCGAAAGCTCTACATATATGCCCTCATTCTTAAATCATCCTGGTCAAGTGCATAAGTGTCTGTGTGTCCCGGAGATTTCAAGAAGTGTATTTTTTTTCTAATTTTGTGAACTTTCCGGCCAATCCTCAAAAATGGGCTACAAAGCAGATGCACGGTCTTTCGATGATTCTTCAGAAGAAATTGAATCCTTGTCTAATTGGGTTCGACATCTTCGAAAGAAATCCCGAGCTGCTGAAAGGAAGGGTGATTTAAGAGTAGTTGCTGTTTTGAAAAAGCCTCGATTGCGTGTAGAGTCTGTACTTTTCTCAAAACGACGAGAACTTGCCAGGTGGTGCTTGGATGAAATTCAAGCTGATCTGATTAAGTGAGGAGTAAAAAAGAAGAGGTCACCAAACAATGCCGAGAGAATATCGAAAATCGTTAAGGATTTTATTTAAGAGTTCAACCATTGGTTGAACTCTTAAACACTGTACGGTTTCGGCAGTTAAACACTGTCGATTTCCGATACACTGCGTATGTAGATACGCACCTCCAAAAAAAGGCCCTTTTCAGGGCCACATGTGATTCGGTTATAACTATATTTCTTGAACAGTATTGTCTAAAAACGAACTTACCCAAGATATTATGTACTTACGTACTAACCTTCCTACACATACTTAGTAAGTCCTTAACTTCTAAATTTGGATAAATATTATTAGAAACTAGCTGAATGAGTCACAGTTATTAAGTTTTTTTTTCATATATATATATCCTATAGGCTCGTGCTTGACCACTATCTAAAAAAGTTAAGGTTAAGTTATCCTAAATCCTTTTTATATTTAGTAGTGAATATGAATGACTTACGAACTAGTATATAGTGTAGTTTTTTTAAGCAAAACTCAATGTAGTAAAAAACAATTAAACCATTTCGCTGGCATTTCATCTATTGTTTTTGTTATCTTTACAATATAGTTTCCCGGTACAAGATTGCAGGTCCCGTGATTACCGACTAGCTGCGATAAGACCGTCCATTGTTACGTCCTATTAACTCTTTAGCTCCTAATTGTAGTAAATTTACCCACCGCCCACAGGAAACGAACTTCCATCCTACTCCATCGCAGTTGTGCTAGACCCTGCTGAACTGGCCAAAATAACATACTGGCCAGATTTCAATAAAAATCTTTAAAATCTATCGTGAAGCATATTACAAAAACACATTCCGCGTCCCCAGTGATCTAAACGTACTCCAACACAAATCTAGATTACACAGAAATCATCAAATTACAAGTTTTTATTTAACTTGCCTTGGTAGTTAGATAGTTAACATGTATGGTAACGTCAAATCTGTCAACTTAATTTTAAAACAGCTTGATATTTCCAACCGATTGAGCTGATTTTGCAAACACGTTTGAATTGGTTACCCGGTTAGATAAATGGTATCATTATAAATCCAATACGGTTGACTCCCAAGGAAGAAGTATCAGACGAAAGGGTTATCTTTATATAGCTGAGAGAAATTCGGTAAAGCTTGTTTTACAAAGTTTTCAAAATAATTTTAAAATGCTTTACTTTAAATACCACGACAAACTATGAATGCTCCATGACCAAAAAAAACTGGAATCCTGATATGTAGATTTTAATGACGTTAAAATGTAAGGTATTTCATGCACTAATAATGACCAATTAATTAATAAATATAAATACAATTCCTTTTCTGACAGAGACTGTGTCGCAGCAGTGGCAACCTTAAAATGGCTGACGATGAATATAATTTTTATACCTACCCGTCTGAAAGCTTAGTTGTTTGCTCTCCAAATTTAAATAAGGTTGCTATTAAGTAATTACCTACTTGGAAAGGTAATTACTTAATAGCTAGTTAAAAGACTATCAACTTATTTATTTAATTTGCAACTTTTGGTCTAGTGGCAGCAAGCACTGCTGCTGAGCATCATCGCAACATCAGTTGCGGTTGCGATCAGAGACGGAGTTATAAAGCGTCAAAGTTAAGAATTAAAATGTGGAGTCTGACGTGTCATCTGACGTCAGAGCATGACGCCCTTACATGTGCCATAAAAATGGCGGACTGACATATTTCTTTAAATTGTTATAAGTATCTTGTTCACTTTTTGATCAGTTTTCACTATGAGTATTCAAGTTTAGTATTTTTAACGACAAACTGCTCAAATTGTCAAAACAAACATTTATTTCATGCAAATTCCCTATTAGCTTCTGCCAGCGGCTTCGCCCGCGTGGAAATTGTACTTCACTGCCACAGTGTTCTTTCCTCTTTTATAGGTTATGAAAATATAGTGGTATAGTTAAACCACGTGGTTGTTGTTAGCACAGGCAAAGAAATTATCCTAATAACATACCAGGTCAATGATTACAAACTATGCAATATATATATATACATATAACTCAACAACAGTCTTCAAATTTGTTTCCCAAAAATTCCGAAATGCTGTAATATGCTTTATTCAACAGTAAAGATTTAAGCGATTTCGTTTGTTATGAAATGATATTCTGGTAAACAGGTCTAGATTGGTCTTTATAAATACAGCTATCTCAAAAATATATAAGCAAGGAAATGTCAATAATTTGTATTTGATAAACAATATATGGCTTACAAGAATCTAAACTGTGGAGTCTGTTAACTTATTTTAGCTTTTTGCCGCTGCCGCTGTTAGTAGTTAAAATATAAATCTATTGTTGTTAGAAATTATTATTTATACATTAGATAAATCCTACAAAATTTAAAATCTACCAAATATCGGTTATGCTCGCCGCGATTCGTTCATTGGTTTGGTATTGAAATTACGACATTTTGCGGCTCATTGCGCCGTACAGCCCCCACCTCAGCTCGTGTAGGTACATAATGCGATCATGACGTCATGTGCCCTCCCCGCTCCCCGCGCTCCTCGATGCGGGGACGCAGCGAAAGCTCTACATTTATGCCCTCATTCTTAAATCATCCTGGTCAAGTGCATAAGTGTCTGTGTGTCCCGGAGATTTCAAGAAGTGTATCTTTTTTCTAATTTTGTGAACTTTCCGGCCAATCCTCAAAAATGGGCTACAAAGCAGATGCACGGTCTTTCGATGATTCTTCAGAAGAAATTGAATCCTTGTCTAATTGGGTTCGACATCTTCGAAAGAAATCCCGAGCTGCTGAAAGGAAGGGTGATTTAAGAGTAGTTGCTGTTTTGAAAAAGCCTCGATTGCGTGTAGAGTCTGTACTTTTCTTAAAACGACGAGAACTTGCCAGGTGGTGCTTGGATGAAATTCAAGCTGATCTGATTAAGTGAGGAGTAAAAAAGAAGAGGTCACCAAACAATGCCGAGAAAATATCGAAAATCGTTAAGGATTTTATTTAAGAGTTCAACCATTGGTTGAACTCTTAAACACTGTACGGTTTCGGCAGTTAAACACTGTCGATTTCCGATACACTGCGTATGTAGATACGCACCTCCAAAAAAAGGCCCTTTTCAGGGCCACATATGATTCGGTTATAACTATATTTCTTGAACAGTATTGTCTAAAAACGAACTTACCCAAGATATTATGTACTTACGTACTAACCTTCCTACACATACTTAGTAAGTCCTTAACTTCTAAATTTGGATAAATATTATTAGAAACTAGCTGAATGAGTCACAGTTATTAAGTTTTTTTTTCATATATACCAGGCCCCTCAGAAAGTATTGCGAAAAAAAGTTTTTATATATGGGAGACTGGCCAGTTATAATGTTTTTCGAAAATATGATTATTTATAAGTAAAAATAAGTAAGTTCCAATTTCAAAATTTCCCTCCACATTTTTTGCGAGTTAATTCAAAGTATTGTGTCTCACTGAAATATGGATCTGCGCCGGGAACATTTTAGAGCTATGATTTTATACGATTTCAAGTGTCGCCTGAAACCGGATGAATCGTACGATAGACTTCAAATGGCATTCATGGATGAAGGCCCTTCCAAGGCAACCGTGTATCGTTGGTATAACGAATTCAAGCGCGGTCGACCAACTTTGGGGGATGACGAAAGAAGCGGTCGCCCTTTGACGGCTGTTACCGAAGAAAACGTGCTAGCAGTGAAAAATTTAATCCAAGACAATAGGCGAATTACATATCAGGAGATTCAACACATATTGAAGATTGGATCGGGAAGCGTTCACGAGATTCTACACAGCCATCTTCGCGTGAGGAGGATAGTATCACGCTGGGTGCCGCACAACCTCACCGATGCTCAGAAGCAGGCCCGGGTGGAATGGTGCCGTGATATGCTTAACAAATTTGAAGCAGGCTCGTCTCGGCGTGTTTACGACATCGTTACAGGTGATGAGTCCTGGATTTATCAATACGACCCAGAAACCAAGCGCCAGTCGACTGTTTGGGTGTTTCAAAATGAGCCAACGCCTACCAAAGTGAAGCGATCTAGAAGCGGGGGTAAGATTTTGATCGCTAGCTTTTTTAATTTGACTGGCCACTTGGTATCAATTCCCTTACGGGATCAAAGAAGCATTAATGCCGAATGGTATACTACCAAATGTTTGCCAGAAGTTTTCTCTGTTATAAGCAACAAGCGACCAAACACAGGGCTCCGCGGGCTACTGCTCCACCACGACAATGCACCTGCGCACACCGCACTCAAAACGAGGGACTTCCTGGACAGCACGCCAGTCAAACTCCTGGGTCACCCTCCTTACAGCCCTGATCTAGCACCGTGTGACTTCTTTTTATTCCCAAAAATAAAAAATCAGCTCAAAGGGATACAATTTTCGTCGCCGGAAGATGCGCTGGCTGCGTTCGAGCAGGCTGTAAACGAGGTGTCTGCGGCGGACTGGAAAAAGTGTTTTGAAAACTGGTTTAGGCGCATGAATCTTTGTATAGAGGCTGGTGGAAAGTACTTTGAAAAGATTTAATAAAAATATATGTACGTATAGAACATTTTTTTTTAGTTTCGCAAAACTTTCTGAGTGTCCCACGTATATATCCTATAGGCTCGTGCTTGACCACTATCTAAAAAAGTTAAGGTTAAGTTATCCTAAATCCTTTTTATATTTAGTAGTGAATATGAATGACTTACGAACTAGTATATAGTGTAGTTTTTTTAAGCAAAACTCAATGTAGTAAAAAACAATTAAACCATTTCGCTGGAATTTCATCTATTGTTTTCGTTATCTTTACAATATAGTTTCCCGGTACAAGATTGCAGGTCCCGTGATTACCGACTAGCTGCGATAAGACCGTCCATTGTTACGTCCTATTAACTCTTTAGCTCCTAATTGTAGTAAATTTACCCACCGCCCACAGGAAACGAACTTCCATCCTACTCCATCGCAGTTGTGCTAGACCCTGCTGAACTGGCCAAAATAACATACTGGCCAGATTTCAATAAAAATCTTTAAAATCTATCGTGAAGCATATTACAAAAACACATTCCGCGTCCCCAGTGATCTAAACGTACTCCAACACAAATCTAGATTACACAGAAATCATCAAATTACAAGTTTTTATTTAACTTGCCTTGGTAGTTAGATAGTTAACATGTATGGTAACGTCAAATCTGTCAACTTAATTTTAAAACAGCTTGATATTTCCAACCGATTGAGCTGATTTTGCAAACACGTTTGAATTGGTTACCCGGTTAGATAAATGGTATCATTATAAATCCAATACGGTTGACTCCCAAGGAAGAAGTATCAGACGAAAGGGTTATCTTTATATAGCTGAGAGAAATTGGGTAAAGCTTGTTTTAAAAAGTTTTCAAATTAATTTTAAAATGCTTTACTTTAAATACCACGACAAACTATGAATGCTCCATGACCAAAAAAAACTGGAATCCTGATATGTAGATTTTAATGACGTTAAAATGTAAGGTATTTCATGCACTAATAATGACCAATTAATTAATAAATATAAATACAATTCCTTTTCTGACAGAGACTGTGTCGCAGCAGTGGCAACCTTAAAATGGCTGACGATGAATATAATTTTTATACCTACCCGTCTGAAAGCTTAGTTGTTTGCTCTCCAAATTTAAATAAGGTTGCTATTAAGTAATTACCTACTTGGAAAGGTAATTACTTAATAGCTAGTTAAAAGACTATCAACTTATTTATTTAATTTGCAACTTTTGGTCTAGTGGCAGCAAGCACTGCTGCTGAGCATCTGGTTCAGTTGCGGTTGCGATCAGAGACGGAGTTATAAAGCGTCAAAGTTAAGAATAAAAATGTGGAGTCTGACGTATCATCTGACGTCAGAGCATGACGCCCTTACATGTGCCATAAAAATGGCGGACTGACATATTTCTTTAAATTGTTATAAGTATCTTGTTCACTTTTTGATCAGTTTTCACTATGAGTATTCAAGTTTAGTATTTTTAACGACAAACTGCTCAAATTGTCAAAACAAACATTTATTTCATGCAAATTCCCTATTAGCTTCTGCCAGCGGCTTCGCCCGCGTGGAAATTGTACTTCACTGTCACAGTGTTCTTTCCTCTTTTATAGGTTATGAAAATATAGTGGTATAGTTAAACCACGTGGTTGTTGTTAGCACAGGCAAAGAAATTATCCTAATAACATACCAGGTCAATGATTACAAACTATGCAATATATATATATACATATAACTCAACAACAGTCTTCAAATTTGTTTCCCAAAAATTCCGAAATGCTGTAATATGCTTTATTCAACAGTAAAGATTTAAGCGATTTCGTTTGTTATGAAATGATATTCTGGTAAACAGGTCTAGATTGGTCTTTATAAATACAGCTATCTCAAAAATATATAAGCAAGGAAATGTCAATAATTTGTATTTGATAAACAATATATGGCTTACAAGAATCTAAACTGTGGAGTCTGTTAACTTATTTTGGCTTTTTGCCGCTGCCGCTGTTAGTAGTTAAAATATAAATCTATTGTTGTTAGAAATTATTATTTATACATTAGATAAATCCTACAAAATTTAAAATCTACCAAATATCGGTTATGCTCGCCGCGATTCGTTCATTGGTTTGGTATTGAAATTACGACATTTTGCGGCTCATTGCGCCGTACCGCCCCCACCTCAGCTCGTGTAGGTACATAATGCGATCATGACGTCATGTGCCCTCCCCGCTCCCCGTGCTCCTCGATGCGGGGACGCAGCGAAAGCTCTACATTTATGCCCTCATTCTTAAATCATCCTGGTCAAGTGCATAAGTGTCTGTGTGTCCCGGAGATTTCAAGAAGTGTATCTTTTTTCTAATTTTGTGAACTTTCCGGCCAATCCTCAAAAATGGGCTACAAAGCAGATGCACGGTCTTTCGATGATTCTTCAGAAGAAATTGAATCCTTGTCTAATTGGGTTCGACATCTTCGAAAGAAATCCCGAGCTGCTGAAAGGAAGGGTGATTTAAGAGTAGTTGCTGTTTTGAAAAAGCCTCGATTGCGTGTAGAGTCTGTACTTTTCTCAAAACGACGAGAACTTGCCAGGTGGTGCTTGGATGAAATTCAAGCTGATCTGATTAAGTGAGGAGTAAAAAAGAAGAGGTCACCAAACAATGCCGAGAGAATATCGAAAATCGTTAAGGATTTTATTTAAGAGTTCAACCATTGGTTGAACTCTTAAACACTGTACGGTTTCGGCAGTTAAACACTGTCGATTTCCGATACACTGCGTATGTAGATACGCACCTCCAAAAAAGGCCCTTTTCAGGGCCACATGTGATTCGGTTATAACTATATTTCTTGAACAGTATTGTCTAAAAACGAACTTACCCAAGATATTATTCCAACCTTCCTACACATACTTAGTACGTCCTTAACTTCTGAATTTGGATAAATATTATTAGAAACTAGCTGAATGAGTCACAGTTATTAAGTTTTTTTTTCATATATATATATCCTATAGGCTCGTGCTTGACCACTATCTAAAAAAGTTAAGTTAAGTTATCCTAAATCCTTTTTATTTTTAGTAGTGGGTATGAATATGAATGACTTACGAACTAGTATATAGTGTAGTTTTTTTTAAGCAAAACTCAATGTAGTAAAAAACAATTAAACCATTTCGCTGGAATTTCATCTATTGTTTTCGTTATCTTTACAATATAGTTTCCCGGTACAAGATTGCAGGTCCCGTGATTACCGACTAGCTGCGATAAGACCGTCCATTGTTACGTCCTATTAACTCTTTAGCTCCTAATTGTAGTAAATTTACCCACCGCCCACAGGAAACGAACTTCCATCCTACTCCATCGCAGTTGTGCTAGACCCTGCTGAACTGGCCAAAATAACATACTGGCCAGATTTCAATAAAAATCTTTAAAATCTATCGTGAAGCATATTACAAAAACACATTCCGCGTCCCCAGTGATCTAAACGTACTCCAACACAAATCTAGATTACACAGAAATCATCAAATTACAAGTTTTTATTTAACTTGCCTTGGTAGTTAGATAGTTAACATGTATGGTAACGTCAAATCTGTCAACTTAATTTTAAAACAGCTTGATATTTCCAACCGATTGAGCTGATTTTGCAAACACGTTTGAATTGGTTACCCAGTTAGATAAATGGTATCATTATAAATCCAATACGGTTGACTCCCAAGGAAGAAGTATCAGACGAAAGGGTTATCTTTATATAGCTGAGAGAAATTGGGTAAAGCTTGTTTTAAAAAGTTTTCAAATTAATTTTAAAATGCTTTACTTTGAATACCACGACAAACTATGAATGCTCCATGACCAAAAAAACTGGAATCCTGATATGTAGATTTTAATGACGTTAAAATGTAAGGTATTTCATGCACTAATAATGACCAATTAATTAATAAATATAAATACAATTCCTTTTCTGACAGAGACTGTGTCGCAGCAGTGGCAACCTTAAAATGGCTGACGATGAATATAATTTTTATACCTACCCGTCTGAAAGCTTATTTGTTTGCTCTCCAAATTTAAATAAGGTTGCTATTAAGTAATTACCTACTTGGAAAGGTAATTACTTAATAGCTAGTTAAAAGACTATCAACTTATTTATTTAATTTGCAACTTTTGGTCTAGTGGCAGCAAGCACTGCTGCTGAGCATCTGGTTCAGTTACGGTTGCGATCAGAGACGGAGTTATAAAGCGTCAAAGTTAAGAATTAAAATGTGGAGTCTGACGTGTCATCTGACGTCAGAGCATGACGCCCTTACATGTGCCATAAAAATGGCGGACTGACATATTTCTTTAAATTGTTATAAGTATCTTGTTCACTTTTTGATCAGTTTTCACTATGAGTATTCAAGTTTAGTATTTTTAACGACAAACTGCTCAAATTGTCAAAACAAACATTTATTTCATGCAAATTCCCTATTAGCTTCTGCCAGCGGCTTCGCCCGCGTGGAAATTGTACTTCACTGCCACAGTGTTCTTTCCTCTTTTATAGGTTATGAAAATATAGTGGTATAGTTAAACCACGTGGTTGTTGTTAGCACAGGCAATGAAATTATCCTAATAACATACCAGGTCAATGATTACAATCTATGCAATATATATATATACATATAACTCAACAACAGTCTTCAAATTTGTTTCCCAAAAATTCCGAAATGCTGTAATATGCTTTATTCAACAGTAAAGATTTAAGCGATTTCGTTTGTTATGAAATGATATTCTGGTAAACAGGTCTAGATTGGTCTTTATAAATACAGCTATCTCAAAAATATATAAGCAAGGAAATGTCAATAATTTGTATTTGATAAACAATATATGGCTTACAGGAATCTAAACTGTGGAGTCTGTTAACTTATTTTGGCTTTTTGCCGCTGCCGCTGTTAGTAGTTAAAATATAAATCTATTGTTGTTAGAAATTATTATTTATACATTAGATAAATCCTACAAAATTTAAAATCTACCAAATATCGGTTATGCTCGCCGCGATTCGTTCATTGGTTTGGTATTGAAATTACGACATTTTGCGGCTCATTGCGCCGTACAGCCCCCACCTCAGCTCGTGTAGGTACATAATGCGATCATGACGTCATGTGCCCTCCCCGCTCCCCGCGCTCCTCGATGCGGGGACGCAGCGAAAGCTCTACATTTATGCCCTCATTCTTAAATCATCCTGGTCAAGTGCATAAGTGTCTGTGTGTCCCGGAGATTTCAAGAAGTGTATCTTTTTTCTAATTTTGTGAACTTTCCGGCCAATCCTCAAAAATGGGCTACAAAGCAGATGCACGGTCTTTCGATGATTCTTCAGAAGAAATTGAATCCTTGTCTAATTGGGTTCGACATCTTCGAAAGAAATCCCGAGCTGCTGAAAGGAAGGGTGATTTAAGAGTAGTTACTGTTTTGAAAAAGCCTCGATTGCGTGTAGAGTCTGTACTTTTCACAAAACGACGAGAACTTGCCAGGTGGTGCTTGGATGAAATTCAAGCTGATCTGATTAAGTGAGGAGTAAAAAAGAAGAGGTCACCAAACAATGCCGAGAGGATATCGAAAATCGTTAAGGATTTTATTAAAGAGTTCAACCATTGGTTGAACTCTTAAACACTGTACGGTTTCGGCAGTTAAACACTGTCGATTTCCGATACACTGCGTATGTAGATACGCACCTCCAAAAAAAGGCCCTTTTCAGGGCCACATATGATTCGGTTATAACTATATTTCTTGAACAGTATTGTCTAAAAACGAACTTACCCAAGATATTATGTACTTACGTACTAACCTTCCTACACATACTTAGTAAGTCCTTAACTTCTAAATTTGGATAAATATTATTAGAAACTAGCTGAATGAGTCACAGTTATTAAGTTTTTTTTTCATTTATATATATCCTATAGGCTCGTGCTTGACCACTATCTAAAAAAGTTAAGTTAAGTTATCCTAAATCCTTTTTATTTTTAGTAGTGGGTATGAATATGAATGACTTACGAACTAGTATATAGTGTAGTTTTTTTTAAGCAAAACTCAATGTAGTAAAAAACAATTAAACCATTTCGCTGGAATTTCATCTATTGTTTTCGTTATCTTTACAATATAGTTTCCCGGTACAAGATTGCAGGTCCCGTGATTACCGACTAGCTGCGATAAGACCGTCCATTGTTACGTCCTATTAACTCTTTAGCTCCTAATTGTAGTAAATTTACCCACCGCCCACAGGAAACGAACTTCCATCCTACTCCATCGCAGTTGTGCTAGACCCTGCTGAACTGGCCAAAATAACATACTGGCCAGATTTCAATAAAAATCTTTAAAATCTATCGTGAAGCATATTACAAAAACACATTCCGCGTCCCCAGTGATCTAAACGTACTCCAACACAAATCTAGATTACACAGAAATCATCAAATTACAAGTTTTTATTTAACTTGCCTTGGTAGTTAGATAGTTAACATGTATGGTAACGTCAAATCTGTCAACTTAATTTTAAAACAGCTTGATATTTCCAACCGATTGAGCTGATTTTGAAAACACGTTTGAATTGGTTACCCGGTTAGATAAATGGTATCATTATAAATCCAATACGGTTGACTCTCAAGGAAGAAGTATCAGACGAAAGGGTTATCTTTATATAGCTGAGAGAAATTGGGTAAAGCTTGTTTTAAAAAGTTTTCAAATTAATTTTAAAATGCTTTACTTTGAATACCACGACAAACTATGAATGCTCCATGACCAAAAAAAACTGGAATCCTGATATGTAGATTTTAATGACGTTAAAATGTAAGGTATTTCATGCACTAATAATGACCAATTAAATAATAAATATAAATACAATTCCTTTTCTGACAGAGACTGTGTCGCAGCAGTGGCAACCTTAAAATGGCTGACGATGAATATAATTTTTATACCTACCCGTCTGAAAGCTTAGTTGTTTGCTATCCAAATTTAAATAAGGTTGCTATTAAGTAATTACCTACTTGGAAAGGTAATTACTTAATAGCTAGTTAAAAGACTATCAACTTATTTATTTAATTTGCAACTTTTGGTCTAGTGGCAGCAAGCACTGCTGCTGAGCATCTGGTTCAGTTACGGTTGCGATCAGAGACGGAGTTATAAAGCGTCAAAGTTAAGAATTAAAATGTGGAGTCTGACGTGTCAGAGCATGACGCCCTTACATGTGCCATAAAAATGGCGGACTGACATATTTCTTAAAAATTGTTATAAGTATCTTGTTCACTTTTTGATCAGTTTTCACTATGAGTATTCAAGTTTATTATTTTTAACGACAAACTGCTCAAATTGTCAAAACAAACATTTATTTCATGCAAATTCCCTATTAGCTTCTGCCAGCGTCTTCGCCCGCTTGGAAATTGTACTTCACTGCCACAGTGTTCTTTCCTCTTTTATAGGTTATGAAAATATAGTGGTATAGTTAAACCATGTGGTTGTTGTTAGCACAGGCAAAGAAATGATCCTAATAACATACCAGGTCAATGATTACAAACTATGCAATATATATATATACATATAACTCAACAACAGTCTTCAAATTTGTTTGCCAAAAATTCCGAAATGCTGTAATATGCTTTATTCAACAGTAAAGATTTAAGCGATTTCGTTTGTTAGGGTTCCGTACCCAAAGGGTAAAAACGGGACCCTATTACTAAGACTCCGCGGTCCGTCTGTCTGTCTGTCTGTCTGTCACCAGGCTGTATCTCATGAACCGTGATAGCTAGACAGTTGAATTTTTTACAGATGATGTATTTTTGTTGCCGCTATAACTACAAATACTAAAAACAGAATAAAATTAATATTTAAGGGGGGCTCCCATACAACAAACGCGATTTTTGTGCCGTTTTTTGCGATAATGGTACGGAACCCTTCGTGCGCGAGTCCGACTCGCACTTGGCCGGTTTTTATAAATTGATATTCCGGTAAACAGGTCTAGATTGGTCTTTATAAATATATCTATCTCAAAAATATATAAGCAAGGAAATGTCAATAATTTGTATTTGATAAACAATATATGGCTTACAAGAATCTAAACTGTGGAGTCTGTTAACTTATTTTGGCTTTTTGCCGCTGCCGCTGTTAGTAGTTAAAATATAAATCTATTGTTGTTAGAAATTATTATTTATACATTAGATAAATCCTACAAAATTTAAAATCTACCAAATATCGGTTATGCTCGCCGCGATTCGTTCATTGGTTTGGTATTGAAATTACGACATTTTGCGGCTCATTGCGCCGTACAGCCCCCACCTCAGCTCGTGTAGGTACATAATGCGATCATGACGTCATGTGCCCTCCCCGCTCCCCGCGCTCCTCGATGCGGGGACGCAGCGAAAGCTCTACATTTATGCCCTCATTCTTAAATCATCCTGGTCAAGTGCATAAGTGTCTGTGTGTCCCGGAGATTTCAAGAAGTGTATTTTTTTTCTAATTTTGTGAACTTTCCGGCCAATCCTCAAAAATGGGCTACAAAGCAGATGCACGGTCTTTCGATGATTCTTCAGAAGAAATTGAATCCTTGTCTAATTGGGTTCGACATCTTCGAAAGAAATCCCGAGCTGCTGAAAGGAAGGGTGATTTAAGAGTAGTTGCTGTTTTGAAAAAGCCTCGATTGCGTGTAGAGTCTGTACTTTTCTCAAAACGACGAGAACTTGCCAGGTGGTGCTTGGATGAAATTCAAGCTGATCTGATTAAGTGAGGAGTAAAAAAGAAGAGGTCACCAAACAATGCCGAGAGAATATCGAAAATCGTTAAGGATTTTATTTAAGAGTTCAACCATTGGTTGAACTCTTAAACACTGTACGGTTTCGGCAGTTAAACACTGTCGATTTCCGATACACTGCGTATGTAGATACGCACCTCCAAAAAAAGGCCCTTTTCAGGGCCACATATGATTCGGTTATAACTATATTTCTTGAACAGTATTGTCTAAAAACGAACTTACCCAAGATATTATGTACTTACGTACTAACCTTCCTACACATACTTAGTAAGTCCTTAACTTCTAAATTTGGATAAATATTATTAGAAACTAGCTGAATGAGTCACAGTTATTAAGTTTTTTTTTCATATATATATATCCTATAGGCTCGTGCTTGACCACTATCTAAAAAAGTTAAGTTAAGTTATCCTAAATCCTTTTTATATTTAGTAGTGGGTATGAATATGAATGACTTACGAACTAGTATATAGTGTAGTTTTTTTAAGCAAAACTCAATGTAGTAAAAAACAATTAAACCATTTCGCTGGAATTTCATCTATTGTTTTCGTTATCTTTACAATATAGTTTCCCGGTACAAGATTGCAGGTCCCGTGTATACCGACTAGCTGCGATAAGACCGTCCATTGTTACGTCCTATTAACTCTTTAGCTCCTAATTGTAGTAAATTTACCCACCGCCCACAGGAAACGAACTTCCATCCTACTCCATCGCAGTTGTGCTAGACCCTGCTGAACTGGCCAAAATAACATACTGGCCAGATTTCAATAAAAATCTTTAAAATCTATCGTGAAGCATATTACAAAAACACATTCCGCGTCCCCAGTGATCTAAACGTACTCCAACACAAATCTAGATTACACAGAAATCATCAAATTACAAGTTTTTATTTAACTTGCCTTGGTAGTTAGATAGTTAACATGTATGGTAACGTCAAATCTGTCAACTTAATTTTAAAACAGCTTGATATTTCCAACCGATTGAGCTGATTTTGCAAACACGTTTGAATTGGTTACCCGGTTAGATAAATGGTATCATTATAAATCCAATACGGTTGACTCCCAAGGAAGAAGTATCAGACGAAAGGGTTATCTTTATATAGCTGAGAGAAATTGGGTAAAGCTTGTTTTAAAAAGTTTTCAAATTAATTTTAAAATGCTTTACTTTGAATACCACGACAAACTATGAATGCTCCATGACCAAAAAAACTGGAATCCTGATATGTAGATTTTAATGACGTTAAAATGTAAGGTATTTCATGCACTAATAATGACCAATTAATTAATAAATATAAATACAATTCCTTTTCTGACAGAGACTGTGTCGCAGCAGTGGCAACCTTAAAATGGCTGACGATGAATATAATTTTTATACCTACCCGTCTGAAAGCTTATTTGTTTGCTCTCCAAATTTAAATAAGGTTGCTATTAAGTAATTACCTACTTGGAAAGGTAATTACTTAATAGCTAGTTAAAAGACTATCAACTTATTTATTTAATTTGCAACTTTTGGTCTAGTGGCAGCAAGCACTGCTGCTGAGCATCTGGTTCAGTTCCGGTTGCGATCAGAGACGGAGTTATAAAGCGTCAAAGTTAAGAATTAAAATGTGGAGTCTGACGTGTCATCTGACGTCAGAGCATGACGCCCTTACATGTGCCATAAAAATGGCGGACTGACATATTTCTTTAAATTGTTATAAGTATCTTGTTCACTTTTTGATCAGTTTTCACTATGAGTATTCAAGTTTAGTATATTTAACGACAAACTGCTCAAATTGTCAAAACAAACATTTATTTCATGCAAATTCCCTATTAGCTTCTGCCAGCGGCTTCGCCCGCGTGGAAATTGTACTTCACTGCCACAGTGTTCTTTCCTCTTTTATAGTTTATGAAAATATAGTGGTATAGTTAAACCACGTGGTTGTTGTTAGCACAGGCAAAGAAATTATCCTAATAACATACCAGGTCAATGATTACAAACTATGCAATATATATATATACATATAACTCAACAACAGTCTTCAAATTTGTTTGCCAAAAATTCCGAAATGCTGTAATATGCTTTATTCAACAGTAAAGATTTAAGCGATTTCGTTTGTTATGAATTGATATTCTGGTAAACAGGTCTAGATTAGTCTTTATAAATACAGCATCTCAAAAATATATAAGCAAGGAAATGTCAACAATTTGTATTTGATAAACAATATATGGCTTACAAGAATCTAAACTGTGGAGTCTGTTAACTTATTTTGGCTTTTTGCCGCTGCCGCTGTTAGTAGTTAAAATATAAATCTATTGTTGTTAGAAATTATTATTTATACATTAGATAAATCCTACAAAATTTAAAATCTACCAAATACCAGGCCCCTCAGAAAGTATTGCGAAAAAAAGTTTTTATATATGGGAGACTGGCCAGTTATAATGTTTTTCGAAAATATGATTATTTATAAGTAAAAATAAGTAAGTTCCAATTTCAAAATTTCCCTCCACATTTTTTGCGAGTTAATTCAAAGTATTGTGTCTCACTGAAATATGGATCTGCGCCGGGAACATTTTAGAGCTATGATTTTATACGATTTCAAGTGTCGCCTGAAACCGGATGAATCGTACGATAGACTTCAAATGGCATTCATGGATGAAGGCCCTTCCAAGGCAACCGTGTATCGTTGGTATAACGAATTCAAGCGCGGTCGACCAACTTTGGGGGATGACGAAAGAAGCGGTCGCCCTTTGACGGCTGTTACCGAAGAAAACGTGCTAGCAGTGAAAAATTTAATCCAAGACAATAGGCGAATTACATATCAGGAGATTCAACACATATTGAAGATTGGATCGGGAAGCGTTCACGAGATTCTACACAGCCATCTTCGCGTGAGGAGGATAGTATCACGCTGGGTGCCGCACAACCTCACCGATGCTCAGAAGCAGGCCCGGGTGGAATGGTGCCGTGATATGCTTAACAAATTTGAAGCAGGCTCGTCTCGGCGTGTTTACGACATCGTTACAGGTGACGAGTCCTGGATTTATCAATACGACCCAGAAACCAAGCGCCAGTCGACTGTTTGGGTGTTTCAAAATGAGCCAACGCCTACCAAAGTGAAGCGATCTAGAAGCGGGGGTAAGATTTTGATCGCTAGCTTTTTTAATTTGACTGGCCACTTGGTATCAATTCCCTTACGGGATCAAAGAAGCATTAATGCCGAATGGTATACTACCAAATGTTTGCCAGAAGTTTTCTCTGTTATAAGCAACAAGCGACCAAACACAGGGCTCCGCGGGCTACTGCTCCACCACGACAATGCACCTGCGCACACCGCACTCAAAACGAGGGACTTCCTGGACAGCACGCCAGTCAAACTCCTGGGTCACCCTCCTTACAGCCCTGATCTAGCACCGTGTGACTTCTTTTTATTCCCAAAAATAAAAAATCAGCTCAAAGGGATACAATTTTCGTCGCCGGAAGATGCGCTGGCTGCGTTCGAACAGGCTGTAAACGAGGTGTCTGCGGCGGACTGGAAAAAGTGTTTTGAAAACTGGTTTAGGCGCATGAATCTTTGTATAGAGGCTGGTGGAAAGTACTTTGAAAAGATTTAATAAAAATATATGTACGTATAGAACAATTTTTTTTAGTTTCGCAAAACTTTCTGAGTGTCCCACGTATCGGTTTTGCTCGCCGCGATTCGTTCATTGGTTTGGTATTGAAATTACGACATTTTGCGGCTCATTGCGCCGTACAGCCCCCACCTCAGCTCGTGTAGGTACATAATGCAATCATGACGTCATGTGCCCTCCCCGCTCCCGCGCTCCTCGATGCGGGGACGCAGCGAAAGCTCTACATTTATGCCCTCATTCTTAAATCATCCTGGTCAAGTGCATAAGTGTCTGTGTGTCCCGGAGATTTCAAGAAGTGTATTTTTTTTCTAATTTTGTGAACTTTCCGGCCAATCCTCAAAAATGGGCTACAAAGCAGATGCACGGTCTTTCGATGATTCTTCAGAAGAAATTGAATCCTTGTCTAATTGGGTTCGACATCTTCGAAAGATCTCCCGAGCTGCTGAAAGGAAGGGTGATTTAAGAGTAGTTACTGTTTTGAAAAAGCCTCGATTGCGTGTAGAGTCTGTACTATTCTCAAAACGACGAGAACTTGCCAGGTGGTGCTTGGATGAAATTCAAGCTGATCTGATTAAGTGAGGAGTAAAAAAGAAGAGGTCACCAAACAATGCCGAGAGAATATCGAAAATCGTTAAGGATTTTATTTACGGTACTGTACGGTTTCGGCAGTTAAACACTGTCGATTTCCGATACACTGCGTATGTAGATACGCACCTCCAAAAAATGGCCCTTTTCAGGGCCACATATGATTCGGTTATAACTATATTTCTTGAACATTATTGTCTAAAAACGAACTTACCCAAGATTTTATGTACTTACGTACTAACCTTCCTACACATACTTAGTAAGTCCTTAACTTCTGAATTTGGATAAATATTATTAGAAACTAGCTGAATGAGTCACAGTTATTAAGTTTTTTTTTTATATATATATATCCTATAGGCTCGTGCTTGACCACTATCTAAAAAAGTTAAGGTTAAGTTATCCTAAATCCTTTTTATATTTAGTAGTGAATATGAATGACTTACGAACTAGTATATAGTGTAGTTTTTTTAAGCAAAACTCAATGTAGTAAAAAACAATTAAACCATTTCGCTGGCATTTCATCTATTGTTTTCGTTATCTTTACAATATAGTTTCCCGGTACAAGATTGCAGGTCCCGTGATTACCGACTAGCTGCGATAAGACCGTCCATTGTTACGTCCTATTAACTCTTTAGCTCCTAATTGTAGTAAATTTACCCACCGCCCACAGGAAACGAACTTCCATCCTACTCCATCGCAGTTGTGCTAGACCCTGCTGAACTGGCCAAAATAACATACTGGCCAGATTTCAATAAAAATCTTTAAAATCTATCGTGAAGCATATTACAAAAACACATTCCGCGTCCCCAGTGATCTAAACGTACTCCAACACAAATCTAGATTACACAGAAATCATCAAATTACAAGTTTTTATTTAACTTGCCTTGGTAGTTAGATAGTTAACATGTACGGTAACGTCAAATCTGTCAACTTAATTTTAAAACAGCTTGATATTTCCAACCGATTGAGCTGATTTTGCAAACACGTTTGAATTGGTTACCCGGTTAGATAAATGGTATCATTATAAATCCAATACGGTTGACTCCCAAGGAAGAAGTATCAGACGAAAGGGTTATCTTTATATAGCTGAGAGAAATTCGGTAAAGCTTGTTTTAATGTCATGCCAAGGCTTACTAAATATAATAAAAGCTGTTTGTATATGTGTGTAGAAATATTTAATAAGATACCTAGTGACCTAAAAATTCTAAATAGCAGATTATTTAAAATTAAATTGTATACTAGCTGTCCACTAATAATTTTAATAGTGTAAAAGAGTTTTTTGACAAAAAAAAAAATTGACTATATTGTATGCACGAACAATTTGCACGCTTATAATGTTAAGCAAAAACATGTATGCGCTGTATTTAATTTTGTACCATCTTTTATACCATGTTTTTATGCAAATAAATTTATTCTATTCTATTCTATTCTATTAAAAAGTTTTCAAATTAATTTTAAAATGCTTTACTTTGAATACCACGACAAACTATGAATGCTCCATGACCAAAAAAAACTGGAGTCCTGATATGTAGATTTTAATGACGTTAAAATGTAAGGTATTTCATGCACTAATAATGACCAATTAATTAATAAATAATAATACAATTCCTTTTCTGACAGAGATTGTGTCGCAGCAGTGGCAACCTTAAAATGGCTGACGATGAATATAATTTTTATACTGGCTCTGGCTCTTGTGATACAGGACTTCCTAGTACAAGAGCCAGGGCTGCACTGATATTTGTGACATAAAGTGTGTGTTAATAAATAAATAAATAAATACCTACCCGTCTGAAAGCTTAGTTGTTTGCTCTCCAAATTTAAATAAGGTTGCTATTAAGTAATTACCTACTTGGAAAGGTAATTACTTAATAGCTAGTTAAAAGACTATCGACTTATTTATTTAATTTGCAACTTTTGGTCTAGTGGCAGCAAGCACTGCTGCTGAGCATCTGGTTCAGTTACGGTTGCGATCAGAGACGGAGTTATAAAGCGTCAAAGTTAAGAATTAAAATGTGGAGTCTGACGTGTCATCTGACGTCAGAGCATGACGCCCTTACATGTGCCATAAAAATGGCGGACTGACATATTTCTTTAAATTGTTATAAGTATCTTGTTCACTTTTTGATCAGTTTTCACTATGAGTATTCAAGTTTAGTATTTTTAACGACAAACTGCTCAAATTGTCAAAACAAACATTTATTTCATGCAAATTCCCTATTAGCTTCTGCCAGCGTCTTCGCCCGCTTGGAAATTGTACTTCACTGCCACAGTGTTCTTTCCTCTTTTATAGGTTATGAAAATATAGTGGTATAGGTAAACCACGTGGTTGTTGTTAGCACAGGCAAAGAAATGATCCTAATAACATACCAGGTCAATGATTACAAACTATGCAATATATATATATACATATAACTCAACAACAGTCTTCAAATTTGTTTGCCAAAAATTCCGAAATGCTGTAATATGCTTTATTCAACAGTAAAGATTTAAGCGATTTCGTTTGTCATGAAATTATATTCTGGTAAACAGGTCTAGATTGGTCTTTATAAATACAGCTATCTCAAAAATATATAAGCAAGGAAATGTCAACAATTTGTATTTGATAAACAATATATGGCTTACAAGAATCGAAACTGTGGAGTCTGTTAACTTATTTTGGCTTTTTGCCGCTGCCGCTCTTAGTAGTTAAAATATAAATCTATTGTTGTTAGAAATAATTATTTATACATTAGATAAATCCTACAAAATTTAAAATCTACCAAATATCGGTTATGCTCGCCGCGATTCGTTCATTGGTTTGGTATTGAAATTACGACATTTTGCGGCTTATTGCGCCGTACAGCCCCCACCTCAGCTCGTGTAGGTACATAATGCGATCATGACGTCATGTGCCCTCCCCGCTCCACGCGCTCCTCGATGCGGGGACGCAGTAAAAGCTCTACATTTATGCCCTCATTCTTAAATCATCCTGGTCAAGTGAATAAGTGCATGGTATTGTTATAAGTATCTTGTTCACTTTTTGATCAGTTTTCACTATGAGTATTAAAGTTTAGTATTTTTAACGACAAACTGCTCAAATTGTCAAAACAAACATTTATTTCATGCAAATTCCCTATTAGCTTCTGCCAGCGGCTTCGCCCGAGTGGAAATTGTACTTCACTGCCACAGTGTTCTTTCCTCTTTTATAGGTTATGAAAATATAGTGGTATAGTTAAACCACGTGGTTGTTGTTAGCACAGGCAAAGAAATTATCCTAATAACATACCAGGTCAATGATTACAAACTATGCAATATATATATATACATATAACTCAACAACAGTCTTCAAATTTGTTTCCCAAAAATTCCGAAATGCTGTAATATGCTTTATTCAACAGTAAAGATTTAAGCGATTTCGTTTGTTATGAAATGATATTCTGGTAAACAGGTCTAGATTGGTCTTTATAAATACAGCTATCTCAAAAATATATAAGCAAGGAAATGTCAATAATTTGTATTTGATAAACAATATATGGCTTACAAGAATCTAAACTGTGGAGTCTGTTAACTTATTTTGGCTTTTTGCCGCTGCCGCTGTTAGTAGTTTGTTAAATAAAAGACACGGCCGTTCGGTACCAAGCTGTTTATTCCACTGACATTTGACACACTCCCGCGTCAACCCGCGACTCGCAGGTTGCACATCTATAACTATAACTACTTACTAACTTAACATCCCTCCACCATATATTCTAACCCTAGACCGTTTACATAATTAGAAGAATTTCCTGTAATCAACTCGAGCAATATCCCTTAATTTTGGACGTACTTCCGTATCTATTCGGTGATCAGGCCTCTCAGCTGCTGGCACAGGAACTTGCTCAGCGGTTTGCTGAGATACTTGCTGATTGCTTTCTTCTTGGGGCTGTGAGCTTGCCTTGCTCCATTCGTCCTCTTCCCCTGCTGTGTATGGGTACATTTGATCCGAGGAATGAGCACTGTCAACATTTTGACGCATTTCGGGTGATTTTATTTTATAAATTTGGTTTTTGTGTTTTTTTATTGAAATGTTTGTTTCCGGTATATAAATTTCGAATAAACTTTTGCCAATTTTCTTCTTAACTACGCCTTGTATCCATTTGTTATTGTAAGTTCCTTTTATGAGCACTGTATCATTTATCGCAAATTGTACGTTTCTATTACCTTTATAATATTTGGCTTGTATGGTTTGCTTATCGCGCACTTTTGTTTGTAATTCTTGTGACGATAATGACGACGACGGCGACGCCTCAAGCGCGGGCACCGCACCCGAGGTGTTTAATAAATCAAACCTGCAACGCAATTTACGTCCGAGCATGAGTTCAGCTGGTGAGCTGTCTGTCGTCGTATGTTTCGAGTTCCTATATCTGAATAAAAATTCTGATAGGTGTTCCTTGAACTTGTTCTTAGGCGTGCCCTGTGCTACTAACCCATTTAAAAACTTTTTAACAATTTTAACGTACACTTCTGCTTGCCCATTACTGGATGGCGAATAGGTTGGCGAAGTAATATGATTTATTCCATTAAGGCGACAAAAATCCTTAAAAGAATTACTTTTTTTTTTTTTTTTTTTTTTATATATTATAGGCTCGCGCTTGACCACTATCTCACCTGATGGTAAGTGATGATGTGGTCGACGGTGAAGCACGCTTGCCTAGAAGTAACCTATTCACTCTTGACTTAAAGACTCCTAGATTGTAGCTATCGGGAAACACAGACTCCGGCAGGGAATTCCACTCATTAGCTGTACGCATAAAGAAAGTATTTCCAAAACGTTTAGTGCGTATGGGTGGTATGTCTACCATGTAGCGATGGCGCATCGCCGTACGTCTTGTAGTCCGATGATGAAACGGGCTTGGTGGAATTAGATCATGCAATTCCATCGCACACTCCCCGAAATGCAACCGATAAAAGACCGACAAGCTGGCAACTCGGCGACGATGTTCAAGGCTCTGGAGCTTTGACTTAACCAGTGCCTCATCGCCGATGAGCCTTTTGGCCCGCTTTTCGATCGACTCTAGTGCATCAAGCTGGTATTTGGCGGATCCGTCCCAGAGATGAGAACAGTACTCCATGCATGATCGAACTTGCGCTTGATACAAGCTGAGCAGCTGTTCTGGCGTGAAGTACCTTCTAACCTTTGCAAGGATCCCCAGCTTTTTGGCAGCCAGCTGAGCCTTTGCCTCAATGTATGGGCCAAAATTGAGAGTCGATGTCAACGTAACGCCAAGAAGCTCAAGATGGTCAGTTATTGGCACGGTCACATCTCGGAAAGTTGGAGCCGGTTGGAATTGGCTCTTTTTAGCGGAAAAAAGACACGCCTGGGTTTTAGCAGCATTAAACCTGACCAGATTGGCATCGCCCCATTCGGAGACTGCCTGCAAGGACAGGTTCAGGCGCTCCACCATGGCCTCCCGCAGAGACTGGATCTGAGGTCCGGTAGCACGAGCGTTGGACATGTATCTCTCGGCAACAGTGCTGTCGTCTGCATACCCAAAGGTGCCGGGTTTTAGCAGATCATTAATATGCAGCAAGAATAAAGTTGCTGAGAGTACCGACCCCTGAGGGACCCCGGCATTGATATCCAATTGGTCCGACGAGCAGCCATCGATAACCACTCGAATGGACCGATCTCTCAGGAAGTCTGCAATCCAATCACACAGACCACCGGGCAAACCGAATGAAGGAAGCTTACCAATAAGGCTTTCGTGCCAGACCCTATCAAAAGCCTTCGAGATGTCGAGGGAGACGGCAAGCGCTTCCCCGTGCTTCTCGATGGCCTCACTCCAGATGTGAATGGCATACGCTAGAAGATCCCCAGTAGACCGATTTCGGCGGAAGCCGTATTGGCGGTCACTAAGAATATCGTTAGCTTCTAGGTATGCCAGGAGCTTTATATTAAGTACACGTTCCATACTCTTACAGAGTATGGAGGTTACAGATATGGGTCTGTAGTTGGCCGGGTCAGCTCGACTGCCCTTCTTGGGCACGGGCTGTACGTTAGCTTGCTTCCAAGCATTCGGCACTTTTCCAGCCTCATACGAAAGGCGGAATAGACGTGTCAAGATCGGCGACAGTTCAGGCGCACAGGTTCTAAGAACAATTGCTGGAATGCCATCAGGGCCGCTAGCCTTGTTCACGTCGAGGTGGCTCAGCACCCTACGGACGTCCTTTTGGTGGATACGAATGTCCGACATACTCGTCTCGCATCCATCAGGAGAAGGAGGGGGCTGCGCGTCACCAGGATTCAGACGTGAAGATTCCGCAAAAAGAGAGGCAAATAAATTTGCCTTCTCCTCAGCGGAGTGTGCCAGCGACCCATCGGGTTTCAGCAGTGGTGGTAGTGAGGGACGGCAAAAGTTCGACTCGACCGACTTAGCCAGGGACCAAAACGCTTTACTTCCTGCTGGGTAAGAAGCAAGTTTGGCCCCTATTCGGCCAATGTGATCGAACCGAGCCCTTCGCAACACCAGCTTGCAGGACTTGGCAGCCCTGTTGAAGGCCTTCTTCTTCTGACCCACGTCACTTGCCTTGCGCGATCGAGCGTCGACCCAAGCCAGGTACGCCTCATGTTTAAGCGCGTCAGCGCGCCCACATTCGGCGCCAAACCATGGCCGGTCAACGTTGGACATTGTTACGTCAGAGAACGGAATGTAGTACTCCATTCCCTGACGCAACACATCGGTCACGGCGTCTGCGCACGACGATGGATCAGTCGAAAAAAAGCAAGTAGGCTGCCAAGGATAGCATGCGAAGAATGATCGCATACCATCCCAATCTGCCGACCTGTACCGCCAAACCCGCCGGGTGCCTCTTGGGCTGGGATCGGGCGGGGAATAGACGGACACAGACTTCACCAGACAGTGGTCGGAACTACCCAAGGGTGAAGCTATCGACACAGAGTATCTGTCCGGATCTGTTGTCAGCAGAAGGTCCAAGCAATTCGCTGTGTGCGAATCAACATCCGGTACCCTCGTTGCCCCCTGGACCAGCTGGGTGAGGTTTAGCGCAAGCGCAAGCTTACGCATCTCCCGTCCAGCATGGTCAGTGCACTGGTATGGGAAGAGCCACTCCTGGTGGTGGGCATTAAAGTCCCCCAGTAACACTAATTGGGCGGAAGGGTACCGCTGCTGTGCCGCATCAGCCGCCTCACTGAGGTACTCTGTGAGCCTGGATGTCTCCTGATCTCCACTGTGCGAACGGTAGACACAGGCGTAGATGACTTTATCCAAACCTGTGTCCACCAGAGCCCAGAGCGTTGAGAATCTGGAGTCCTCAAGGTTACGGAGACGCCGATAGCAAACGTCGTCACGGGCATACATACATACGCCCGCCCGCGGTTTAAAATTGTGCTCCAGGGTGAACCCTGGGTAAGACAAGTACGACACGTCTGACGGATTCGCTATCTGCGTCTCCGTAAGGAAAAAGAGCGCTGGTTTCTCAGCCTCCAGATGGTAGTGGACTGCAGTGATATTTGAGTGCAGACCTCGAATATTAGTGAGGTGCACTTTGTGGGGGAGGGGGTGCAGCCGCTGTTTAACACCATTATTCTTTTTCCTTTTCATTTTAAAAGAGTGAATGGAATAGAGGAGAAGGAAGTGAGACGAGGTTCCACGCTGCTAACCTACAGACACGCACTGAAAGGACAGCATCATTGGGGCACTAGTCTGGAGAATGCGGGGACGCCCGAGCCCCCCCGGAATGTCCATCGGGCCCTCCCGTCTGGTCGCCAACCAGCACGATGGTGCATTCCGGGATTTTTCGACAGTTGGCGGGGCAGCCTTTCGTGTGTGGCTGGCACACTACTTGGGCCCCCAACTACCTGCGGTCGGCCAGCGGTGCACCGTGCCTCGGATCCCGCTACCCTCCGCGACTAGTCTCCCGATACATCCTTAACAGCGCGCGTCAGACTGGTCAGCCTGCAGTGGAACAGCTATCTCGACCCAACTCCTCTAGTTGGCTACACCGAGCATCGTACCGGAACACGGCTAGGCCGCTTGGCGGTACGTCTTTGCCCGGTGGGTGGTCACAAGCCTTCGGCCGAAGCCTACCACCAGTTAGTGTCACCTGATTTGCACCACCCGGGGACCACTTGTGAACGAGGTTCCATTATCAGTAACTATCGTATGTATAACACCAAATCTAGCCATCGTTTCTTGTAATTTCGCTATTACTGAGGTGGTTGAATAATCACTACTAAGGGAAAAACATTCTACCCACTTAGTAAACGCGTCGATAATTATAAGGTACATTTCACCTTGCCACGGACCAAAAAAATCTAAATGTACTCGGTGCCAAGGGCGCTCTGGAAATGGCCATGGCGTCAAAGGAGCCCGTGGGGGAGTGGGCCGTAAACTTAAACATACAGTACAGTTGCCTATCTTGTTTTCTATATCCTTATCTATGTTAGGCCACCAGAATCTAGACCTCGCCTCAAACTTAGTTTTTATTATACCTAAATGAGGTCTATGTAACTCATCTAGTATTCTGTTACGCAACGACTTCGGTATAATTAATTTATGTCCTCTAATTAGACAATCACGTTCCCTTGCTAAATCAAAACGACATTTATAGAATGACTGTAAGTCATTGTCATTTAACTTAGTTTTTGGCCATCCGTGCTGAACATACTGTAAAACTTTCTGTAAAATGATATCTTTGCTAGTCTCTAGCCGTACTTCATTTATAGAAATCGGTAAATGCCCATCTGCGACGAAATTAATGTACGACGCCTTGTCTTCTAACGTGTAAACAAATGAGTCATCCATGACAACACCTACTATTGAATTTGGCCCGTCATCACCGTTCTCGGAATTCGGCCGAACACTGCTGCCCGTGGTGACCGCTCGACTAAAGTAATCTGCACAGTTACTAGCGCTTGGTACGTATTGTATTTCATAATTATAGCTAGTTAAAAATAAAGCATAACGTTGTAACCGGTTAGCGGACACCTCTGGTATGCCTTTGTCGGGATGAAATATAAACATCAGCGGCTTGTGATCCGTGCGTAATATAAACGGATTTGCGACACCGTATAAATATTGATGGAACCGACGTATGCCAAAAACTATGGCCGTTGCCTCCCTTTGAATTTGGCTATAATTTTTTTTTGCGCTACTAAGGGACCTAGATGCATAAGCTATAGGACGTTCTAACCCGTTCGCTTCTATTTGGGCTAAAACTGCGCCTAACCCTGTTGGGGACGCATCCACTGTCAAAACCAACTTGTATGAAGGATCGAAGTGTGCCAACGTTCGAGCCGATGTTAGTTCCTTCTTAATTTTATTAAAAGCCGCCTTATGTATGTCTGACCAAGACCAATCGACTTCTTTTTTGAGCAGTTCGTTTAACGGACTAAGTATAGACGATGCATTAGGTACAAATATTCTGTAATAATTAACAAACCCTAAAAATGATTTTAATTCTTGGACATTACTTGGCGCTTTGGTGTTGGTCATTGCTGCAACTTTGTCTGGTGATGTGTGTATTCCCTTTTTATCAATAACAAACCCTAAATACGTCACTGAATCTTGAAATAATTTACACTTATTTTTATTAAGCACCAAACCCGCTGCCAACAAACGATTGAAAACTTGCTGTAACCGTTCCGTGTGAACCGCTTTTGTATCTCCAGTAATGAGAACGTCATCCAACAGACAAAGAACCCCCTCAATACCGTTCAGCAAATTTTCCATTGTTTTTTGGAATATAGCCGGTGCATTAGCTAGTCCAAATACTAATCGCGTAAACTTAAATAAACCTTTGTGTGTATTTATTGTTGTGAGAATTTGGGAATCTTCATCTAACATGAGTTGTAAATACGCACTACTTAAATCTAACTGCGAAAATTGTATGCCCCCATGTAATTTTGAAAAAAGTTCTTCTGTTTTTGGAAGTGGGTATTTATCAATGTGTAAACATTTATTTAATGAGACTGAAAAATCAGCACATAACCGTATGTCACCGTCTTTTTTTAGTACTGGTACTATAGGGCTCGCAAATTCAGAATGTTCTACTGGAACTAATACACCAGTTTCCACTAATCTATTTAATTCTTTTTCCACCTTACTCTTTAACGAAAATGGTACCGTTCTAGCGCGATAAAAACTCGGTTTGCTTCCTGTTTTTAAAGTAAGTTTTATTGTATATTTGTTAAATTTACCTAAAGTATCCGAAAACAGTGTAGGATACTTGTTTATATAGTAGTCAAGTTCTGTTAGCTTAACACAATGATTTACTTTAGATAACTGTAAGTTATACGTCGATAAAAAATTCCTACCTAATAATGGAGGGCCGGCTCCTTTTATTACGTATATTTCTATAATTTTACGTTCACTCGCATATGTAATCGGAACCATCATTACCCCTACCACGTCTAATTTCTCACCCGTGTATGCTTTTAACACCGACTTAGGTTTTTCTAACGGCACGTTTTTAAAATATTCTACATAAGTATTCAATGGGATGGCAGTAGCACAGGACCCACTGTCTACTTCAAATGATAACAGTTGGCCGTTTACGTCGACAGACAGCGTCATTGGCTCGCCGCGCAAACTACGTATATTGCAAACGAGAGTATGCTTACCGTCGTCATCATTTTCGTCATTCGACGTTTGTAGACAGTTCACTTGTCCAGTTTTCTTACTACACATTCGTTTTAAATGTCCTTTCACTCCGCATTTTTTACACTTATACGATGAGAACCGACACTTGTCCGTTGTATGATTGTTATAGCCGCACACGCTGCACGACGCTTTCGTCGGCTCTGCCCCTGCTGTTATCTTGTACACCTCCGTGCTGGCTGCTGCTGATATTGCTGCCCCTGACGACTGTCGCGCTGCTCGTTTTGCACTATTTACGGCCACTGCAATTTCTAACGCCTTGGCCATTGTTGTGGATGCTTTTTCGTCCATGAACAACTTGTCCCGTTCCGGTCCCGGTAGCATACCAATGATGAATCGGTCCTGCAACATTTCATCCATGGCTGCTCCAAACTTGCAGTCCACCGCCAGTTGTCGAACACGAGCCGCCCACTGCGCCAACTCCTCGCCTGCGCCCTGCGTCGCTGAATGGAATTTAAATCGTTCTGCCAACACTGACTTCTTAGGCACGAAGTGTTTGTCGATTTCCGTTATTAATTCGCTATACGTTACGGTTTCGATCAGTTTTGGTGCAATCAACTCGCGTACCAATTTATACGCCTCGCTGTTGAGGGAATTTAGTAGTACCGCCTTTTTTTGGTCATCTTCCAGCCCTTCCGTTTTAATTAACAGCGTATTTGCCGTCAACCATTGATTGAGCCTTTCTTTAAAGATGATCCAGTCCTGGCCGAGCTCAAATGTCGGAAGTGAACCGATGAACCCTGACATCTTGTCGCGTCGTAGGTATTTTACTCGTCGCCACTGTTAAATAAAAGACACGGCCGTTCGGTACCAAGCTGTTTATTCCACTGACATTTGACACACTCCCGCGTCAACCCGCGACTCGCAGGTCGCACATCTATAACTATAACTACTTACTAACTTAACATAGTTAAAATATAAATCTATTGTTGTTAGAAATTATTATTTATACATTAGATAAATCCTACAAAATTTAAAATCTACCAAATATCGGTTATGCTCGCCGCGATTCGTTCATTGGTTTGGTATTGAAATTACGACATTTTGCGGCTCATTGCGCCGTACAGCCCCCACCTCAGCTCGTGTAGGTACATAATGCGATCATGACGTCATGTGCCCTCCCCGCTCCCCGCGCTCCTCGATGCGGGGACGCAGCGAAAGCTCTACATTTATGCCCTCATTCTTAAATCATCCTGGTCAAGTGCATAAGTGTCTGTGTGTCCCGGAGATTTCAAGAAGTGTATTTTTTTTCTAATTTTGTGAACTTTCCGGCCAATCCTCAAAAATGGGCTACAAAGCAGATGCACGGTCTTTCGATGATTCTTCAGAAGAAATTGAATCCTTGTCTAATTGGGTTCGACATCTTCGAAAGAAATCCCGAGCTGCTGAAAGGAAGGGTGATTTAAGAGTAGTTGCTGTTTTGAAAAAGCCTCGATTGCGTGTAGAGTCTGTAATTTTCTCAAAAAGACGAGAACTTGCCACGTGGTGCTTGGATGAAATTCAAGCTGATCTGATTAAGTGAGGAGTAATAAAGAAGAGGTCACCAAACAATGCCGAGAGAATATCGAAAATCGTTAAGGATTTTATTTAAGAGTTCAACCATTGGTTGAACTCTTAAACACTGTACGGTTTCGGCAGTTAAACACTGTCGATTTCCGATACACTGCGTATGTAGATACGCACCTCCAAAAAAAGGCCCTTAACAGTGCCACATAGGATTCGGTTATATTATTTGAACAGTATTGTCTAAAACCGAACTTACCCAAGATATTATGTACTTACGTCCTAACCTTCCTACACATTCTTCTCACACACTTAGTAAGTCCTTAACTTCTGAATTTGGATAAATATTATTAGAAACTAGCTGAATGAGTCACAGTTATTAAGTTTTTTTTCATATATATATATCCTATAGGCTCGTGCTTGACCACTATCTAAAAAAGTTAAGTTAAGTTATCCTAAATCCTTTTTATATTTAGTAGTGGGTATGAATATGAATGACTTACGAACTAGTATATAGTGTAGTTTTTTTTAAGCAAAACTCAATGTAGTAAAAAACAATTAAACCATTTCGCTGGAATTTCATCTATTGTTTTCGTTATCTTTACAATATAGTTTCCCGGTACAAGATTGCAGGTCCCGTGATTACCGACTAGCTGCGATAAGACCGTCCATTGTTACGTCCTATTAACTCTTTAGCTCCTAATTGTAGTAAATTTACCCACCAACCACAGGCAACGAATTTCCATCCTACTCCATCGCAGTTGTGCTAGAGCCTGCTGAACTGGCCAAAATAACATACTGGCCAGATTTCAATAAAAATCTTTAAAATCTATCGTGGAGCATATTACAAAAACACATTCCGCGTCCCCAGTGATCTAAACGTACTCCAACACAAATCTAGATTACACAGAAATCATCAAATTACAAGTTTTTATTTAACTTGCCTTGGTAGTTAGATAGTTAACATGTATGGTAACGTCAAATCTGTCAACTTAATTTTAAAACAGCTTGATATTTCCAACCGATTGAGCTGATTTTGCAAACACGTTTGAATTGGTTACCCGGTTAGATAAATGGTATCATTATAAATCCAATACGGTTGACTCCCAAGGAAGAAGTATCAGACGAAAGGGTTATCTTTATATAGCTGAGAGAAATTGGGAAAAGCTTGTTTTAAAAAGTTTTCAAATTAATTTTAAAATGCTTTACTTTGAATACCACGACAAACTATGGATGCTCCATGACCAAAAAAAACTGGAATCCTGATATGTAGATTTTAATGACGTTAAAATGTAAGGTATTTCATGCACTAATAATGACCAATTAATTAATAAATATAAATACAATTCCTTTTCTGACAGAGACTGTGTCGCAGCAGTGGCAACCTTAAAATGGCTGACGATGAATATAATTTTTATACCTACCCGTCTGAAAGCTTAGTTGTTTGCTATCCAAATTTAAATAAGGTTGCTATTAAGTAATTACCTACTTGGAAAGGTAATTACTTAATAGCTAGTGAGAGGGAGATGTCAATGTAACCATATAAACTTGTGTTCTTTTATAATAAAGGGCAGTATAGCAACAGCATTCGTTGTATCACTTACTCCTAATATCACTCATCCGTACATGGCGACCGTGACAGCGTAAACGCTAGCAGCGTATGTTTACATTTCTTTGACCAAAACGGGTGTCGCAATGTATTGTAACGAGACCAATCTCGTACTGGGACTTAGCGTGGTCACTATTCTATTTTGTGAATATTTACCACGACAATCACAAAATGGGTACAACTAATACGAAGGAAGAAGTTATAGTTCCACAAAACGCAGCAGGTGGAAGTAACAGCGCTGACATCACGCAGCTGACGATACATGCCAGCACAACAAACATCATTTTAATCGTGTTACTTCTTATAGCATCGTTGGCGTTTTTGTATGGTATCTTCAGAATCTACAAGAATTGCCATCAGAAATGGATGGGTAATGAGATCAGGAAGGACAGATTACGATGTTCTATATGGAGACGTAGAGCTGACGCAGAGGAAATGCGGACGAATGCCAGAGGCTACAAGAAGGACACTGAGGACGTCATCTGAAGAGTTAAAAACCCAGGGTTTACGAAGAAAAGTGCGCGAAAGTTGTATTCGTTACGTGTCAGTGCGTGGTTATATATAAGGTGTTGTCTATTCTCTATTAGTAGTAAACGTGTAATAGCATAAAATATACATGACATTATTTTAGTGGACTAAAATAAGTGACAAATGAAAAAAAAAATGAACGCTGGAGTGTATGCAGTATAAAATAATGGTATGTAATTCAGTACCTACTAGGAAAATAGAAATAAGTATTTATGTTAAATGGCAGAAAACTTAAAAACATTGTACGACAAGTTAATTGAAATCAGAAAATATTTGATAAAGATAGGTCCAGATAGAAGAAAAGGTAACATTATAGTCGTAAAATTAGCAGAGGCAGACAACTTACTAAAAGAGTACAACTTATTTTTAGAATATTATTCAAAATCGAAAAGCACCGTATGTGAGAGTGAATGTTCGCATATTCACGAGCTTTGCGCAAATTTTGATCATTTATATGAACAAATATTAGAATTGTGCTCACAGAAACCTAGTACGGCAGATAAAATGGCAACTACTTGTAAATTTGATTTAAAAGTTGCTTTAAGTTTATTACCAGTTTGTACAGACGATGAGGCTAGCGTAAAGCAACTTATAGATGGCATAGAGTATTACAAAACAGAGTTAGACGAAAATTCACAAGGAAAACTGTTAAATTTCGTATTAAAAAATAGACTCTCACAGACCGCAAAATTGAAATTAGCGACTTCATATGTCAATATTGACGACTTTATAGCTGACTTGAAGATTCAGTTATTGCCTAAAAAATCGGCTACAGCAATTCAACGAAAGCTGCAAAGTCTTAGGCAAAACGATTTATCAATCGATGATTTCGGCAAAAAAATTACGGAATTGTTTGTTGATTTGACGATCTCTCAATCGGGGGCCAACGAGGCCAGTTTGAAAGTTTTAAAGCCAATTAATGAGAAGCAAGCTATCAAATGTTTCTCAGATGGATTGAGAAATCGACGACTTAGTACAATAATTTCAGCCAGAAATTTTACATCATTGAAAGATGCAGTACAGGCGGCCATCGATGAAGATATAACAAGTCCATCAACATCTTCCGATATTTTAACGATGAATTATAGAGGGAGATCGTCTTATAACTGGTCACAGCGGAGAGGCCGCTTCTCATACGCAGGTAGAGGACGCGCACGTGGCAATCAACAGGTTATCCAAAACCAAGACGAACAGCAGGATCAGGTTCGGAGAGGATCGCAGGCAAGCTGGCGCCGGTCCACCCGACCATTTCATGGAAACAGAGGTAGGTCCAATTATAGCACCTCCAGGGATCAACACATACATACATTGGATGACTCAGAAACGCAGGAAAATACAGAAACAGAACAGCGGAATGAGGACCAGTTTTTTCGGGACTAAAAATATAATTTTATCATGCAATAACGTAGGCTACGTAAATATAAAATCGCATAACCATTATTCATACCAATTATTAGTAGACACCGGTGCATCCATATCTGTCATAAAGTATAAACAAATTCTCGACCAAAACATTCCAATCCATATCGAGAAGACACTTGTAAACGGCATCGGGGGCAAAGTACAGGCTATAGGATATGCTTATTTGCGCCTAGTTATTGGAAATCAGACCCTACAACATAAGTTCTATGTTTTTAAAACATTGCCTTGTAAAGGTAGTGGCATACTGGGACAAGACTTTTTAAGCAAGTATAAATCAGTATTAAATTACGGTAACCAAACTTTGTTACTATGGAATAACAACTCAAAGGTATCATTACCATTAATAATGACAAACAATCATTTTAATATACCGGCAAGATCAGAGTCTATTCACTTTATTCGAACATGTGAGATAGAAGAATGTGTAGTTAATGGAACAGAACTGCGAAAGGGGATCTTTGTTGCAAATACTTTAGTTAAGCCCACGAATGGGAAAATACCAATTAGGATTTTAAACACCACGGAGACAGATTTAGTCTTGACAACAATTAGTCCAACACTTTACAAAGCAAGCGAGTATGATGTATGTTCATTTCAAGAAACCAATAATAATGCTGATCGTGTCAGAAAGGTATTCGCTTCGCTATCACTGAAACATTTAAATAAAGAGGAGCAATTGTCCATAGAGTCCATTTGCGCAAAATATGCAGATATTTTCTTCCTACCGGGTGATAAATTAGGAACAACTAAATTATATGAACACTCAATAACATTGAAACCAAACGTGGCACCAGTGTACGTTAAGCCCTACAGAATGCCGCATTCACAGAAAGCCGAATTAAAAAAACAAGTGGACAACTTATTGGAACAAGAAATTATTGAACCTTGTTCCAGTGAGTGGTCCAGCCCAGTACTCCTAGTGCCTAAAAAATCAGACGCAAACGGGGAAAAAAAATGGCGGTTAGTTATAGATTACCGTAAGCTCAACACTTGTATTCAGGATGATAAGTTTCCACTGCCAAACATCACGGATATACTAGATTCCTTGAGTGGATGTATTTATTTCACACATTTAGATTTAAACCAAGGATTTTTTAACGTAGCGTTAAACAAACACAGTAGGAAATATACTTCATTTAGTGCAGACGGTGGTCAGTATCAAATGACAAGAATGCCTATGGGACTCAAAACTAGTCCCAGCTCATTTTCGCGTATGATGACCATGGCAATGACCGGGCTATCCTACGACAAGTGCTTAGTGTACCTAGACGATCTTATTTGTATGGGACGGAACTTAACTGACCATAACAAAAATTTAATAGAAGTATTCGAAAAGTTGCGCAGTGCCAACTTAAAATTAAATCCCACTAAATGCGATTTCCTTAAGAAAGAGATGCTTTATTTAGGCCACGTGGTGACAGGCAATGGTATATTGCCGGACCCAGATAAGATTAAAATAATTAAAGAGTATCCAGTTCCTAAAAGTACGGACGAAGTGAAACGCTTCGTTGCTTTTGCAAACTACTATAGAAAATTTATAGACCACTTTGCCGACAAAGCCTATCATTTAAACCTTTTAAGTAAGAAAAACACTAAATTCAACTGGGATAGCAACTGTCAAACGTCATTTGAAACTCTAAAACAAAGTATGATGTCACCGCCAATCCTACAGTACCCAGATTTCTCAGAACTAAATCAATTCATAGTACAAACCGATGCATCTGGGTACGCAATTGGGGCAGTACTATCAAATTCAAATGGCAGACCAATAGCTTACGCTAGTAGGAGCCTTAACAAAGCGGAAAAGAACTATCCCACCATAGAGAAAGAACTCTTAGCTGTAGTTTGGGCTGTCAAATATTTCAGACCCTATTTATACGGTCGTACATTTAAAATACTAACCGACCACAAACCCCTTGTATACTTATTTAATTTAAAAGACCCATCTAGCAGGCTCTTTAAATTTAGACTAGCTCTAGAAGAATACAATTACGAAATAGAATACGTAAAAGGGAGTGAGAACTGCGTTGCAGACGCATTATCTAGAATAAAAATTACGTCAAAAGAACTTAAAGAAATGAATGAGTGTCTGTGTGCAGTAATGACTCGCGCTCAAAAACGAAAATTAGATGCTGTCGCCCCGGCAGATGAGTTGCCCACCGACAACTTGCCAGTTCAACCACATGTAGTGGAAACTCATATCAAACCAAGAGGCGCAGTAGAGTTAAGATTTGCACCCAGTAGCAGTCTTAAGAAGTTAAAGAGCGATAGCTCAGTAGTGTTACAAACACACATAATATTATTGTATAATGCCCAAATGAAAACTATATTCATAAACTCGGCATCTCAATCACAAACTACGCGAGCCGAGTTTGCGAGAGAGCTGAGTGATCTATGTAACAAGCTAAATATAGAAGAAGTATACTTCATTAAAAATTCGAATAATAAAATTTTTGTAGAGAAATTAACTAGTGAGATAAGAAAACAAAGCAACTGGAAAGGGCCCAGATTATGTATATTAAAAGATGTCGAAAGAATAGAGGACAAAGATGATAGGAAAGTGATACTCAACGACTTTCATCTTTTGCCCACTAGTGGGCACGCGGGCATGAGAAGAATGCTGACTAATATAAAAAAATACTATTATTGGCCAGGCTTAGAAAGTGATGTCAAAAATTATGTCAAAAAATGTGTTCAATGTCAGAAGCATAAGTATACAGTTCAGGTGAAAGAGCCAATGGCAATCACCACAACTGCTCATTCGGCTTTCGATAAAATCTTCTTAGACTTGGTAGGACCATTAGACAAAGACAGCAACAATTTTTCTTATATATTGACATTGCAATGCGAGCTGTCCAAGTATGTATGTGCGTATCCCCTCGTCACTAAAACCTCTACAGAAGTAGCACGCACCTTCGTGGATAACTTCATACTTCAACATGGCATCCCGAGGGACATAGCTACCGACAGAGGCACAGAGTTCATGTCCGAGACCGTGACACAGGTTTGTGAATTACTACATATTAAAAAGTTAAACTCAACTGCGTATCATCACCAAAGCATCGGAGCGCTAGAGAACTCGCATAAAAATCTAGGTGCATTTTTGCGAATCCAAGCAGAAGGAAAACCCGAATTATGGAGTACTTGGTTACCATTCTGGTGCTTTGCTTATAATACGACAGTTCACTCGTCAACAAAATTTACACCATTCGAACTCGTATACGGTAGAAAGTGTAACTTGCCCAATAATTTGGAAAAGTGTGTAGAGCCTCTATATAATTACGACAGTTACCCGCTTGAACTTAAGTACCGCCTACAGGTTTCTCAAACCGAAGCGCGGGAAAATTTGATAGCCAATAAAATAGGCAGAAAAAGTAGATACGACCAGCATGTAAATCCAATACGCTACAAGCCAAACGATCAAGTTTTAATTAAAAATGAAACTGGCAATAAACTTCAACAATTATATTCTGGACCTTACAAGGTGATTAGAGATTTGTCACCAAATGTTGAGGTCAATTATAAGGGAAAACCCGACATTATTCACAAAAACAGAACGAAACCGTATCATGTTTAAGATAAAAACAATAAGACAATTAATTACCAATGCTATAAGCACTTAACAATAGCTATTATACAGGTCAGCAGAAAACGGAGACGAATAATAAGCGCCAGCTGTGCGCTCATAGGTACTCAGGGATTGATTGTTATTATAAGTATGTAACTACTTATTATTGTATAACTTTGTATACCAAACATAACGAACATATGTACTACGATTATGTTATAACTATATTTTATACGTGTTAGCCTAAGAGTATCAATGTTTAATTTGTGCTTATATTGTATCCATGCAATAAAATAAAAGTAAACTTTTATTTTATTTTAGTTTTAGGGAGGAGATGAGAGGGAGATGTCAATGTAACCATATAAACTTGTGTTCTTTTATAATAAAGGGCAGTATAGCAACAGCATTCGTTGTATCACTTACTCCTAATATCACTCATCCGTACACTAGTTAAAAGACTATCAACTTATTTATTTAATTTGCAACTTTTGGTCTAGTGGCAGCAAGCACTGCTGCTGAGCAACTGGTTCGGTTACGGTTGCGATCAGAGACGGAGTTATAAAGCGTCAAAGTTAAGAATTAAAATGTGGAGTCTGACGTGTTATCCGACGTCAGAGCATGACGCCCTTACATGTGCCATAAAAATGGCGGACTGACATATTTCTTTAAATTGTTATAAGTATCTTGTTCACTTTTTGATCAGTTTTCACTATGAGTATTCAAGTTTATTATTTTTAACGACAAACTGCTCAAATTGTCAAAACAAACATTTATTTCATGCAAATTCCCTATTAGCTTCTGCCAGCGGCTTCGCCCGCGTGGAAATTGTACTTCACTGCCACAGTGTTCTTTCCTCTTTTATAGGTTATGAAAATATAGTGGTATAGTTAAACCACGTGGTTGTTGTTAGCACAGGCAAAGAAATTATCCTAAATCCATACCAGGTCAATGATTACAAACTATGCAATACATATATATATATATATAACTCAACAACAGTCTTCAAATTTGTTTGCCAAAAATTCCGAAATGCTGTAATATGCTTTATTCAACAGTAAAGATTTAAGCGATTTCGTTTGTTATAAATTGATATTCTGGTAAACAGGTCTAGATTGGTCTTTATAAATACAGCTATCTTAAAAATATATAAGCAAGGAAATGTCAATAATTTGTATTTGATAAACAATATATGGCTTACAAGAATCTAAACTGTGGAGTCTGTTAACTTATTTTGGCTTTTTGCCGCTGCCGCTGTTAGTAGTTAAAATATAAATCTATTGTTGTTAGAAATTATTATTTATACATTAGATAAATCCTACAAAATTTAAAATCTACCAAATATCGGTTATGCTCGCCGCGATTCGTTCATTGGTTTGGTATTGAAATTATGACATTTTGCGGCTCATTGCGCCGTACAGCCCCCACCTCAGCTCGTGTAGGTACATAATGCGATCATGACGTCATGTGCCCTCCCCGCTCCCCGCGCTCCTCGATGCGGGGACGCAGCGAAAGCTCTACATTTATGCCCTCATTCTTAAATCATCCTGGTCAACTGCATAAGTGTCTGTGTGTTTAAGAGTAGTTGCTGTTTTGAAAAAGCCTCGATTGCGTGTAGAGTCTGTACTTTTCTCAAAACGACGAGAACTTGCCAGGTGGTGCTTTGATGAAATTCAAGCTGATCTGATTAAGTGAGGAGTAAAAAAGAAGAGGTCACCAAACAATGCCGAGAGAATATCGAAAATCGTTAAGGAATTTTTTTTAAGAGTTCAACCATTGGTTGAACTCTTAAACACTGTACGGTTTCGGCAGTTAAACACTGTCGATTTCCGATACACTGCGTATGTAAATACGCACCTCCAAAAAAAGGCCCTTTTCAGGGCCACATATGATTCGGTTATAACTATATTTCTTGAACAGTATTGTCTAAAAACGAACTTACCCAAGATATTATGTACTTACGTACTAACCTTCCTACACATACTTAGTAAGTCCTTAACTTCTGAATTTGGATAAATATTATTAGAAACTAGCTGAATGAGTCACAGTTATTAAGTTTTTTTTCATATATATATATCCTATAGGCTCGTGCTTGACCACTATCTAAAAAAGTTAAGTTAAGTTATCCTAAATCCTTTTTATATTTAGTAGTGGGTATGAATATGAATGACTTACGAACTAGTATATAGTGTAGTTTTTTTTAAGCAAAACTCAATGTAGTAAAAAACAATTAAACCATTTCGCTGGAATTTCATCTATTGTTTTCGTTATCTTTACAATATAGTTTCGATTCTAATGGTAACTTGTGGCTTGTATGCAGGTTTGTTCATTCAATGGTGTCACGGCTTTACTTGGGGTGTACCTACAGATGCGATCGATGCGATTATGTTTTGTCTACTGAGCCTTCCCTTATCAGCACGCGAACAGGTACTCTAATCATGTTGGCTGTGCAGCCACCGACGACTGGTTTCACTGCCTTCCAAAGTCACTGTGTCTGTATCTAGGAAATTTATGGAAAAATATATTTTATTCATCCCAAAATATTCAGAGTCGAGTTGGCGAAAGTAATTGCGAAATTATTTTGGCGAGATTTTCTCATCTGGTTCGCCTGATTCATGTTTGTGTTCTGGCGAAAAATTTGTAGTCGTGTCGTGTTATTTACATTTGCATCGGTCTAATTTAAAAGTAGGTAGGCCCTGTTCGTTTGGACAGGTGAATTAAAAAACCGTCTTTACAAAAGGTACATAGTACTGCCTACTAAATGAGGTAATTTTACCAGTTTAAGTAAGCTAAGCTAAGTTTGTCAAGAATGCGAGTTGAGTCCGAACATAAAGTGAACAAAGACCTCAGTTGTCACGTTTCTAAGTTTTAAGATATGTGTGTCTCTGTGCACCGCCATTAATCACTCTCAGTAGAAACTCAAACACAAAGTCAATTTAACAGAAGCGTCTCCGGGTCGCACTTGATAAAGTTAGCTTTCAAAGGAACAGTACTTACCAGTGACATATAATTACTTCTGGATTAACATAATTAGTGCCGGGATTATGTACTTTGAAGCATTGTTGAACTCCATTCTTCACTAAACAAATAGCATAAAGATAATAGATCTCAGTGAGTGAATATGTTTAGTCTAATATTGTGTGAAAATATTTAAGCCCAGTTTAGGGGCAGGTGGAACAGGGTGTACAGTCCCACAAACCTCCATCGAAAAGAGAGGATCGTCCGACCAGACGGTTGTCGTGTCTGGTCCGGGCATCTGCCCGGCGGTTGTTGTCGGACTGTTGTATGTGTTGTAATCGCGCCGAAAACTTACCTTGCACGATGCAGGATTTGTGTAACGTCATGTCATGAGTTCGTAAGTGGCGGCGTCGATGCAGCTACATCACTCCCCTCCGGAGACCGGAGGTCGATAGCAGGTTGAGTCGTCCGTACATCTTGTGATGCGTGCCTGGCCAGTGGTAGGTTGGTTCCTGTGAGTCGGAACCGGAAGTCGCAAAGTTCGTGGTGAGTCGGAACTGTATGCGGTTGTGTCCCAGTGAGTCGGGGTGATCATATTCCAGTGGGTCGGGATAGTGCTGCTGGCTCCAGTGGGTCGGAGCGGTGATGATGTCCCAGTGAGTCAGGACAGTGCTGATGGCTCCAGTGGGTCGGAGCGGTGATCAAAGAAGCTGGGGGTGATGAGCAAGAATGCGCGTCCGCTGCATGCTGGTGGTCAGGATACCCCCGTAGATGCCGTGAGTGCTGGCTGGCTGTGTGACTCGCTGCTCGAAAGCTTGAGGAAGTGATGACGTCACGGTGAAGTAGCTCTGCACGAAGGCTGTTGAAATGAAAGGAGATGAGATCAGAGATGAAGACGAATAGAGAAGTGTGAAAGAAGACATGTTGCGAAGAGCGAGAAACGAGGGCTACCGCGTTTGAATTTGCCGATAGGGGCGCTGCTACACCAGCGCCCCTAGTTAGTTTAACCCCCAGAGCTAAGAACATGTTTATTTTCAGTTAATTTATTCGCCCTTCAGCTTTTATTTCAACATTATAAGATTTAACAGAGAAATCATTGTTACAACATTATTATTACAGTTGGATTGAATTGGCTCATTATATTTGTACTACAGGGAATCCTACCGCAAAAGTTGCAGTTATTTGTACAGGAAAGGAAAGTTACGATTTTTTTAAGATTGGTTGCACTGAAAGTTGAGGCAATATGTTATAGTTTATTATCATCGTTACCAAGGGACCGAGGTCTAAGGTTAAAAATTATCTATGCTTAACTTAAGTAATTTATTGATAGTACCCTCGAGATTACAATGGAAACTTTAACAAAGTTTGGAATTGAGATACAACAACTTCATGTTTAGGAGTTTTATATTGATTTAATTTTTTCAGATCTTATTGGTTTGATTATCTTTGGTATAACGTAATTATAGGTCTACAGTTACGTGTGCTGTATTAACTAATTCAGACTTCGTTTGGTTACGTGTGCTATACCTACACCCGTTTTATTCAAATTATACTTTAGCCTGAAAACCTGTTAAAATTTGGCAATAAAGTAGAGTTTGACACTTTCGTAACCTTAAATACTCAATTCAGAAATCCGCCCTTAGTCTATAGAATTTAGAAGCGTAGTCGTGTCTGCTACGCCGCCACTCAGTGCGCAAATCTTGCTAATATTATAAATGCATAAGTTTGGATGGATGGATAACTGTATGTTTGTTACTCAATCAAGCTAGAATGGCGGAACGGATCTGGAAGAACTTTAGCACATATACTATAGATTATTCCAGACTATAGTCTGTAGATTATAGTCTGGAATAGAACATAGGTTACTTTTTAGGTTTAACTACTGTGGTATTTATTAAAGATCTACTTACGTTTCATAACACTCCACAATCCATCTTCACATCTTTTGATATCGCATCAATTTGTGTAACTCATTTTTATATATATTCTTTGTATTATTACATCTGGAAAGCATATTTAGTTATCTCTGACTGTTTTAAATATCTAAACTTAAATTATATTCGTAATTTATAATTCTTCTTCTAATATTTTTCTACTGTGACGTTTTATCTGACATGACATATGTCTGTCTATTTTATTTTCTTAAAGCCATAGACATACCATAGGTACCATGGACTATAATACCTAGACCTTTCCTTAAGCTAGTTGTACATTATTGTAAGGTCAGAGCAGACTGACCCGCCTTTGTAAAGCCGTTTTTATTCGCTCTGTTCTGATTGAGATTTGAATTTGAAATTGAGAAGAGATGGCAGATCGAATGAAAAACGGGCTTCAGCTTTTTTCAGTCTTGGAACTGGTCTGAACGCGGACAGTGGTGGATATACTGTGTACTAGAATACGAAGTGTATTTTTCTACTCTTGAACTCTTAAAAACGGTGAATTATCCGCTTATGTAAAAACTATTATTGTTTGAAGTGCACCAGTTAATATATATATATTTTGTGTGGTTCCCGAGAGCATTATTTCCTGAGACTTACCCTCAACGGCCATCTCGTGACATCAAAGGCCTCGCTGTTTGGCGTATTGAGCCATAGCCGGCCTCCACACACCTCGGAGCCTACGTATTTACCCGTTTGCCTGATTATCCGTCCTGCTATCTACTCTACTGCCTACCTGACTGATTTCCTGGTTTGACCACCTACCCGTGGTGTCTGCTGACCTGTCTACCTGCCCGATTGCCTGCAAGTCCGTCGTGGTGCCTGCTCACCTGCCTACCTCGGGCATTCCACGACTTCCTGCCCGACCTACGGTTAGCTGCCCACGACGTCTGAAGCCGGCCTAAAGTTTATACTGCTTTATCCTTTTTATTAATTTTTTTATCTTTTTAACTTAATTTTTATTAACGTGGCTTACGTATAGCTCTCCGGCGCTATACGTAACGCTACAGTTTGGCGCCCAACTTTTAAATAACTAGGCGCAACGTTGTTTGTGCGCCCAATTTTATGAACTCACCCCATCACCCACACTCTACTTACTTCTACACTATGTATTTTTTAACGTGGGCTCGATTTTTCATACTCTCAAAATTCTAAAAACATACTTGCACAAGTACATAAGCTATCGTTTGGTTTCCCATTCAGGCCTCATCTCATCATCATTTTTCTTTTCACTTTTGATAGCAACTTAACCTTTTTCTCAAAATTCTAAAAACATACTTACACAAGTATATACATAAGCTAACTTTTGGTTTCTCATACAGGCCCTCATATCATCATCATCTTTCACTTTTGCTAGAACTTTTATTCTTTCACCTTGTACTAAACCTATTAGGCAACTTATTTTTCCCTCCTTATGTTTTCTCTTTGTTTTATTTTTAGAGCGGTATTCCTCTAGAGCGGTCTGCACAACTCAGAAAGCCTTATGTGCAAAGAGCGGTCCCGTAACTCTTTAAAAATAAGCCAAATGCGTGGAGTCTTCTTAAACTTCTTAAATCCCTTGAATCTTATTCTTAAAGAATGAGGTGTTATTTTAGAGCGGTTTGCATAACTCGGAAAGCCTTATATGCAAAGAGCGGTCCCGTAACTCTTTAAAAATAAGCCAAATGCGTGGAGTATTCTTTAATATTTTTTTTCCCTCTTGTATCCTTCCCTCTTGTATCCTTCCCTCTTGTATCCTTCCCTCTTGTATCCTTCCCTCTTGTATCCTTCCCTCTTGTATCCTTCCCTCTTGTATCCTTCCCTCTTGTATCCTTCCCTCTTGTATCCTTCCCTCTTGTATCCTTCCCTCTTGTATCCTTCCCTCTTGTATCCTTCCCTCTTGTATCCTTCCCTCTCAAACCTAGTTCCCTCTCAACCTAGCTCCCTCTTATAGACTTGAGAGTTCCCTCTTATAGACTTGAGTTCCCTCTTATAGACTTGAGTTCCCTCTTATAGACTTGAGACTTCCCTCTTATAGACTTGAGTCCTCCTCCTCTTTGAGTTCCTCTTGTTTAAATAAATAGTTTCTTATAGGGTTTTCAAACAGGTGCGGGTAACGACACCTATTAAAAATAAATAAGCCTTCGTTATACCTTAATAAATATTTCCTTGTGGAGTATACGTCATTGAATGTGAACTATATCCCCTAACGTGTGATTGAATGAGAGTGTTTGACGAATGTATGAAAGATGTTGTGTGATAGAGCAAGGATTATATTTAAACCTCAAAATTTTCTTCTAGTTGAAAATTTTTCTGGGGTCATCGGGAAATGTGGTATTTATTAAAGATCTACTTACGTTTCATAACACTCCACAATCCATCTTCACATCTTTTGATATCGCATCAATTTGTGTAACTCATTTTTATATATATTCTTTGTATTATTACATCTTTTTTTTTTTTTTTTTTTTTGGGTGGGAAATCATCCAATGACTTCTCCCGCCCTGGGTGAAGCGGGAGGGCGTGTCAGACTTTTACTGACTAAAACCCACCCGTGTTCCTTCAGTTGCTTGCGCCAGGGCCGCGGTAACTCTATTTCAAATTTATCCGCGACCCAGACAGGCATCGGTCCTATCAGGCCCCGTCACTTTTGCTGACATCTCTTTGAGGCGCGCGTGGAACACTACGCGCCGTAAACTCGGGCTTGGTCCTTATCGGACGGTAAGCTACCCATAACTTGCCGTCCGCAAGCCCGTGCCTACGGTGGCCGGGAATCGGCTTGCGACTCCCTACGCCCGGGGCGTCTCCTGCGGTGGCTAGGGGCGTGAGGGCGTCTCCTTTGCGTCTCCCTCACGCGTTCCGCCTCCTCCTTTGCGAGCATTACTGCTTCGCAGAAGGAGGAGACAGCTTCCCATACCCTCTCGCTCCGTACCATGGCCTGGACCAGGGCCGGACGCGAGAGGTCGCCACCGCCAATCGCCTCCACGAGGACACGGCGGTGCTCCGCCCAAGCGGGGCAGATCTCCACCGTATGCTCCACCGTGTCCTCTGGGTGGTCCACACAATGGTGACACCCGGGCGTTTCCTCCCGCCTAATCCTGAACAGGAACCTCCCAAAACAGCCGTGTCCGGTGAGGACCTGTGTCAGACGGAAGGTGAGGACGCCGTGACGCCTCTCTAGCCACTCCTCAAAGAGGGGCCTTACCGCCGCAATTGTGGCGTGCCCAGCGCTGGGTTGCGACAATCGCTCACTCCATGTCACCATGAGATCCTGCCGGAGCTCTGTCCGCCGAGCCGCGATTTGTCGCGGTAACGGAGTTTCGCCCCGGCATTTGGCCTCCTCGCGCCACTCCCATATTTGCGCGAGGACTTTTGCTTCCAGATCCCATGGCGGCAATCCGGCAAGGAGGCTCGCCGCCTCACCGGAGACCGTGCGGTATCCCCGGATCAGCCGGATGGCCATGGTCCTTTGGGACGCGCTCAACCGGCGGGCTGGTCGCCGCCTCAGGGAACGCGCCCATACCGGTGCCCCGTAAAGGGCCATGGACCGCACGACCCCCGCGTAGAGCCTCCGGCAGGAGGCGTTTGGACCCCCTAGATTGGGCAGCAGCCGCTTGAGGGCAGCCCCCGCCCGCTCCAGTCTGGGAGCCAAACGTCGGAAATGCTCAACGAAATTCCACCGGCTGTCGAGGACGAGTCCCAGGTACTTCATCGTCGACCCGACGCCGATGTGAACCCCTCCTACCGTTATTTGGTATCCCGGCGGTGGCGCGTTCCGAGGACCGTAAAAACACATGGCCTCGGACTTGTGCAGGGCCACCTCGAGTCCCAATTGCCGGATCCTCTCGACGATTATCGCAACCCCGCGTGTCGCTATTTCAGCCGCCGCCTGGTGCGATCTCCCTTGCGCCAGGACCAGCGTGTCATCAGCGTAGCATACCACGCTGACACCAATAGGGAGATCGGCGCGCAGCACCCAGTCGTACCCGATGTCCCACAGATGCGGCCCCATAACCGATCCCTGTGGGACACCGCACGACATCTCTCGCCGGTTCCACTCTCCCTGGTGACCGGGGTAGATGACGGCCCTGTCCGTCAGATCAGCATCCGATGGTATTGGAGTGCCTCCCTGATGCAGCTCCATGGCATGGTGTTGAAGGCATTGGCGATGTCTAAAGACACCGCCAAGACGACTTTACCACGGGCCACTGCATCCCCCGTCGTAAGGGCTCGCACGCGCATGATGGCGTCCACCGTAGAGCGACCCCTGCGGAAACCAAACTGGCTCTCGGCCAGATCCGGACCCACCCGCACCAACTGCCCGACGAGGCGGTCTGCAATAACTCTTTCAAAGAGCTTGCCCACCTCATCGAGCAGCACGATGGGCCGGTAAGCGGACGGAGAGTCCGCAGGGCGCCCCGGTTTCTTGATGAGGACCAGTTTCCCCGTCTTCCAACGAAGTGGGTACTGGCCCCTCTCCAAGCATGCGCTAAAGAGCCCCCTTAGTCGAGGCCCGAGAGCCTCCAAGGCCAGGACCCAGGCTTTTCCAGGTAATCCATCGGGTCCTGGGGCGGTATTTTTGGCATTCAGCCTGCGTACCGCCACTCTCAGCTCTACCTCGGTCACCTCCAAAGCTTCGTCGTCATCGGCGGTGTGGTCCGCATCGGGCACCGCAGGAGGCGGAGCCATGGACGGGGGAATATGTTCCCTTCGCGAAGGGAACAGAGTGCTCACCACGTCCTCTACAAGCTGCGGCCGGAGACTCTGCGTCAGCGGGGGAGCCCATGGGCGGAGTTTATCTCGCACCATTTTATAGGGGCGTCCCCACGGATCCCGGTTCAGAGTCCCCAGCGACTCTTCACGGGCCAGTTCCTTGGCCCGCTTGATCTCCGCTCGGAGGGTGATCCTCGCAGCTCTGTACCTCTCTTGTATTATTACATCTGGAAAGCATATTTAGTTATCTCTGACTGTTTTAAATATCTAAACTTAAATTATATTCGTAATTTATAATTCTTCTTCTAATATTTTTCTACTGTGACGTTTTATCTGACATGACATATGTCTGTCTATTTTATTTTCTTAAAGCCATAGACATACCATAGGTACCATGGACTATAATACCTAGACCTTTCCTTAAGCTAGTTGTACATTATTGTAAGGTCAGAGCAGACTGACCCGCCTTTGTAAAGCCGTTTTTATTCGCTCTGTTCTGATTGAGATTTGAATTTGAAATTGAGAAGAGATGGCAGATCGAATGAAAAACGGGCTTCAGCTTTTTTCAGTCTTGGAACTGGTCTGAACGCTGAAAGTCGGTTGAATACTTAAGATTACCAATTTACGATTGTATCAGCAAACTCTTGAAATACTATATAAGCGGCCTGTGAATTGTGTGTGTATCATATCTTTGAAGTGCAATAAATATTAATAATTGAGTGTGGTACTTAAATGTGTGCATCTTTACTGGTACATAATCCTCCTCAGTCATCACGACGTATCAAAGGGCTCACTGTTTGGCGTATTAAGCCATAGCCCGGCCTCCACACCTCTTGCTGTCTACTCATCTACCGACCTGCTGACTGGGTGCACACACTGATAGTGCACCATCAGCCGTACTATCACACCGTGCCACATCCTGTCTGCTGACCTGCCTACCTGCCCGATTGCCTGCATGTCCGTCGTTGCTGTTTGATCTCCTGCCTACCTCGGATATTCCACACCTTCCTGTCCGAGCTGCTGCCTGGTTAGCTGCCCACGACGTGCGAAGCCGACCCATAGTTCTGTTCTCTATATCCTTTTTAATTTCATAGCTTTAATTTAACTTTTATCTCTTTTATCTTGATTTTAATAACGTGGCTTACGTATAACTCTCCGGAGCTATACGTAACGTTACACTACCACGCGGGCGAAGCAGCTGAAGCTAATTGTACTATAAGCTCACACAGTGTGGTACTTCTGGTGACACAAAGAAATCTGCTTGAAGATGTAATCTAAACTTGTGTATGTTAACATTTGGCTTCACTCTCAGTATTAGATCCTATTTCTGTAGAGATACCAAATGTAAAGTGACGTCCTAACGACGGGGTTCTATAACCGGAACCGTCGGCCGGGACTGGTTTGCTCGCACTGCCATGCATCTCTCCCGAAAGTGTGCCAATAGATATAAGTAAACCAAATAGTAAATAACATAAGCAGTGTACCAATTACGATGGGTGCAACCGGAGGATCCAAAAAAATGCAAATTTATTTTAATAAACTAATTTATTACTGTATTACAAAGTATTGAAATTACGACTAATTATATTAAAGTGTCAATTGGTCGATGTCAGATCCAAAAGTGCCGCTCCACGTTTTTATGTTTCTATGGAAAGGTTCGATTGACGTCAATTGGTCACGTTATGCTGAGCTTGCGTTTCGTGCCCGTAGGTGCCGTGTGCAATGTATATGCAGGTATGCCGATGCAGCGATCTATTAAGGTTGACCATGCGTAACACCTCCCCCCGTAGAACAGCGAGTATCGATGGACTTGTTCAAGATGGTCGCTGGTAGACATCCAGGGTCAATCCTTATTTGGCTTGGGTTGATAGTGCGTGGTGGTGGGATTGCGTAGACGACTTCAGGGTTGCTGTTGAAGTTTTCTGTGATTTCTCTGGATGCTTTTCTTATGCGTAGCCGACGATAGATTAGAGTGGCGATGAGTGCGCATGTACCGGATAGTGCGAGGTACATGGGTATAGTAGTGTGGTAAATGACGGGATCGGTGACGTCATCTAAATGTACAGGCAGTTGCGTCGCTATCTCGTTGCTAAGCGTGTGAAGTTTTTGTAGATTTGGCGAATTTAGGATGAGCTTCGGATAATTTTCAGGCCTCGACTCGTTGTTTAGGGGCATCTCAGTGATCTTCACGACATGTCCTTTGATGTGGTCGTCAGTGTTGGAGATGGTGAAGGCGGGTGTTCTCAGGTTACAGTTGTGGGGGATGATTGCCAAATAGCTGCCTCGTAGGGTCCGGTACTGTTCTTGACCGCAAGGCATCTTCACTTTTGTTGGTACAGGAAAACTTAAGGTATAATGCTTGTCGTCCAGGGTTTCCAGGGCTTCGGTGGTGAGAGCTACGGGTGTCAGCTTGCAGCTGGGTTGAAGTTCTTGATGGACTATGAGATGCTGGATACAATCTGGTTTGCTCTGGATTTGTAGGTTGGCTGTTGACTCACAGAGATATTATATGGAGTTTACCTTCGGACATTCTGTCTCTATGTACCTAGAGTCTGAGCTAGAGAGTGCTACGAAAGGTGAGGGTGGTATAAGAGTTTCGTGGTTTCTGTTAGGAACAAGGGAAAGTTTGTACAAATTATATGTGGAGGAAACAACTATCGGGACTTTTATAACTACTACTATCTGCTTATTAGAATAGAAGTAACCTAGTTTAATTATTTCATAAAAATGCCTAATTTCTACGTCAAGGATTTCGTCATTAGCGTATAAAATCCTTAATTTACCTAACATAATATACTTAATTTCATCTAAATTAAATAAAGAGTACGGGGTACTCGACGCACGAATAAATGTTAGGGTGTTCTCTAAACTTCGTAATTCTTCATAAAGATCTTCTACATTATCTCCTAAGATTAACAGATGTTGGGCCAGATGGGCGTATTTAATTAAATCTGTATCCCTATTAGCGTTACTTTCCAAAATTAAGTTTAGTGCTTTACTCATCTTATCTTGATTTGAAATTATACTATCTATTATTTGAGAGCTACGTGAAATAAATTTACTATTTAAACTAACATGGTTATTAATTTCTAATTCTAATTTATGCTCATTATTACGTAAGGTGTTTATGGCGTTTTCGTATTTAAGTGCATCGGTGTAGTCTAAATTACCAGAAATTGATTTTATTACAGAACCCAAACCGTCGATAAGGCCTCTTTTACTACGAGTTGATTCAAACATACTAATTTTACTAGTAATTAAATTGATTTTACTATTGAGATGTTTCAGATGAGGGTCGAATAGGAATAAGGTTTTATTGTTAACTATGGGACTTAATTCAGCCATCTGTGTTTTTACCACTTCAATTTGAAGATGGATATTCTCTAAATCTATATGACTTAGGAAAGAATGGAAATGGGAAACGATCTTTGCCGCTCCTAATTTGAAGAGAAGTAGTCCTGGTCCATTGTCAAGTGATTCAACTGTTATCTCTTGTCCTTGGGCCGGATGTAGGGTCATCAGCCATAGTATTATCCTGTAACAAAGTGGGATCTTTAGGACTTCGCTTAAGGCGAGATTTTGCTACTGGACCGCGTTTCTTCTTCGTATAGATGTGGATTGGAAGATCTGCGAGTACAGTATCTTGCGTATAACGCGGGGCTAACTTCTGTCGAGACGCCATGGGATTGCGTACAAAGATTTGCTGGTCAGGGGTATAGTCCTTCTCGGGTTCTCTGTCCCTGTTACGGGTTTCAGTCAGTTGTGTCCTGTCATGTAAGGATGTCTGGTTAATAAGGTCGTATACTTGACCCATTCGTTTCCTATGGTCTTGTGAGTACTGTTGCAGTAAGTGTTCAGATAGGTCAATATCTATTGGGTCTCGAGGGTCAAAGTGTCCAGTTATCAAGTCCAAGGGTCTACATTTTGTGAAGCTATGGATCGAACTATTGTACGCTAAGATGGCATAAGGCATAAGATTAACGACTGGTTCATTTCGTCTCTCTAATTTCAATAACCTAAGATGTTCTAAAATGGTAGAATGGAATCTTTCTACTATGCCATTGTCGTTAGTCAGGTTAGACTCAGATATTTGAATGGTGGTTCGGGTATGCGTTTCAAATGGCTTACTCACTGTCGGTCGTTTTTTAATATCGCCTACAAGTACAAAACAGATTTGTCTACTGAATTTATTTAAGGGTTCGTCTGATATTGGCACTTCTAGAATAGGGGCTTCGTTACTAGTGTGAACAGTTGCTGTGTCAGAGTTGTCGAGTATGTCAGGGTTGTTTGTAGGGGCTGTCAGTGTTTCAGAACCTGCTGTTGAGTGAGGCTTTTTAGATACATTTACCGCTATGGACATAGCGTCCTCGTTGTTGATTTCAATGCGGGACAATGCGTCGGCGTTAGTGTTCTTTTTGCCTTGCTTGTATACTGTAGTAAAATTGTATTCACTCAACTTAAGTCTCCAACGTGTGAGTCTGGAGCCTGGTTCCTTAAGGCTCATAACCCATTGTAAGGGTTTATGGTCTGTAACTATCTTAAACTTTCTCCCAAACAAGTATGGACGAAAGTATTTAGTAGCCCAAACTATGGCTAATAACTCCTTCTCGATTACACTATAGTTAATCTCACTGGAGTTTAATGTCCTGGACGCGTATGCTAAGGGCTTATCTTGTCCTATAGGTCCTTGAGAAAGGACAGCTCCTATGGCAAAGTTAGATGCGTCAGTCGTAAGCACAAATTCCTTAGAAAAGTCAGGGTACTGCAGTATAGGGTCGTTAGTCAGTAGTAATTTGCACTTTTCAAAACAGTCAATGTAGTTAGGGTCATTGAAGGTGATCCTAGAACCTTTCTTGAGACATTGCGTCATGGGTTTCGTAATGCGCGCAAAGTCAGGAATAAATTTCCTATAGTATCCTAACAGGCCTAAAAAGCGTTTGATCTCGGTAGCTGTCTTAGAAATAGGGAATTTCTGGATGGCGATGATCTTATCGGGGTTAGGCTTAATACCGTCCTTACTTATTACGTGACCTAAGTATGAAGTTTCAAGCTTTAAAAATTCCGACTTATCCATCTGGATCTTAAAGTTTGATTCCCTTAATCTCTTGAATACTTTTTCTAAATTTACCATGTGTTCCTGTAAGGAAACACTAAAAACGACTATGTCATCGAGATATACGAGACATATGACATTTTGGAGGTCCCTGAGGACATTATCCATCACGCGTTGAAACGTGGATGGAAAATTTTTGAGACCCATGGGCATGCGTAAAAGTTCAAAGTGCCCATGTTCTACATTGAAGGCCGTTTTGTGAATATCGGCTGGGTCCATTTCTACCTGGTAAAATCCACTTGCAAGGTCTAGAGTTGTGAAGTAATGACAGTTACCAAGTTTATCTAAGATGTCATTAATATTGGGGATTGGGTACTTGTCATCGAGGGTTTTCTCGTTGACCTTACGAAAATCAATGACTATGCGCCATTTAGTCTTTCCGGACGCATCAGATTTTTTTGGAACTACCCAGATGGGTGAGCTCCAGGCTGACTGCGAGGGACGGATTATCCCTTGGTCTAACATTTTGCTAATCTGATCCTGAACTTCCTGTCTGTGAACAAAGGGATATCTATAGGTCTTAGTATAGACAGGTAATTCGTCGGTGGTATGAATACTATGCTTTATCTTATTGGTGAAAGTTAGAGGTTCACCATCGATATAGAAAACGTCAGCATATTGTGCACAAAGAGATTCTAGGTTGGCTCGTTCTTCAGGATTCAGATGGTCAGTGCGTAGTTTTGATAATACCTCGGATACGCGATCGCTAGGCTGATAGATGGTCGCGCTTTGCTCGTTAAAAAGTTCCGCGGTAACTGGCCTGTCCATTGAGAAAACTACATCATGTTTAGTTGGATTAGTTATTTCTATGATGCCACGGTTATTTTTAACAGAAGTAACACAGTCGCGAATAGTGCAATTGGAAATAGTCTGCTCTGATATTATTACGTCACCATCATGAAGATTAATGGGGACTCTAGCTAATTTGGATGAATTAGCGGGTACTATGTCCTCGTAAAGATTACAATTACGTGAATCATACATTCGCAAGGGATTAGATGAGTTACGTGTAACAAGAACCTTATTCTTTAGATCTATATTAGACTCTAACTTTTCTAGTAAGTCTAAGCCTATTAAGCCGTCAAAATAATTGTGGAACTTGTAAATGTATAGGGTAATGTCACAGGTTTCTCCGAATTCCGGGAAGCACGGTATAGTAATGGAATAATTATTACGAGTTGTCGCGTGGATGTTAGTGACTTCGAAAGGCTCATAATTACAATGGATATGATGATAAAATCTTTCTACAACGTTCGGGCTAATAAAAGATAGGTTCGCCCCGGTATCTACTAATAGTTTAATGGGTGGATTAGCAATCTGAATGAATGGAAGTTGTCTCTGGGTTTGTAAGTTAATCTCTATTTTGGTTTGTCTGATTTCGGGGCTGTATGAAAATCCTGGCCTTCAGCAGACGTTCCTTGGGCAGATGTTCCTTCAGGCACATTCTGATGTTCCTCTACGTGCACAGGAACATAATCACTATGAGCTAGTGGCTCATACACAGGTTCGTAATTGTAAGGTACAGGGTAGAACTGGTCGTAATAGTCATTATAGGCATAGTCGGGGTATTCATAATAGTCGTAAAAGTCTACTTCGTTAACATTCATCTCACGAGTCTTAAAGTAGTTACTGGGAGGTGGATTTCCTTGCTGAGTCCAGTCATGTCCTGTCGAAGGTCTCGGCATAGGTTTAGGAACAAAGTGGCTTACACCACTCATGGGCTTAGGGCCATTATTAATGGGCGTGTAACTAGGCCTTTGTTGAGGCAATCGGAACACGTTGCTCTGGGGCCTATGGTTAGGCGGGGGTGCGCTTAACATTTGTTGGGTTCGCGTGGGACCGCGATTGAAAGGTACTTGGGGTCCCCAAGCTTGCATTGGCCTTGGCGGTTGTGGCTGATAAAAACTTTTGGAGGGACCGGGCTGATTAAACGGCGCCGAAAAAGTGACTGGCTGTGGAGTATGCAAATTAAATGGCTTAATCTGATACGTACTGGGATTAAATGAAGACGTAGACTGCACAGGTCTCCGCTCCGGCAAATGGTCATTACGCTGCTGTAAGTACATGGTGTTAATTTCCTCGTGCACAAACTCGAGGGCCTTTTCGATGGTGTCGGGCCGCATGCACCTAATACGCGAGCCTAAAGGTTCTTTTAGGCCACGAACGAATGCCTGTAGGGTTAATTTTTTATATAGTGCCCGTTTGGCCTCGATGGTAGTAGATATGGGCTCATGCAAGGTCACATACGTCATAATTGTACTAAATAAAGTTTGGCACTTTTCGTAAAATTCCGGTGGTGATAAATTCTTTTGCGTTAACAGGGCCAAATCATTGTATAAGGCGGTCTCGTCCCGCTGGTCCGAGAAGTTATTAATCAGGGCGTTTCTAATACCCTGCCAGGTTTCGGGAATGCCGTTTGAATTTATTGTGCGGGCGGCATTTCCGGTAACTTTATTAAGTATGCCGTTCAACAAGGATAAATTACTTAGTTCGTAATCTGGCTCTGCCCTAACAAATTGCGCGACAAGTTGGTCACATAAACGTACAAACCGCGTGAGCACGTTCGGGTTCCCGTCGAATTCGGGAACGAGGCGTAAGGCCTTGTAAACTTGATCTACCAAATCGGTACTCATTTTGTTAGTTAAATTATTCTCTATGATTAAGCAAGATTCTACACTTTCACTATCTTCTATTATAGTATCTAAATTCCTATTCGCATCGATTTGCGAGTTCCTATTAGAAATACTCGACTTAGGAGTCCGTGATATACGTGGGTGAAAAATTTTGAAAGTTTAATAGAAACACTTGAGGAAATTAACACAAAGGAAACACAGGGGAAAAACAAAAGGAAATTACACAAAGGATACTAAAATATAGGAAGGCGAGCAACTCTAGTAGATCTAGGTACTTACCAAATCTGCATCTCTCTGTGGTATCGATATTCGGATACTCCTCCGTAGCCGCACACCCGTAGGTTCGAATAGCCCGTTGTCGGTGATCGATTCACTGAATTTACTGGACTATCCTACCGACTGCGCCAATTACGATGGGTGCAACCGGAGGATCCAAAAAAATGCAAATTTATTTTAATAAACTAATTTATTACTGTATTACAAAGTATTGAAATTACGACTAATTATATTAAAGTGTCAATTGGTCGATGTCAGATCCAAAAGTGCCGCTCCACGTTTTTATGTTTCTATGGAAAGGTTCGATTGACGTCAATTGGTCACGTTATGCTGAGCTTGCGTTTCGTGCCCGTAGGTGCCGTGTGCAATGTATATGCAGGTATGCCGATGCAGCGATCTATTAAGGTTGACCATGCGTAACATACCTATCAATAGAAATAAGTAAACAAAATAGTTAAATAGTAAATAGAAACAAAAAATTGTAATGCCAGTGTGTAATATGGGTGTGTATATATATATAGTATTTAGTGAGAGATGAAGTCACGTAGACTTAAGTTAGTTAAGTAAGCCTAAAATAATGTCCAACGTAGGAATCTAGCAATTGTAATTTTTTATGAAAAAAATAAAAAACAAACAAAATATAAACACAATAAAAAAGAGCGCGGACTGCCACATGTCCGCGGTAGAAAAGAAGAAAAAAAATTAAAATAAAAAAATTAATCAATGTAAAGTGACGAAGGTAGGTAACATAAACATGTGGTAATTATGTGCTAGTAATGTATGCAGAGATGTGTTAAATGTAGGATTTACCTTTCCTAACGTTACGTCGTGTACTAAAAGTAATATTTCTGTGCTATATTAAATTCTAATGAATACTATAAAACCACTGAACGGTTTCACGGTTCTGTTAGTGCTCTCTATTTATAATGTTCGTAGATTTTCTCTCACGCGAAAGTTATGCGTAACACCGCATCTTGCGCTGAATTTAAAAATCTCATCAACAGCAGATGCCAAATATTCGAAACGGTATGATAGATTTGGCTTTACATATGAACTGAGGCCAGCGCTACCGGATGGATCGGTGAATTAAATTATTTTCACAGCCTATTTTACCAGCGTTTCCAATTTATTTTACAAATCAGATATGTGGCTATTTGTTGCATAAACAAGTTATTCTATTACGTTACCTGATTGGAGTAAATTATTTTTATAACCGACTTCAAAAAAAGGAGGAGGTTCTCAATTTGTCAAAATCTATTTTTTTTGTTATTTATAATATCATTCACAATGGTATAGATAATACCTATATAGCACAAAGCTTGACACAAAACTTGTGACTTGAGCCAGAATCTCATCGACCGGGAATCATGGTAGACCCGCATTTAACGACTACCCGCAACTTGGTAGGCAATTAGCCAACACGAGATTAATCCATGCTTGACCGCAATGAGGAAGCGTTTAATAACACGGGCTGCGGATGACAATTTATAAAGAAACATGTCAAGTGATGAATCTTAATTGAACTAACCCTTTGCTAAATTCAAGTTTCAGGAACATTATTGATTGTTAACTGTGCTTGTTTATGTATTTGGGTTGAGGAAAATTGTACTTTCGCAAGGTCTTTCATAACTTGGTCAAAAGGATTATTTGGCATACAATTTGCTTAATTTATCGATTGTATTGGAAGACATCTCTGTCATCATCTGTTTTTACTAAGACTCTGTGTAGGTTCTATCTATATTACGACTGTGCTAGTTTGAGTTAATTTCTCAAGAGCTTGTTACTAGTTTAATATCTCTGTAAAATTTTGCTTTGTTTGTTTAAAACTAGTTTGATTGAACTTAATTATAACGATTATGGTATCAATTCACGTTAAATCCTTTGAGGTGGTCGAATTTAATTGTTAAAAATCATAAATGAGTTAACTTTATATGATATCTCATAGATAGTGTAATTGTCTACCTACACAATAACAAAGCAGGTTTCAAAAGAGAATTAATTCATGATGGTGAATAAATTCACCCAACAGTATCTAGAAATATTCGAAACAGTATCATTCAAGATACTGTTTTTTATACATAGGAGATATTACTTAGGTATTAAACAATGCAATGAGTTTGTGTAACTTTCCATTAAATAAATAGAAAACAAACATTTAAGGATTCCGGAATACCTTTTGAAAAGCTACCATTTACAGTCTTAGTGGTTGAAGAGGTCAAAATAAGTCCGCATATGGCTAAAACGGCAATTTTTTTAAAAGTAAAATGGAAAAGTTACTCGGAAACATTTATGTATGTTCTTTTTTGGGTTATTTCAGTACCCTTTGAAACTTAATACTCGTTGTGTTACGTACAAGACCATTCTCCTAACGATATCGCTGTTGGTACAGTTTCATGGTTTGTCCAGTATGGTGTCAGGGTAAGTAAGATATGCTCGTGTTTATGTTATAACATTTATAAAGTTTTAGGTACATATGAAATAGGTAAGACACTATAATCATCAACTTTGTTGTTTGAAAATAATTTATACAGTAGCCACTTTGCTCCAGTATAAAACGGGAGCAAAGCTACTATATACATTATTTTGAATCAGTCCATTTAAATACAAACTTTTATTCAATTGATACAATTAAACAAAATGCAACCGTCGACCCAAGTTTTCCTTTTTTCCGAAGTAAACCAGAAAGCACAACTTTAAGCAACTCAAGAGTAAAACTTAATTCTTCCATTCTCTAATTAGATTCCAAGCTTCTCACCGTTCCATTTTCCATTTTAAAATAACTATTTACAAATAAATTGTAAGAGGAAGGCGACATAGAGCTATTCTAAGTACGGAGCATTGTATCGTTTGTCAAATTTGAATAAATAATTGAAAGCCCATTTAAATGTTCGATTTCCAATTAGATTGAGAGAGTCTTCAATAGTAAAAGTTCTTTCAACTTCAGCTATCCGAGATCGATTCGCTGTCCAGTCTCAACACAGATCTACAGATCAACGTATTTATCTATGTACAGTTGCAGATGTGCACTTAAATTATTTACTAAAAACTTAAACAGAACCAGAGAAATGATTATAATTCCTATCATTTACGTAAATTCATCTAAATCATAGGAACACAATCACAAATTTCCATAATTTGTTACAAAGTCATTCAACTGGGTAATCTTTCGACACACAGAATCATAATATAAGTTGAGTGAACTCAAACTCATCAGTCAACCGACCTCTGCAAGCTGATATACATGTATAACGAGCTCCTCAATAACAATTTACTAATTCACACTCGTTTTTAAACATACAAACTTAGATTACTATCGCTTGAATCAGCACGGAAACATCACAACGTTCTGTAACTTTCCTTATTTTACTCTTGAATAAGAAGAGCTATGGAACTAAGGCAGTTGCATTGTTTTTTTACAACACAAACATAAAATAAATATTAAATTATAGAGAACAATATAAGACCAGACAATGTAGTTAGAGCGAAGTTAGTTTTATTTCAAATATTTTGAACGAATAATTTTAACAAAGTTTAGTCACGAAACGTGCAAAAATAATTGAAACTGAATAACATTACATTTAAAATCAAAATCATTTATTTGAATAATAAATACTTAAAGTTTAACACAAATGAACACTGAAGGAAATGTAAATAAGAGGTATTCGCTTTTCTTCTTCAAAGAAAGTGCCCTCGACGGCAGGCCTCCGTCACTCCATGTACTTGCGCGCTATAATTACCTACCGCCCGGCCGAGCGGTCTCGGGCCATTTGCGGACCAAATTCAGTGCGGTTTTCGCACGCACGTTGTTCAATTTTAATAGTTCCATTCGTTCGTACGCGTACGAAACATCTAAACATCGCGCGGTGCGAAGCAATCACAACTGTACGCATGAGCATTAAGGCACATTTTAGCATGCAGTGTTTGCTGACGCGACGGAGTAGGCTATTATAGCAGTAGGAATTGGAAATTTTCTACTGAGTGAAGTATCTGTTACGTAGTAACTATTAAGTAATCTGTTTCGACGGTTTGAGACAAGAATAGAATAGTAGTTGTTTTAAACGCTAGCTTCTACCAGCGTCTTCACCCGCGTGAATAGTGTTTTCTAATTCCAAGGGAACATTTCATCCCATCCCATTAAGCAAAGCAAAAGTAGCCTATGTGCTATTTCAGACTATAATCTATATTTGTGCCAAAGTTTATCTAGATCCTTTCAACCGTTTTAGCGTGATTGAGTAACAAGCATGCATCCGAACATTCGCTTATAATATATATATATGTAAGAAGATTGCCGGTTGGATTAAGCCATGGTAACTTTATAAAACTCCATAGGTAGGTAGTAGCTAATGTTGCGATTTGTTACGTTTCAAGGGGCGTGTTCTCCCGATTGATTGTTTTATTTGTATCAACTATTCTCTGCCGAAATACACACTCGTAGATATAGTGCGATATCTGTAACACTTGTTCCGATTCTTTAATTACAAGATTCCTATTTTTCATAGTGAATTGAACATCTTCTCAAGGTAGGTGCTAACAGGGACTCGGATTTATTGCGACTCAACAAGGGCAAGGACCGCTCCAAAAAGAAATATGGTCTGTACAATTCAATGAACTTAATATGTTGTTATAAGTTTTATTAAATTTGTAAATGGATACGTAATAACTTTCTACCTAAATAATGTTTATATAAGCAAGTAAGTGCTTACGCACACTCCAATCTTTATACTAGCAATGTATTATTACACAAACGATGCCAACCAGTCACTAAACTTCCAGCTTGGTTAAATATTAGTATAAATCATGTAATTATTTTTTATGTATCTGTATTTATTTTCAACGTCTTATCAACAATAAAATTCGGCATTATTTTGACAGTTAGCAGCATAAATTGTATGTTCGACGCATTCAGCATAATTTTTTTTTCCATGTATAACGGTTTAAGCAGATATTGTACGTATTTCTCACAAATTGATGGAAAAGCTGTAAATAAAGAACGTGCACTTGCTTCCTGTGCAGCACCTCGTTCACAATAATTTCTTTTATATGGGAAAGCAGAAATTGCCTTACCGATTCCTTTACCGATTGTTTTGTAAATGTGTGAACATGGTAGGCCTTCTAGATGCTTGTTAACTTTTTAACTCGTTTTATTTTCTTTTGTTTAAATAATATGTAATCTATTTTTTTTTTTGTTTTTCTTATGACTTATTGTCGGGCCTACGTTGTCCCCACATATCTAAGTACTAATGCTGTAACAAGGAAATATTGTAAAACCAAACCATTTTTTAAAAGAATAACCATGGAGTTTCTTGCCGGTTCTTCTCCATAGGAAACGACCAACCCGAACCGTGCACCTTTTGTCGACGTTTTATAAGTGCCCATGTAGGCCTATATGAAATAAAAAAAATAATTTTGTATTTTTTTTATTTTGTCTTTCTTGCGCAAGGTAGTGCATGTGTGTGTTATATGTTACGTTTGATAGCAGTGCGGCTATAAACTTGACTTAGTGCACCAGAAGAGCAACATTAGCTTCGAGAGAAACGGGTTACTGTGTCATATAATGTAACTATATAATAGAGCTCACATTAATACTCATGGTAATATTTATAAAACTTGTAGACAAGATTAAGTCAAGAAGTAATACTTCAAGTAAGACGTTTGATTTTAGTGATAGAATGCTACACTGTTTCCTGAGTGCCACAGGCTCTTTATCCGAAAAATATAACGGTTCCTGTGATATAGGCCACGGCAAAAACCTAGTAGTTTATGATTCATGTTTATTGACGTAAAGTGTGTGCTCGACCTACTGGCTCCAAAAATGCTGTTATGAAAGCTGAAATACAACATGTCATAACATTAACAAACAGTGGCACTTCATAGCGCTTGTTTGAAGTTCTATGATACCTTTGGGAAACATGTTAGGATAAAGGAAAATCATAAAAGTTCGCTTATCGTAATACAGAACACTTTATGATACGTCACAGACATTGAACAACAAAGAGAAAGGATAACGTTCGCATTTTTTGCTAAATGTTTCATGAGAAGCTTTTCTTATCTTGGTGAGATATATCTTTGTTTGAACGATATCTATTTATTTCATATCATACTTTTACGTTAACGTTGTATGAAATCTTAAAAAGTTACGCGATCTTAGCTTACATGTTACTTTTGCTTATGTATGTATTTATAGCAATCGTAAAACTTATCACATACGAATTTAGAAGTCCAAACTAACTCGTAGAACTAGTAGCACCTAACTGAGAAGAATTAACTAAACACACGAGTAATTCGGCACGTGTTAAAAATAAAATATTATTTTTTGACAATATCCTGACAATGTTCTAAATAAACCTGTACAAAATATAGTTCAAATGTTTATGACGTAGCAGTAAACCAAAGTTTCGAAAATGACTGTTAACTGTTTACGCCATATCTACATCTCCTAACGTTCGCAGCCTCCATCGTTTTAGGCGTGCATAACTCGGTTAATATACATGAACCTCATAAAGTTTGTATGTATTATCTTCTGACACGGTGTAGCGTTACGTATAGCGCCGGAGAGCTATACGTAAGCCACGTTAATAAAGTTAAGATAAAAATTAAATTAAAGCTATGAAATTAAAAAGGATATAGAGAACAGAACTATGGGTCGGCTTCGCACGTCGTGGGCAGCTAACCAGGCAGCAGCTCGGACAGGAAGGTGTGGAATATCCGAGGTAGGCAGGAGATCAAACAGCAACGACGGACATGCAGGCAATCGGGCAGGTAGGCAGGTCAGCAGACAGGATGTGGCACGGTGTGATAGTACGGCTGATGGTGCACTATCAGTGTGTGCACCCAGTCAGCAGGTCGGTAGATGAGTAGACAGCAAGAGGTGTGGAGGCCGGGCTATGGCTTAATACGCCAAACAGTGAGCCCTTTGATACGTCGTGATGACTGAGGAGGATTATGTACCAGTAAAGATGCACACATTTAAGTACCACACTCAATTATTAATATTTATTGCACTTCAAAGATATGATACACACACAATTCACAGGCCGCTTATATAGTATATCAAGAGTTTGCTGATACAATCGTAAATTGGTAATGTTAAATATTCCACCGACTTTCAGCGTTCAGACCAGTTCCAAGACTGAAAAAAAGCTGAAGCCCGTTTTTCATTCGATCTGCCATCTCTTCTCAATTTCAAATTCAAATCTCAATCAGAACAGAGCGAATAAAAACGGCTTTACAAAGGCGGGTCAGTCTGCTCTGACCTTACAATAATGTACAACTAGCTTAAGGAAAGGTCTAGGTATTATAGTCCATGGTACCTATGGTATGTCTATGGCTTTAAGAAAATAAAATAGACAGACATATGTCATGTCAGATAAAACGTCACAGTAGAAAAATATTAGAAGAAGAATTATAAATTACGAATATAATTTAAGTTTAGATATTTAAAACAGTCAGAGATAACTAAATATGCTTTCCAGATGTAATAATACAAAGAATATATATAAAAATGAGTTACACAAATTGATGCGATATCAAAAGATGTGAAGATGGATTGTGGAGTGTTATGAAACGTAAGTAGATCTTTAATAAATACCACAACGGCTGAAGCGCGATATTACCGAATTGTGAATTTTTAACTTTCATCCCGGAAATTTTTATATATTTATCAGGCATTTTAGACGATTAAATTTTGTTGACGTTTTAACCCATTATTAAGTTTTTGTAAACTGTTTATTATTATTAACGAATGAAAACATATCAATAGATGAACATATAAAGAAATATACTTTCTTACGTATATTCCTAGTTAGGTCAATAGGTACTGGTAATTAAAAAAGATCTTACAGCTCCAAATTAGTCTGTCCGGTATTATATACACATAAAATGTGCTTTCAAAGCCATATCTTCCGTTTAATTTAATTTTATGACCCTTATCAACAAAATCACTTTCTCTTCCATTTATGTTATTTCTTGGATTGAAAAGGATTGGTTTATAATCTACCTAGCTTCTGCTATCGGCTTCGCCCGCGTGAAAGTAAAAAGTCTATGTACTATTCCAGACTTGAATCTATCTCTGTGCCAAATTTCATCCAGCTCCGTATTTCATAATTGAGTAACAAACAACCATTCATCCAAACTTTCATATTTATAATATTAGAAAGAATAAAGATTTTGGTAAGATAACAAATCTTGTTCTGAAAAGCACGTAAAAAGTTTGAATAAAATAAACTACTTTTTAAATTTATAAAATAAAACCTGCTATCAACACGTGCCTATATATTAAAGTGTTTATATCTCTAGTGACACGGCCGGAACAAACAACTGTGTGTTTACAAACACCTCGCTACACAACTTCTCCTTTTTATGACCACGTAAAGTATCCTCTCTACATAAGAACACTTGATAAATGTACGTTACAGTTTATCAAACGCAGCCATTTACAACTACTGAACATTATTTATGAGCAACTGTTATTGAATAAGAGAGGACGAGAATCAATTTGATAGCCCTCAAGTGGCCTGCTTGTGACAGAGAAATATTGGGTTTGGCAGGTGCTACTGGATCTTGGGTCTTATTTTTTATTTTGGAAGATTAAATGAAATGAAAAAGTACCAAGCCTGAAATAAAGCATGCTTAGTCTTCTAGGTGTAGGCGTGCTACATCATCGACCACATCATCGCTTACCATCAGGTGAGATAGTGGACAAGCGCAAGCCTATCAATAATAAAACATCCCTATGTATTTTAGAAAATTTAATGAGAAGCCGTTATCGAGAGCCTAGTCATAAATTAATTAATAAGTCATTCATTTAAAGCATCAAGTGGGCATATAGCGCGTATGCGTGCACATTTAGACGATTCACAGGGATCACTAGCGATGAAAAGAGATTTTTGATCAGTCGACCGTGAGCACACACTCATTAGGACTTCCTACCGGAGGACTGTTCCTTAAGTATGATCAAACTATCAGCACATTACTATCAGCACATTTTTATCTATGCTGAATTCTTAAAAAATATTTAACTTAAATAAAAGCGAGGAATACAAGCGAGACACTCTGTTATTGAACATCAAACACGTTGCCTTTCCTTGATTTTGAAATAATAAAACAAAAACTTGATCGGTTCATTCCAATGGGGTTACCGCGTATGAATCCGCCGCTGGTGTGACGTTAGGTCTCCGATATGTCAAATTTCATAGATTTTTGGCTTTTAGCGCGAGTTTTATAACAATTTTTTATTGTTGTGAATATTTTCCAAATATGGCAGATTAAGACAGGTACGGGCTTTACCAACTTCTGCTTTATAATTTGTGGTTTATGTTTCGGAAAATGTTATCTATACTTCTATACTAATAATATTATAAGAGGTAAAGTTTGTGTTATAGGGGGTAATCTCTGGATCGAGGGATCAAAAAGTAGTGAGAATGAGATAGAATATAATGACTATTGATAACTTAATAATTTATTTTTCTACAAAGTTTCTGAGTCTCTTTACACACCGAGTCCAGCGCTTTTCCAAAGCCTCAATCCCTTTCACAAAAAAAGTTTTGTCTTGGTCCTGCAACAAGCTCTCCACGGCATCCATCACCTCGTTATCGTCTTCGTACCTGTTTCCCCTTAAGTAGTGTCGTCAGGTAAACCGATCACGTCTGCCCTCGGGGGCGGGACAGGTTAACCAATGTCCAACATTATTACTCTAGGGACCTTTAACTTAGAACACGCACACACTTCACACGCGTCTCACATACACCTGACAACCACAAGACGCACTAATGTGACATCAGATTCGATAAAATGTAACTCTCGACTTATTATGTCACTCTCACATTAAATTAAATTAATTAAATTAAATAAATTTATTTCAGAATCACTTCCATATTTTGTTAGTAACAATGTAAACTTATAAAATAGTGTTAGTAATTTTTAATCTATTCATTCTAAGATGTGAGAGGCACGCGAAACCTGGGGCATGTCTATTTGACTGCGTGCAGTCGTATCCATCGCCCCAAGATCGCCCCCCCCCCCCTTTCAGCCAACGCTCTAAGAATGGTGTTGGGGCTGGCGCGAACACGGCGTAGTAGAGATGCGCATCTCTTGCGCATGATGGCCGCAAAACCATCAACGTCCGCGTCGGCAAACATGCCGGACGCGCTACAAAAACGCGGCAGCCCCATCAACATCCGGAACGTATTGTTGCGCAGGCCACCATATGCCATATATACCAAAGCGAACGACATTACCGCAAACCAGATTACTTTTTACGGAAGATTGCCAAAATATTCTAAACGCAACTAAAAATTATAAATTTTTACTTTTCTCTATAATGCCAGCAGAGAATATTCAAAACTTGCATATAGAAATTCGTATGGCTATTACTGGTCTTCATAGCATAGGCATTTTATATCAGCAATGAAATAATGTGAATCTCAACTGTGGCAAGAGACTGCTTATACCTACCTTATACGTTCCTAGAATTAGTATTCATGAGACCCACCCTAAAAACCAAAAAGCGATAGGCTTTAAGTATCACAGTTTTCATCCTCTTTTCGAACAAGTTTAAGATTTTTCCTTGTTGTAAGAAAGATCGATATAAACACTGATAAGATTTTTACTGTACCAACACCATTTTGTTCTGAGAAAGTTTTGTTCAAGGTTGTGTAGTTTTTTTTCGTTGTCAATTTACTGGATATTTCTAAAACATAGTACCTCTTAACGTGGTGAGATGTTTATTGCGGGTAGGATGGTCAACAACGTGCAACGTCGGCTCTATAATGTCCTGCGAACAGCAAAGTACTAATGGCCTGAGATGGGACGTAAGATTACCTAGCAACAGAGACCTCTTAGTAGTAATTACAGATAAGCTTATTACTGCTGAGAAAACAAGACTTCATGAGGGCGGATTGTTTTATTTATTTTATTATATACTTTATTGTACACCATAAGTTACATTTATAAAGGAAACTTAAAACTAAACACACAGAACATGAAATATTTTAAAGCGTGAACACGACCGCAAATAATTTTAGTATATGATCTTAAGTACTACTACTAATACCCTGGTGGATATAGTAACAGTCAGTTTCAGATCTAGTTCTTTCCACTTTTAACTTTGCTGCCCTTTTTTCCTTCTTTCCATTAATTATTTCCTTAGCTGAAAACGTTATTATACTATACCCGTAATAAGTAACAAACACAACACTCTGTCATTTCGTTTTGAAATCATATTACAGAAAGATAATTACACGGAAGTGAAAGGTGACTTGAATCTTATTGAATTAATTCAGAAGTTGCACGGGAAGGAATTCCAATTACTCGCCATCTGTTGATTACCGAACCGTACCGAAGTATTAATGGACGACGATCAAAGATAAGATCGGTATTCTATTATGAAGTAAGATTAGAAGATCAATTACAGATTAGAGATCTCGATTGAATTATGTTCATTAAAAATTTAGTGACGGTAAAGTCCACGTCAAGTCTCGCAAAGATTACAAACCTTTTAGTTTACTGTTTCTGTCTGGAAGTTCTAGAGTACTCAAAGACCTGCATTTTATTGTGTACACCTTCTTTGATGTTTGTTCGGCAAAAATAATATAGCAAGATCGAATCGTTTCCGGTCTTCTTCTTTTCGAATCGGCGGAAAACTCTTTAGATATTTATGGACCAGTAAGCAGCCACACCAATAGCTGCATCAGTGGCTTTCATTAGGTCCTACAAAGTGCAAATGTGTGAGAACTTGGTCCGGTCTACTTACGCTACTAAGTAGTAAATCATTGAAGGTCTTTACTGATTATATCTAACCATATGACATTATATAATTTAAACACTACAAAACAATTACAGCTCTGGGCTCTGTTTTAAGAATATTAATTTTACCGCAAACATTATTTATGTTAGTGCGAAAAAATTCAGTGATGGAAGTTATACCAGTTGGACGCTCGCCAAACACATTACCTTAAATCAATTATTAATCAACGAACCAATTCAACGGCAAAACAATAGAATTTAGTTTTTTGTCCGCAACGACATTAAAGCGGTTTAAGTTGGAGCCAAGAAATTACTGAGCAGGAAATTGGGCCAAAACATTTAAAAATAGATGGTAGATTTTTAACAACAGGGGAGGAGAGCAAGTAGTACAAAACATTTGAAACATTAAGTGACAAGCCAACAGATTAGATTGACGAGTTAATATCCTCACATGGTTTCATTAATGTTTTCTGAATCGTTGTACAGCGTAGTAAGCCTAAGCTGCCCCTAAGAGAGCTACGCTATCTTGGCACAAACACTATTGCCGTACGAAGCCAGCTATCAGTGAATCATTTTTCGCCAGCCTTTTATATTGAATTAATTCTACTATTATTACTGTTTTGTTAGAAAATCTGATGTTACCTGAAATGAATAACTTGATGCAAGTAATGAATAGTTGTTAGAACCATAATTTTTTAGGTTGGTAATTTAATACAAAAATGTATTTCCTAATACAAAATTTAATATTGTATTCATTACCAGGCTGTGTGCTTGGTGCCAGTCAAAAAACAAATCACAAAACTGAAATGCCAAGCAAATATTTAATATCAAATTGTGCAAAACATAAACCTGAAAGCTGGCATAATTCCGACTGGGTAAATTTAGGCAAGACGTCATGGAAAAATAACGAAATAAAAATGTAACAGTCGCAGTAACGAGAAGAGACGTCGAGGTGATTAATAATAAGTAAATTATTCTTCGTTTAAACGTGTCGCGACGGATCTGCCAGAAAGCAAATGAACGAACAGGTGACTGGTAATTTGAACATGACGAGACAAATTGTTGACAGGATTCAGTTTGCAGCAGTAGGATTTTGCCTTCGATTTCCTTGTTACTACAGTTTTATTTGTTGACACAATGGTTAGGCAAAACAAAATAATCTACTAACTGAATGAATTTTATCTAGAAATCGGAGTAATTTTCGTTTACAGATTCTGGCTAGTTTTAATTTAGTGAAGTTTTCTTGGAAGAACACTTTTATTTAAGATGTATTTGCCCGGAAAGAGCTATATATTTTTATTATATTTTTAGACAGGTACTCAGAGTTAATAATTTGAAATAGAAAACGAAATAAACGCTTTTATTTGAAATGGCTATTTGCTCAAAGTGGAATGGGAAATATATTCGGCCTACCTGCTGCATACTAATACTAAATATGAACTTAAAATTCAAGCGGTAATACTCAAAATGTATTTTTTTTACATATTTTAATTTTTGTTCAAATTCTTCGGGCTCGCAACTCTGTAAGAAAATATAAAGTTCAAATCATGCTATCTTTTTTCGTCTCATTAAATAAGCTTATGTTATGAACAGACGACAAATGCTGATCCGTAGATAATACAATATGCGACATTACGGATGTCTGGTGCCACAATTATGTAAATTAATGAAATAACTTGGTTATCCGTTTTCTTTTACAATCTTTTTGAGCATGTAATATTTTATTCCATGTTTTTGCTTTATGTAAAGAATTCAAAACAAAATTCGAAAAAAAATGAGAATTTCAGAAATACAAGTATGGTAATTGGAATCTGGAAGGTTTTAGATTTAATAACGTAACTTTGGCTCTTATATACGTCAATGAAAAAAAAAAAAAAAAAAATATTAAAGAACATGATACTTGTCATAATTTCTCGAAATTGTTTGTTTTGTGGAATCATAATAGGTACGAGTAATATTGGGAACACTTCGAGAGTACGGCGTGGAGTCTTATACACCATACCATTTCAAATATAAGGAAGGAGTTTCGCCGCGGCACTCGTGCGAGCGGGTCGTGTCACAGTTGTTATCGTCGATTGAACTGAGCGCGCAGGTACTGTCTACGTCTAGTGCATTCGAACTTAGAAAGGTGCGGCACGTGGTCGGTCGGCCGGCTACCTGCCACTTGCCGCAGATGCGACTTGTTTACGAGTAAAATGAGCGATAATTATGAGCCGAGTAATGAAATAAATAATGATTCTATAAATGAGGTTTCTATTTTAAATGAAGATTTATACATTGGAGATAGTGAAGACAACACCAATAAAAGAATGAGGGACAGCAGCGATGAAGAATGGACGGAAGTTAAGCCGAAAAACAAAATATTGAAGGAGACAGAAAAAATAGAAATATATATATCTAGTAAAGAAAAACTGCCTAAACAATTTAGTCTTGCTAAGTTATTAAAAGAACAGAATATAAAAGATATAAGCAGGGTAAAATTTATCAATCCGTATCGAGTTCGTATAGAATTGATTAGCGAAATCAGCGCTGAAAACTTGCAGACGTGTCAAGTCTTTATCGACAAGGGTTGGCATATACAGAGAGCAATGGAAAAGAATTTGTCCCACGGTGTAATTCGGGATGTTGACTTAGATATGTCAGAGGAGAACATTTTGGAGAGTTTAGTTTGCCATGCACCAGCCAAGTTATTATCCTTAAATCGCTTGAATCGCAAGAACTTTGAGACGGATGGGTGGTCACCCAGTGAAGCGGTTCGTCTTTGTTTTAAAGGGTCATTTTTACCGCCTTATGTTTATACACATGGTTTGAGGATAAAGGTAGAACCATATGTATTTCCAGTATCACAATGTTCACGCTGCTGGAAATACGGTCATGTACTTAAGAGATGTCCTAGTACTAAAGTAGTGTGCCCCAAATGCGGGAAAAACCATGCCAATTGCGAAACCACTAACATCATATGCGTTAACTGCAAAGGAAGACATATATCCCTTTCAAAAACATGTCCAATCTTTTTAAAGGAAAAAAGACTGAGGGAACTCATGTCCGAGTTTAATTGCACCTACAGAAAGGCCCTTACTATCTATGTCCCCAAAGACGAACTAATGCATGAGGAAGTGAACACAGGAATAAAGGATAGAGATATAACATTTTCATCCCTTCAAGTCGTGGACACAGCTCCTACTCAAACCAGTAATAGTCTAGTTTATGCTGAAATGACAACTAAGGCGCAGGTACATAAACAAAAACAAAACTCAGACTCTAAACAGAAACAGAAGAAACGGGAGAACTCTTCAGATCTAGAATTTATGGAGTGGAGGAAAACAGAAATAGAAGAATGTAATAAGGCTGAGACAAAAAACTGGAATGAAAAAGAAGAAAAACACAGAGATGTCAATTTCAAGGATTTGTTAAACAGATTACAAGAGATAATATTCATGAAAGGAAGCACTATACAAATGATTTGGAAAGGAGTACTTAAAACTTGCATTGAGTGGGTAATTTTAGTAGTAGTTGATAATGTAGCAGATTGGCCTGTACTTAAATTAGTCCTTGATTATTTCTCAAATGCTTTATGAAACTAATGTTATATTAAATATTATCCAATGGAACGCACAAAGTATTAGGCCGAAGTTATGTGAGTTTGAGAATCTGTTAATACAAGACAAGGTTCACATCGCCGTATTAAGCGAAACTTGGTTACAACCAGAAACAAATTTTAAAATTAAAGATTACAATGTATTTCGTAAAGACAGAGACGATTCATACGGAGGTGTAGCCATACTCACACATAAGTCAATTAAATGTCAAATATGCCAAGATTTACAAAATTTTAACTCGGGTATAGAAATTATACACGTTAAAGTGTATAATTGTAACCAAATTGAAAATATTATATCGGTTTACTGTCCACCTTCTGTAAGTACTAGCCAGTCAGACTGGGATCAGTTATTTTCACAGCGTATTAGTAAAACCTTAGTTTTGGGTGACTTCAATGGACACCATCCCAATTGGTCAAATAAAGTAGACAGGAGAGGTAATCAAATCTTTGACGCACTTATTGGCAGTAGCTTTATTTCATTGAACGGTAGCGATCACACGCGTATAAAGGTGGTCAATGATGTACTACAACAGTCGTCCCCCGATATTTCGTTAGCGTCATCCGATATACAAATACAAATACAAATAATACAAATACAAATAATTTATTATTCCTTCATAAGTATGTACAAACATCTAGTAATTGAAGTGCTCTTTTAGGCAAAAAATGCCTGTAGTAGAGCACTTCGCTCTTCTATAACGTATTATTACAACAGTTACAAGTACCTAACAGCATACAATTTTGAAGATATGAGAATTAAAATCAGAATAAAAGATAAATAAAAATAATAATTGTTAGAATTAAATTAATTAAAAGAATAAAATATTAAATTCCAATCAAAATGAAAATTAAATCAAATGAAAATTAAAACCAATTAAAATAAAATTACAATCAAAATTAAAATAAAATCACAATAATAATTCAAAAAATAATCACAATCAAAATTCAAATAAAATCGCAATCAAAACCAAAATAAAATCACAATCAAAATTAGAATAAAATCATAATAAAAATCAAAACATAGATTCAAACAAAATCAAAATGAAATAAAAATTTAATAAAACAAAAAAAACGATCAAAATTAAAATTGGGTTAGAAATAGTTGAGAGTATCAGTTTTACAAGTTTGTTTTACTAACATAAGAGTGTGTTTTGTTTGTGTGTGAGTTAGTGCGCATGAAGTGTATGTCTGCGTTTGCGTATGAAGAGTATGTGTGCGAGTGTGTGTTAAGTGTATGTGTGGAGTGCAGGTGACAGAATTATGAAGCATGCTGCAAGAGGGCTTCGATGGCCTCGTAGGTGAGTGGTTCAATCCACTTAGTAAGGATTTTTTTGCATTCATAATAATGTTTAGTGTACAAATGTAGCTCTTTGTTTACTTTATTGTACAAGTGGGATGCACGTCTGTCATATTGCATGCTACACAATCTTGTTTTTGATTGCGGAATATTTGCCACAAGGTCTTTCCTTCTCTTTCTCAGTGTACTGGCATCATAGGGCAGTGTCTTGTGTTTTTTTAAGATGGCTTGAACAACGTATAGCTTCCTTACTGAGAGCAAACCACTTAATTGGTAAAGCATATGAGTGGGATACCTAACCCTTTTAAAATGCATTATTTTTATGAGAGCTCTTTGAGCTCTCTCCACCTTCAAAAAAGCAGTTTTAGCTGCACCACCCCAGATAGGTATACAATACACCAAGACAGATTGCACCAAAGCGATATAGATTTCCCTTAGCAGGTTTCTAGAACCATTAGACCCGGATGGAACAACATGCCTCAGAGACTTGAATATCCAGCTCAACTTTCTGACCCTACCAACAACCTGCTCAAGTTGGGGATACCAGGATAGTCTCTGGTCAAGAACGACACCTAAATACTTGGTCTGAGTGACCTTGTTTATGGTAGGGCACATACAATTTTGATTTTGATGGTCGCCACAAACGTGAACCCTGATAGCGAAGTCCCCGTCAGGCTGCCCACGATTTCTAATGCTGAAGCACATATAATTAGTTTTTGAGGTGTTCAGGGTGAGTAAATTATTGTTGAGCCATTCAGCAACCAGAGTCATGCCTTTTGAAGCATCCCGCCTAACATCGCTCCAGGACCTTCCCGAGAACACAATTGCTGTGTCGTCGGCATACGAAAACACTTGTGCGTTAATTATTTTCATTTTACACAGATCGTTAATGTATATTAGGAAGAGGCTGGGACCCAAAACGCTACCCTGTGGCACACCGTATGAGATCTCCACGTCGTCGCTGATGCATTGCCCCAGTCTAACCCTCTGCTTCCTATTTGAAAGATAATCTTTCAGAAGATTGAGTGGAGTACCCCTTATTCCAATTTTTTCGAGCTTGTTAACCAGGATTGGGACAGAGACGGTATCAAATGCCTTTTTAAGGTCTAGAAAGATGGTGAGGCATTTGTCTCCATTATTAAGATGTTCAGTTACAAGTGAGCTAAGAGCAGTAACTGCATCTTCTGTTGAAATTTTAGGCCTGAAGCCAAATTGCGTCGAGGATAGAATTTTAAAAGTATTTAAATATTTAAGAAGTCTAACATTTATTAATTTTTCTAAAATTTTGGATATTGCCGGCAGGACGGATATAGGCCTATAGTTGTTGACGTCGTCTCTGTCCCCACCCTTGTAAACTGGAGTAATAATAGAATGCTTGAGGGGGTCCGGGAAAACGCCATCCCTAAAGCATAGGTTAGCAAGATGAGTAATAATGGGGACACACTCCTTCCTTATCGATTTTAAAAATCTTGTGGAGATGTTATCGCACCCAGCAGCACTATCTGACCTCAAGCTCATCAATGTTCCTTCAACCTCATTAGGGTCAGTATCTAAAAGTATAAATGAATTGAGTTGTGTTGTCTGTGAATGACATGAATCATTACAATAGTTATTAGTACTACTTGGTTGGATCTGTTGGGCCAGTTGTTTACCAATATTTACAAAGTAATTATTAACAAAGTTTGCTGATTCTATGGGAGTGGGTTTATTATTTAAAAGTTCAGTGTTTTCGCTTTTTGATTTGTTGGTGTAGGTTATAGTCTTAATATTTTTCCAGAGTAGTTTGCTGTTTGAAATTGAATTTGCTAATAAATCCATTTCGTATTTACGTTTCAGTTTTTTTATGAGGTTGTTGCAGTGATTTCTGTACCGACTGAACGTTATTTTAAGGACTTCATTGTGCGGGTCAGCTCTTGTGTTTCTTTGCAATTTGTTGCGATTTTTTATGCAGCGCAATATGCTTGGGGTAATCCAAGGTTTGATAATACGTTTACTGTTTATGGGATTTTAATATGAGTGGTATTTAGGGTAATAGAGTCTGTTAGCTTATTGATGAGTAGGTCAGTCAGTAATTTAGGGTCGTTACAAAGTAATAACTCTGCTAAATTTTGTTGCTGTACATGTTTTAGAGCTTCTTCCAAATTTATACTTATTTTATATTTATTTTTAATTTGAGTATCATTTTGCTTACGCAGTGACAGAAGTGTTGTAAAGTGATCAGTTATAGTAGTGTGTAAGACTGCGATAAAAGCGGAGATCTTTTTTTTATTTATATTTAACATGAAGTGGTCCAGGCAGGTCTTCCCCCTGGTAGGCAATATATGTCCTGGAAGTACACCATGCAAAGACAGCATATTTAGATAGTTAACCCTGTTATTAGAGTCCTGTGATACCTCCGTTTCTTTCGGTCTTATATTGATATTTATACCACCAGCGACAATTATGTTTTTTTGTGAAGTAAAAGTGTCCAGGTGGGTGTTGAGGGAATCAATAAATCTCTCAATTTTAGTGTTTGAGGGAGAGCGGTATATACCCAAAATATGGTGATTAAAGATATCCAGCTGTAGACAAGACGCTTCCGTTAACTTGATTTCTTTAACTTTCGGTTTTAAAGTGCTCTTGACGTAGACGATTACCCCATCATTTTGGTTCAACCGTCGAGTAGTTGAATAACACTGATATTGAGTTGAATGACACGATATAAGTTTGAGTTTAAACTGGCAAGTGTTAAATGAGACATTGGGAAGCGATCATTGTGTTATTAAAATTTCCACGTACTTTAAAGCTAATAACGTCTATGTGTCTCGTCGAAACCATAAAAAGGCTGACTGGGTAGCGTACCAAAAACTTTTAAATGACCTTTTCGATGAATTCGTGATTCCACATGATTTACAAAAGGGATATGACATATTTATAGACTATTTAGACTTGGCTGCAGATTTGTTTATACCATATGTTAAAATTCCCAGAACGAAACTTTACACCAAAACCTTATTGGTGCCCCAATCTCTCTAAAGTTGTAGCAGAACGCCGTTTAGCACTTTCTAAATTCAGACGTAATCCAACACCACATAACCTCACAACCCTGCAAAGTAAAATCAGTGATGCTCAAAGATCTATTCGGTGCTCTAGAAGCAAGTCATGGCAGGACTTATGTTCTACTCTTGACCAAACTACGACCCATAGTGAGCTGTGGCGAAAGATGAGATGGATTAAGGGATACAACGCAACAAAATCCCATGTAGACAACACTAAAGCAAGCGAATTACTTTGTAGTTTAGCCCCCGATTTCGTACCATGCGATCACCCTATACTTACATCGAATAACCCAAAACTTGAAGAACCCATTACAATTCAAGAGCTTACTAAAAGCTTAAAAAATAAAGATACAGCCCCGGGTAGTGACAAGATCACATATTCAATGATTAAATATTTACCTGAGAAAGGGAAACAAGTACTAATCAATTTATTTAATTCATTTTTCAGTTGCTCGTTTGTACCTAAACAATGGCGCGATATAGTGGTAGTGCCGATTCCAAAACCAGGACGTGATCCTTGTTTAACATCTTCCCTTCGCCCTATATCTATGATCTCATGTATATGTAAAACTTTCCATAACATTTTACTCAATAGATTAGAGTGGTTTATAGAAAAGAACTGTATGTTAGAACAGAATACCACAGGATTTAGAAAGTGTCGATCAACGTTAAATAATCTTACTAATTTAGTTTCTAGAATTCAAACAGGATTTTCCGAAAAACAAATGACTATATGTTGTTTTATTGATTTAGATAACGCATATAATTATGTGGATGTACATAGTTTATTACGTACTATGGACAGCTTAGGGGTGGGACAAAAACTTTGCACCTATCTGTGGAACTTTTTACAAGCAAGAAATTTAAAAATTCAACTTGATAGTGACTCACTATGTAGAACTACCTGTCGTGGTTTAGCACAGGGTGATCCATTATCGCCATTATTGTTTAATTTAGCTACTGTCAACATCTGTAAGAAGATAAATAATTTATATATTTCGCAGTTTGCAGATGACTTTGTATTATATTTTATAACCAACAACATTTTGGAGGCGACACATAAATTACAAACGGCTTTAGATTTATTTAGGAAGTTAGTCCAAGATATTGGTTTAAATATTTCAACTAGTAAAATCTGTATATTTAGAAATGGCTTTAGAAAGGACACTATTGATATTAAAATAAATAAAAGATCCCTCCAGGTAGTTGACAATTATAAATATTTAGGATTGTGGTTAGATAAATCTTTAAGATGGTCTAAACATATTAATGAGTTAAGAGACAAATCTTCCAAATTTTTGAATGTCTTTAAAATATTAACTGGTCCAGGTTGGGGAATACACCCCTCTCATTTGCGACGTTTAAATATATTGCTATCATACGCAGCAGAATAGATTATGCCAGTTTTTTATTTGATAATAGCTGCCAAACCCATTTAAATAAATTAAGTAAAATTCAAAATCAATGCTTGAGGGTCATCGGTGGTTTTATTAAAAGTGATTCATGTGATGGAATGCGAACTCCATCTGCAACCGTTACATATCCGCAGATATTACTTGGCCGGTAAATTCTTTTTGAAACTAAAATCTTTTATAAATGGAGACACCTGTCAAATTGTTACCAAACTTAATATTTGTTGTCAGGGCACTTATTGGAGACGTAAGAAGAAACCACTTATAGCACATATTTCCGAAACATTGAATAACATAAGCGTGTACTCCAGCGATGTATTGGGATTATTTTCGCTTAATACGTGGATAAGCGGTGTGAACTTGTCTTGTATGATTAAACCACAAATTAAAGAGGTAACCGAAGCTAAGAAATCGTACGATCACTATCAACTTCGAATTATATGTAGTAGAAATTTTAGCAGGAGCTATTCTGGATATTACAGGATTTATACGGATGGATCTAAATTTCGAGGTAATGTTGGAGCTGCGTTTTTTGACCAACTTATAGGAGGCATTAGTTTGAGCTAATGCCTCCTATAAGTTCAAATTAAATTCAAACATTTCTGTCATGTATTCCGAGTTGATAGCTATATTCGAAGCAATTTCATACCTGGAATCAGTAGATTTTCAGGATTCCGTAATATATACTGATTGTAAAAGCGCTCTCCAACATTTGACAAGGTGTATAGGAAATTTTCATGGTTATCCGATAGCATATAATATAATAGATTCTTTGAGTAGATTAAGAGATAAAAATAAAAATATTATTTTACAATGGGTGCCCTCCCACATCGGTATTGAAGAAAACGAAGAAGTTGATAATTTTGCCAAGGAAGCGTGCTTAGAGGGTGTTCCGGTGACGTATGAACCTTATTGGACAGATATCTTAGGTGTAGTTAGATTGAAGTGTTACGAAATCTGGAAAGAATACTTTGACGAGAAGTCATTAACAAAAGGCATTTGGTATCGGACGATGCAGCCAACTATTCAGAACTATCCTTGGTTTGATAACGCCGATATGAGTAGACAAGAAATCGTGACTAGTTTAAGACTTCGTTCCGGACACATTCCATTGAATAGTTTTGCTGCATTGATGGGCAAAGTTACATCCCCGAACTGCACGGCATGCCATGTGGTCGAGGATGTTTTTCATATAATGGTGGAGTGTGTCCGGAACGGGGCGGAAAGATATTTTATTCGAGATCAATTTAATGTGAATATTTGTCAATTTGGAGAGTGTAATATCATTTTAGCTTTTCCGGCATCCGAAGCCGCTAGAATATTATATAAGCTAGTTAATTTAGGGATTAAGCGTAGATGTTAAGTTTTGCATGTAACAATGGTTTCCTATGAGGGTGACATGTTCACTATGTGATCAAACCCTCGTTAATAAATAAAGCTTAAAAAAAAAAAAAATATAAGGAAACATAGGGTGCCAAAATGCGTTACGCGGGTCATCGCACTATTACATCGTCCATCATATTTCTAGGTGATTCACGGAGGAAAATGCAGAAAGGTCAAGTTATGTGTAATCAAGTGAGAGTGAATATAGTTAATTTTCGATAAAATCCAATGCCAAAACCTATATAAATTACATTAATATGGATCTGGTTTGTGGCTTATTGCGTTTCCATTATACTATTTTTTTAAAGCTGATACATATACTTAAATTTGTATAATTTCAGTGCCGCACCGCTTCTTAATGATACAAGGATAATATTTGCAAAACCAGCTAATTAACATGGTACTAGAGATTATGACATATGCTTGTAATGAGGAATTTGTGTTGGTGTTCAAACAATGTTAGTTAGTAAACTCAGTCGGTGCATTGCGTCACATTGTCCCGTTTCAATCATTCAGCAGCTTGTTAGTTTTAAAACATAAGAGGGGCTGCCAGTCGACGACGGTATCAGGTAGTTGTAGAAGAAAAGTTTTTGCTTTATAGCTTGTATTGCAAACTATTAAGACAACAGCTCTTAACTACTCAAAGGTGTTAGGAACAGAAGTTCTGTCTTGGATGAAAAGCAACAGAAACTGATGCAAGATATTTTTAAAATGGCTGAACCATGCAGAAGTGTACTGTTCCCATATGTCGTTCGTTGACTTGTGTGTGCCCTGCCTGGTTATCTCTAACGTCTCTCTGATGGCGGCACATGACGTTGGATCATTTCGTTTCATTCATGATGGTAGCACTAAGTGTTGCCAATCTATGCGTCTTGTTGTCTGTCTCACGAAGACAATAACGAGGTGATGGATGCCGTGGAGAGCTTTTTGCAAGACCAAGAAAAAACTTTTTTTGTGAAAGGGATTGAAGCCTTGGAAAAGCGCTGGACTCGGTGAGTAGAGAGACTCGGAAACTATGTAGAAAAATAAATTATTAAGTTATCAATAGTCATTATATTCTATCTCACTCTCACTAGTTTTTGATCCCTCCTCGTATAAATGGCTTTGTTGTTTCGAAGTGCATAATATGATTTACGTTTAACTTTTCAGTTAATATTATTTTCTACATAATTTTGTATCCATATTTTAGTTCGCTTGCTATGCAGTCGAGTTCTTTGATATTTTTAATTTTAATGCAATTTAGATGATGCTATTGTGATGCTCATAAACATCATAACTTTCAACTCCTTTCTCAATATAAATACAACATGTTGTTGATAATAGTACCACATTAAACAGAGAATTATCGTGATTCAAAGCGTCCTTGATATCTACTTCTTTTTCGTGATTTTGAGCATTATCTCGCAATGTATATCTAAATAGGATGCGAACCAGAGACGATGGGTTGGCCAACAATCGCTAACAATTTTGGCCTTTGATATCGAATGTTGGACAAACAACTGAAATATTTCCTGTCCAGTACAATTTATGATTAATTTTATGCAAGATGCATATATTTTGTTTTACAGACCCGACACCTGCAACTTCAGATCTGCTTCTTGTCAAATGGGAGCCGGTCACGAAGAGCACTTAGCCTTATCTCAATCTAGATTCAAACCTGACTCTTGAAGGTAGACCCTTCCATGATAGAATGGCTTTTTGGGACATTTTCTACAGACTCTATCGAAACCGTATTATCACACTGTATGTAATGTTGTTTTTGGTGTACAATAAAGAATTAAGAATTAAGAAATCCAGCAGAAATAGTACGAAGGAGAAAAATAGATTCCTTAAAGAATTATTCAGAAATAACCTACAACTAAAATGCATCATAATAGTACTTGTACTATCTCTCATAGTACAAGTTTTCTGTATGAGGTGATTACCATATCGATCACATTTCTTATACCCGAGCTTATTTTAGGTCAAAACAACGAAACTAAATATGCCACAGTTGTTCTATCTCACGACGACGGAAGGTTGGTCTTAGTCGTGTGCGTATGCACATTGTTTCAAGGGTGCTCACGAGCTTACGCACACAGAACCAATGTGCATGTGACACACGCACACGACTAAGACCAACCTACCCCTTTTGTGAAATAAAACACATAGTGAGATTCGCAGTGAAGTCACAAGGCCACTCATTGAAGCCAATCAGTATATTTTATTACATGAGTAACATGGATACACATACACATGCATGTGTGACTGTTCCTAAATGACCCTAGGCTGATAAAAATTTCGTTTTTCCTAAAATTTCCTAGATTTAGTGTTAATGTCGGCCCTTTTAAAAAAGGGGTGAAGCGCCCCTCCATTCCGCGCTGCACAATGAATTTCGACCTGGCTTGATCAAATTCTCTTCCGACTAAATGAATTCCAAATAATGTTTTGTTTTGTTTTGGAATTCACAGTTATAAAAATTATAACTTGGAAGTGGTTTAGAAGGATAAAATAAAACTCAGGGGATATAAACTAAATTGTTACAATTTACTTAAGCTTGTGTGAGAAACTCTTTACACTAATGTATAGAGTATTTAAATCAAAGACCAAATAATGGTCGCGGATAGTGAATATACATTCAAGAATTAATACAAATACAAATAACTAAATTAGCAGAGAGTATAACTCAGGAAGTAACTGTAGTTGATAATATCAACTCGCCTACAGACAGCCCCAAAAGCGCCCATCCCGCCATCATTTCGTAGTGTAATAGCTGGTAAGAAGAAATGATGAAACAAACTTCCAGCACACATTTCTGTCTGATAGCCTTACGGGCTAAATAAGTAAAACAATTGTGAAGTATGAAGTTAATTAGACAAAGGGATTGCAAAGTGCATTATTTACCTAACGAAAGGAAGTTGGTAGGATCGCTACGCTTGCATTCATAAATACGTTTAATTGAATTACGTTAATTGGCAATAGTCTAGATTCCCACCCATGTGACGTGAGACCTCCTTTCAGAAGCAGGCACGTCGAATTCGTGTACTGCAGGACCTCGAATGCGCGTCCTAGGAAGGATTTGCGGCGGTCCATACAGTACAAGTTTCCCTAAACTTAAACATGTCTTACACAATCCTAAGACAAGGACGGTTTTGTGCCTAAGTGTCCTGCCATTGAGCGAGACATGCTTCCAGAATTACTGGACGCGCACTATAATAAATAGTTCACCCTCGACCTAACACCCTTTACTAAAACAATACAAAATTAGCAAGCGTACCGTAGACTCAGTCTGAAACAGGTTCACTACAATTGCCTTGTTATACGTTGAAATGGAATAATTCGTCATTTCACACTTTTTAAACTTCCCAATTTCGAGGATGCTCCAGTGCAAATAACAGCCGTGCGACGTCAACAGCGGAGTCTCACACTGGGCTCCCATCGTGTCTCGGCAAATATTATTTTTTTATTCAGATATTGGCCCGAAAGCCTGGTGCGATTTAACGAGACACGACACTAACATTCATTAAGTTGATCATATCCCAGTTTGTGATGTTCAGCGATGACTACCCCCTTTAGTTTATAAGTGTACATACAACATGGCAATGCAAT